>CAXIVR010000003.1:175139588-176339588 GCA_964035755.1 Teleogryllus oceanicus
GAGCTTGTCCCGGCTGGGGCGGTGCCCGCTGGTGGGAGAGTCCTGGTTAGGGGGAAACCGCGCTAGCCGACGGTAGGTCGGCGCCGGATTTCGCCATCCAGCGGGGAAGATCACTGCCATCTCGCGAGCGAAACATGCACTACACTAACGGGACTAATGACCAAAGCAGTTGACGCGCCCGGAAACACGAAAAAATCAATCAATCACATCCCTTCTCTTCCACTACCGTCGCCGCATCCCCCTTCCTCTATCCCCGCCTTCGCCTCCCTCGACCTCCCCCTCCCTCCATTCCTACCACTGCATCTCATCTCTTCCACCGCCGACATCGCATCCTCCTCCTCTCTCCCCACTCCCGCATCCCTCTCCACCCTGGTCATCGCCTGCGACGCGCCGCTAGCGTTGCACCCCCGCTCCGCCCTGAGCCCCCCGCCGCCCCCCCCGCCCGCGCCCGCCCCGCCCGCGCCCGCCCCGCCCGCGCCCCGCCCGCGCCCGCCCCGCGCCCCGCCCCGCCCCCGCCCGCGTCCCGCCCCGTGCCCCGCCCGCGCCCGCCCGCGTCCCGCCCCGTGTCCGCCCGTGTCCGCCCGCGCCCGCCCGCCCGCGCCCGCCCCGCGCCCCGCCCGCGCCCCGCCCCGTTCCGCCACGCACCCCACCCCGGACCCTTCCCCGCTCCCCACCCCGGACCCTTCCCCGCTCCCCACCCGGACCCTTCCCCGCTCCCCATCCCGGACCCTTCCCCGCTCCCCACCCCGCGCCCCGCCTCACCCCGACCGCGGGCGGCAGCGCTCCGCTTGAGCCAGAGGGATGCAAATGACGGTGCACGCGCGCGGCGCGGCGCGGTGGCCGGGAGCCCTTGATTCCACGTGCATGCGCGCCCAGCGCCACTGCCTCGGAGCAGACCGGCGCACTCGCCGCCCCAGATCGCTGCTGCGAGTGCTCGGAATTAGCAATGTGCCAGGTGGGGCGGCTCCCTACCTGAGTGAGCCAATAAAAAATGTGCATCGTTTCCGGACTTTTTTTCCTATGAATAAGATCGAACTCTTATTCATTTCAATAAGATTTAAGGTACGTTTTTGAAACATTTCGCAAAGTATAAGCAAGGAAATGAAAATGTTCGAAGGTAATAGGTAAAAGAACAATGTCATGTAACACCCTTGTTTAGTAGAAGCAAAATAATTATTTATGATATGAGAAGGAAAAGTGACATCTTATTTTGCGAGAGGAGGTCGATAGATTGGAAATATTTTGTTTCTTTTCTTGGTTTTACAGATTTATCTGAAAATCTATACAACGTCTCACTTTTAGCACTAATGCTAGAAATTTAACTTTGAGCGCGTTATGAATGACCTAGAAAACACACTTTTAGACGCGTCTGTCCAAAATATGTTTATTTCCTTCATTTCTGGGCAATTGTAAATATCAATAGTAATGTTCTAACGTGATATTTGCTAGTAGAGACATTTCGCAAGAAATTTCGTAATTTATGCGATCTGAGACGTCAGTATTGAGAGATGTAAGTGGGACTAATTCCGATAATTAGTTTTGAGATTAAGTCAGTCTACCTCAACAAACCTCCACAACAAAAAAAGCGTACTTCGGTGGGTGAGAGGGTAGCTTACTGATCTCTGTAGCCCCAGGGCACGGGTTCGATCCCGGCCGAAGTGCGCGGGCTTTCGAAGGGCGGAAAATCTACAGTAGCCATATCACTCTTGTGGCACGTAAAAGAACCCTGGCGGATGCCCGGCAAAATTAAGTCCCTCCAACATCCCGCCCTAACGAGATCTCACTTTCTCCCAACCAGACTGCTCGAATATAGTTAACTGAGACCGACAGCTGGTGGAAAAATTCAGAGTGAAATCCCAGGCGCATTTAGGTGTCCGCCCATGTAGTGCGCCAGCTTAGATAAGGTACCCAGACACGCGCTGGAGGTTCGACCCGGTCTTCCAAGCACGTTTGGGTCGAAACAACTGTCTAAGGGCAGTCTCCCCGCACACAAACCCATTCGATAAATAAACATTTCATAATAATTTTTGCTTTAAAGCAAATGCAATAAACTGCAGCAAAGTCAATAAACGCAGTATTCTCGTTTGTTTAAATAATGGGTAAAATGTACACGCGTTACATTTTTCGGGGCAAAATGATAATTGTTCGCAGATGCAGTTTATTAAAATAATTAAAAACTCTGCATCGGCAGACACTTCGTTTTGGAGAGAAGCTTGTTTCTGAGCATGAAATACAGTTTGATTGAGTGAGTTATCACGTTAAAATATGGCAGAATATTATGCTCTGGAATGACAGGCAATTGAAAAAATTGGTGGACGCTGACAGTGCTAGATCGAGGCGGAGATCAGATTCGATTAAGTATTTAACTACCCTGGAAATTTTGCTGCTGGAGAAAATCTGCGGAGAAGTAAGTTGCAATGTGGAATAAGCCACCAACAGATCCTCACGAAGGAAAATGTCATTCCAAATTGAATTCAGTGTTGGTGAACTTCCCTCGCCCCAGTGTGATTCAACATCGCTCTCAAACATAAAAGGAGAACTTTTCAGGGGATGGTTTTTCATTCGGCGACCCTGTAAGGCCGGACGCTGAAGGCTGATGTCTCTACATTGCAGACGCGGTTCATAATTACGAAAAAGATGAGAGAAGAAAATTCTAAAGAACATGAAAGAAAAGGTATTTCAAATACAATTAGCAATTTTCATGTCACAAAAAATCAAACTAAAGGAAAAGTTGTAATTTCCCCAAGATATATAAATGACTACACATTTCTCAAAAACTTTTATTTAAGAATATTCCGGAATGGGTGACAAGAAAGAAAACATCTGAACTCGGTTAACTTGGCTATCCGGGAGACGCCGCGTCCAGGGCACAGGTGCCGACGTTTCGGTCGCCATTCTGCGACCTTCCTCAGGGCGTAGTACTGCGCCTGAGGAAGGTCGCAGAATGGCGACCGAAACGTCGGCACCTGTGCCCTGGACGCGGCGTCTCCCGGATAGCCAAGTTAACCATGACTCCGGCCGCGGAAGCCTACGCTCTCACATCTGAACTCATTATCTCATCTATTCGATCCTCATCTTCCTTCAGCCTTATTCTATTCAAATTTACTATGAATATAACATAAGTAAAATTTAAAGTTACTCTATGAAAATATAATTATCATATTTTAGTAAAACAAATACCCAACATTTCTTGGCAAACTTTAAATACAAAATTCAATCAATTGTGTGTTGGTGTGAAATTAGTATAAATATAGCTTTTAACGTGTATTACTTTATTACATTACCTTACATTTATTACAAATTTTATAAAATTATTGAAATTCTTATAGATTATTTTTAAAAATATTTCTGTAAGTATATAAAGTTTACAAAATAATATTAAAAAATTTCCCACCGATCTTTCTCTGTCTATATTATATCAAAAATACCAAACCAAAAAATATCATAAATAAATTCTTCGCAGCGCAGAACAAACAATAGCCTCAATTAACAGCGTTTACAACTGGGTGTGACTCATCAAGCGCAACAAAGCAAACAATTTGCGATCATAATCACGTTGATTTATGTGCCGGTTGCGCGCATATCAGTAATATACTACACTGGCGATCAAAATTTATTTTACATAATAAATGAACTAGCTATCGGTCTGGAAGAACGAGATGAATGTATCAGGTACTGATTCAGAGCGTCGGTGCAAAATATTGCTTTCTCAAATTTCTATTAAAAGTTTCAATTAAGAAATATACACATAAATATCTCTTCCTTGTATATCGTATTCATTCATTCATTGGAGTTTATTAGTTGTTCAACTACTGCGTTAATTGACATCCACGACAAATGATCTAATGTGTAGATTATAATGATGACGATGGTTAGGTTGATTGATTGATTTTTTCGTGTTTCCGGGCGCGTCAACTGCTTTGCTCATTGGTCCCGTAAGTGTGGTGCATGTTTTTTTCTCGGGAGATGGCAATATTTTCCCGCTTGAAGGCGAGATCCGGCGCCGATTTACAATCGGCTAGAGGGGTTTCCCCCTAACCAGGACTCTTCCACCAGCGGGGCACCGTCTGAGCCGGGACAAACTCTAAACTCCCGACCGGTCTCCCGGAATATGTGGCAGTGGAGAGCATGTTAGTGTAAATGTGTGTGTAAGGGGAAAGGATAGGACAAGGAAAAAGAAAGTAAATATCGCACGCGGTTGTGGCCCGTTTGGTAGGGTACTACTCCGGAATTCGCCTGATGTTGATCGGAGAAACCACGGAAAACTACCGATCAGAGCAGCCGACCACTAGAATTCTCCTCCAGACGATGGTTAGGTAAATGACGTCGTACAAAGAGAATGGAGAAAGACGTAAAGAGAAGCTAAACGATAGAAACGTCAGAAAACATGTTCGCTTTATCAACCACATATTCTAAATAAACTTGCCGAGGATCGAACCAGGGCCCTATCGATAAAATGCGTATCCCTTATCCATAACCCCACGAGACCCTCAACTGTATATAGCTAAGAGTCTTCAGTTATTATTACCTCCGAGGAGTTACACGAGCGTTTCTGTCTCAAACCCCGGTCGAGATTCATATCATTATGCTGTAGATGGTAAATGGTTTTCGCTGGAAAAAGGCCTAGGCAGAAAAGAGTTCAAAAAGAGGTAGTTACTTGGATGTAGTATGTAAGAGGAAATTTAGAGGCGTCCATACTCCCTCATTGGGAAGACGCTTGCTTCTACCACGAAGAAATTTGCGATGGATAAGAAGTTTCGCTTATCATGTTTTTATTTTCATAAATCTCATTTTGAGGTACGCGTTGCGTCTTTTCTTCTTGAAGCCTCCGTGACAGTTTTTCAATACTCGATAAACGTGAAAAAGTCTTAAATCGTTAGATGGAAATCTTTTTGCATGCAGTTTTCTGAGAAGCATGGCACAGCCTTAAAACTTTAAAACTCTATAATGTAGCAACATATTCAACACATGATAACTGTTTGATCGCACAAGCACAGATTTGTATACCATGGTATCAAAAAAAGGCTCAACACGAAGTCGACGAAATCTTTAACTGTTTAAAATTCTGAATGTTAGATGTATTGGATTGTTTATTATTAATAGTGCACCGCATCCTACGTAGAGCAAAAAAAATTGTAAAACTAGGCAGGTAATAAATAATGCACTGCATTTCTCTTTAAGTAGTATTTTTTGCTCCCTAGATTTTCAACGCATTCATTTAGTCCCTGAAATAGCATTTATGTTTTCAAAAGTAGTGCAATATTTAAGCCGTTCAGTATCAATCCTGATTAAAAAAAATGCTTTGAGCGAGGAACACAACAATCGTTAATTAAATTAAGTGAATTGTGTGAAACGCAAGATACTACCAATATTAAAGTACTTGGGAAATGTCGAGGAAAATCTTGAAAACAGGCAGCTTCCCTCTCGGAGACAAAACAACTGAAATGAGATGTGTGTAAGGGGAGAGGATAGAACAAGGAAGAGGAAGGGCAGATCGCGCGCTGTCCGTGGCCCGTTTGTTAGGGTACTGCTCCGGCATTCGCCTAATGTTGATCGGAGAAACCACAGAAAACTACCAATCAGTGCAGCCGGCCGCAACAATTCTGCCCCGGACAGCAACTGAATTCGATCTAGCTGACTTGTCGAAAATTCTGCCACCGTGGCGACAAGAGTTTCGACATGTCATCTAACGGTGTCCCATCAGGACTCGAACCTAGGACCTTCCGGTAAGATGCACTGCAGTGACTTCAATTGATGCCCTGAGCCATCTCTGTCAGTTTCAACAAACTTTCTAAGTAAAAACCCTTAAAATTTTAAATATAACAGGTGTTTCCGCACCGGTATAGTATCAGCTAAACAAACTGGCGTCACCATCCTCACGGGTACAAGATACGTGAGTCCTGGATGAAGTATGTTCTCCGGGACGCACAAGCGCCCCCACATGTGTCATCCTAAACAATCCGTGGGATGAGCCGTCTCCAGTGGTCGTCGCCCTAGACGGCCCGCCTCGCAGGTCGCCACGGCCGGCAAACAAACTTAACAAACTCCCGCCAGCAACTTCCCCAGCGCAGCGGTCGACACCAGCGGGGAGGGGAAACTGCGTCCACGTGGGAGCATGTGGCGACGAGGAGGTGGCGATGGTGGCGGCGGCGCGGGCCGCGTCTCCGTGCGGTCTCCGCCGCCGCTGCCCACCGCCGCCGCCGTCGCCGCCTCCCCTTCCGTCAACTCGGACGTGCGGCGTCATTAATCTCGCGTGACAGTGCGGCGGAACAAGGGACAAGGTAAATTGAATGAAATATAGAAGCAAGATGGATGGCGCCACGCGGGGCTTCGAGCGATAACGCCGCGCCGAGGGTGAGGACGCTGAGCGCGATGGGGTGGGGTGGAGAGGTAGACAGAAAGCGATGAGTGGTGAGCGAGGGTAGTGAGAGGTAGGTGGTGAATGGTGAATTTTGAGAGGTGGGTGGTGAACGATGCGTTTTGAGCAGTGTTTGGTGAGTGAAGGCGCTGTGAAAATGTATTGAAGGATGAGTGGTAAACAGTGAACTTCGAAGGGTGGTTAGTAGGTGTCTAGTGATGCATGGTGAGCGAGAAAGATGGGCGGAGTGGGGAGAGATGGCGCGGAATGGAGCGGAGAGGTGGGCAGAGATCGATAAATGGTGAGCGAGAGTAGTGAGAGGTGGGTGGTGAACGGGGAGTTTTGAGCGATGATTGGTGAAGGCGCTGTTATTGAAGGATGAGTGGTAAACAGTGAACTTCGAGGGGTTGAAAGGGGGGGAAGGGAGAGTGAAGAGGGTGGGGGGGGACGGTGTGTTTTAAGCAGTGATTAGTGAGGAAAGGCGTGTGTGAATAAGTCAACAGTATACTAAAACATTAACATATTTTATGATTGTTGTTACATGAATCTTGACCATGTTACTCATATAGGGCAGTATATGGGTTTATTGTGTATCTTCAAGTGTACCTGGCCGAAAGGGTCGGCCTAGTCATAGTAGGAAGACTGGTACCCATGCACTAACCCTTATGCTAGTCTGATCTACTACTTAACACATTCGCGTTTGAAAAGCTGATGTAGAACAAAAACTCTTTATGCAAACCTAAAATGTAGAAAAGAGAATTATAATTACTTTTTACTCATGTAGAGCAGTAAACAGTTTATCACGAATTATTTTACATTTTTGATTCCAGATCTCTTGTTGTTTCTTAGTAATTGCATCCCCTTTATTTTTCTCGCCATCGCACGAAGATGCGGGCTTGAGAGAGGAAAAAAGCTAGATGGAACACTTGTTCTCATAATGCTGGTAGACCCCGACACCAGAATAGCTTTTCTCGCAGAGTGCTGACATAAAAACCTATTTGTCTGCGGTGAGCGCTAAAAAGTGGCGGGCTATACTTTCTTCCTGCGCATTAAAATTGCCTCTCTGCCTTTTGCACAGAAAGAATATGCGACTTTTTAAGCAATAAGACGATTCCTTTATTACTCTCACGTACAATATAACCAGAGTCCGCGTCTGCCACGTCTCCTTCTTTTGTCTTCGCTGTCTTTTCAACAGAGGATTTTCGCTTTTTATTTCTTCTCTCGAAACCGCGATATTTTTACTTCGCACGCAGTTGCAAGCTGATGCAAAAAAGCTTTCAAGACCTACTTGTCTGATCATTGGAATTTGCTTGTAATAAATTTGTACTGTTATATCTCAGGTATAAGTTTCATGTTATGGCCATAACAAGGTATTCATTAAATGAAGTGTTTATTTTTTTAATTTTCCAAAATACATTTGTAAAATTTCATTCGTGTTATTTTTTTATTTTTTATACACCATTTCTTCTTGCGAAAACATCTAACTAAACATAAAACTTTTATGTAAACAAAACATTGTAAACTCCTTATAACTTGGTGTAGTAAGGTATGAAATGTTGCTACCTATTGTCTGTTCCTGTATCTATGCCTAGTTCATGAAACAATGTTATCATTCTGTAATATCGTAATTCGCTACTAGTGGCGCTTCTTGTAATTGTAATACATTTAATTACCGCTTGCCACTCAGCGCTGACAAGAAATAATCCCGGATAGGGATATTTAATGGATAAAACTATAAAAGATACGTGATCACTAGCACATCCGCTAGCCACTCTTAATTATTCTACCCTTTTAGGCCACTTTGTCTTGCAAATAGTGTTTTAAATCTGGCATCATTTTTTCCAATGTTTTCTTCTGTTTGAAAAATTTTTGACAGAATAACCAAGACCATCACGTAAATGTACAGATTTCCTTCCCCTCTTATATGTTATTACCTTGTATCAATGTAGACTCAGTGGTTAAGCGGAAGAACAGGCCCTACGGTCTGAGCTTCGCCATTAACAAAGACATTATTATTATTATTATTATTATTATTATTATTATTATTATTATTATTATTACTATTATTATTACTATTATTATTATATAAGACCACTGCCCGGCATCATTTGCCGTATTAGTTGTAATATTTTTTTGTGTTTATTTTATTCCTCATTGTGTAAACTTATTTCTGCAAGTTAAACAATTATGGGCAATTTATGGTTTAAATTACAAAAATATGCTTAATTAGTTGTACATATCTAAATCGCAGAATTCTTTGAATGTGACTTTTAACGCTCCGCAGGTTGGAGCAGGGATTAACATGGATTCCTTCATTGTTTATTGATTCATTATGTTGTTTAACAATTATTGGATGTTTACCCGGCTATGTATTTATTGATTGTCAGTTCTTACTGTAATCATTTGTTATTTTTGCAGCACATTATTTGGCATCTGCCTTGAGTCGCAGATCTGTCTCGCATTTATCTGCTCATTTCTAATTTGTTTTTTGCAATTGTTGCTGAATATTCATTTTCCAGATTCTTCTCGCATTTGATTCCTTCAAATGGATCGCTTGTCTGTACTTAGCGCGGAAAACAACGTGTGAGCTCGTGCTCTTTTTTTTCCTCAGAGGTTCTTAAACACGTCTTTGCTCCTGTAGTGACATCGAAGTCCACTGGATCTCGCTGCATTTACGTCATTGTGACCATGAGAGTGGATTGATTGATTGATTCATTCATTCTTCATGTTTCTGGGCGCGTCAACTGCTTCGGTTATTAGTCTCGTTAGTGTAGTGCATGTTTTTACTCCGGAGATGGCAGTGATCATCCCCCAGCTAGATGGCGAGATCCGGCGCCGACCTACCGTCGACTAGCGAGGTTTCCCCCTAACCACGACTCTCCCACCAGCAGAGCAGCGCCCTAGCCGGGACAAGATCTAAGCTTCCGACCGGTCTCCCGGAATATGTGGTAGTGTAGTGCATGTTAGTGTAAGTGTGTGTGTAAAGGGAGAGAAAAGGACAAGGAAGAGGAAGGAAAGATCGCGCGCGGTCCGTGGCCCGTTTTGTAGGGTACTGCTCCGGCATTCGCCTGGTGTTGATCGAAGAAACTACGGAAAGCTACCGATCACAGCAGCCGGCCGCTAGAATTCTCCTCCAGACAGTGACTGAATTCGACCTAGCTGAAAGCCAGTGTCGAAAATCCTGCCGCCGTCAGGACTCGAACCTAGGACCTCTCGGTTAGAGGCGCTGCAGTGGGATCAGTTGTGAGAGTGGAGAAACGGGGTTAATGCCCACCCCAACATTTCATTAGAGCTGCATTTTTTATTGGTATAGCGCCTCAGTGCATTCATTTATAGTGAGGTGAACTAGTATTCTTCATGTTATAATTAAAACTGGCAATGTCCAGTAATTTTTCTGGTATATGAGCGAAATCCATGTGTAAATTTGGAGCTATTTACATTCAAATTATTTTTCAATATATTATGAAGTAATGAAAAAAGTTATTAATTCGTTATTCCATTTAATAATTTTGTGAGTTTCTTAGAAAAAGAAATCCAGTAACGTTGTTTGTTTTTAGAAATGACATGTCTCTTCTTTTTTAGCCTCCTAAAATGGAAATGCTGCTTGACCTCTGTCTTTGGAAGTAATTCTGTGTAATTTTTCTAGCATGTTTTTTGTAAAGAGGCCTTGTGCCTGAAAAATTTGTAATATTTAAATTTCCAGCCCAGGTCTGGGAACACCCCTATCAGTCAAAAGCCGGATTAATCGGGTCCTAAAGTGCCAGATGCATACATACATACATGTTTAACTCTTTATGCTTCTACATGTTATTGTGAAAATGGACCGTTAAAGCCATTTAATGTAAATGAAATAAACTAAAAAATATATGTATACTCTGGTTATACTGACTTTGAAAGAGGGTTGTAATATAATTTATTATATATGAAAAAAATCTTATTCTTTTATGAACCTGCTGCTTCTCATACAGTGCCCTTAAATCACCAGAGGGAAGTCATCTATAAATCACGTTACATAAACAAAACTGACCTTTCTATTTTCCGAATACCTCGAGCAAGGTATAATATACATCCCTCATACGTGAGGAGAGTTCCAAATGAATCAATGTTTCCTTCTTTCTCTTTTTCAGCTGCGTGCCGCACATTCAGAGAGGAAGACCCGTTGAAAATGAAGCAGCCAGCCAAACGGTCCACACAGAGAAAGTCCCCCAACAAAAAGGGTGCAGTTAATAGTTAACTCAAACAGTGAAACGGGGGCGGCCTCGACGAAAGGACCCCGGTGGAAATGCTGACGACGCTTCGGAAACAAAGCTGACTGTACACAATGAAGCAAACGAGATCCTGGACGAACAAACACATCTTTGAGAACAAAACGCACAAAAATGCGTTCACCTCCAATCATGGAAACCATGGTTCGTTTTGATTAATGATATTTCATTTTACACGCTGCAATCAACAAAAAATGGTAAGGTTTTGTGTGACTACTGAAAATTGCAATCAAACATGTATTTAAAGATTACGATTATGAAATTGACGTAAATGTTCACACACTGAAGGTAAACATGCAGAAAAAATCCATTCTAATGTCATTGACCTGATCTACCTTATAGACCGGGAGTAAGAAAAACGACGTATAATAAGCTGCAAGCTAAAACTTTTTGAAAAGTTAGCCAGTGTTATGAGGAACAGAGAAACGCAAGTATGGCGGCCTGTAGATGTCGGCGTTGCGCTGCACAATTTTTTAAATGTGTCGAAACAAATTATGCCACTGAGAAACGAGTACACAGCAATTTTTTGTTATATATTGTTCGTTAGCCAAAATGTGAAGGAATTGTATGCCATACCGATTGAGTGTACCATCTTTTAGTGTACGAGAGTTTTCAGGGATTTTTTTCTCTCTAGACTAATGAGTAGTCAAAAAATACTAAACTAATCTTAATTATTCATTTTCAATGATTAATAATGTCAATGGCAAAAATATCGAAGCAAAATGAAATTTATTTTTTTATGACTAATGTGTCACTAATTTTTTTAGTGATTAATGTTTTGCTTCTCGATTCTACTTGTAATGAATCATATATTTATACACTGAGGAGAAACACCATTAGTACAATGCTCATAAGTATTTGAAAACTGTGCGAGTTATACTCTGGATATTTTAAAATTGAACTATGCTCTATTAAGATACAGATAATAGACAACAGTGTTCGTAACATCCAAAGACAGCCAGATTTCTTATTCTTCAGTCTAACTTCATTTACAGTGTGTAAGAGTTGGTCACAAATTCCTTCATGAGATCAACGTAGTATAAATGACTTACTGCACTACTGCAAAAATACAACACATTACATACAAGAAATGTTTCAAACAATCACACCGTTTACATCTAGCAGCCAATGTGATCCTATTTTTACATAGTAAGCCATTAAGTGAAGGGAGTCCTTTTGAAACAGTATGTGAATCAACAATATTCTAACGATATCCGGGTTAAAAGAGAGTATCTTTATCCAAACATCAATTAAATTAGAAAATTTAATCTCAAAAGTGAAGTCAAATTGATCACATAAAATATTGTAAACTACCAAATACGCTTATGTAACATTTCCCGCTGAGGCCGGTTTTTGTTCGAGTGAATTGACAAATGTTAGCTTGCCTATCCTTGTGGTACATTGCAAATTAATAAAGGATAAGTTGATAATTGTACACGCCATTAATTGTCAAAATTTAAATTGATTACGTCATAGATACAATTTGTTTTCGGAATCCAGTTATTTCGCCATTTCGCCATTCCGCCATGACCTGCATTTTCCAGGAATTCCACAAATATCCAGCAGTAACAGCACAGCCTGCGTAATGAATGCGTCACGGAGCTTCAATTAAAAACTTGTTTGTGTAGCGACATGCCCACTCATGTGACTGCTAAATTTTATGAACAATAATCATTTGTGGTACGTTACACTAACTACCACCATCACTGGCAGTCACTGTGCCTCGTTTCTATTTTAATAGATTTTGAATTCGTTTAAGTTTTCCGTCGCGACATCGTATGTCTCCCATAAATGTCACCCTTTAGCTCGTGTTCAGTAAACTAAATTTGAACGAATCGTTGTGCGGCGCAAAGGATAGCTTGGAATGCGTCGTACGTAATAGAGCAGTGGTGTCCAACTTTCAAGCTCTCAAGGGCCACAACTAAAACCTCAATATGGTTGCGGGGCATATTTCAATTACTCGGGTGATCCACACCTGACTTCCACATATTGTTCAGCATGGCACTTTGCGCGACTGCTCTGAAACAGGGGAAGGGGATGGAATCGTGTGTGATTTTAGGCCGGGCCTTGCATTTCTCAGTGAAACACATTTGGATGATTTTGAATTTCTGAATTTACCACAAAATATTCTTTAAATATTAATTTAACCTGTCGAGAGAGGTAGCTCAGGGCATCAATTGAAGTAACTGCTGTTCCTCTAACCGGGAACTCCAAAGTTCGAGGTCCGACGGTGGCAGGACACACTTTTCGATACTAGCTTTTCAGCTAGGTCGAATTCAGTCGCTGGCTGGAGGATAATTCTAGCGGCCGGCTGCTCTGATCGGTAGTTTTCCGTGGTTTCTCCGATCAACACCAGGCGAATTACGGAACAGTATCCTACCAAACGGGTCACGGACCGCGCGCGATCTTTCCTTCCTCTTCCTTGTCTTATCTTATCCCCTTACACACACACTTACACTAACATGCACTACACTACCACATATTCCGGGAGTCCGGTCGGGAGTTTAGAGCTTGTGCCGGCGGTGCCACGTCCGGGCGGTGCCCCGCTGGTAGGAGATACCTGGTTAAATCACAACGAATATTTTAGCGTTTTAAACTCACCATCGAAGTAATCTTATTTAATCAGTAAGTACTTTGTATTAAAACTATTATTGAAATTAAAATTAAAATTTCCAAAACCTTTTTCTAGCTTAAGCAAGTTTTGTTATTTGTTAAAATACAATCTCTCTTTCTTATGTAACGCCACACCCTCCGTGAACGAGCATGAGAATCCCACCCGCGATTACGAGAATTATTTCTTCAATACCCGCGAGACCTGGAACGGTCAAAGCCCCCTGACCGCCCGTTCGCCCCCGCTCCCCAGGGACAGGCTGCTGGTCGAATGCGGCCCACAGCCGACCTAACGCCGCCGCCCTATGCCGCCCCGGCCACTTGACAAAGCGAACATGGATTTACGACTCCGCAGAAATCTGTTGAAAGCCGGCCCGGTGGCCGAGATCGCTAAGGCAGTAGTGTCGTAGTGATCTCGGACCGAAGGGTCGCGGGTTCGAGTTCCGCCTCGGGCATGGTTGTATTTGTGTTCGTCCTTTCACTCCTTATCATCAATCACCATATCGTTTCATCCACATAGTTACCATACCGTTAACAGTAATAGTGGTCGCTAATGACCTTAGATGTTGAAGCGACCTTAAATAAACCAATTAAAAAAAATCTGTTGAAACTCATGCTCGAGGTGAGGAGCGCATGCCACGTCGCACAGCCCTCGGAATGTCACATAGGGCAACGTTTTATTTCACGTAAAACAGACCCGCCCCGCTCAGAGCTCAAAAAAGGAACGTATTATGTACGGGGGACAGACGCGGAGTAACGGAGCGCCGCCCCTTTGCAATTGCGCGAGGCGTGATGCCGTGAAACGCTACGCGATTCGCCATGGACGCACGTGCGAAGGAGCAACCGATCGACCCTTTGAAAACATCGCAGGGGCTAGCGATTCGCTATGCGCACATACGCGCCGGCCAAGGGTTATCTGGCCAGTGAATAATTTTAAAAAGATGGAGGCCAGCTGCACTATATTCCTCCGACCGCGGCGTGCCCACTCCGCAGGGACCGGGGAGATAACTTTCACGCCAAAAATGCAACGGAAATTTCTTCTTTGTAACACATGAGCTCGCGAGCAGTTGGCCGGAGAGCCGCTCCACCACCGCTCCCGATGGCAAATGCTAAACGAATCACGGTGAAGCATTCCGATCAGAGGTGGGAGATCGAAGCCTTCGTCTAGACGAGCGCGAGGCTTCAAAATCACTTGTCTGCTTCACATCACTTGGCTTCTACACATCACTTGACTTGATTTCGTTACTCAGATTCGCATCCTTCAACTTACAACATCGGAATTGTTACTCCAGTGTAACCCTTTGAAAATTACTAAGATTTTAATCTTTCAACTCGCCACTTCAATATTGCCGTTCCGATTTCGGACTCGCAGCTCGAGGCATTTTACGCCTACAGACTTGCATAAGTTAGCATTTTTGACTTGTACCTTGAACGTGGGACTACAGAGCCATAGCAAGTTGCTAATGCATTAAGGAGGCAATTATTATCATCTCGGCAATGAACTTGAGCAGGAAATAACCGGCAGTTATCACGTGTACGCCTGTGACGCCAAAAATTCACAGTGGGTTCGACGGTAGCGCGCTGTCGTGTGTCAATCCGCCTGGCTGCAGAACGGGGAAAACTGGATCTGCGCTGCTGTGCTGCCTGGATCATCGCTGCTGCGCTGAGAAAAGCTCACCGCCGACATCCCGCCGTGAAGAGGAAGTCCTCACGTCGGTGCCATAAGATAGGTTATAAATGACATGTAATCGGCTAATGTTCAGCTTATTTTCCAGCCGAGGTGCGGAAGGACTCTAATAAACGAAACTGGGAGCGTGAAGGCCGATAGTCTGGCATGTTATTGCATCGGCCAATTGTATTTGTTTGCTTGTTAAAAAAATTCTAATTAAAATATGCAGCCGCAGTTACATTACTAAATGTTTGTACAACTTATGTAAGAATCATTTTGCACGCTCTCATCATCAACTTAAGTTAATTAAATGTGTTTTAAGTTCATTTATGTGTTATTTATTGAACATGCAAACCTGAATTCACAACGTGAGCGGTTACACTTGATACAACTTGCACTACTTTTTGTATGTGTGGGGGGTGGGGCTACGTTTCAGCATTGGCCCGGGCCCAACATTGTCCAGCCCCAGCACGGGGCCACGGAGCTGCGCGGCCGCTTGGGGCCGGCGGGCGGGGACGGCCGGCTTGCACCGACGTCTCGCTACTCTGCCGCTTTCCTCTATTACAGGGTTTGCCAACTGGCGGCCCGCGGTGCCATTTATTGCGACCCGCGGAAGGTTATTTGTCGGAAAGTCCTTGGCATTCGTGTTCAACGAGATCATTGTTCGTCGTTCCGGTGTCAACACCTCGTTCAATGTAGAAGGAGGTTAAAATTTATTGATTCCGGGTTAGTGATTACGGGCGAGTCAATTCTAGGGTCAGTAGTTCCGTTAGTGTAGTGTATATTTTTTCTCGGGAGATGGCGGATTCCCCCGCTGGATGGCGAGATCCGGCGCCGACCTACCGTCGGCTAGTGGGGTTTCCCCTAACCAGGACTCTCCCACCAGCGGGGCACCGCCCCAGCCGGGACAAGCTCTAAGCTCCCGACCGGTCTCCGGGAATATGTGGTAAAGTAGTGCATGCTAGTGTAAGTGTGAGTGTAAGGAGAGAGGATAGAACAAGAAAGAGGAAGGACAGATCGCGCGCGGTCCGTGGCCCGTTTGTTAGGGCTCCGGCATTCGCCTGGTGTTGATCGGAGAAACCACGGAAAACTGCCGATCAGAGCAGCCGGCCGCTAGAATTATCATCCAGACAGCGACTGAATTCGACCTAGCTGAAAAGTTAGTGTCGAAAATCCTGCCTGCGTCGGGACTCCAACCTAGAACCTCCTGGTCAGAGGCACTACAGTGACATCAACTCATGCCCTGAGCCACCGCTCTTGGTCCCTTCGAAGCGAGAGGTGCGCTTGAGCAGGAGCAGGTGCGACGCCGATGATTCAGGCGACGCCGTGCCCCAGGCCACGCCCCCTCCACGCAGCCACCACACACACTTACACTAACATGCACTACACTAACACACACGCCGGGAGGTCAGTGGGGAGCTTAGAGCTTGTTCCGTGTGGGGCGGTGCCCCTATTGTGAGAGATGTCTGTTTAGGGAAAACCCTGATAGTAGCCGGTAGGTCGGCACCGGATCTCACCATCCTGCGGGCGAAGATCACCACCACCCCCTGAGGAAAAAAATGCACCACACTACCACGACATATCGGGAGACCAGTCTGGAACTTAGAGATTGTTCCGGCTGGAGCGGGGCGCAGCTGGGGGGAAGCTCCTGGTTAGGAAATACCACGGAGGCTGACGAATAGATCAGTGCTGGATCTTGCCATCCAGCGAGGGACGAACACCGCCTTTCCTGTGATAGAAACACACATTACACCTACGAGACTAATGCTCATGGAAATTGAGGAGCCCGGAAACTCAGAAATCAATCAATCCAGCGTGGGAGCAAAGAGCTTAGGGACTGGACCGGAGAGGTGCAGCAGTTAATGCCTTATTTTGCGCGGCGAGCAGACCGCAGAATAAAGAAACTCATAGAGCACCTTGACCGCTAGTTGTGGATATAAAACAGAGCCAAATTCATGCAATGGCGATCCTCTATGAGTCATATATAATGCCCACGCACTTTTCAAGTTAACGTTGGCGCGGCAGAGTTTCGAGACAAAAAGCAACCGATGATTCTGGAGCTGGTCAATGGTTCATCAAAGGAGTAATAACTATCAGTGACAATATCACGGCTTCACCAACTAGAGGACGGTGGTCGTACGGATCAGAATCCCCCCGTCAGTGGGGTTTGTTGTATTCGATCGCGACTGCTGAAGGAACCGAGAAGGGTAATCTTAGGGGTAAATATGTACAGTGTTTTTTCTTAAAAAATATATGAATTATTATTTATGCCTGTTTAATTGTATTCTTTGTAGTTTTCTATTAGAAATTTTTGTTATTGTCATTATTTTATTTAGTTATTTTTATTTAATGTTTTCGTTATATAGTATATTACTGAAGAAAACCCAATGCAAGTGTTAAAACACGATAAAATTAAAAAAAAAATTTTCTTTTAGTCATATTTCAATACACTAAAAAATAGTAGTAAATATTGAACAGCTAATCAGAGTCTATAAACATAATTTTACGACAGTAAGTCACAACTTATGTGTAGAATACTTCAGCAACACGAGAGCAATTGAAACAAAATACTTGCAAGAAGCATTATTTCGTAATAATTAGCTTGAAGGTGTACAACGGTGGTAGATAATAAAGTGTGTGTTGCTGTAACGAAGGGTGCATATGAAGTCATATTTATATAAAATGCCTACTGTGGTACGTTCATTTCTTTCACTTACTACCATATCCACTAAAGCACTTGTAATCTCACTCATATTTTCTGCCCTTCACTACCCAAAGCTTTTATTGTTATTTTTGTAATGTTACTTGCGTTAAGCAATTATTACTAACAATAAAAAGCATTAGAAAAGGGTTATGACTCACTTATCGCCATTTGCAAAAAGCCCTTATATTTCCACCTGCGGTTACTAACCTCGTTGCCATTGCTATTACGATTAGTCTAATAATGGATGACGACAATTAGATAAAAGAACAGTAGAACCGTGGGAGCAGGCAAAAACAGAGGGCCCTTGGACAATCAATACGAGGCAGAGATGACACTGATTGATGAACTACTTCTGTAAGCCGCTTGAACACATCAAGCCGAGATCCCTACACTTTCATATCACATTCAATAAAAAAACAATGGAAAAGAATCACAATGAAATATCATTTCGGGTAAAAATACGAAGGAAATATATCGAATGTCTGCCATGATAATAAAAAATATCAATTCTACATACGTTATGATCGCTAAAGGATTTTAATATGAAAGTTCAATTACACATGTGAATACGTGGTATTATCGTTGTGTAACAAAAAACGCAATAATTTGTTAGGTTGGAAACAGCTGTATGATCGTTAGTAGTGATTAAATGACACATCAATGAAACGAATTACAATTAATGAGTTGGTGTGAAGCGATAGGATTTCATATCACATCCGATGCGATTAAATCCTACGAACATTGTAAGAGAAAGTAATATTAAATGCAGTAAAACCACAGAAAGGTAGGAGCCTAAAAAACAGATTCCAACAGTTTACATAATCATGTGATTCAAGGCAAACGAATAAATTAAAACAAAAAAAATTATATTATAAAACTCGAATGCCTGTTTTATATCAAACGAATCTGTAATGGAGAATACCAGGCAACTGTTAAATATTCTGCTATGTTTTTAGCTTTAATTTATGAAATATTGATACTCTGTACATAAGCAGTATATGAGGAATTAAATGGGTTTATTTCCAAAACCTGTGTTTTATTTATGCGAAATCCAGTGATGTAACCACTTCTATATCACCTTCAACAAACGGAATTATGATTAATTTTGAATTTTGAATTTTGCTTTGTCCTAAATATTTCAACAGTGTGTCTCGCAGAAAAGCTCGAGTGTGACTATTGAATTTACAACGACGCATTACAACAAAATCTCTTTAAAATAAATATTAAAAATACACAACTTTAATACTTTTACTTAATTTTTTCTCCAAATACCTTCTCGAAAACAAGTCCCTCCAAGATTTTAAAAATCTTTGAAAGGCACATTTTCCCTGATACATCAGTAGTTTGTATTAGGAAAGAAAGAACAACTTCTAAAATTTGTTTTTTGTTCTGTAGTTGCAAATAGAAGACGATTCGAGTGTACTGCAATTTCTGTTTGGCAAAATCATTTTATCCCAGAAAATTGCGAAGTATGTTCTATGGTTAATAATGACCTGCCTATGTAAAAATTCAACAGAAATTCAGTCAAACCTCAAATGGAACGTCCATTTAAATGGATTGAACACAAAATGAAGATCATTACGCAACGTTTACAGAAGTCTTTCAAAGTCAGTCAGCCTTAATACTGCTCTTTGGCTATATATCTCAAATGTTCATTCCCCCCTGAGATATGGCATACTATTCTGAGGAAATATATACTATAGCTCCCAGACTTTTGGATTACAAAAAAGAATTGTACGAATAATAAAATAAGCAAATCCAACCGACCTGAATCTTGTAAGCCCTTGTTGATCAATCTAGGAATTTTATCATTACCTTGTCTCTTGATTTGCGAATCAATGGTTTTCGTCAAAAATGACTTACTCAAGGGCAGGAATATATTTTTAGCAAACGCCGATGTCTATAATTATATCATTTCACGTATTAATGAAATTCATCAGGTGAAGGCACCAACAGCTTACTACAGAATTCACATACAATACTGAGATACACAAAATTTTCTCTCTCTACATTAATATCTGCCAAAGATCTTAGCGTCCGGCTTGCTGGGTCAATGGGTCACGATATATTATAATCCTTATTACCTTTGTAATGGATCATAGGATCCGCTGACTATACAGCGCAGCTGGGAATCTGAAATAGAATGTTTCTATTCCTAGTTCATTACTGTTTGGATTGACTAAATGAAAGATCACTTTCTTTTCTAATGAACAAAATTTAACAAAGTTTATTGTTACCTTTTTTAGCAAACAATTTAGTGAATTTAAGTTATGCCTTTGATCAAGATATGTTTCAATTTACAATTTTATACCGCGGTTAACTTATCTATTCTTCGTTGATGTCCCTCGTAGACTTCTCAGTCGAAATATCTTGCGAGCTTGCCGTAGTCCAAAGTTCCAAGAAATCCTCTTCTGCCCCTATCCAAGCTGGTCTCAAACTATCAAAATTATCAGTCCCGATTACGTCCTATGACATAGTCCCGAACTTGATTACCACTCCCGACAAAGTTCCAATTTATACATCAATATTGCTTCCACATGAAAATATCTGCAATATCATTCACTGTCCTTAAAATTTCACTGATAACCCAATTCTATCTAGATTGTACTCGTTCCCTCTCACGAACCTACGATCAGTTCAGAAGCGCGATGCCGGGCAGAATGAAATCTTCCTGTATGATTCACCCCTCGAAGACTTCGTATTAAACTACCTTCATTTTTTTTCATAACATTTGACCGTCCTTCTCTCACCCAGCCAATCCATACGTTCGTTATATTTTGGTGTTGCTGACCTTTCAATCGTCTAAACTTCTTCGCCCAATCCCAAATTTTCTACTTTCGGCATCCAGACCTCTTAATGCATTTAGAAAAAACAAAAACTATTGTTTATTCACGGTCGTTGCTAAGCTCTAGCTCTCGTGATATTTCGTAATGTATGTTCCACCATATTGTCTACAAATAAATGTTAGTTTATTTTAATGTGACATATGGGTATGTCACAATACATGTACCCTACTCCTCAAGAAAACTTACCGCTGAAATTCTATTTCCGCAACCACACCGACAAACTTGGACACCCCACAGCCCTCAGGGGAGGGACGCATTGACCAATTGCTAGTACAGTTGTCTGGGATTGGTGCAAAACCCCAAGGGGTAGAAAGGACGCTGTCTCAGAGGCCAGGTCTAAGTTGTTTACGTATGAGGCGGAAATATCGACATATTTCCCTGCCGAAGAAAAGATTTTGCCTGCGCGTACGCCATAACGAAAAAAAAATATTTCAAAGTGGGGGTTTTCCGACCAGAATACTTTCAATAGATCAGTCAATATTTAGCATTTTAACAACAATTATAATAACTTTTAGCAATAAATTTGTAACTCCTGTAAAACTGCAAGTTTTAAATGTTCATTCCAGGCACAATAATTGCGAAGCCTTCCCGACCGTTCTAATCCAGTTTTCAAATTTGTTTAAAAAATTTCAAAGTGTTGCAAAATTGTTAATTCGCTGTTTTTGGGATCGGAAAATTTTCCCCCTTTAGATCTGCAAAAGTTGGAAATTGGTTCGTTTGCAAATATTGCAATTTTTCTTATTGTTTTATCTGAATAAGGTTTAAAAACGATACAGAATTCCGGAATCCGATCGATGTTATCATATTTCGTTCTCAACATATGTAATTGTTTATAAGAAATTTGCATCTTACAATGATCCCATTTTTTGCACTCAATTCATTCGCTCTACACAAACATACTAAAAAAACAGTTCTCTAATGTCGCGCTTTTGCTCGCCACACACGCTTAAAAAGCATTTAGTCTGTAATCAAATTCTGTGGCTAATTTAATTTCGCTGAATCCGTCCATTTTACGGCGAGTAAGAACATGTGCTTTTATATTCTCTTTTACATCCTGTAATTTGCGAGTCGATATATTTTTCACATAAGGAGGAAATTAATTATAAGCAAATTATTTTTCAGGTACATTACGCCTAACGATAGTTTGCAGCCCTTTTCTCCTTTTCTACCAACGTAACCGAATGGCTGTATTATTATTTTTTTCGAAGTCTTCTGTTAAAACCGAGAGTCAGAGACTATGTTTCTCTTGTTTAACCATTGCCATTAAAAATAGGGCAACACTAGAAGTTTTTTGCTGTAAACTGCATTGGATTAGATGAAAGGAATGTTAAGGTTTTGAAATAAAGAAATATTTAATTTAGTGTATTGAAATATCACCTTAGTAGAATCACACATCACAAAACACTACTTAATTTGTTTACACAAGTATAGGAATTTCTAAATGAACGTATACAAACTTTAAGTTAATATTATCTACTCAATTTATCATTCAATAATTCATTATCATCTTTCTAAAACTGTTAATTTCATGTTTTTATTCTACAATATTCGAATTCGAGTACGTGTGCTCAATCTACGCATTGTCGCAATGAATTCGCGTTACATTCTCTTTTACTCTAGATAAGGAAGTGCATGCAAACAGGCTCTTCCCTAAAAAATTAAAGATCGCTAGCAGACATTCTAAGTATCATTGCAATTAAAATATTTATTCTTTATAAATTCAGTAAAATTGCAGATTTTTTTAAATTCTAACGTTAACCTACAAAAAATCACTAGGGTACCTCCATTGCAGTGTGAAATATCTTGGCAAATTCTTAATACAAATAAAAGAATGGCCAAGGTTTTTATTCAATAGATGACAGATATTCCAACCACAATAAAATTTCATTGAAAAATTTAATTGTTTTCATTTTTAATACATGTTTTTAAACAATATGAATAATTACATTTAAAACACTTTTAGGTTGACGAGCATTACAATTAAATTTCGCGAATTCCTAAATGCTTTAAAATAAATATTTAAAATTCAATTATTGTAAAATATAACAGAGATACGAATTTATATTTAATTTCAAAAACTTTATTACAACAGGATAAGAACACAAACCTATAGCTCATTTGCTTTTAAAAATATATTTTATTTTATCGGAGCGAATATTTCGTAAACAATTCTTGCCAAAAGCGCTCATTTCTAACTATAATAATAATAATAATAATAATAATAATAATAATAATAATAATAATAATAATAATAATAATTCAACTTGTAAATGATTTAGGGTAGGGATCGCCAAATTTAAAAAAACGTGCACAATACTCTTGTCAGCGTAGCACTTCACACACAGATTTTAACTGTTTTGATGAAAAATAAATAATAAAAAATGATGAGCAAAATCCCACAAATGGTTTTCCACATCGTACCACACACCTGCTCATTAACAACAAAGCAAATACTTTTGTATAACGCTTCAATAAATTAAATATTCACAAACAGTCTTTATGAATTCTGTAATTACATAGTACAGTACGGTCTATGAACAGTTACACAAACCAACAGATTTTTTACACCAAGAATGTAAAATAAGCTGCTGTTCCTTAACATAACACATGAAGAGCAAATATTTAAAGACGGGGGACCTGTTTCTTTGAGCCTTCTTTGATCTTACTCTTAGGGTCCTGTTTGGAACTAATCAGCAATTATATTTTAATAACATGAAGGCAATTTTGAATCTAGACAGAGGGCATGTGCCTAATAATAACTGTTGTCTAGGACAAAGTAGCAAAATCTAATGTGTTAACAAATATATGTGTGAAAACAATATATATCACTCTTATGTAACCTGGAGCGGTGATTCATTGCATCAACTGATTTCACTGCAGCGCCTCTGATCGGGAGAACCAAGGTTCGAGTCCTGACGGCGGCAGGATTTTCGTCACTAGCTTGTGAGCTACGTCAAATTCAGACGCTGCCTGGAGGAGAATTCTAGCGGTCGGCTACTCTCATCGGTAGTTTTCCGTGGTTTCTCCGATCAACACCAGACGAATGCCGGAGCAGTACCCTACCAAACGGGCCACGGACCGCGGGCGATCTTTCCTTCCCATTCCTTGCCCTATCCTCTCCCCTTACACACACACACTTAAACTGGCATGCACCACACTACCACACATTCCGTGGCGTCGGATCTCGCTATCCAGCGGGGTAAGATCACCGTCATATCTCGAGGAAAAACAAGCAGTAGACTTACGGGACTAACGACCTAAGCTCTTGACGCGCTCGGAATCACTAACAACCAACCAATCAACCACTCTTATCTAAGGAAAATTGATTGTCCAATTAACATTGTCACTACCTAGGGGCCACGTATCTCAATGTACTCGCACAACCAAAGCATGATTAAGCGCTAGTGTCCCCTAATAATTTTTAAGTATAGAACATTTATTTTACATATTGCTATGAAAATAATCTATAAATGTGCAGTTTTAAAAGTAAACATTAAAGTATTTTCACATTTATTTTGATACTTTATTGTATTACATTATTTCCATCGGGGTCCTAAGCATGTACTTAGTCCGCTAACCGTATGTATTAATCAACATCGAGTCGAAAAACCTATACATTTTTAAACTTCTCTATTTCAAATTCTTCAACGATAACAGAGTATCTCGTAACGATAATGAAGGACCACAACGGATGAATACCTTTAAGCGAGCGAATTTTCGAGTCAAGTGAATGGGCGGTGGTCGTTTGAGCGCGCTACAGGACTGGCATACAACTTCCGCATAATGCAATTACGCTCCACGCAACCGTCGGCATTTCGTTCGCATCGCGGCCGCATCACGCCTCCACCCGCGCACCAGATGCTCACCAGCACCCAGTGGGCCGACGAAGGCATCTGATGGGTCATGGATGTGTAGTCTACTTTGTCAAGTACTTTCTTGAATGTGTAGTCTGGTGTGTCAAGTATTGTCTTGAATGTGTGGTCTGGTGTGTCAAGTATTGTCTTGAATGTGTGATCTGGTGTGTCAAGTATTGTCGGGAATGTGTAGTCTGGTGTGTCAAGTATTGTCGAGAATATGTAGTATGGTGTGTCAAGTATTGTCTTGAATATGTAGTCTGGTGTGACAATTATTGTCGGGAATGTGTAGTAAGGTGCGTCAATAATTATCTTGAATGTGTAGTCTGTGTGTCAAATTGTGGAATGTGAGTTGTGTGTCAAGAATTGTCGGAATGTTATCTGGTGTGTCAAGAATTGTCGTGAATGTGTAGTCTGGCGTGCCAAAAATTGTCTGGTAGCTATCCGATAAGTAGCAGTTTTCCTTCCCTAAAGTGTCTTTTGTAGCCAAGGATGTGAGAGATGGCGTAATTAACGCCGTGCACATCAACCACTAATGTTGTTAGTCCTATAAAGTAGGTGCATGATGTATTGAAATATATATTGAGTATATAATTGAAAATCAAAATATTTCAATAAGAACAAAATGGAGCATAAAATCAGTAGTTTTAGAGAACACCTTAAACATTACAGTAGTACAAGATTCATTCAAGGACTCATGAGGTGGAGCAGTAACCTAACAAATAAACCACGGACCGTGCGCAATTTCTTCCTCTTTCTTGCACTATCCTCGCCTGTCATTTACACACATTTTCTCTTAGATGCGCTACACTCCCACACATGTCGGGAGGCCAGTCCATCGCTTACAATTTGTCCCAGCTGGGTCGAAAGTGGGAGATATCTGTTAGGGGAAAATACCGCATGGTGACATGTTGGCCGGACATCACCATCCAGCGGGGGATGATCACCACAACGATAAAATGCTCGCTATACTTACGCGACTAATGGCTACAACAGTGGATGCGTCCGCAAACTCCATACAATCAATCAATCAGAGTAATGTCCTCTTACGTCATCATCTCATTATCATTCCCATTCAACACCTTGTAGGGTTTCTCTGCCGTCTTTCCACAATCCATACTACTTGTTCCAGCCTCCGCAACCATTCTCCACCGCAGTAGCTGTTTTCACTGCCCGTGACACCGCTCCCGCCGCGCAGCATTTCTCTGGCTTTCTAAAATTATCGCGGCGCCTCGCCTCGGAAGCTCTGTTTTCTCATTACGAATTCACCGGCGGAAAAGCGAGGCGGCTGCCGCTCCGCGCGTCTGCGGCTGCGTCATCCGGCGCTGGCCGCGCTGCTCTTCGAAAGGCGGGATGCCGGTTTGGGGAGTGGGCTGCGCGATGCGGGACGCAGCGCGAGGAATTAGTGAAGGAGGGAGAGAGAAAGAAACAGATAGAGACAGACAGACAAACAGAGACTGACAGCCAGAGAAAGACAGACAGATAGAGAGAGACAGGCAGTCAGAGAGAGAGAGAGACAGAGAAAGACAGCCAGAGAGAGACAGACAGACAGAGACTGACAGCCAGAGAAAGACAGACAGATAGAGAGAGACAGACAGACAGACAGACCGAGACAGCCAGAGAAAGACAGCCAGAGAGAGACAGATAGACAGAGACTGACAGCCAGAGAAAGACAGACAGATAGAGAGAGACAGACAGCCAGACAGAGACGGATAGAGAGAGACAGATAGAGAGAGACAGACAGAGAGCAGACAGGCGATAGAGAGAGACAGACAGATAGAGAGAGACAGACAGAGAGAGAGACAGCCAGAGAAAGACAGACAGAGAGAGACGGATAGAGAGAGAGAGACAAACAGACAGACAGACAGAGAGACAGAGACAGAGACAGACAGAGAGATACTCTATTCTAAGACTGTAATACTGTATGTGTGTGTGTGTGTGTGTGTGAGTGAGTGTGTGAGTGAGTGAGTGAGTGAGTGAGTGAGTGAGTGAGTGAGTGAGTGAGTGAGTGAGTGAGTGAGTGAGTGTGTGTGTGTGTGTGGAGAGAGAGAGAGAGAGAGAGAGAGATGAGTGAGTGAGTGAGTGAGTGTGTGTGTGGTGTGTGTGTGTGTAGAACGTTAGGCGAGAGAGCTCAGCGGCAACACTGGTGCCTCTGGAGCGCGTGTGTCGGGAGGTTCCTTCGGTTGTTGAGGGCCGACTGTAACTGACCTTAACCTGTAGGTACATAGCTGACTCGACTTCAACCACAGAATGAAGGAGCATTGTAGTTGCAAGCTACTGTCATTGCTAGTATAGTGACTAACAGTAAAGAAATATTTTAAAAAATTAGCCACAGGCCGCGTACTAGCTTTCATTCCTCGTGCCTTGTCCACTCCACTCCTTACTTGCATTACATCACCGTACATCTGCGGTGAGTCCGAAGTTTAGATCTTGATCCGGCTGGGACAGTGGATATTTAAAGGAAAAATCTCCTTAAACTTGAAGTTCTATGTATTATTTCGTATTACAGCGAGTGAAGATCACCATCAAGTAGCGCGAATAACACGCTCTAGAACTAATGAGGGTAATTAATAAGTAGTTGATGAGCTCGCAATCTATAAACGCTTTTATAATCACGTGAGAGTAGAAGCACAAACAGACCACAAGAGTGCCGTGTAGGGGGCGCGGGTGGAGAGGCGATCAACACAGATTTAATTGCAGGGAGCGAGATGCTGGGTACCGGTGGAAGAATTGAATTGAATTGAAGCCTTATTTTACGTAGCGAGACTCAAGCCGGCCTGTTCTTCCGTCTGACCACGCAAATTTTGCTACACTCCTTTCACCAAGTAGGAGAGAAAGAAGGTATTACTTGGGCGATGAAACAAGCAAATTTGAATATAGTTCAGAGGCTTCATTTAGGCTTGAGGATCTCAGTGAATCTACTAACATGGGACAGACGGCTTTACTTCCCCTCCGAACGAAGGATTATTTCACCCTTAAACGGCTTCGATCGAGTTTGAACCCGCCAAATTGAGTATAACAGTCCGAAAAGGTGGGATGGTGGGATTGGGTGGGATTGGGCAGGCAGGGCGCGAAAGGGCCTGCTTGCTCGCCTGCAAGAAACGCGGAGGGAAGGCGCGATTGTGTGGAGAGGGAGGCATGGGGGTTCGGAGAGCGCAGATTCGGATAGGGCGAAGCACAGAGCGCCAGGCGTGGAGCGAGTCAAAGAGAGCGGGGAGAGGGGAGTCCAGTGCGGGGAGTGGGGCGGGGATGACGGCCGCAGAGAGCTGGGAGCGGGGTGAGGGAAGAGAACGAGCCGCGAACGCGGGCGGGGCAGCGGGGAGCAGAACGGCGCTTGTTCCTGCCACAACTCCAGCGGTTTCCGCGTTATGCGCCATGAGGATTTCCGAATGAGATGATGTGAAAAGGAATGTAAACCGAGGAGTTGCGGTTGGATTCCGTGTTTTGGGGCTTGTGAGCGGCGTTCCACATTCTGAATCAAGCTACCAACGTTTTGATTGTTATATTTCATCGTCTGAGGGAAATCCACCACATATGGATTAATAGCACTGACTTCATCTTTCACTGAGTATTTATATTTCTATACTCAAATACCAGGTCTCTGCTGACTAGTAAGAACAGTGAAGAATATTGTTCGCTATGTTGCTTGATGTCAATGTTTTTTTAAAATGAGTTATATTAGGTTAAATTAAAATTAATAAAGCACCCTTTTTTAGCTTATCCATGTTGAATTTAATCTCAAATTATCTTTGAACATTTCCATATGATTGTGTAATCGTTCTAAGGGCTTTTGAATCATACATTTTGATATCAAGATGACTCGTTAACTTATATTTCTAATGACTATCTGAGCTGACGATGTATTTGAATTGTGTATATGGTACATATTTCAACATTAATTTTAAACTAAATGTAAATAAAACTGAGCATGTGATGATGAAAAGTATCAATATTAAAGATCAAGATTTTTAGGGTGTGTTCCATTGGAAAAGTCAGGAAATGAAATACATGATCCCTTGTTTTCAAATCTTGATAGTCTTATTTTCTTACAACAATAATTTTATATGGAAAAAAATTCTAATATTTATCTCCGAGAAGACTAACAATTTAAAGCGTAAACGCAACTTGTATTTAAAGGATGAAAAATAAATTGCGTGAAAATTGTTTTACATACGCTACGAAGAAAACGTACCACTGCTGAATTATTTATAAGTTCTCCTAACCGAATCACATTCGATAAATTTAGTTGAATCCATTTACTTAAATGTAATTGAAACGAGATTTAAAACAATAAAATTAACATAACATGGAGGGAAAGCACCACTTCATTTACAAACAAATTAACGATATAAATTTCCTTAGTGCAAATTACTCGATCTCTCCCGCTTCAAAATGAACGATCACAAATGTCCAAAAAGTAGCTAATTTTTATTAATATCATATTATCTTTCTTTTGATCATTTTTTGAATTAAATATTCCAAGTAATTTTCGTTATTCTAATTATAAACGTAGAAAATAAAAATCAGTTGCATTGTAATTTAATTATTAAAATTTAAGGTAAATATTCTCATAGGATTATCCATGAACTAAATAACTGATACAAATATAATTTCTGTGATGTTATATTTTAATATCATTTTGAATTATACGTTTGTACAATTGTTGCCTAAACAACATTTTTGATAGTTCTTAAATGGATGGTACATTGATATTGCGAAATATTTGTTATTCACATCGCCGAAATTGAGATATTCATTGTTTAGATTTAGATAACTACAGTGTAGATATTCAAATGTGTGTGTATATAAATTAACTAATTGAAAATTTAGAATACAGGTGGACAAGGAATGAGGAATCAAACAGTATAGTCAATATTTTTCCACATGTTCCTAGTTCAATTCAAGTTGGTCGGTGTCTTTACATTTTTTCTGTTAATTTTTTATACATTTTACTATGTATTTTCTTTCTTTAATTCTTCCTAATAAATGATTTAATAATTTAATTTCTAGTTTTTCCGATTTATTGAAACAAGTAATTTATTTCAGGGAAATCATGTACTTTTAGATGGCGCATATAAATAGCTACAGAAATTGTTCTCTTTTCTTGGAGAATTTTTCAATCAATAAAAAATATATGAGAATCTCTTCATTTTGAGTTCGTTCACTTTCGTGTGGTAAAAAAATACATTTAATACATACATTTATTATTTAAAAAAGTAATTTCATTTATCATATTCAGAACGATTGGCCATTTTCTATAAGATCTCCTTATAGAAGAAACTGCAGCGTTCTATATAACTCCAATAAACTCATCAGGAACACATGGAATGATTTTCACAAAGCTGACATCTATTTTTAACAAGTGTACATGAATATCAATTGCGTTTTGGCATATGAATTAGATGACATATTTTTAAAATGATTATAATAGAACAGTGACTTGCAGATCTGCAATGCCTAGAACATCAAATTGTTAAGCTTTAATTTTGTAAAATCAAAATCCGTTACAGTATTACTCAAGCAGATTCTGATAGAGAAAGTTATTTAAGAAAATACTGAAAAGTACTGAAAATAATAAATGTATTCATAATTAATACCAGGAAAATACCACAACTCATTTTCAAATTTGTTTTAATCGAGTTACTTTCCTACGATAAGGGATTTTTGAATTGCGAATATTTTCAACTTCCACAAATAAAATATGATCACACTTTTTCTCTTCAAACTGCAGCTATTGCATTTATTGCAAATCTACATAAAACCAGATAAAGCCTTCGTTTATTTATTTAAAGAATTTAGGTTTCGTAATCGTTAAACATGTAATGTCATTGAAATTCATAAGTTATGTTCGAATGACAAGATTATAATAACAGCAATGACGAGGTGAAAGATGGTGCATTGAGAAGCAGGGAAAATTGAAGAATTCCGAGAAAGGCTCACTGCAGTTTCTTATCTTCATTAATGATTTTTCGCGAAATATAACATCAAAAATAGACTCTTCGCTGACGACTGTATATTATATAGGGAAATTGCAGAACGTTATGATTCAACTACAGGACGATTTAAATTAAATTTATGATCGGGTAATTGCTAATAAACTGACTTTAAATGGAAAGAAAGGTAAAACGATCACATTTAGTAGGGCCAGAGCTTTTCATACAATACTTTATCAGCTAGGTAATGACGTCTCAAACAGTAAATACTTTCGCATCCTCCTGGATAGTAAATTGGGATGGGAGAAACAAACGAACTATGTAGTGGGCAAAGCTTGGAAGTATTAGCATTCCGTCCTGAGAAATGTTAAAAAATGTAATTCGAAAGCAAAAGAAACCGCGTGTACCTCGATTGTTAGATCGGTAATGGAATACGTAGAAGGTTGTTGGGATCCGTACAGAATAGGACATAAAAATAGTTTAGAGAGGATACAAAACAGAGCGGCAAAATACACACGTCGGAGGAACACACCTGCGCATTGGGAATCATTAGAATGCCGGGGGAAAAGGGCACGACTTTGCACGCCTTAACGACAAATAAAGGTATTAAAATTTACAGATCGCGCTGTTGATGTATTTTACTGTATCTTTACATTATTAGAATCGTGGAGAAATTCCATTTAATTTTAATCTCATCGGATGTAGGAAACAAAAAATGTTAGCCCAGACGTTCACTGTATCCGAAGTCGATTGCGGATGAAAAATAAATCAAACGCTTGCAAATGCACTTAATTCTTGGCTGCCGCCGCCGGCGCGAGGGGGCGAGTGAGGCGGGCGTGAAGCAAAGGGCGCGAGTGCCGGCCGCGCATTCCCATTCGCTTATTATCGCGCGTGAAAGGCTCCCCATTTCCCCCGACGCGCGGGACGCGCCCCGGTCGGTGCAGCGGCGCAACTAACCGAATTTGAGCCCCGCCCCCGTCACCGCCCCCGCGCCTCGCGTCGCTCATCGGCGGCGCGCCGTCAGCGAGAGGTGGAGGGAGCGGGGCCAATGGTGGGGACGGTGACGTGTCAGAGACAGCGGGTGGGGACATAAGGGGCGACGGGGACAACGGTGGGAGGGACCTCGGGGTGCGCGACGAAAGCAATCATATAATGGGGCGGTCGGTTTTTTTTTATTTTTTAAAAACATTTTTTTCATTTTTAATTTATTTTTATTAGTGGTTCCGGCCGTGAATACAACCAAAGTTATTAGACCCGTAAGTGTCGTGCATTTTTTTCTCTCAGGAGATGGCGGTGATTTTTCCCGGGAATGGCGCGATCCCACGCCGACTTATCGTGGGCTAACGTGGTTTCCCTCAAACCGGGTATCTCCAACAAGAGAGACACCGCCGCTCTCGGATAAGCTCCCGACCGGTCTCCCGGCATGTGTCGTAGTGTAGTGCATGTTAAGTGTAAGTGTGTGTAAAGGGTGAGGGTAACACGAGCAAGAGGAAGGAATGATCGCGCGCGCTCCGTTATCCCTTTGTTAGTTTCCCACTCCAGCATCCGCTTGGTATTGGCCGGAGAAACCACAGAAAACTATCTATCAGACTAGCCGTCCGGTAGAATTCTCGTCCAGACAGCAAACTGAATTCGACGCAGCTGACAAACTAGTGTCGAAAATTCTGCCACCGTCGAGGCTCGAACCGTGGACCTCCCATTCAGAGGCACTGCAGTGACATCAATTGATGCCTACCGGGAGCGGTAGGTCAGTGCATCAACTGCAGTGACTGATGTCACTGCAGTGCCTCTGACCGGTAGATCCTAGGTTCGGGTCCTGACGGCGGCAGAATGTTCGACACTAGCTTTTCAGCTAGGTCGAATTCAGTCGCCGTCTGGAGAAGAATTCTAGCGACCGGCTGCTCTGATCGGTAGATTTCCGTGGTTTCTCCGATCAACACCAGGCGAATGCCGGAGCAATACCCTACCAAACGGGCCACGGACCGAGCGCGATCTGTCCTTCCTCTTCCTTGTCCTATCCTCTCCCCTCACACACACACACACACACACTTACACTAACATGCATTACACTACCACATATTCCGGGAGACTGGTCGGGAGCTTAGAGCTTGTCCCGGCTGGAGCGGTGCGAGAGTCCTGGTTAGGGGGAAACCCCACTAGCCGACGGTAGGTCGGCGCCGGATCTGGCCATCCAGCGGGAGAAGATCACTGCCATTTCCCGAAAAAACATGCAATACACTTACGGGAATAATGGCCAAAGCAGTTGACGCGCCCGGAAACACGAAAAAATCAATCAATCAATCAATCAGTTGATGCCCTCGGCCGCATGCGGCCCGCGGGCGGCTAGTTGGCCATCCCTTGTTTAGGCGAAGGCGACGGAGGGGGCAGCGGGAGCGAGGCCAACTGTGAAGAAGAGTTGCGGGCGGGGGCGTTGTGAGGGCTGGGGGCGAGCCGTGGCCCGCGATGACGCATGTCGCCAATGTCACGCCTTGTTATTCCGTTGAGGGCGACGCTGTCGCCGCGTCGGACATCTGACGAATGGGAATGCAAAGCGTGCAAATGGACGAGGGACGCATCTCGACGAATTCGCATGCGGCGTGCGTTTCCTTCATGAACTAATAAACCACTCACGAAAAGAGATGATAAAAAGTCACCTCGGCGTAGCTGTATTTTCTAATACTCGTTTATGACTGACGTTCTCTACTTCCCCTTTCACTTCCCTCATCCTTGGACCTCCATATGTGTTTCACTCGTGTCGCTCACACTCCTATCCTCATATTCCTCCATCCCTTCCTACCACACCATTTTTGTCGCACTTTCTCTTATTTGTAAATACATGAACGATGTGCATTGAGACTCTTCCAGACCTCGTCCTCATGCTAAGAGCACAAAACGCTTACCTGTAGCAGAATATTATGTATGTGTGTCTTTAAGGACCGTACATGATACTGTTAACCTCTGTCTATGTATGTGTTGTCATAGGATGTCTCTTTCACTTGATGGATACTGCGGCCTTCACGTCTTCGAGCTGAAGGCAAAGGTTGCTTAAGGCATCAACTTATGTAACTGCAATGTCTTTGACATGGGGGTCCTATAATTCGAGTTCCAACAGTGGTAGGGTTTTTGACACTAACTAGACAGCTAGGTTGTATTCAGCAGCTGCCGGGAAGGGAATTCTAAAGGCAGGCTGCTCTGATAGTGAGGTTTCTGTGGGTTCTCTGGTCAACACCAGTCGAATGTCGAAAAAGTACTCTAACAAACGGGCCAAAGACCACGAACCGCGTGAGATCTTTCCTTCTTATTCTTCTTAGTCTTATCCTCACACTTTACTTACATACACACGTACACACATTTATGTGTACTACACTACCATACTTGTCGGGAGAATAGAGATTCTCTCGGGTAGGGCGGTGCCTTCTGGTGGGATACACTTGGTTAGGGAAAGTTTCTACAAGCCGACATAGGTTGGCGCCGGATGTCAGTTGTCAGTGGAGTATAAGCTATATCCCACGATGAAAAACTCGCACCACACTTACGCGAATACTTACCTTATAAGTTGACGCACCCGGAACATGGTCAACCAGTCATAGAGATGGTTGTCACACGTGATCCTTTTTTCTTTCTCGCTATCGCTTCCTCGGTAGAGAAAAAATGATGTAATGCTGCGCGAAGAAACCGAGAATTTTCGAAAAAACACTTATTACAAGGCAGCGAAAAAGTGCATAAATCCAGATGCTAAATTTAGAGAAAAAAAATTGTCCAACACGTGTAGTAGTCAGAATCCATGTTTGTAGGTAGTTTTTTATTAAAACTTGTTATTAGATAGTGAGGCGTTTAAGAGAATGGCATGGGTCTCGTGTTCGTTAAAAACGCTGATTTTTCGAAAAGTGAAAAAAAAATATTTTTTTCGCCGTCTTCCCACAACTGTAACTATGAAGATTAACATTTTTCTTAACATGTGTTCATGAAAAACCGATCTAAAAATAATGTCACGTTCAAATTTTCAAAACCGTGAGGTTTGATTGGGAAATTTTCTGTCAAAAATAAGCAATTTTTATTTTTAACCATTTTTTCTTAAAAACGGAACAATATGGATTTATTAACTATAGACCTTCGATATCGTAAAGGATGCTCATGAGAATGATACAGGTTTCAAGGTCGTTGAAACGCTGATTTTTTTTTGAAAACTTTTCGGCGTCTTCCTACAACTACAGTTGTGAAGATAAAATGTTTGTCTTGACAAAATGTGTTCATCAAAAACAGATCTTCAAATAACGTCATGTTGAAGTTTTTGAAAATATGAGTTTTTTATATATTTGGCGTTTCACTATGTCGTCCACTCCGAAAATCCTGCACTTCGTGAAAATAATTTTAGAAATGTTTTGCGGCAGTTGGATGCTACGTAAGTTGGAATGTGTCTACTATTTCATATTTCTTTGTTCAGTTCTTACATTCGAGCTTTTGTTATGCGTTCACAAATTAATATTTTAAAAATGATTTAAAATCTAATTAAAATGCATGAAATAAAAATTGCTAGCCTTCATGATATATCAGATTGGAATGCAACTATGACATTCCGCGCCGGGACTCGCGTAAAATACGTCTCAATGTAGTGACATGATTTAGCTCTAAGGAAAACAGTTATAATTGTCAAATTTGTGGTGATATGTGCTTGAAAATATTTAGGTTTCGCATCAAATCTTCCATCATTTGTAATGAGTTCTACAATAAATAACGACTGAGACGTGTTAATTTGCAGAGAAATTAAGATGTAAATAATATTACACAACCATTACTAAAGGCGAAAAACTACATGCGGATTTAGCACCACTAGTTTATTACATGAGAGCACGTTCCGTAATTCCTTGACTCTTCCAGCTTGAGACTTTCCGCACCCGACAGTGGATTACCAGTGAAGTGGACACGGGCGTGCGCTGGCAGACAAGGACGGAAGATAACGTGTGTCGCCCCACGTCATTCCGTCCTGTGTGAAGCTGCTGACGTACCAGACATGTGATGAATTGGAATACTGATGGTACGTCGCATAGCGCGTGCCTCGCATTGCACGCATCGTGCACATGCCTTTTCTAATGAACCAGTAAACCATTTTCCAAACGTAAAAATTAATTATAAAAATTCCTTTATGCTGGTCTTCATGTGGCAGGCGGTTTGAGAAGGTACCGATTCAACGCCTTGGTTCAAACAATCTGGGGTTCAAACTCATCCTGAGTATGGATGTTTAAAACTTTATGTTTAATGAGAAATGCAGCTGTGCCTTAGCTAGATGGTAGGGGAACTTGACTTGATGGAATTTATATTAAAAAAGTATTTATTTCTGCCAAATGAGAGTACGTTTGATGGCAGTTAAGCAAAAAATTGATAACATCAAATATATAAATTAAAAAATCAGTACATGTAAATATAAAGAACACAAATATTTAATACAAATAAACAAAACAAACACAAATAAACAACCAAAAAAGGGGTACAATTTGTACTATCTGCCACTTCTACTTATTTTTACTTAAACTTATTACCCCCTAATTTCCACATAACACTGCTCCATAAGTTCTACACTAACGGAAAGCATTTGAGCTTGACACATATCCGCTTTCTGTAGACCTATTCACATCTTGAAAAACATCACCGCTCATCACTCCACTCTACACTTGCGCTCTTGAGAATTCTCGAATGCATAATTTGTGTACTCCTGGAAGAGTCACTAGCATTTCAGTAAGTAAATTGTTAAAGTTAACAATGACGCTATTTACAAAACTGAATTTCCTCCATCTGTTATTTGTTTTCTCAACATTATTTCATCTGAATATTTATTCCTATCAAAGTAAGGGAGCATTTGACGTCAATCACTGACAGCTTCCTATGACGGTTTCTTTGTCTCGCCCTTGGGGAAGTCAATATTGCTGCCTCTCTACCATAACTAATCATTCTCAACAGACATTTGCCCTACTGCTTGTGATAGCGAATTTAGTCACTTTTTGCTGCACTTGGTTGAGTGCTTTAAGTTTTGATAAAGTGGCCTAGCTGGGTTGGGGTATAAGGGCTGTCCGTTCCGTATAAAACGCTTTCACTTAATAGTTACAACACCTGCAACTATTAATTAAAAATTAAGCAATTAGAAAGTTTTTATTAAAGATTGCATTTGTCAATGATCACGAAAATTTGACACTAATTTAAGATTTTTATTAAATTGATGTTATCAAAAGAAAGTTTGCAAGTCCCTTAATTGAAATATTGTTTATTATTAGTTGTATTATATATTGACAATCATTGACATTTTTCATATCTACTCAATAATTATAATTACAAAAAATTGACGTGATAAATATTTTAGCTTTTAAAAATAGTTATTTAAGGTACGAGTGGTAAAATCATTTTCATCACGTGTGTCATGCACTATTTATAGATAGAACTATTAATGATACTGTTACGTTTCTAGGTGGTGAATTAAAAGTCTGATCACAGTTCGATGCATGGTGACAGTTCACGTCACTGACCACAGTACGATGCACTGACCACGGTTCACGTCACGGAGCACAATCACTGCACTGCTATTCACCGCGATGCACACACTTCACAGTTCAGCTTCCACTGCGGACTTAAGACTGACTCGCGGTCGCCGGCCGCCGCGTATTTATACTCGGCGAGTGCCTTCGAGAATTTTCTGGACCTCGCGCACGTTCTGGAATAATCCGCCGGCAGATGACGCAACCCGCGATCACAGGCAGCTCATGGTGGCGCTGACAGATGACGCAATCCGCGCGTACAGGTAGTTCGTGGGGGTACCGGCCGGTGACGCAATATTCGTTACAATACATTAGGGTCAGTACTAGTAGCTGATACGGCCAGATGTAAGTATGTTTTCTTAGATGCATTTACAGATTTCTGAACACTCGAGCATCATGTTTTAGCACTAGTAATAAAAATTGAACTTTTTGTTGCACTTGGTTGAGTGCTTGCATGCAGGTTGAATGCACTATGCATTCACTGAAATAACCGCCTTTATTAGTATCTGCCTAAAGATACCTTTATGGTATATTATAATAAAACAAAATGATGTGAATATGAATTGAAGATGGCACCATTTCTATTGCCCAAGGTGTCATCAACATCACTACGCCATTGAAACGATATTGTTTGATGAAGGTGGTAGATTGTAAAAGAACAAATTTTAGACAGCAACTACAAAAAAATCATTCAGGCCTATGCAGATCGTGTTAAAATTTCAATTTCTACCACTAGTGCTAGAAGTGAGACCATGGTCAAGTGGTCAGATGAAACTGTGAACGGAACAAAGAAAACAATACTTTAATCTGATCATCTACAAATGATGTCAATGTTACATGGATAAATGAAGTAATATGTACACTCGAATTTGAAGTCAGTAAGGCTGTCTAAAAAATAGGGTATGATAAGCTCGTAAAAGTGATTTTATTTTAATCAGCCTATTGGCATCGAAGTGCAACATTTTCTATTTGCAAAAACTGTCACTTTTAACACTTGTATCATAAGTAACTGTTTCCGTATACAAGCTTCAAAGTTGATTCGTCAGCATATTATACCATTAGATATTATTAATTGTTTTAATCCTACTTAACAGGTTCTTTTGATTTTTTACACAAATTTTTTCTTCATGATTAAACAAGGGGCGCTGACATATATTGTAGCGCGTACTACTAGTTCTACTATTAGTAAATATTCAGTAATACTTAAACATTAGATGAAAAAGCAAAAGTGTTTCCAACACGCAAAATATAGTCAGTGCTGCGCCTCAAATCTAGGCACTGAAGTTACATTAGCGTCATCCTTACCAATTGAGCCACAAGAATCTTTCAAACCTGTCTAAGTACTGGTACGATTTGCATTTACATTTCATAAAACTAGTGATTCTAAGCACATACTTTCTTACATTATTTGTAATGGCTCCACAGCATTAAACTGCTACACGAACTTTCAATCATTTTGATAACTCACCGTACGCCTTACCCAGGCAGCAGCTTTGACTTACCAATAGAGAACAACGCTTAAAATATCTGTTTTTCTCGCCTATTGTTTCAAATTGTTATATTCGAAAATTCAGAATGTTCAATGAAAATGAGTTATGAACCATACTTTTAGTGCCCCTTGTATTATCCGTTATTTGGGAAAAAATGTGCATGGCCATATTTGAATATCTGTTTCATGGATTGTGTGTATAAATTTCATTTTGATAGATAAAGTAGTTCTTGAAATAACTCAGTAAGGACAGACAATGAATTTGACGTGAGATTCTTTTTAGTAATCGAATAAGGAAATTGAATAATTATTTAAAATGAAAATTCAAAAATCACAAACAGATATTTCAGATTTATTTATTTGTATTGGTTGCATTGAGAAGGGTAACTTAGATGACTGTATGTCATAATAAACATGTTTGTCTACGGCACAATAAACACTGCTAAATGAGAACGCTGAATATGTTGTTGGAAGTAATGAAAGAAGTTTTTGGCGTATGAATGCCTTATTTAATTAAGAAGGAAATTGGCGATGACAGCAGATGGAAGCAGACTGAAAAGTTTACTCAACATTTAAGATGTAAAAAGAGGAAAGAGATGTAACGAGAGATCTAGTAAGTGCAGTTAAAATTGAAAACATATAAATGTAAGTGGTGCTAAAACAGCACGTACCTTCTCGCTCGTATTTTCACGCAAAATTATGTAAAAAGTACTAACATTTTCCAAAAAATGTCCATGATCACATTTCAATATCTATCTTCAAAAACACATTTTATTACGGAAACAAACTCTATCTTTAATATTTTAGTTGTAGAAGAACTCCAAAAGCTTTTGAACTTAAATCCGAAATGACGCATCCATTGTTTTTTAAAATTTGAAAAATGTCCCAGGGGCTTCGTGTAAAGTAAAAAATATCAAAAATAAAAAAATCTAAAAATATCAGTTTCGAATTCAAGGAGCACGGCATCAGCCAAGTCGATTGGGGAATATCAGTTTTGAAGAAAATCGGGCGAACGGTTTAGCCGCTAGCGTTGTTTACTGGACAGACAGACGTTTTGCAGTCACTCGATTTTTCGGCATCGAAGACACAAAAACTGGATTCTGGCTATACCTTTAGAGAATTACACACATAGAGGATTTTTTTCTAAATTTACCAACTGCATTTACCCATTTTTTTCGTTATTAAGACCGTGTAATAAGAGTTTTTTCTGCCGAGAATTCGCCGGTTTTTCGCGCAGTAGTACATAAATTTCTCTCTACTCCGTAGCGAGAAAGTACAAGACCCATGCAATGTGGCAGCAGAATGGAAAACGTGGGGCGTTGCCATAAGCAGCTTTACCTGGCGCCTGGCCGCTGGCGTTCTGCAGCACGCCCACGGGAGAGATTGGTTGTTAAACGGTTAACGGCCAGTTAGGCGGCCAATCGGGGTCAATTTAGAGTGCGTTTACGCCCGTCCCGCCGGGCTCATGGTCCACGCACACACAAACACACACTCGCATGCGTTGACTGCCGCCGTTAAGCGGAAAGTCAATCTCGTGTGGAAAACATGAGTCCCAGCCAGGTGGGAGGGGAGGAATTCAGAGATTTATTGACTCGGGGAAAGTGTGAGTTTGTAAAAGTGGAATTATTGTTTCTAACAATGCAGTTTTACACGTAAATACCATGGTATTTGGCATTAAGCATGTCATTACCTTAAGTGTTCAGTATTGACTAAAAATTAGAATACTCCAAAACAATAAAAGCGAACTCTCGGTGCAAGTTTTTCACTTTTGACCATTTAATCTGCAATTCGCGCTCTTGTCACACAGTACACGTAGTACATATTTAACCGTTTATGCTAGTGGCATGGTGCGATCTGGCTAATCCGCTTTTCAGTAACCGCAACAATAGCGTAATATTTCGACGAGATCATCATACAACTTATTTATTTGATAATATTATAACTTCAACATCTTCCCAAAATTTCTAAATTAAATAATTACACTCGCACACACTATTTCCACAGATGAGCTTGATTTACAACAATTCTAAATTCCTATGACCGGGAGTAGTACCTCAGTGTAACTGATGTGACTGCAGCGCCTCTGGCCGGGAGGTCCTAAGTTTGAGTCCTGATGGTGGCAGGATTTTCGACACTAGCTTTTCAGCTAGGTCGAATTCAGTCGCTGTCTGGAGGAGAATTCTAGCGGCCGGCTGCTCTGATCGGTAGTTTTCCGTGGTTTCTCCGATCAACACCAGGCGAATGCCGGAGCATTACCCTAACAAACGGGCCACGGACCGCACGTGATATTTCCTTCCTCTTCCTTGTCTTATCTTCTCCCCACACACGCACACTTACACTAACATGCACTACACTACTACATATCCCGGGAGACCGGTCGGGAGCTTAGAGCTTGTCCTGGCTGGGGCGGTGCCCCGCTGGTGGGAGTGTCCTGGTTAGGGGCAAACCCCACTAGTGAACGGTAGGTCGGCGCCACATTTCGCCATCCAGCGGGGAAGATCACAGCCCCTCCCGAGAAAGAAAGCACTACACGAAAAACTCAATCAATCAATTAATCTAAATTCCAATGGATAAAACCAGAACATCGATTGGCTCAGAGTTCTGACAACCGCCAATTTTCTCCGCTCCTCCAATTGTTGAACGAAAGTGAGCCAGTTGGCCCGTTGCTCTTGAACAGGACGCAAATATGTCTGCCTACGGCTAATTCGTATTAGTATTGACATGATAACTTTGATATGTGCGCGTAAAAACATTTTACTTTGTAAATGTGATATTTATTTGTGTCGAACTGATGGAACTAATTCTGTCGGGCCTTTGCTTTTGTACGAGAAATGACCGAGCCTATATGCTGCTGGATGCAGTATTCAAATCGTTACCTTGTTGTTCATGTTCTGAGTGCTGCCCCTGTGTCTTCCGAAAATCACGTGTTCTGCGCAATGCGACACACCAACTGATGCATCACTGTGGTGCTGGCGATCCTCCTGTGAAACGGATGTACAGTATGGTGTAATTGTGAAGTTGATGAAATTCAATCATGCATTTAGCGAGGTTATAAACACAGAAGCACCTATGATTCAGCCGGTGTTAATTGCAGTCTACTTTAAATCATTAATTAACATAAATGACTGCATTTCAGCTGAGGTATCTATTCAGCATCCTTAATTATCAAGAACAATTGCCATCCTCTCTTGCAAATTAATGCACTATTTGACGATTGTAACAATTCACTTGATTCTAATTATAGTTTGTTTAAATACATTTCATAGTCTATAAATTTCCCACCATGATAGCTCCCATTAGGATGTCAGAACCATTTTCAGATTATCCAAAGGCGCTCATCTTACGACAAAGCAGGTGATGATCCTTCGAACGTAAACTTCAATCCTCAGTTGCGAAGGTAATTAGTGCGACAAGAAAATATAATATCTGCAATCCACTGCTCCCCGCATCAGCTTGCCCCTCTAAGAACGATAACCGAAAATTTACTAGGTATCGTAAATCTGAATTTTATGATTCGGGATAAAATCTCAAAGCGCATAATAAATACTATTTATCCCATCGATTCACACAGAGTATTTTATGGCTGCTTGGATTCACACAATGGTACCTGGCGTAATAACTATGTAATCATTCTTTAGTTTCGCAACTTCATCATTCTTGCTTTATACAGTGCTCCAAAGAAGAATTGCAGTGTGCAGAGTTCATCCTAGATACTTTCCCTTTTTATTTAGAGTTTATTAGCAGATAAAAAAGTTAAATCTTTCAGTAGGGAAGGGCACATATATCTTTTAATCCTACTGAGGATCTGTCAACATTTATGCCTGTATTAAAAATCAACTGCTACCACATCTTATGTATGAGTTTTTCTCTACTCTAACCAAAACAGGCTACTAATGAACGCCTCGAGTCTGGTTTGAAGATTGATTGATTGATGATGTTTCTGAGCACGCGTTTACAGCTATACTTATTAGTCCCGTTAATGTAGTAAATTTTTTAACGCTGGAAGTCACGATGTTCCTTCCCGGCTGGATGATGAGATTTACGGCCGAGGACCTGCCAGCCGGCGAGGTTTTCTCCCTCCACGCTCTCTCCCTCCCCAGCGGGGCGCCGGCTCATCCCTGGACATTTGTGATAGGGGTGATAGGGCAAGGAAGAGGAAGGAAAGATCGCGCGCGGTCAGTGACCCTTTTGTTAGGGTACTGCTCCGGCATTCGCCAGGTGTTCATCGGAGAAACCACAGAAAACTACTGATCAGTGCAGCCGGCCGCTAGAATTCTTCTACCGGCAATGGCTGACTTCGACCCCATTTTGAGCCTAGAGTAAAAAATCTGCCGGTGCCGTTGGGACACGATCCTAAGACCTGAGTCACTGCAGAGACAGTGTTAGTGTTGGCTTTGGCCTAAACTCAGTCAACTCATGTGGTTGGTTTAAAGAGTTGAAATTTATTTTGTCGAGATGTCAGCAAAAAAAGGGTTCAATCTGAATTCAGAGTGTTTTATGCATGCTTAGATCCACCTGTCCATTCCCATTGCTTATTCAAATAATTCTCATACTGTTAACTCATGAGCATCATTCATGTCATGGAAAATATCTACTGAATTATTAGTTTTAAGAACATTCACACGCCATGTTGAACGGAGAAATGCGTTTTGAGGATCACTGATACCAAGCTAGTGATGTTTTTTTCAAAGTGTCGTTCTGTCTGACCTTCTGTGAACAACATTAGAGTCGAAACTATATGTAGAAATTTTGCCAACACGAATATTCTCCAATCAAACTAAACTGGCTAAATGCTCTGGTTTTGGATAGATTTCTTTGTATTTTAGGGGTACTTTGCATAAGGTCCTTAAGACATTTTAATTTTTTTTCTTACAGTAAAATACACTTATAATGATAGCATAGATCAGATTTTTAGTTTGAATTCTGAATTTTCAATATATGCAAACGGTAAAAATTGTCTAGACAATTATATGACTCAAAATACAATTTTTTCAAAGGTTTAATTAATTCTTTATTAAAATATATGAACATGGTTTGAAAATATTAGCATAATTTTAAATTTATTTAAATAAAATTAATGAATTAATATGGAATATTTTCTCAAAATTCCCTCAATTCTTTTCCTTAAATGGACAGTTTTGTAGAGAGAGTGCTGAGATACAATGAATAACATGATATTAACTATATTTTGATATCTTTTTTGCTTGTTTTTTAATTAGAAAATTGTACTTTATATGACATGTCTTTCCCAACATTTGCATTACGGACGTTTTTATACATTATTGCATTTGTGAGTTGTTCTTCAAATGACTTCTTATGAAATTTCTAGAAAACTCAAACACCTTAGATGGCTCAGAGTGTCGATCAATTGATGTCACTGCAGTGCGTCTGAACAGAACACACTAAGATTTAAGTCCCGGCGGTGGCAGGGTTCTCGACACTAGGCACAATTTTCAGCACTGGCAATGCTGAGCCATTGTCTGGGGAAGAATTCAGCCATTGTCTGGGGAAAAATTCAGCCATTATCTGGGGAAGAATTCAGCCATTGTCTGGGGAAAAATTCAGCCATTCTCTGGAGGAGAATTCTTGTGGCCGGCTTCTCTGATTAGTTTTCCGTGATTTCTCAGGTCAATACAAGGCGAATGCTGGAATAGTACCCTAACAAACTGATCACGGACCACGTGCTATCTTTCTCTTCTTTTCCTTTTATTCAGTCCCTACTTACACATTCTCACATTGACATGCACTATACTACCTTACATGTCGGGAGGCCAGTCAGGAGTTTAGAGCTTGTCCCGGGGCCCCGCTGGTAGTACGGAAAATATCGCCAGTTGATGCCTATGTCGGCGGCGGATCCGGCAATAATGACACGAGGATCATAACCATTATTGTGCTCTCTTCATATTTGCAATACAATAAAATATTCAGGTAAAATTTATAGATATAATTATTTTTTAACAAAATGTTTGTAACAACACTTCTCATTTACAAATGATAGGTGGAAACACGCAATCACATACATGCATTAAAATTAACAATACAATGAAAAGAATTCGATCCTATAAAATATAAAATTCACAGAAAAGAATTGCAACCCTACAAGTATTGAAGAAAGTGTAGCCTGCTTTAGCAGAACATTTTTTATTGTACAAAGGTTGAAGAGAAACAATATTACACGAATGGGCCAGCATATTTTGCATAAACATACACTCAAATGATAGTTTCAAGGCTATATCGTTATTCTTAGCTATATCTGCTATTCTTAGCTCGTGTATACCCTCCCTGTTGGAGACAACTCGTCAACACAGTATTTTTCACTCAACATCAATTAAATCCTAAGTGGTTAAATTCGGAAATAATTCACCATCAAGCGTTGAGATATTAGTGGCATTGCTTCTGAGAAAAGAAAGAGTACGACAGAAAGGATTTAAGATCTCTTTCAAGTTAAGTCAATAATGGAAAAGAATTTCCTTCAGCACTAATCCCATTTAAAGAAGAGCGTAACTGACATTATATGACACATGTCTTCCTTAGTTTTCATCTACGTCTTTCGTGAATTTTAATCAATATGAAGAACTAAATTCAACTTTGGACCATTCTCTACCCGTCCTCATTTGCCTAACTTTGTTTGGCAGTTTCTTTAATATCTTTATTTGAACTTCGATATTTTATGAACCTTATTTTAATTTATATCTCCATAAAGCAAAGAAGACGCAAATCCTATTTCCTCTTGCTACCTCCCATGCTCCCCGCTCAAAGTCCACTAACCCTTCGTTTATTTACAGCTTGAATATTTATAACTTCTCGTTATCATTAGTCTTCAAACAAGAGTTTCTGTTAAAACTTTGTCAGAAAAAATTCAACAGCGTAACAAAAATTCATAAAACTAGCTTCATTAATTCATAAAAATTCATTATTTTCCGATTTCTCAAGACCTCGTTTCAGTTTGAAAGAAGTTACAAACTCCTTGTCGTATGTTAATCTAATATTTATATTATATTTCAAAATATAATCTACAAAAGGCTGTCAAGTGGTAAAATCAAACTTTACCATTGAGTGGGCGCTACAGTTTTAGAAGTGCTGGCATTTTGTATATAACTATCAACTTACTTGATTGTTTAATTTTCAGTTTTGAACAATTTCTCCTGCTGTTCGTTTGGCCTCCGAATCAGTGGTTACTGGCAATGTTGTCTATATTCATTACACTCTTTTTATTGATTGATTGGATATTTTGTGTTTTTAGACGCGTCAACCACTATCCTTAGTCCACTAAATGTGTATGATATGAAGGTAGCGGTGATCCTTCCCCGACATCGACCTATACTTTAGTTTGCGGGATTTCATTATCCAGGTATCTTCAAAAGCTGGGCACCGCCGCAGCCAAGACACACTTTAATCTCTCGTCACGTGTAGTGTGCGCAAGTGTGTGTGTGTGTGTGTGTGTGTAAAGGAAGCTCTAAGGGAAGGAAATGGAGAGGAAGAGAAGGGAAAGCAAGAGAAGGTAAAGGGAAGCGAAAGGAAGGGAAGGAAAAGAAGGAGAAAGGGAGGGAAAGGAAAGGAAGGGAAGAGAAGAGAAGGGAAAGGGAGGAAGGGAAAGGGAGAGAAGAGAAAGGGAGGGAAGGGAAAGAAAGGGAAGGGAAACGAAAGGAAAGAAATGGATAGGAAAGAAAGGAATGGAAAGGAAAGTAAGGAAATGAAATGAAAAGGAAGCGATAGAATGGGAAGGGAAGAGAAAGGAAAGGAAAAAGGAAGAAAGGAAAGGGAAGAAAAGGGAAGGAAGAAGAAGGATTGTACAAGTTCCAGACAACTATCGATCACGATAGCCGACCTCTAGACTTTTTCCCTGAGAATGGTAAAATTCAATCTAGCTATGTAGCTAGAAAAGATAGTCCATACCGTCGGCACTCAAGTCCTAGGAGTTCCCTGTGAGTAACGCTTCAGAAGTCACAGCAATACTGTCACTAAGTCATTGCTACCGCTTGCGTGATCATATAACTTTTTTCTAATTTAACTTTCCATATTCAAGAATCTGCCACTTGAGGACGTTAGTTAAATATTCCCTTCTTTTTAATCACCATCCAAAAACACATTTTTCACGTTTGTAATCTAAGTAGTTACAATCCTATTCAATTTTGGAATTTTCTAGTTTACGGAACGACCGTTGGAGATCGCTGTGAAGGTTTAAATGAATTTCTATTGATATTGGAAAGATATTTCTTTGATATTACAGTTGTCTGGGTCCACTTGAATTTCCTCGATTAACGCATGGCCACATTCTATATCCTCGTGGACTGAAGGTACCGGATCAGGAAGTGCTATGTAAGGTTTGGTGGTAATTACGGCTATTTTGTTATGAGATCTAGCAAGGGAGATTTATTTAGTTCCTCTAAATATGTGCATTAGAAATGAACTGTGAAGAATTTAGAGTTCCTCTGAAACGTTTGCCTATAAATAAATTTAATTTTGGAGATTGCTATGTGAGGCGTATTTCTAACAAGGACAGCCCCTTCTAATATTTCACTCATACCTTTAAACTTTGTGCGACCTGACAGAATGCTCCAGGAAAACAAATTCACTTTCAAATTACTGAGTAGGTAAACATCAGTATGATTTACTGCCCTTATTTATCGGTATTAATTCTTATTCATTAATAGATTTTATAGTAATCACCCCATATTAAACGAAGACAATAATTAATATTCATGCATTTACAGGCCTATTCTTAGTGCAAAGCTCTATTAGATCTTCGCCGTGTCAGGAAGAAGCCAGCAGAAAGCCATTTAGCTTTGAAAATATCACAACGAAATTGTGAGAAAGAGCTCTTTTCAAGGCCACTGAATGTTTTTTTCTAAAATTGATTTATTATTAATGTGATAATGCAGATAACTGAATATATATGAATTTTCTTAAGTATTCATGAAATGTTTTTTAAATAAACATCTACATGAATATCAAATCTCATTATTTTCAAAAAACGGATTGTTTCAAAAAGGTTTTTTAAACTATAAATTAGAAAAGCAATATGGACCGCCTCCTAGCACATAGCTGTACGTTACTGTCATAATACGTTGTTAAATATTTCGTATTAACATTGTAAATAACATGCACTTGAAAGTGATAATATTCTAAAGTAATAAAGAAGGATTTTTAAAGTAGTCTCTTCGATACAAGTTCAAAATGCCCACTTTTTATTGCGCCTTAGTAAGCAAAATATTTATTTCCCTTACATCAATCTAAAACTTTAAGAAGGTACTGAATGAATCATCACTATGGAGGAGATTTCACATTTTTTTAACGTTCTGTATTGTTACATCAACAGAAACATGTCACGTCATTTCAGAACTATTAAGACTACTTACGAGGGTTTTCAAAAGACAACTCCTCAAAAATGTTGATTCCACGAAACAGACCTGTTATTATAAAATTGATGTACCTGAAGATGAATTGAATCTCCGAAACGTCGAACTGTTTTTATGTGTTTAATCAAACACTGTAACAATAATAAATTTTTGATGTGTGTGTGTGTTAAAATAACCACAATTTTTTGACTGCCTATAAAAATACGGAACAGTAAATGTCAAAGGGAAACTGACTGATTAACTGTAACATTGAAGTTTGTAGCAAAAACATGAATATTGGAAAACTCTTGGTATGAGGTTATCCCCTCATTTAGACATTTAAGTCGAAGGTGTGGCGTTTCCCCAGCAGTGAACGCACACACTACAAGGGTTGTCACATTTCATAGTCATTGTTAAATTAATTTGCAGATAAATATTGTATTAAATGTTTCAATACCATTACAAAATTTCAAAACATTACAAATAGCAAAAAAAATGTTTGCTTAATGATTTCACTCTTTACGTAACTTGCGATCATTTGCCTTATAACACCCGTGCACGGAGTTCTTGTTTGACCAATATTAATTAATGAAATTTAACTTTCCCTACACTTTCTGGATTGATTTACCAGTACACATTATCACAGGTCTTACTGCTCTTCACATACAAAATTTTCCTCGTCAATAATTACATGCACAAAATGAGGAACACAAATTAACTTTCTTTACTACAGCTTCGGAATGAAATGTACCACCGGCGTACGAGGTTATATCAAATACTTCGCCATTACTCAGTTTTAAGGCGAAAATTCAAAATGTAGTATTCTGGTTTCAGGTGCTAACACTACCTTTGTAGTTCCTGTCTCCCATTTCAGTTTTATGCAAATTTGGAAATCCAGCTGTGCCGCCACTCGCGTTCCTGCCACGTAGCCCGCTTCGGTGCCGCTCCGAAGGCCACTCAGTCTCCTTTGCGCCCGCCACTAGATTCATGGACCTGTCTTCTTAACGCCCGCCACCAGATCCACGTCTCGTCTTAATTTCGCTCGCCTATCTTGCGACACGCGTACGCGTATTGCCCAGTCTATCCGCGTGTGCTAGCTGGCGTGTCGTTTCACTAATGCTTTATAAAACTCACACAGTGCCGCAGTCGCGGCCACTATTCTGCTCCGTTATAAATTATCACAGTTCTTACAACCGTCTCATACAGTGTTCTACTTAAATCACGTAGCCTCATTACTATATCACATCTCCCACTTCCTAACGCCTCAACAACTACCCCGCTATCTCACTCGACCTCTCACCTCGGCGTCTCACACAAGAAGGGCCCTTTTTCTCGCTGCTCCGCCGTTTAAATGGTGACGTGACGTCACGGTACAACCCTGCCGCGCTGCCCATAACGCGGAAGTACACCGCCGCCGCGCTTCAGGCCTCAACTAATAGGTAGCGCCTTTTGCGATCTGTAATCGGCTTTCTGGTATTCCTTCGATCTTCACATACCCGCCGATGCTGCGTGGGCGTTGTGGAGTTTGTGGCGATGCCTCAAACGTCACACTGCCCCCCTTCCTCCCCCTTCAAGATTTTTCTTTGGAAAATCTTACGCTGGTCGGAAGTTATAAAAATTATAGTTCCCTATGCGCTCTCCGTCGCTGTGTAGACACAATCGTATGTTACCGTCTTTCTTTTTAATTACCAGGATAGGATTCGTGTACGCCGTGGCCGCCTTCCTTATAAGCCTGTCGTCTAACATCTGCTGAATCCGTGTTCCTACTTGGTCTCTATACGCAATCGGAATTGGGTAATTTTTTGTTTTGAATGGCGTATCATCTGTTACCTCGATTCGATATTCTTTTACGGGCTCTTCTCTCTTTTCGAAAACGGTTCTAACTCTGGTTAGAATTTGAAGCAACGCGTGTTTCTGATCAACGGTTATATTACTCTTCTCGTCTACTTTTCCCTCAATTTCCTCAATATCTCTTCCCACTTTTTAACCTTTCCTCTTCTTTGTCCTCTATTTCTTCCTCCCTCATCTCTACCTCTTCCTTCTCCCACACATTTTCACCGTTGATGTCAACTCGTCGCTCTTCGATGTTCACAACCACCCCATGCTCTTCCAGAAAATCTACGCCCAGTATGAAAGGATATATCAATCTCTTCACTACTAAGCAGATCACGTCATAGCTTCTACTATCAATCTTCATGTCAACCATCACCTGATTCGTGGTAGGATGCGATTTCTTCCCCCATGCGTGTCCTACTCTTGTATTACTCATAGGCAGTACTAACAACTCCACCTTTTTCCTCACTAATTCTTCATATGTTTCCACCGCTATCTCAGACTTCAACGATCCAGTATCAATGAGCGCTTGACTCACTATCTTCCCACACTTGACCTTGATTATTGGTCATTTTGATGTTCTTGTGACGACCTCTTTCCTTGTTACACCTTCTTCCGGCTCGTGTAACATATTCGTAATAACAGGGATCGCCTTTTCGTCACATTTCAAGTTCGACTAGGGATCCCGTCCCCTGGGATGCCTCAAACGTCACAATATATATATATATATATATATATATATATATATATATAGAGAGAGAGAGAGAGAGAGAGAGAGAGAGAGAGAGAGAGAGAGAGAGAGAGAGAGAGAGAGACACACACACACACACATGTATAATACGTAACGATTCATGTTCGTCCGGATATGGTAAACAGTAATCGAGCGTAAAAAAATCCTAAAAACACATATTTTATGAAATTCTTCCATACTATTCTAGGATTATTCACAAAGTATTACCAGTTTATTTGCCTCGTAGAATGATATAAGCTATTAATTTTTCATTGTATGTCCGTAAAATACCCAATGTGTTTTAGGTGCGTATACCTCTCAATAAACACACACACACACACACTCCAGTACATCGATACGCATTGAATGGTATTTAAATAGAACACTGGCTGACCGGATGAGGCGTAACCGTAACACACGGACGCACGGCCTCACACTCACACACATTGACATACACAGGCCAGCTGATTTCTACACAGGATTTCTCCACGCAGTGAGTTCGGATGCTGATGCTGCATTTGAAATTAAATACTGTGGCAGAGACTTCGCATAAAAAGCACTCGTTTAGGAGCAACGCGTCACAAAGGCTGGAGACTCGTCCTGTGCGGCGGTGAGCTGGCGGGAGCGGCCAAAGCGACGACCGCTAACGACCGCCGTAAAATTAGTCGCGCGCGGCGCGGCCCCGATCGTTGGGAAGCCGCAACGTCCAACGACAGCCACCACGACAATCCGCGACTGTCGCCACCATTGCCACAGTCTCCGCCACACTCACTCAAGCGGATTCGGTGGTATAGCGGTCAGCGTACCGGGCTGTTGTACCAGAGTTTGAGGGTTCAAACACGATCGAATCCGTGGATTTTTAAGGGCGAAAAATCCTTCGTACGCCTTTCTTCGGAGGGTAAGTAAAGCCGGCTGTCCCATGTAGTAGATTTACTGCATGTAAAAGATCCTCAAGCATGAAAGAAGCCTCTGAGCAAAATGGAGATTCGCCTGTTTCGTCGCCCAAGAATACCTCCTTTCTCCGCTAGGTGGTGAAAGAAGCGTAGCAAAATTTGCGGAGTTAGACAAAAGAACGGGCCTGATGGCCCGAGTCTCGCCACGTAAAATAAGGCACTAAGTAACTAACTAGCATTAACTAACTCATGTCGCCCTCGCGTAATTTTTCCAGACTTGACGAAGTTAACGAATTTGGCTACCGACGCCGGTTTCGCTATCGTGACCTTTAGAACCATCCCAGCAATCGCCTGGATGACCGAGGGAAACCACAAAAGCCCCTGTATCGATGACCGCCATGGAGACGGAACCCGGGACTCCCGAAAGCGAAGTCAGCGCTACGTCCTGAGCCGTTTCGCTTTTTTGTCTAAGGTCGCATCAACATCTAGGTCATTAGCGCTTACTATTGGTGTTAACGGTATGGTAACTATGAAGATGAAACAATAAGACGATAAGGGGTGAAAGGACGAACACAAATACAACCATGCCCGAGGCGGGAATCGAATCCACGACTCTTCGGTTCGATACCACTACGACACAACTGCCTTAGCGATCTCGGCCACCGGGCCGACGCCGTTTTGCTTTCTCTTACACAGAAGCACGAACATAACGGCTCTCTAACAACTGAACGTGCAGATAAGGTACTTCACTTACACTTCATTTATTTCTAGGACGCTGTATGGAGTATCAAGATTCTATGTTATTATAACTCGTAACAAAAATTATTGATATCAAAGTGAGGGCGGCTCTCACCCGGCGACCTCCTGTGAGTTACTTACGAGTATACTTTGCCCCAGGCAAATTCTGAGAATTTCCTAGTTCTCTGTTTCAGTTGGCTTTGAATCATCATTGTGATCGAAGTTGCAAGATATAGTTTGACAGCTTGCCACTCAAATGACGCATCATTAAATTTCTATGAATTTACGTTTTCCTAGTAGAAACTGCAATTTGTTGATTTAAACATGTTGATGAGACATTCAATGTTAAAGGAGAACTGGGAATCAATAAAAAAGTTAGAATATATTCTAGTTTTATTCCTCTTTGAATTACGTATTTTCTATATACACTGAAGTGTCAAAAGTGATAGGATAACACTTTGCAAAAATACAGATGCAGTAGTATTGCTTACAAAAGGAATAAAAGAGCAGTGCATTGGCAGAGATTTTGTTTGTACTGAGTGATTCAAGTGAAAATGTTTGACGTGATTATGGCTGCACGACGGGAATTAACATATTTTGAAGGGGGAATGGTAGTTGGAGCTAGACACATGGGATGTTCCATTTTGGAAATCATTGGAAATAATATTTTGAGATCTACAGGAGAGAGAGAGAGAGAGAGAGAGACAGACAGACAGACAGACAGACAGGCAGGCAGGCAGACAGACAGACAGATAGAGAGGCAAGCAGACAGGCAGACAGACAGACAGATAGAACCTGAGAAAGAATTTTCAGCATATCCTTGCACGTCAAACATCATAAACCATAAATGATAATGATATCATTCTCGTTGCAGCATGAAACCCATAACTTGCTCTAGAGAATTAACTACAATATTTAATATGTCATTAAAAGTTTCGATTAAATAAACTAAAATGTTCAGAATACAATTTTAAACAATAATTTTTTCTCAAACAATCAAATCCTGACTCTTTAGTTCTCAGAGTAAAATTCCAGTTCATTCCCTAGAACATTCATTTCGATTTATTTACAAAAATAATTATCATAATGCATCAACTTGTAGTGGAGATATAGCGTCTGAAGTTAAATCCTACATTTTGACCAATTATTTATTAACAAATAGAGAAAAAGTTTTTAAACAATATTGACTTCTAAGAGATATAGAAATAAAATGTACAAGAGAAAACAAATTAAAAACAACATTCTTGATTTATTTTTTCAGGTAGACAGCTACGGCAAAGATATTGATGGGTAATGACCATTCGCACGTGCAGTGACGTCTTTTCTGTCCGCGACAGGGACAGGGTTCCGGAAGAGCACCCCAGGGAGGCGCATGAAAGGCCGCGGAGGGGCGAGTGCAAAGGGCAGAGGTTGTGTAAGCGCAGACGCCGCCGCTGCGACGAGGACGGACCGACGCGCGGCCGGAAACGGAAGTGGGGCGTTGACGGCGGCGCTGCAGTGCCGGTGCGCCGCCCGAGAAAGACCGTCTGTAAAAGCGCAAGGTGCACGCCGGAGTCGCCGTCACCATTTGTCACCTCGCTCGTTTGTTTATATCCCAAAGTGCCTCCGTTTACACTCCCTTGACCTGTCTGCCTGCCCTTTCTTCAGTACTTCCTTCGCTAACATCGCCAATGTTAGCATCGTTCGGTTCTACGTTCTTTCTGCTGGCCAATCCATTAACACATACCCCTCCACTACGACATTTTCCTTCTATCTCTACTTTTTCCTTCTGCTTCTACGTTTACTTTCCTCCTCTACGTTTCTCCTCACCGCCGCTTTTCAGTCTACTATCATTTTTCCCTTTCCCCATCACGTTCCGGATCAATGCTACACGATTACTAGACACACGACATTATTTTTCTTAATTACATTCTCCTCCAACATTTCATTCCCCTCCATCACCACATTCACACCTCATTCCCCTCCAATACTACATTCTCTTCCGACATCACATTCCTCTCCAACTCCATATCCACTCTCTCTTTTCCCCAGAAAAACCACATTTCCATCTACCCTCACAACCTCCTAGACCCATCTAGATCTAACCGCACTATACTCGCCCCCGCCGGCCCTCCTTCCGTTGCACGTTCGTTTCAGCTGCCCGGGCAATAAAGATCTGAATGGGCGGAGCAGCTCGAACATACGCGCGCGTGGATTGACGGCGGTACAGCCCAATGCCCGGATGCCCCGCGGACGGCCACTAAAACGGCGGTCGTCAACGCACCTTCCCAAAGAGCACGGACGTAACCCTACGCCGGAGCCCATAGTAAATTACGTTTACGCTGTCACTTCACAAGGTTGTAAAAAGCGGAGAAGTCGGGATGGGAATGCTTTTCCGCATGGATGCGAGTTCAACCTAAAACAGCAATGGCTGCTTTCTTACAGTTAACGACAGAGACGGAAACTTCAAATGATTTCGGAGGCGGTAAGAGAAAAAGGGAAAATACAAAGGAGGTGTTGGAATGGATATTTTATTAAAATAAGGTGATTACATCAAACGATGACACCTTAAAAAATTTGCAATTCAGGAAACATTTCAAATGAGTACTGCTTTATATATCAGGTGACATATCACTTATCCGGTAGTCTGTAAGGTCAGGGTAGATTCAGCACCATTCATTTGAAAAGAGCATCGTGTATTGAACTATTTTGAAAACGGCAAGGAATGTGCAATTTTTGCTGTCATTCACAAAATAAAAATGCTCCCAAATCTGTCACAAAAAAGTTCCCATAACTGATACTTTGAGAATTATCAAAAAAATACACCAATAGAAGGGTAAAAATTAGCACTGAGTTTTCTGCGGGAAAATTTTTTATTGTATGATAACTTTCTGTTTATTGTAGTAAAGCAATGGTGACGAAGCAATATAATTTTTAGCAATTTGCAGGTTGAACGTTTTGAGTGTCAAGAATTCTTGCAGACCTTCTAAGATGACACTCAGGATACAATTAATAAAAATACAAAACGTTCAATGGGTTTGATACAATAAGATCAGATGTTTAAATAACATTATTTACATACGAAACGTTGTGCTACCCAAACAAGTAAAACGTAGCATTACTTCTTTGAGTAGTACCTAGTAGTACGCTTTCGATTGTCTGTCGCAAATAAAATGGTAATAAGGATTAAGACAATATTTCACCATCATCATAACCACAAATTCGCCTGAATGATGAATTTGTGTGAAGATGCCGGCAAAGTCGTCGAAGATCGGCTCTCTGAATAAACCTAGTAAATTGACGAAAATGCTTTCAGTAATTTCATTATTTAATTGAGTCGATTGATTGATTGATTTTTTCGTGTTTCCGGGCGCGTCAACTGTTTTGGTCATTAGTCCCGTCAGTGTAGTGCTCGTTTTTTCTCGGATGATGGCGGTGATCTTTCTCCGCCGGATGGCGAGTTCTGGCTAGTGGGGTTTCCTCCTAACCAGGACTCTCCCACTAGCAGGACAAGCCGAGACAAGCTGTAAGATCCCGACCGGTCTGCCCACATATGTGGTAGTGTAGTGCATGTTCGTGTAAGTGTGTGTGTAAGGGGAGAGGATAGGAAAAGGATGAGGCAGGAAAGATCGCGCGTGGTCCGTGGCCCGTTTGGTAGGTACTGCCTAGGTTTAGTACTGCCTAGCCACTCGCGTCCTCAGTACGCTCTGAGGAAGGCCACAATATGTTGGCCGAAACGTCAGCTACAAACAAATCGACGCGACTTGTCCCGGACAGCCAAGAGACATACTCCGGCCGCGGAAGCCTACGTACTCATACATTATGAACTTGTTTTCTAGTAAGATTTGTGTAGATTAATATACACCTTGCACACTAAAAACGAAACGGACCATAGGTACAGTCGTACATATATAGATTGGAGGTTGATTTGTATGAGGTGTTCTTTGGAGGACAATGATTCATGGATATGCACAGTGACACCAATATTGGGAGCGAAGTTCGTCCCGTAGGCCAATTCAATAATTACGAATGCCGTCAAAACGGAGGGGATATTGAGGAAGATGTGTCCCCATCCGAAAGGTAAAGTACGGTGAGAGATATGGGGAGATATTATTAACATTTTTGTTCCTGAATATGAGCAAAAATCTTTTGTACTCCAGAAGAGAGACAAGGTTGAAATTTAATACTCGAGATTCTTCTTTGTCTTCTTCCTCCCCTTCTCAATGCGGTTCATCGTCCTCAGGAAAGTCGTCCTCACACACGGTAAAGATGACCATCCCAGTATTTTGAGACGGGTAATCGTAATCTGGAATAGGTATCTTCAGACTTGATTTCATAGGCACATGGATTTGTTGTTGCGTTAGTTTTTGCCTTCCTATCGATAGGCAGTTGCCGACAAAGCAGTTGATTTAAGAACTGTAGACATGTCTTTTGGGGAGACGGGACATTCAAGGTCATAAAGGACAGTGTCAAGGTACATTTCAGGTGTATGTTTTTTGGTACCTGTCTTGAATTCTTTAAATTAATAAAAGTAATATTAAAATAATATACTATAAAATTTGAAGTAATTTCCAATCTGGCTTCAAGACCAAATAATGCAAAACATAAATCTATAACATCTGATATCAATCTGTCAATCTGACCTAGAAAGAAAACAATTTTCTTATTACCTTTGGTTATCGTACAACATTTGATAAAATTTACTTCTGTAACTTGGAGACCAAATTAATGTACTTGGCAAAGCTTCGTGTTCTCATGTGCACTATCCTTTATGACGCGCAATAACCCTCTAAATGTAAACTTCTCTGTAATCCGACTCAATGACGAAAGACACGTAAATTTGAGTGTTAGCAATAAAGAAATATATGCCAAACTTTATAGACATGCACTTTGTTTAATGCAGTTGTATGGCTAAGATTTTATTTGCAAAGTGTTGGTAAGAGGAGGGTATTAGAAACTTTTATGAAAAGTGATAAAAACTTCAGTGTTTTCACGTAAAACTAAGAATATTGCAATCAACGGTTAGTTGAAAAGCATGGAGGTTTCGACAGTGCTTGGTTCTCTCTTACAAATAAAGGTATCTGAATATACAGCGAATTCCGTAGCATAGGGGTTATGGCAGCAACCGCGGGCTGCAGTGTCTACGGGTTTCAATCACGTCTTGGATTGATTGATTGATTGTTAGTGATTTCGGACGCGTCAACTACAGAGTTCATTAGTCCAGTAAGTGTAGTGCAAGCTTTCATCGGGAAGTGGCGGTGATCTTCTCCCTCTGGATGTCGAGACCCGGCGCCGACCTACCGTCGACTAGCGGGGTTTTCCCCAACCGGGTATCTCCCACCAGCGGGGCACCGCGACAGCCGGGACGAACTCTAAACCTCCAACCGGTCTCCCGGAATATGTGGTAGTGTATTGCATGTTAGTGTAAGTGTGTGTGTGTGTAAGGAGAGAGGATAGGACAAGGAAGATGAAAGAAAGATCGCGCGGGGTCCGTGATCCGTTTGTTAAAATACTGCTCCGGCATTCACCGGGTATTGATGGGAGAAATCATGGAAAACTGCAGATCAGAGTAGCCGGTCGCCACAATTCTCCCCCAGACAGCGTCTGAATTCGATCTAGGTGACAAGCTAGTGTCGAAAATCCTGCCGCCGCAGCCGGGACTCGAATGCAGGAGCTCTACAGTTACATCGGTTGATCAAGTCTTGGGTTAGGAGGTTTGCTTTAGTTTTGCGGAAAGTTGGCAGATATCCAAACCACCATATAGTATCTTAAGGGGGAAGATATAGCTCACAGCAGTTAAATTTTTATTATTTTTCCACTCTTTCTCCATTAGAATAATACTCCACAGCTGTGGAAATCAACTGACACACAGAAATATCTTTCTTCTGCAAGGAAAAAATTCCTTTAACTTAATTTTTTGTCTTGAAAAATCCAAATTCAACCAGTTTTTCATGCACCGACCTAGTGTTTCCCTGATAAGTCAAATAATTTTGAAGATTTTTACAAATTCCTTCTTTTAATTTGTTTTGTACCTGTACAGGTACAAAACTATGGTCTTTCATATAGATCTCTGGACATACATAATTTTAATTTAAATCTAAAATTAATATTTTGATTATTAATACTTTTTTCAGTTTTATAATTTTTATCACAAAAACTATTGATTAAAAATGTATGGTTTAGAATGGTTTTGCAGATAATACTTGGTTAAATGCATCCTTAAAAAACTTCATAGCTTTGAAATGTTGTACGTACTTTCCTTAAAAAGTCCGATGAGGTTTCTTCTGGATATATGTTCGAGCTCTCTGAAAAAACTTTTACAAATGCACAACTGCGGAAAACACACGTGCTAAGAATACTGCCGGTTGCACATTTAGCCTCTATACTCCCACACCCACGGATTTGAAAAATCGCAAACATTTCCCAGAATTCCTTGCGCACCTCTGTTTTCAATGGCGAGAAATAGAAGTGCTTGTTTCCTGGAGCTCCTTTTCCGGCACGAGCTGGCAAACATTGGTGCACATTTCACACTCCGGTAGTTGCAACGTTTAGGAAACCATTTTCACAGATATTACATTTGCTATTTATTTTAAAATAAAAAAGAATTGCTTCAAAAAATAGTAAGTTACCATCGGTATGTTGTGCCAGTGGGTAAGAAACATTAAATTTGTTAATTGCTATGAAAAATATACTTTTGTATTTTTTATTTATACGATTGAAAGAGAACATGGATGTCATTAGAGACACATGCAACGGTACGGTGAAGCTGCAACTAAACGGTACAGTGATTGGCCACTTAAGCCACGTAAGAGTTGTGGCAGTATTAACTCATTGGAAAATAAACATTTTGAAATTTTGCTACGAACTTTCTACTGGCCAATGATTCTTTTACTAATACCAACTGTAATTTTATAGGAAAATGAAAACCACGTTATTAATTAATTTTTTAGTAAAGACATGTCACTTTGTGTAGTGATTGACAATAAATTATAGTGATTGGCCACTCAATTATTTCTAACAGACACAACTAGTAAAACGATATATGTAATTAATGGTTATATTACCCATGAAAACAAATTTTGTAAGATATAGATGAAATATAACTAATATTTTATGTAAGTGCTCTTGGGGAAAAATTATTGTTTTCCAAATCTGAGCATATTCGATATAATTCAAATGAGCCTCCTGGCCGCCTTCAAATGGCATAACAGGGAGTGTGATGGCTTTTTTTAAAAATAGAAATGGAATACGTTTCAGATATATTCGTAGAATACCTCGCTTGCCATCCATCCGTTCTCCAATAGAGCCTTGTAAGATCATTTATTTCGTCATCCAAGTTGCTTCCCTCGACGTGCCCTATCACTTCATATCACATTCCGATGTTTTGTTCGCTGTCACACGAACAAGCGGCTGTAACTGATTCACTTGTTCATGAAGTGATAATGGGATGTCTCCTTAAAAAAGGCTTTACCCAGCCTTCTCCTAGGTTGTTGTTGAACGGATTGGGCCTTTGTTTAGCAGCTAAAAATTGTTGAACGCTACTCTATAGATCTTCCTTCTTTCTTGAAAAACCTTTTGCTAGCTAGTTCAAGTATCCACCTAATTAGACTGGCATATTCTTCTTCTTCTTTAGATAAAACAGTATCAGATTAATTAAAGGATGGGTTATTTAAAGGATACTGCAAACTTGTTGTAGGAACACTAAATTATTTTACAGCAGAACACACAGATTAACCGTTGTTTTTAACATATTTGTTGGCATTTTCCATGGCTTCTTCATCATACTCTTACCATTACTACTTGGTACTTCAATGAATTTGCTAAAGAGTTAAACCACTATAATTAATAAATATTACAATGTTTCTTCTACATTTGAAAAGCCTATTAATGACAAATGTTTACACAATACGCTATGGAAATTTGGCAATTTTATGCGATTTATAAGTCATCATTCACAGAAAAAACTGCGTGGGTGAAATCTCTTGTTATAAATTTATCTTCTTTCCCAAGGATTTATCAAGCTGATTTAAGACAAAACGTTTAGACTGCAGACCCTTGTAAATAAAGATAACGAACCAGCAGACGTACGTGCAACCTACATTTCTTGTGCACTGGAATACACTGACATAACCATCAGGACTAACTCGAAAACAATCTTTAACACTTAAAACACAGGAGTATAAGGGTTTTGTTGGTCACTTGTAATGCTGAGAAGAAGCATTTATAAAATAATATCTTACTGAAGTACATTTTGGAAGGTTATGCTCATCTTGATACATCAACTCTTTTGCAGAGAAGCACCGAAACATTCAAAATCTGGAAATCTATGTAAAATTAAACAGAAAATTTGATTATGTTTCGTTTAATCACGCAGGTAAAATTCTTATTCTTTGTTAATAAATGCTTTGCAATAATACAATGTTTATAAAAGCTCAACACACGTTCTGAATGATGTAACGCAAAGCTCAAAGCCCATGTTGGATTTTGTATGAAGCTGTTTTTTATTTACAAAAATATTTAGCAAACGCGGAATGTTCGCCTGGTTCCAATTAGTTCATTATACTTCTTTTTGTTTATTGTTGCATTAATATTAGGGAGATCTAAAATTGCAAAATGTTTAAAAATAAGTTTCAATTGTTTAAAAAACATTTTTGCAATAACTGATATCCACTGTTTACACAGAGTTAAAAAGCTGCGAAATAGTTTAATTGAAGTCCAAGGAGGAAAAGAAAACGAAAAACATGTAAGTATGGCAAAAAATGTAACATCATTGTTTTCACCGTCCTCTCATTCAATGGCGCCATAAGAAAAATACCTTTCGGTATGCAAATTATCACACACAACATCGCTTCCACGATCTCCAAAGGACGCTAGCAAATGGAGTCTGTCACGCGTCATTTGCACTCGTGAATCTCTCCGGTATTTCAAAGCTCCAAGTTATGCTCACACGTACCGATTTGTCACCAGCAACGCAGACGCCTTGCCGTTCCTTCCCCATCGACCTCCATCCACCGCTCCTCCGTCTAGCGGCAGTCTCTACACACCGCGCTGATACAAATGGCTTCTGTTCGCACTGAATGCGTTGGGGACGGGGAAGCAAGCACCTTCGCAGGCATTTGTCTTCGCCCCCGACCTGTTCTCCGCCATATTGAGCCGTTGGCACGTAGCGCATCTAGGGATGCCAAACAAGCATCGATGTTTTCCACCAGAAACATCGTTACATTAACATCGATATTTTGCTTTCGATGTTTTCTTCACATCGATATTTTGGTGCAAAAACATCGATGTTTATTTAATTTTTTTAAATATTTGTTTTTAATACTCCGGTTTTTAATAAAGCACGTTGTAGATTAGCAGCAATCTACAGCAATTTCGTTGTTTTGCTTCATTCTCTTTAACACGCTGCACATTTCACCTGTGCAATCTGAGGGAGATTGGGAACTGCTCGTGATATGAATGTATGTTATCGCCAGGTATATCATTGCCTGAATCGTCAATGAAACACTAAATCGATAGCAAAACACGATGTTCTCTATTGTTAGCTTTATTATTTACAGCCGATAATAATTTTTACATAGTATTAACATGCTGGTAACCAAACAATAAAATATATCCCTTTTACGTACTATCATTAAAAATGTATAGGAAAATAGTATGCTTATTAGTCTATAAATAAAATATCGATGTTTTCATCGACATCGAAAACCCTTTAACGATGTATCAAAACATCGATGTATCGATTATTTAGTCAAATTTGCCATCAGTAAGCGCACCCCGACTGCAACGCGAGAGTCCCCACGCCGGAGACAAACGTCTTACAAGATGCGACGTCGAGAGAGCTAGTGTTGTCAGGGAACGAGACTGCAATCTGGTATTTTTCTGAAATTTTTCATTCATGCCTTTTCGATTCAGTTTATTTTACAGGATAAAATCAACGTGCAACTCAGGACGTCAAACTGGCTTAGGCATCTCAGGGTATTAAGTGATGTTGTAGTGCCTCTGTTCTGTCGTAGCTTCGAGTTACGATGGTTGCAAGATTTTCGACAGAAGCTAAAAATCTACGTTGAATTCAGGCGCTATCTGGATGCGTATTTCGGCGTCCGGATGTTTTATTGGTAGTTTTACATGGTTTCTCCTATTAATACCATGGGAATGCCGGAGTAGTACCGTAATAAAGGGGCCACGGACCGCGCGCGATATTTCCATCCCCTTTCTTTTCCTATCCTCAAACAGTTATCACACACACATACACTTGCATGCACTATACTCCCACGCATCTCGAGAGAATAGTTGGGAGCTTGGAGCTTGTTCCGGCTAGGGCGGTGCCCCGTTTGTGGGAGATACCTGTTGTGGAAAATTCCACAAACTGAAGGGTAGGTCTGCACCAAAATTCACTATCAAGCAGGGGAAATGTTATATTCACTTTCCATGATAAAACATGCTCTGCACCTACAATACTAATGGCCAAAGCAGTTCACGCGCTCCGAAACACGAAATAATCAATCAATCAATCAATCGGTACATTGAGAACAACATTATGGCATTTTTACAAAGAGGATTGCTTATGATGTTAGAAAATTAGATTGCAGCCCTTATTATTTTCGAAATTCTCTTGAATTATTTTATTCACACCTTTAATAGACTCCGCCGAACTTCTTTGTATATTATATAATCAATTAATTCAATACACAAGTAATTTAATAAGATGTGAGTTTCAAATTAGAAAGCGACCATTTACAAAATTCTAGTATATTACACAGACAAAGGGAAAATAAACTGTATTAATGAGGAGAGACCTATGTTATAAATTCAAATCAAAATTACGTATTCAATTATTGTATCAAGTATAATCAAGTATTTTATATCAGGATACGAAAACAGTAAAATACGTCATTACCCATAAACTTTGATTAGATTAAAATCATTCCAATGACTTGAAGTAATTGTAAACGCTCATATGTCGGTTACATTGATTTTTAAGAAGCACCCGAGAACGTCAAGACACGACAAGCAGCAATTATAGTGTTAACGAATTGCAAGAGATCGCGCCAGCAGTAAATGGTATCCTTCGCGATAATTTACTAAAAGTTTCTGAACGCACTGGCGTCCAAGAGATCGAGGACCAATCAAAATCACCCTTGAAAATATCGGCCCTAGAGCAAACCCTCGCAAGGACAAGCTCTCTCTTTTGCTGCCACTCGCCGATCTGATCACACCGCAATTGTTCGTGCTGGACGGAGAGGAGAATTCGCCGTATTTCGACGATAAGAAGCTTGAAAAAAGTAATTTGTCTCATCATGTTAAAATAACTATACCATGTATGAGAGAATTTAGAACTTTAAATTATAAACATTCTGATAAAATCACGTAAACGCATGACACAGAAATATACTATTTTTCTAACAACGAGGAAATAATATATTTCAACGTTCAAGAGCGTGTACTGAAATAGAAAGCATGTGCTATAGAAAATCTTTCTTTCTATTTCCAGCTTTTTTTGTTTTGTTTTTCAACTTGGCTTACCACGTAAGAAATTCATTACGCGAAGATATTGCAGCCAGATTATATAAAATTCGATAGACTGTGGTAGAAATTCACCAGAGCACGTGTTCACCGAAACAAGAGGTTGCCACGACCTTGAAAGGATCTGGGTCGCCGTCGCCGCTCCAAGCTGTGGAAATATTTCTTCGAGACGTTTTGTGAGTCAGAAAATTCACTAGAAATTCTCATAAAAAGAACTGTTTAAAGAAGTAAGAATTATGCTACAGAGATGGATTCACCTCACTTACAGATGTAGATAGTCGAGTTAAATTCATTAAAATCATTTAGACATTATCTTATATAATGTTGCAGTCGTAAAAGGAAGCCAGATAACTAATTCCTGTAAAAGAGTTGTAAAAAACCTATTAATTTAATTTTTCTATTATTGATAATATTTGATCTTTTAGTGTGTGCATTTTTTTAAATTTTTAAATTGTTCAAAACCATTTTAAAATTTTTTTGGAATTTAAAAATAATAGTGAAAGTGAAACTACGTCTTGTATATATTTCATTCACTATTCATATGACAATTTCTTTGAAAGTGTATGCAAAGGGTATTTTGGTACGTGATTCTTTTTCAGTATTTTGTGTTTCCATGTATTATAGTCTTCCGTACAATTATTTTATTATGTTTTTTTTGTGAAGTGAAGGGTAATATAATTTTATGTAAAGTGTTTATGCAAATGTTAAAACGTAACTGCAGTTGTTAGGTAATCACGTAATTGCTAAAGGTATAGCAAGTGATAGAATCTTGCAATGCAATGTGTAAATGCTAGAGTAGAATTGTATTCCAATATTTTAACAGAATATATTCAGAACGCTGTTCATAGTTAAAAGATTAACTTGCCTATGTTTATTTTATCACAAAAGCAGGATAAAAGACGAACCCACTCCTACAGGACAGTTAGGACATATGAAACTATTTCTAATTTTTGGTGTGACATTATCATAACAAGTCACAGATCAAGTAATACTACAAGGTTACTTGAGTGACCCGCTATAGGCTTTTTTAGAATAGTGAAAAGGTAGAGCGGTCACATAATACTTGATCATAAATTATGTAAATCATTCCAAATTTAGGAGGATACAACATTAAAATAATGAAACCTATGTGAGGCTGAAAGTATCATGAACAATGTTTTTCAACATCGTGATAAATCAGAGGTCATTCAATAAAAAAAGACGTATGCTGTACATAAATAATGCGTTTAGACCCAAAATTAACTGGCATACCACTGTTCTAGAACAGAAATTTTAGTCTTCGTCAGTTTCCTTCTGCCTACTAGTTTCTAAATTATGCAAAGAAATATTCATTCAAATTTCAGGCAACCAAAGCAATATGAAGCCAACTACGCATGCACAATTTCATGGTGAAATTTAACAGCAATTATTTCTCAGGATTTTAATCCGTTCCACTATTTCTGGTGATTGGATTTTTTTTATTCTGATGACTTGCGCGTGTTTCAGAGTTTCTGAAATTTTAAGGAATTGTTAGAAGTTGGTCTTGCTTCATAGACGTTGAAATAGAGAAATATAGACATGAAAGGAAGGAAATGTCAGAAAATGAAAGAAGAGAAAGGAAACGACTTTTTTCAGGCATCGTAATCTGCAAGGAATTTCCCCTGAAGTCACAGAGCGCTGAGAGGCTCTGTTTGAAGAATACATGCACTTCGTTAGACCTAACTAAAGAGTTTGAAATGCAGCCCAAGATATTTCCAAATATTAAAACTTTTGTTAAAATCTAGAACGTATTTTCGTTATCAATTTGACAATTTCTTTCTCAAAAGTGTTAAAATTCATATGAAACATGTGCATAATCATATATAAATTTAAATAACATGCTTAATTTCTTAAAATTGAATTTATATTACTTTTTGTGTACATTTTTAAGTCGGTATGTAATTTACTTGTATTGGTTTCTTTAATGAAACTCATTTTAATTGTAGAATGCTGAAATCACAAGTCGTATGTTCCTCCGAAGTAAATCAGAATTTATTTGAAGAAGTACCGGAAGAGGGGGCTCAGTGCATCAACTGATGTCACTGGAGAGCCTCTGGCCGGGAGGTCCTAGGTTCAACCCCCGCCAGTGGCAATATTTTCGAAACTAGCTTTCAGCTAGATCGAATTCAGTCGCTGTCTGGAGAAGAATTTTAGAGGCCGTGTGCTCTAATCGGTAGTATTCCGAGATTTTTCCAACAAACCAGGCGAATGCCGGAACATAACCTTAATAAATGGGTCAAGGACCGCGCGCGATCTTTCCTTCCTCATCCTTGTCCTATCCTCACACTTACTCTAACATGCACTACACTACCACACATGCCGGGAGATCAGTTGATGGGAGATACCCGGTTGAGAGAAACCCCGCTAGTCGACGGTAGGTGGCGTGGAAAGATTACCGGAAACTTCCGAGAATAAAAAAGTTACACTAACGGGAATAATGACCTCAGTAGTTGTACCCGGGATCACTAACAACCAACTAATAATTTTTAAGTATGTGTTTTGATGAGAGTCATGACAGTTTTATACTGAAAACGAGTGTGACTTCCTCATGTGCGGATAGAATTGTACCATGTTTTATCGTGTTCATTAATTATTTGAACAGTAGGATTAATCCTATTTTAATAATATAATACAATTCGCGTTATATGAAGATACGTATTAATGACATAGTAACACGTATTTATTTTGAAATTTGAAAAACTTCTCCAATTCTCTTTTTAGTCCGTTCCAGATTCACGAATGTAAGGCGAATAAAATATCTTTAAAATCGTTAGTTATAACTCAATGGTCTCCACAATTTTAAGGTGAACAAACTTTCTCTGTCTTTCATATAAATATGTACACACACGTATTCATGAAGAGACAATAATTCAGCGTTACATTACATTATATTACATTACATTACATTGCAATTCAATTCTATATGCCAAATGGCAATGTATCTACTTACAGTACAATCGAAGTATCGACCAATCACGCATTCATAGCTTACGTACCTGAAAAAGAAAAAAATTTACAATAAGCAGCTTTGCATGGCACCTGCGAATATATTAATTGTAAATGCATTATTGTGTTTTGCAAGTTCATAGTAAAAATAAATTGTAAACATATTACTGACGCATGGATCGTCAATCTGGTGAACAAATTCGTAACAAGTCAGATGAATACTTGAAGTAGTTTTGTTTGCAGCGCTTAACCAATGTGTAGATAATTTAAAACCAAAAAATAACACGTGATTGTCTAGAATTATTACGTAATATTCTAGAGGGAACAGGATAAAAATTATTTCCATTAATTTGTCTCTTATCGAGAATAATCGATTGAGCCATTACTCATCTTTGTAGGCGCAAAATATTTCCACAAACCATTTTGCTTAAATAACAAACGATTTTAGAGAAATCTCTTCGAACCTTCTGAAGGAAACCGCAAATGAACGATGAATTCTCCATCAGGGGATTGATGCATGAAATTGGGTCTCATTTGTTTTGATAAACGAACCGTAGGGGAGTGACGGACGGACGGACAGACACATGCAAGTTACTCAATATCATGTAAGGATATAATCCAAGGCTGTAATAGTTTCAAACATCATTGTCACACACCCTACATGTAGGCACATAATCACCTGCATAATTAAGGGACGTGAAATGACAAGACTTCTGTTGAATTATTTTTACTCCAATTTGCTGGTAGATGGGCCGCAGACTGGAGAGCCCAAGAAGAAATGTAAATCTAATTGCATTTATTATAGTATTTTCTAGAAATTTAGAATAACACAGAATATTTGAAATATTATTCGGGAACATCTCTCTTCCACCTTCTCCCCCACTCACTGTCTTACACTCCGTCCCTCCCTCATTCTCACACACTCATTCACCCACACATACTCATTCACCCCCACATGCTTATTCACCCACACATGCTCATACACCCACAACATACTCATTTTCACACACACTCAATCACTGAAGTCTTTCAATACCTGACTCACAATTTCGGCCCTGTAGCGGGGCGCAAAATACTGCAATGCTGACTAGGTTTGCAATATGGATACATTATATTAAATCTATTTTCTTTCTGGGTTAAACCCGACGCTGATTTTTGACAAAATGAAATTGAAGATTGTTTTGAGTTGTTGTTTTGCAATTCACTTAAAATTACAAATCATGTAAGAGAAATTCAATAAAGCACGCCTTTAGTTCTTGTTTATGCCATGGGACATCCAATTTAATAGTACAATTATTAAAACTTGAATTGTTAATTTAATTTGTTGGTAGCATTTCCTTTAAACAGTAATTGAAGTATTATTTTGATGCTCTCTTCAGTTCCATTAAGATTTGTTGCTTGAATTTTCATTGTGGCTTCTGTTATGAAGCTCTGAAAAAAGCAGACCCTCATTACGTTTGTTTATTTTGATACCAAATTCAAATTAAAACTTTATTCGATAATCTAATTAAGCTACACCAAATTAGAAAACGGATTCATGTCCTTCCCCAAAACAAATTTCTCATGGCGAGTTGTTCCTGGCAAGCATTTAATCTCCGTGTTTTTATCTTCTTTCCCCACAGTATCGACTTTGCCGTCGATTTCGACGCGCGTCTTAATGTGTCTCTTCCCTCTGCCTCATTCTTCGCGCGTTCAACAACCCCATGCTTTGCAGAACGGCGTGGGGCACCAGCCGACACTAATGAATTGCGGAAGAAATTAAATAAATTCAAAGTAAGCAATTACGTGGAAGACGTGCCTGAGAGGCAATTCCTGGTCGAAGACGTCCTCTGGACGGACAACGGGGTGAGTGGAAGGGGGTAGGGCGAGGGGGATGGAGAGGGTAGATGGGGAAGGAGGAGGCAGGGGCGACCTCGCGCTAATTGTGCAGTAAAGCCTCCGGGAAGGAGGGCTGGAACTTGGGTCGAAGGGAGGGTGGAGGTCGGATGAGGCCTGCGGTGAGTCCCTCCATCTGTTCCCTTGTCGTGGGTGCGAACCGGCTGAGGCGCTCTTGCAGAAGACAATTATTGTGTCAGCCTGCAAAGACCTCTATGAGTTAATAGGCTTAATTAACTCACGGTCCTTAAGCACTTTCGTGTGTCACAATTTATGTAATCGATGTTCTATGTCTCTTTCGGTCATGTATACCGAGGCTCGTGTAGTATTCCACACTGCATACTGTGATAATTTATCACAGGGGTGTGTTAATAGGAACGATAAATTCGAATACATATATAAACAGGACGTCAGCAACAATGGGAGACAGAAGAGAAGCAACGGATCAAATAGTAAATAATAAGAATACAAGAGAATGGCAACATAATTTACAGCGAGGAAATGGAGAATATATTGGTAAGTAAAAAGTGAAATGACACGTGAGCAATTTCCGTAAGTAAGAAAGTAAATTATGAAACTTATGACGAATCAATAACCAAAGAATAAACAAATTCAGTGTTAGAGTGTTAGTGACCAACCAGAAATTAGAATAGCTGCGAGAAAGGAAATGGTCTGCGTACTAGGACGCGAAGAGAGGAACTTGTTTGGGTACGACTTCGGGCAGAGAGGAAGACAAATGAAGAGCACGTAAGACGCAAGAACGGGGCAGACGATTTTTGACGCGATGCGGGGTGAACGGAGATGATGTTTTGACGCGCAATGAAATTATATAAATAGACATACAAGTATAATCGCGTGTGTACAAGATAACCGCGTGAGTTACAAGATGAGAGTAATAGATATTAAATGAGTAAGTGCGGTGAAGTGCTGGTCAGTGTAATTCAAAGCAAAACAGTGCAGTGCAGTGTAGTGCAGTGCAGTGCAGTGCAGTGCAGTGCAGTGAAGTTGAGTGAACGCGATCAATGATTTTTTTAAAAAATCTAATTTAGCCAATATTTATGTAGTTTGTACTAAAATTTAGTATTACCAACATATAACAATTGGATATCATGACAGAGTTGAAATAATCGTTATAATACTTAATATTAGTGATAGTATGATTATGGCATCCTCGTCTTGTCCTTTATTAATTATTATTGCTGTAATTATTGTTATTTAACTGCCACCGGGTCATACCCAATTGCAGTTCAAATAAATGTAAATGTGTGGAGGAAGCAGATGCCATTGGTTGGAACGAGATTAAGGAAAACTGGATCTGGGAATGGATTACTGGACTACGTCCAAAAAGGCAGAGGCTACACGAAAGGAAAGTGACTAAACAGGGGACATATTAAATTATTTTTGTCGATCATGTTTCGTAATAAATTAAGAAATTCTGCTGAAGTATTAAAGAATGATAATGACCATGCATACAAAGGGAGGGACTTAGGAAAAACAGTAAACAATAATAACGAGGGTTTCATGTTAATGTTCTTTTTTGTCTTTTTGAAAATTGTTGTACTTATCGACTGTTATGTTTAGATGTAACATGTATGTTTTTCAGAAGAATTCATATGAAAATGTTGTTAAGTAGAAATACATATTATTATTCCAGGTTAATAGTAGTAAAAGGGTTGCCAATGCCACATGACGAGAATTAACTTACGTAAATTTGTCATCACCGAATAACTGTAGGGACGATTTATCGGACCCACTAATATATTTTATCATGACGGGGCAGCTTTGGTACACCCTTCGGGAAATTGTTGGGTGAAATATTAAAAAACAATTTAAACAGAATAAACAAATAAAAGGTACCAGGCACGTACCCCCGTTTCCAAGTATATGTATTTCGATTTAAATCATTTTAATTATAGAAGATATTAGAGATAAAATAAAGAAAAGAAATCGGAAAGCATACCGTATTTATATTTATTTATAACGTTTGTAAGTACATATATACATCACGTTTTCTATTCGGATATACTAATATCCTTGCTACACACATTCGTATAATTACGGATCTAGTTCAGCGATACGGATCATTATTACGCTTCCATTCTAACATACAATGAGAAAAGCAGTGGGTTTTTTAAGCAGTCATCTCTGAAAGTATTGATCAATACTGATGAAATTTTTGCATTTGCTTTGTTTACGGCTGTGGAGTCCTCCAGACTGCTATTTACTGCATATAAAGCATTTACAAAATAATTACTTTTCTGGGCCTTTCATGCTTACCGTTGCATCTCACATACAGTTGCAATGCAAGTTGTTGAGATGCTTGTCACCAGAGGGTGTCAGAACGTCTGGACTGAGACCTGCGCATGTACTCATTCAAAGTGATTTCATCGTCAGTGACAGAGCATCGCAGTTCTCGTCTGTCTCACCTCGTCAGACCGGGAGCGGTAGCTCAGTGCATCAACTGATGTTACTGCAGCGCCTCTGACCGCGAGGTCCTGTTAATGAACAGTGGAGAGAAACTCTACTTTTTTGGATACAACCGAAGAAAACGGCAATTTGCGTACTGCTAGAATCGGGATGCCAAATTCGTGATCGACGTTCTAAATCTGCAGAAGGTTTTTGCGCATTCGCAAATTGCATCCCAAGTCTGTAAGCGGCGTTCAGCTATAACGAAATTTGCTATGTTTGTTTCGCAAATGATGTTCCAACGAGCTTAAGCGTGTGCACAGGGGTAACGTATAAGCATGAAATGGGAGGGGCACCATGTCTCCCCCCCCCCAATTTCGAAAAGTGCCTCGTTGCCTCATATAATAAAATAATATATTTTATCAAACTAGACGGGGCTTTCTTTTTATATATCATCCTAGGAGTAAGGAAGACATATGGCAAATATGATGTATTTCCTTAAACGAATCTCTCATTCTTCGCCTACCTGGGCTTTGCTTTCGTCGCATAGCTATAGAAATAGAGTATTGTACCAGGTATCGAAATATATCGTGTACTCATGTAAAGAAGCACGAATTTTTGATCTTCTACAGCTGAAATATTTCATTAAAAAAACAAATAATATAATAAAATAATTTATTTTATTATTATATTCAATCCCTAATTTTTATCTTCTTTAACCTAAAAAATTGACAGTTTTGTATGGCACATTTGGGAGAGATATCCAAGACATCTGGCAACAGTGCAAACGAGGTTTCCATAAAATCATTTTTATTCGTTGATTGTAATATTAACGTTAAAATTTCTTTATTTTTTATATATGTAGTCTGCAGTAATATGCAGTCTGTCCTTTTTTGGCATTTTAGGGTCGGATTAATCCGACTTTTGCCAACTGGCGGTATTCCCAGACGAGGCCACTGCAGCGCCTCTGACCGGGAGGTCCTAGGTTCGAGTCCTGACGGCGGCAGGATTTTCGACACTAGCTTTTCAGCTAGGTCGAATTCAGTCTCTGTCTCGAGGAGAATTCTAGCGGCCGGCTGCTCTGATCGGTAGTTTTCCGTGGTTTCTCCGATCAACACCAGGCGAATGCCGGAGCAGTACCCTAACAAACGGGCCACAGACCGCACGCGATCTTTCCTTACTTTTCCTTGTCCTACCCTCACCCCTTACACACACACTTACACTAACATTCACTACACTACCACACATTCCAGGAGACCGGTTGGGAGTTGAGAGCTTGTCCTGGCTGGGACGGTGCCCCGCTGATGGGAGACTCCTGGTTAGGGGGAAACCCCGCTTGCCGACGGTAGGTCGGTCCCGGATTTCGCCATCCAGCGGAAGAAGATCACCACCATCTCCCGAGAGAAAATATGCACTACACTAACGGGACTAATGACCAAAGCAGTTGACGCGCCCGAAAACATGAAAAGATCAATCAATCAAACTAGACGGGGCTTTGTTTTTATATATCATCCTAGGAGTAAGGAAGACATATGGCAAATATTATGTATTTCCTTAAACGAATCTGTCATACTTCGCCTACCTGGGCTTTGCTTTCGTCGCATAGCTATAGAAATAGAGTATTGTACCAGGTATCGAAATATATCGTGTACACATGTAAAGAAAAAAATGAATATCAAAATGGGACCAGAAATGTACTTTTTTCCTCCTCTTTATTTAGTCTGCATTTATGCTGATATGATTTATGACTTCAATGCACAAAACAATAAGGCAAAACATTTTCTACGGGCGTACAAGTATCCGGTCTCCAAGGACAAAAAATTTAAAGAATTATTTGACGGTCATAGAAAGAAGCATGAATTTTTGATCTTCTACAGCTGAAATCTTTCATTATGTATTCAAAAAACATGTTTTCTACATTTTTGACATCCAATGTCTGTCAAAATATTTATGCCATCTTGATTAATTTCTTTTTGTATACGGTTATTATAAACCACCTTTCTCGAAGTACTACATTGTACGTAAAATGTACGTATTAAAGTGTGGCAAAATTGAATTTTCTCATTTACTGTGAACCGAAACCAAACATCTAATCGACATATACAAATAATTTCATTGTCATGTAATATTAGTTAGTATTGAATAATAATAATAATAATAATAATAATAATAATAATAATAATAATAAAAATGATAATTGGGCAACTTTATTGTAATGTATGAAGTTGTTCACATTTAGTAGCCACACGGCCTGTACACCTGAATACATCGTGACTTTCTCCCATGATATCTAGCTCTCAAAGTTATAAATTGCATTTACAGCTCTAATATTTTACTGTCTTTTAAGACCAGGTCCAAAAATTTAGGGAACTGGTACATGCGAAAAAAAGAAATGTTCCGAGAAAGATATGAAACCATTAGAGTTATTGAAACGATGCCTACCCAAAATTATGAGCAAACCCTTCTGATAATCCTTTGAAAGATTTAAAAATATGAAATGTAAGTATGAACGTTATAATGAATTTGGGACGTACTTTAAAATGGAAAGAATTGATGAAAAAATTCAAAGTAAAAAAATTAAATTATTTTTCCAATACTATAGTATTATTCTGTCCCAGAATGAACTTGCTGAAGTATTTAATTGGCTTTATTTAAACGAGAGACTTATATATAGAATCATTAATGTAAATTCCGGTTAAATAACTTTTTCATCAATTCACTTACATTTCAATTCTTGAATGGGACGTTAGCCTTCATGACGTTATTTTCAATTATAATTCACATTCTGCGCTACATCAAAACATCCTCGAATATCTCATATTTATTTTGCACAATCTCATCCGACAGTTCACAGTTCTTGTATCAATCAGAGAACCTCGTTTGCGTGTCGTTATTCGTCGTCAATTTAATTTATTTTTCATATTCACATCGTGTGGCACACTCGCATGAAAACGATAATTTAATGGGCTTAAAAATACGAATGCCGACGTTGTAAATAGGAATGCCGATACATTGAAGGCCCAGTGTCAATATTACGAAAAATTCATCAAAAGAGAATAGGTACCGAAACAGTATGAAAGAACACAATAGTTTGATGGTTTGGAATTTTCTTTAGATCGTTATCTTTGTGCAATTTTGAGTATTATGTCAATTTACTGGTGATGAATGGAAATGCTTTGGGGAAAGAGGCTGTGATGGATGGTACTTTTGATCAAACAAAAATGCCCAAATCCAAGCAGAGAATTCATAAAACAACATTCACTGCAAACAAGACGCATCATAGGAATCGCTGAGAAGGATTTCTTTAACATTTTACCCATTAGATATTGGCATCACGTCAATACGATATGAGCGGTCTTTATTTACGTCATTCATATTCATTCTCCTGGGTTGGATATTACAACTAACATTCAATTGCTTTCAACAACAGTTTCCTGTGTCGTAGAAATTATATTCCTTAAGCAATTTTTTTAAAAAATATTTCAAGGGTGTTTATACATGATTTCAGTAATTATAGGATGAACCATCCTCAGGTCTAAATGTCAATATAATAAAAATAAAAAAAGAGCTTGGCAAGTTACGTTTCGTGTGTGTGTGAGTGTGTGAGTGTGTGAGTGTGTGAGTGTGTGAGTGTGAGTGTGTGAGTGTGGAGTGTGTGAGTGTGCGGTGTCGGGTGGAGGTGGAGTGTGGAGTGTGGAGTGTGGAGTGTGCGAGTGTGCGAGTGTGCGAGTGTGCGAGTGTGCGAGTGTGCGAGTGTGTGTGTGTGTGTGTGTGTGTGTGTGAGTGAGTGAGTGAGTGAGTGAGTGAGTGAGTGAGGAGAGAGAGAGAAGGATTATATTTTCTGATATTTAATGAGGATTGAAAATGTCCTTTGGATAGCGTGAGTGGATTCTCTATGGTTGTCTGCATTTCTCACCTAGATTGTAAGAGGATGTAGCTGGGGATTCTGGTAGTATAACATAAAAAAAATTGAAATTTTGATAATGTAGTTCTGAACTGGTTTATATTTTTAATTCTCTATGTAATTGTTCATTACTTATAAACCATGGAGCTTTAGTAATTTTTTCTGAGGCATTTATTTTGTATAATTTGAAGTTTGTTAATGTTGCTATGAGATCCATTTATCCACACGGGGTTTGCGTAGGTTAGTGAGAGTGAGGTTACTGATTTATATTATTTGACCGCATTCAATGCTAAGTGAAGATTTATGATTTAATAAGGGATAGAGTTTTATAATTTTTCAGTATGTTTTGTTTACTGTGTTTTGTCATATGTGCTTTCTAGGTTAATTTAAACAACTGCATATGATTTAAGCAACTGAAGTAAGACTATTACTTATAGTTTAAGGATACACTGCCAGAAACGATTTCTTGGATAGAACATCTTTAGGAAAAATTTCAAAAATTCAGGGAATTGAACGAAAATGAGACCCAGACACTTTCTTAAGCATTCTTTTGCCTATCATTGAAAAAACAAACCAAGACAAAATATGAAGCTGTTTTAGAGAAAAAACTGTTTAAAAATATACTAAAATTGCCAATATTTCGCGCAAAATTACAGGAAAACTACTCATATTTTCGGAAAACTGAACATGCTCTTATTTCAAGATGTCTTTAAATAACATTTGAGTGAGGAAAAAACTCAACCCTGAATACAGTAATTGTAACAAAACACCTCCCCAAAAATTGCACTTTCGAAAAATTAGGATTTCAAGGATCAGGAGACCTGCACCCCTTGTGTGATTTACGCTATCCGGAGACAAAGTTTAATTTTAAAAAATTAAAGCATTTTTTTAAAAAAAGTATGAACATTTTTTTGAGCCTTCATGTAAAGTTCCCTCAACATCAAAATCTCTGTTTGAAATGCCCAAAACCTTGAGTTCGTTCAGATCGATCGGGGAATGTCAATTTTGGAGAAAATCGGCTGATCGGTTTGGTCGCTGTCGTTGTCCATAAATAGACGGACGGATATGCAGGCAGGCAGAAAGATAAAGAGACAGACAGATAGGCAGGCAGGCAAATAGACAGACGGACCGACGACGAACAGACGGTCACTTTGTCGTCAATTGATTTTTTGTATCAAGGAGCAACGAAATATGGATTCAGGCTCCACTAGGTGTTACAGAAAATAATTTACTATAATTTACTATATATCGTAATGTGTGACAATTAAAATTAACCGTAGTCTATTTATTACTTTAAAAATAGTAATTATTGTATAAAAATTATTAATGTTAACAGTAAAAATAATATATTACAATTTTATTATTAATCTCAGGATTTTTTAAAAATTACAATGAATTGAAAATAATTTAGTTGTAAAAAGTTTTTTTAATATAATTTTTTTTAAAGCTATTGTTATTATTAGTATTGTGATAATTAATACTAAATCTGTTGCTTTATTAAATATATAATTATATTCAAGTAGTATTGTATTGAGTATGGTGACGTGTTGTGAAGTGCAGTGCAATAGAGAAGTAGAAAGAGAGCATTTTTATCATATTATTATTATTATTATTATTATTATTATTATTATTATTATTATTATTTTCAATTAATTTAAAGTTAAATTTTATTGATATTTCTTATTGTAATATGTAAAGTGTAGTGTTCGGCCACCAGGTTGTAAAAACCTACCTACATAAATAATAAATATTGATCTATCTAAATGTTCACGTCACAAAATATCCAACAAAACGCGCAGTTCTCTTCATAAAAAAATTGAAATACCCTAATGTATCGCACTAATGTAATTACTACGTTGATTCATCTTTTGCAAATTAGTATCACATGCTGGAATAATAAATACGAATATGTGTCTGGACGGCGTATGGCTGGTAAATCTAACGATGATTAGTTTTGCGAATAAATTTAGCGATCAGAAATTCTCCATCAATTTCAGCACCGAGCCACGAAATTAAATTCCACGCTTGACGATCGTCAGTTTATCTATCATTAATCAGCGTCGATGTAACAATTTGTTCATTAGCGTTACTCGCCCACTGCTAGGTGGCCACTGCAACCGGTGGCAGTGAACCACTTTTATTTGGAACCACTGGTATTGCTGCCCCAGTTGCGACTGTTATTTCATTATTTCTGCATATTTCTCTGACGTACTGGGGGCAAATAATTGGATTCACTGGCTCTAATGCAATTCTGTTTAAAATACTTTAACTGAAATCATTACGCCAGTACCAAGACAAGCCACACTAGTCACATGACGTCTCCTCTTATTCGTAAATATTGCTCTATTGTAGTCGAAGTGTAGAGGATCTCGTTACTGCCTCAAGCTCGTAATGCATATGAATGAATATGTTGTATAAGGAATTAATACCCACTGGGTCCAATATATATTATTTTAGTCGCATCAACCGAAGGTTCTTAGCAACTCTACAATATTTTACAAATTCAATATTTGTTTTAACTTTGGTAATATATATAGTACACTGATCATAATAGCAGTGAGATTGTTTAAAAATTCATAACTGGGCACCCATTCTTCGTTAGTATGATAAAATGTATAGGAATTCACTTATATTATATTAAATTTATTAGTTTTATGGCAAAATCTAATAATAACCTGTTGGTAGGGCTTGGAATGGACGATTCCTTTGAATTGTTGATCTGGTGGCAGGTGTTATTGTTCATACTCAAACATACGACAGGATGAATTTATTTACGAGCAATAAGGGAAGTTATATGTTGAGTTGTCTAATGACCGGACTTTGAAACATTGCTCAATGATCACACTTGGCACGAGCTGTACTATTGGGCATTTTCAATTTTGGCATCAAAAGAGGTGGCTGCGATTACCCCGGCAGTATGTTGAGATTCGGCACCGACCTACAAGCCTACATTCCGAGTTTTCCCCAGCCAGGTATCTCCCGCCAGTGAGGTACCGCCCCAGTTGGGATAAGATCTTAAGCTTCCGACAGGTCTCCCGCCATGCGTGGTAGTGTAGTGGATGTAAGTAAGAGGAGACTAGAAGGAAAGATCTCGCGGTCTGTGGCTCGTTTGTTAGGGTATTGCCCAAGCATTCGCCTGGAGTTGATCGGAGAATCCACGGAAAACTACCGATTATATCTTGTCAGCTAGGTCAAATTGAGTCACTGTCTGGAGGATAATTCTAAAGACCGACTGCTCTGATCGGTAGTCTTCCGTGGTTTCTCCGATCAACTCCGGCGAATGCCGGAGCAGTACCCTAACAAACGGGCCACAGACCGCGCGCGATATTTCCTACCTCTTCTTCGTCCTATGCTCACCCCTTACACACACTTACACTAACATTGACTACATTATCACACATACCGGAAGACCAGACGGGAGCTTAGAGCTTCTTCCGGTTAGTACCTCGCTGATGGGAGGTATCTGGTTAGGGAAAACCCCGCTAGCCGACGGTAGGTCGACGCCGGATCTCGTCATCCAGTGGGGAAAGAACACCGCCACTTCCTGATGAACAAATATGCACTATACCTTCGGGATAAATGACCTATGTAGTTGACGTGCCCGGAATCACTAACAACGAACCAACTAACCATCCATCGGAATTGAAACGAAGGAATGACCTGACTGTAGGTCCTCCCGGTCAGAGGCACTGCAGTGACATCAGTTGAAGCCCTGCAGCCACGCGCCACCTCTCCCGGTCCTGGCGGAATGAATATGGAATCTGAGTAGGATGGGAAATGTCGGAGGTTGTAATTTTGTATTAAATTAAGCCATGGGTCTTGTACACGCCACACACGTGCTACGGTACAATAAAGATTAATTGCACAATGCCAATGAGGATTTGAAAATCCATCATCCGCAGTCTGTTCGAACCTGCAAACGTAGTTACCTCTGGGACCGACTTCCAGCCACATTCACATCTGCACACTCTTCTCACAGCACAACGATTCTAGAGCACACAGTGCGTTGTATACACGTGTAAAGATATTTTCTTTCCATTTAGGTCAAACATGTATTAGAATTTATGAAGAATTTATTTTAACATATCGGCTTTAACTTTATATTGTAGAAATTAAAATTCTTACAGTGACTTTTCGAGAGGAAATATTTATCAAGCGTACACACGTTTCCATAAATTATTCCTATGCACTTACAGAATTGACTTGGAAATGTAATATTTTATCAAAAATGGCAGAGCATGGGCTGCAGAGCATTTTATACGGTTCACGCAGAGTATTTTTTAAAATAAATTAAGAAACAACTTTAATGATTGATTAAGTTTATGACGTTGAGTCATTCTTTCAGATGTTTGAAAAATCACAAAATAAATGAAAGAATATTGACAGACACAGACAAGACTGTAGCACATTTTAGAACCGATGGAGGAAACTCAACAGAGAACTTACATATGATTAAATGGCTTAGGATACATCAGTGTGATGTGTAAGAAAGGATTCAAGAGGGTATTGGTTACTAATTCTTGGAGTTGGGAGATTAATGAGGACTTCTTAAATGTATAAGATACTGGAAACATTTTCTATGTTAAAAATAGTGGTGTTAAAACAGCACGTACTTTCTTTCCCATATTTTGACGCAAAATGTCGCGAAAAGTACTCAAATTTTCCAAAAATTGTACGTGGCCTTATTTTAAAATCTATCTTTAAGGAACATATTTCATGAAAGGAAAAACTCTATCTTCACTTTATTAGCTGTAGGAAGACTGCGAAAAAATTTTAAACATTTTTCTATTTTCGAAAAATCAGAGTTTTCAACGAACATGAGACCTGAACCATTCTCTTAAACGTGCTTTTCACTATCCAACAGCAAACTTTAATAAAAAAGGAAGTAGCCATTTTTCTGCAAATTTGGAAAGTATCCAGGTTCTTCACGTAAAGTGGCCTCCAAAATTGAAATTTTGGTTTCAAGTTCAAGGGGCTGCAACATCTAACAAATTCATTGGGTAATTTAAATTTTGGAGAAAGCCGGATGAACGGTTTAGCAGATAGTATTGTTCACAGACGGCCTCCAAATTTTTTCTTAAAATTTTTGGTAGGGTTACTGCCAGACGAACCCTAAACGATGCCATATTGCTCCTTTCTTTTGGTTTTTCAAAATGTACAAAAAAAACGCCGTTCATATGCACATTTCCATATAGTTATATACATTATGACATTTGTGAGTCGAAGTGATTCAAACGTCTTTAAATGAAGGTTTTCGAAAACTCAATAAAATCCTTCGAAACAGAGCTTCAAATTTTGCATTTACAGTAATGCTTAAATGCCATGTTCTTAAAGACGGCTTCAAATTGTTCAATGCATATTTCTCTTTTGTACGAGGTTTTACTCTTCTTTAATATTCTTGAAGTAATATTTTGGTTCTACAATTAGAAAACCGAAATGTTGAGAAAATGTCAAAAAATGTACTTGTGGTGACGATAGATCGCAGCTGGCCAGAGAATGGAATAAGACCTTAAAACGAGTCCACACCAAGGAAATTACAAAAAAGGTTTATACGAGAAAGTCTGTGCCATTCTGTATTACCTCTAGTTCTTCTTAATTTAGTAACTAGATTTATTCACTTTTCCGTTACGAGGGCTCTGTCACACGAGTTTTTCTATCGAAAGTTCGCCGTTTTTTCGAGCAGCAGAGTTCTGAAGAGAAATTAAAAATGTCATAAGCTATGTAGAACCATAAGCGTACCTCAATGGTAAATGTGAGGCAATAAAGAGTCAAAGGGTCATCAAACTTTCTCTGTATTAATTAGAATTTCACAGTATAGAAACAAAACAGATAGGTTTAATGAATTATTTCAAAATCTACTACCTGATTATTTTTAACCGAGGAATATATCTTAAAGAGTGTGTTAACTGTAAAATCATATAATATGGTTAAAAGTAGTAGAATTTTAAAACAAATTCCAAATTCATTTTTTATTTTCAGCTTTTCGGGTGGTGTTCCACTTCATCAATAAGCATGAGTCAGTGAGATATGCGTCAGAGAAAGATATTGCGGGAAATATTCATCGGACAAGCAGTTGTTTAATCGTTCCATCCACGGTGCGCTCTTAAGGTGAAAGTTCTTTGGCCGGATATAAAATTCGAACCAGAAACCTTACTTTTTGCATAGAGCTTTATTACCGTAGTTGTTGGCGCTTTCTATGTCGATTTTGCAAAATATTAGGCAAATATTCCAAAAGTCAAGATCAATCGAGTAATATACAAATACATAAAGAACCCATCCTATCCTTTTATAACATAATATTTCACCAAATCACTTTTGAGTCCCGAGTAAAATAATTTAGATTAGCTGTAACTTCCTTGAACCTCATCAAGAACCAGATTGTTTATACACATAGTTTGTTGCGATTCTTTGTCGTTATACTAATTATGGTTGATTAAGCCCAGATTGTCTACGGAAAAATATTGTTTTGATAAAATTGTGGGTTCAATATTCTAAAAATACAATATTCTGATGGAATATTGTTATTTAAAATTTTTGCAAGAACAAGCGCTACATTCCATCTGTAATACAATGGTATTCATTACAAGCTTCATTTTAGACAGGGACATTCATTGACCCTCCTTTATCATAATGTCTTTGTTTTATATAACAGAAAAGCGGACAAAATCATCTTCGGTTAAGGTAAGTTCGAAATAAAGAGATGGTTATGTTGCAATTAAACACTTGAAATAGCCTTAGAGCCTTTCAGCGGGGAGCGATTAACTAATTTCCAAAAGCGCTTATCTCGTCTTAAACATTTTCTTCAGCTTCATTTTTAATAATAGCGTCTTGTGGCTTGAATTATGTTGATGTCATCTTTCCTCGTCACAGGAGCCAGTTCACTTCGCACGTGTAATGCTTCAAAGCAACAGATTCTGTGAATGAGCGCCGTACGCGGTGAGCTAAACTCCATGAATAGCTTAACACGAGTAGCAAAAGGAGGGAACGTGCACAGAAGATGAATGGCACAAGGTGTCTGCATCTCTCCGAAAGTCGAGGCCAACATTGAAAAGAGGTTCAACGTGTGCTAGGCAGCCGACAACAGCAGCAAAGCTTGGCTAGTCCGCCCCAGTCCGTTATCTAGGTGTCCTAATGGACACCAGATTATCTCGGAAAGACCACATCACCTCCAAGGTGAACGAAGCTAATAGACGCCTAGGTATTCCTCGACCAGTAATCAACCGACACTCATCATTAAAGCTCCATTATGCTCTCCTTATATATAAAACCATTTTACGTCCATTATGTACGTACGCTTGTCCAGTCTGGTGCAATGCCGTCCCTACAACCATCAACAAAATCCAAATATTCCAAAATAGGTTCCTCATAACTGCAGTTAACGCACCTTGGTTTATAAGCAACACTAACCTTCCAAAGACCTAGCCATAGAGCCCGTCCTAACATACATCATTAAACTTTCCTCATCATTCTTCCAAAATCTACCCTCAGTTACCGGTGCTTCCCACTACAACATAGGAAAAGAGCATACCGTAGAAACTCGTCTCCGCAACCGACTTCCCTTCCACAGCTTCCTCCGGAAACTGGCTGATATAAGATAATGAAATAAATAGTCCTCCCATAAAAAGTCAACAATATGTATTCCTCAACTTCATCATTCGCACTACTTCAGTCTATGTTTAATGGGAGGTGGCCGTAGTCACCCCCTTCGCATACTTTCGTCTGAAAATGCTCGCTTCTAACAACTGAAAAGACATATGGCTGAGCGTTGTATAATCAGCTCACTCTGTTAAATAAATAAATAAATAAAAGTTTGGCTAGTCGCTTATCCGCCTCTCACGTATCCTCACCATGGATTTTCTTTGCCTATTTCCAACCACCACAAAAAAAGATAGTTCGTCTCTAACAGCAGAAACTTACAAGTACAAGTGTCAAACTTCATTAGGAATCTTGAATTGTGAATGAAAAATTTTCGTTGCTCCTATGGAAGTTGTTTATAGATGAAGAGCTCTTAATAAGAAATCAGTTGAGAGACGATAAACAAGGAAAAAGAAATAGTCTGGAGAGATATTGTATGATGACACTGAAATGGCTGAAAATACAAGAGGTAATTTTACATGATGAAAGGAAAATTAAATGTTTTATTGAACTCTAAGAGGAAGTAATACAGTAATAGAATAAAAATATTTTTTTGGAGGCGAATCGATAAGTAGTGAAGAATGCCCGCCCGTCCGTCTGTCCGTCCGTCTATCCATCCATCCGTCCGTCCGTCCATCCGTCCGAACCCTTCGCTTAAGAGTTATTTAAAGATGAAGATGACCGACTGTTGCGGGTTGTATTAGACATGAATATTTAGATGAGGTTTTTTTTAACATACCCTACATATGTTTAAAGTCAAAGTGAAATTTATCACGTCTCCGTGAAATTCTCTTTATTTAGAGACCTCATTTATAAGGATCGGTTTCGTGTGAGAGCCACAAATGTATACTACTGAAAAAACATAGGAGAATATGTTTCGTTGAGTACTGTACATGCGTCTATTATTTCAAAGCATATCCAACAATTTTAATAAAAAAAGTATTTCAATATAAAAATAATACCATGCAGCGCACACATTGTCTGATAGTTGTACCGGGAGCGGTAGCTCAGTGCATCAACTGATGCCACTGCAGCGCCTCTGACCGGGAGATTCTAGGTTCGAGTCCTGATGGCGGCAGGATTTTCGACACTAGCTTTTCAGCTAGGTCGAATTCAGTCGCTGTCTGGAGGAGAATTCTAACGGCCGGCTGCTCTGATCGGTAGTTTTCCGTGGTTTCTCCGATCAACACCACGCAAATGCCGTAGCAGTACCCTACAAAACAGGCCACGGACCCCGCGCGATCTGTCCCTCCCCTACCTTGTCCTATCCTCTCCCCTTACACACTCACACTAAAATGCACTACACTACCACATACTCCGGGAGACCGGTCGGGAGCTTAGAGCTTGTCCCGGCTGGGGCGGTGCCCCGCTGGTGGGAGAGTCCTGGTTAGTGGGAAACCCCACTAGCCGACGGTTGGTCGGTGGCGGACCTCGCCATCCAGCGAGGGGAAAATCACTGCCATCTCTCGACAAAAAATATGCACTACACTAACGGGACTAATGACCGAAGCAGTTGACGCGCCCGGAAACACGAAAAAATCAATGAATCAATCAATCTGATAGTTGCAAATGAATTGTCTGGGAGAAGTGGCATGTTTTCTTGCACCCTATGCCAGACTTCGCATTGCAGTCTTCTCCACTCCGGACACAATACAACTGATCAGAATAAACCTGCCTCGTATATCCCAGCGGTTGTGGCAGAGTCGGTGTGGTCGTAAAAAGTCCACATTTCCCAAACATATTGTTTCGTGGCGAAAAATAATATGTGTATGAACTTCACTCTTCGCGATCGTTAACATGGGCTCAAGAAATCTTTATAAACTTTTTTAAAAAATCAGTTGTGACGATACTACATAAATACAAAAGCTAGATTATAATATTATACTTGATCTTATGTTATTCAATTTGATATTTGAGCGAGTACGTTCAGAGGTGGCAGCAAAGACAATTAAGGTGAGAGCGCAGAAGAACGCATCTGATACTGGTCGACTAAGGAGAGAGACAGAGAAATGGTGAAGGTGATTAATTGCCACCGCCTGCTGCTGCCTCCCGAGTTCGCTAGAACGATCGATAATGAATTGTGAATGCAGATAAACAGGTCTCCAGTAGGTCGCCAGCCGTTGCTTCAATTCGTCTCCCGTCTCCCTTCTATAATGCACTCTCTAGATACAGTATGTAGCGTAACCACTGTCTTTTAATATCATCAAACACGATAGTCCCATGGGACAATATTCCAAAGTTCATTGAAAGTATAACAACTGCAATATTGCCCTGCAATATTTGGCAATACTGGGCAATCAAATTGGGCAATACAGCCAGGCAATTGGGCAGTACAGCCCTGAAGAGGATCGCGATATGTCGGTCGAAACGTCGGCACCCCAGCCTTCGACGCGGCGTCACCCGGACAGCCCAGATCACAAAGTAGCAACATGTTTTTTTTATGAAAAATGAGGGTATGACTTGGACTAGAATCTTCTGCTCGTCTACACTGTTTTATATATTAACCTTAGAAAACATAACATTAAATATAATAATGGCACTCTAAATTCAACACTTGGAACACAAAATGATTTAAATAACAAATATCAGAAACGTTATAGAAATTCAGTACCAGATTAAATAAAAAATATATATGTAGTATTAATTAAAATTAAACGTAATTTAGAATCTGGTGGCGCGATGTCTACCTGAAAACAATTGAAAGACCTTCCGATAGAATTAACAGTTTCTGTATTCTAAATCTACCAACGAGACATTCGCTTCTAAAATCCCGAATTCCGTTCCTATTACAGCAATCGCCCGCAGTCGTTTCAATGACATATAGCCTGACCAATCTCTTACAATTGTCCTGAAAAACTGGTATCCAAAAGTGTGTAATTATTTACGGGCCTAGGCCGATACATAACAAATAACGTCTACAGTGATATCTGTCGTGTGTCGTTCAATAATTTTCGTTGCCCCACAGTTATGCTTATTACATCTGCTTTAAAAGAATACCCCCCCCCCCAAATGAAATGTGCTCTTTCCTATGAATACTCATTGAGTGAATGGATCATCTAATGAGTCACTTTTAGCGCCTATGCCACAGTCGTTGGTTGCACCTCTGCAATTTCGGTGGTACAACGGTTAGTGTACCGGCAAGTTTGCGCGTTCAAACCCGATCAAATCCGTGGGTTTTTAAGAGCGAAAAAATCTTCGTACGCCTTCCTTCGGAGGGAAACTCAAGTCGGCTGGTCATGGTGTAGATTTACAGCATCTGTAATCTCAAGCCTAAAACAAGCATCGTAGCGAAGTATCTCCTTTCTCGGCGAGATGGTGAAAGAAATGAAGCGAAATTTGCGTGGTCGGACGGAAGAATGGGCCTAATGGCCCGAGTCTCTCCATGTAAAATAAGGCGTTAACTAACTAACACCTGTTTCAGAGCATGCGTATTGAGCAAAGAACACGGAGCATCAGGCGATGGCGCAACACCAGGCCGGAGCAGTTCCATACCAAACGGGCCACGGACAGCGCGCGCCCTTTCCTTCCTTTTCCTTGTCCTATTCTCTCCCCTTATACACACTCGCTTACACTAACATGCACTACACTACCACATATTCCGGGAGTCCGGTCGGGAACTTAGAGCTTGTCCCTGCTGGGACGGTGCCCAGCTGGTGAGAGATACGTAATTGGGGCCGACGGTCGGTCGGCGCCGGATCTCGCCATCCAGCGGGGGAAGATCACCGACATCTCACCAGAAAAACATGCACTACACTAACGGGACTAATGACCAAAGCAGTTGACGCGCCCGGAAACACGAAAAATCAATCAATCAGACCATCGCCAGCCGTGTGGATGGGAGTAGGAGCGGAATGAGGACGACAGAAACCCACGAGGGCCGTTGATTGAAATATACATCAACATCCATATGGAACTAATCGGAAGCGACAAATCCCAACAGCCGATCTCTAAAATTCACATCCGGCAAGTGGCAACATGACTGGTGGCGGAAACGGGTCGTACGTATTTCAATCTACGATTTTCGGTTTTACGAACCTTCTGTTGAATCGAACTCCCATTTGTATACAGTCCCTCGAAGAACGTTTACCTGAAATTAACCCGAAGGCGTTTGAACGAACTGGGCGGTTATTGTAATCGCGTCCCACCCGAATGTAAACGGTCGCGTCCCACCCGAATGCCCTTCCTGTCACAGCGATTGCCCGCGGCCATTCCCAAGCCCTCCAGCCCGCCCAGTCGTTCGGGGCCGCCGGGAGGCGAGAGGCTGTAAAGCCATAAAGGGGAATAAAGCGCGCTCCAGAGACTGCCGCGCAGGGTCGCACCCGGCCACGCGCATAAAAAGCCCCATTCGATGGTCGCCTTCTGCCGCCGAGTGTCGCATCGCGCGATGGAGGCAACGGATGGAAAAGGAGTCAAGAAAGTGTCGCATCGCGGATGGAGGCAACGGAGGAAAAGGAAGGGAAGTGGAGAGATATAACCATTGACGGAGTCTGAGATATGGCGGGGGAAGGTGAGGTTGAAAACTGGTAGGAAGGTACTCAAATGGTTTGCATCGTGTGTCACATCGCCTGATGGAGGCAACGGACGGAAAAGGAGTCAAGGGAAGTGGAGAGATATAACCATTGACGGAGTCTGAGATATGGCGGGGGAAGGTGAGGTTGAAAACTGGTGGGAAGGAACTCAAATGGTTTGCATTTTATCATTAGAAAGGTGCGACCGGTTTTGTGGCGTTAGTAGGTGAGTGGGGATGTTTGTTCTTCCAGAGTATCCATTCTAATACTACCAACAATACCACCCCGAGAAAAAAGTATGTCCACCATAATGCCACATAGATCGACCGGAAATTAGGGAATAAAACCTTAATCCCATCGGAAGAAAGCGTGCGGTACACCACTCGTTGTCTCACATGATGTGAATGACGAAGAACGGTGAAGCGAGCCCCGAGGGCAAACGGAAGAACCTGAGAAAGCCTGGTGGCCACCACAATGTCACATGAATCAACCGGAAATTGAACCATGGTTCCACCGGTGGAAGGCGAGTGGTCAGACCGCTACACCACTAGTTCCTCCCTTATGATATGAATTATGGAGAAACGGCAGAAAGAGAGCCAGAAGAAACGGTAGAAAGAGAGCCAGGAGAAACGGTAGAAAGAGAGCCACGAGAAACGGGAGAACCCCGCGAAATCCACCCGCACCGCCGCCGCTTTGTCCACTACATATTAACTTGGATCGAAATTTGGGGGAAGAGGACAGTTGCTTCCCAGCTGGAGGAAGCGAGCACTCTAACGATTAACCGCGGACAAGGGAGGACCGCGACGACAAGGGTTTTGGTTAGTAGACGGTAGGGATGAAAGGAGGATTGTCATCCACGAGTATTGCGGAGAAAAGTGGTGTTGGTATCGTGAGAGTAGAATATAAGGTATATCCACAATGAAATAACTTTCCGGGATGGAGGTTTGACATCAGACCTGGAAACACGCGGCAGGAGATAAGGCAAGGACATTAATAGGGGTAAAATTGATTTAATCCTTCAATTGAGTTGTTCGAAGACCAACCTACTTTTGTTAACTTTTATTAATAAAAACAATATTTTAATGAAAGAGCTTTTGAATCAGCTATCGTCACATAATACAACTGATGTAGTATCGAAAGCCCAAGAGTGTGATTAGCAAATTTACTGATCATGCTTTGAAATCTTAGAGAAAGGAGAAAAAGATAGAAAAACTAGAATTGCAAGACACGATATTAGATGGAAAATTCGATAAATACGTGTGACTGATATTTTCGTGTTTCCGGGCGCGTTAACGGCTTTGGTCATTAGTCCCGTTAGTGTAGTGCATGTTTTTTTCTCGTGAGATGGCGGTGATCTTCCGCGCTGGATGGTGAGATCCGACGCCGACCTACCGTCGGCTAGTGAGGTTTACCCCTATCCAGGACTCTCCCACCAGCGGGGCGCCGCCCCAGCCGGGACTAGCTCTAAACTCCCGACCGGTCTCCCGGAATATGTGGTAGTGTAGTGCATGTTAGTGTAAGTGTGTGTAAGAGGAGAGGATAGGGTAAGGAAGAGGAAGGACAGATCGCGCGCGGTCCGTGGCCCGTTTGGTAGGGTACTGCTCCGGCATTCGCCTGGTGTTGATCGGAGAAACCACGGAAAACTACCGATCAGAGCAGCCGGCCGCTAGATAAATACGTGTGTACATGCGTGTATGCATGTGTATGACTATGAGATGTGTGCTTCTCTATTAAACCAATCCTTAGTGTTATCACTAACTGCTGTGTATAACAGCAATTGTGCCCACATAGCGGGCACACTGTAGCGGGCGCACATAGTTTCGGCCCACTGGGGCCGCCGCAGCATCGCGCCGGGAGCGCGACTGCTCAAGTAATGGCTGGTACGGGAGAACGCCACCAGGCGCAGGGCGAGCGGCTGCGCCTGCCCGGGTGCACCGGGCCGTGTCGGCCGACCGAGCGTAGCCTGTCCCTCCTTGCCGCCGCCAGGAAGGCGGGAAGCGACAGACTCGCCTCAATGCCTCGGGGGGCGTATTTAAGGGGGCCCCGCCCGGGGCAAAGGCAGTGTGACTTTAGAGAGCAGCGAGTAAGTGCCTGGGAGTTGTGGTGTTGTGAGGTAGTGCTGGTGTTGTGAGGTAGTGCTGGTGTTGACGACGTGTGTTTATTTCTTCTGGCTATCCGAACTTGGCTATGTATACGGATTTGATTTGGATTGTGGTTTTGCAATAAAACTTGATGAAAGAACTGTTGTTGTTTCTATTAGTACATAACAGTTCTAATTGGCGACGAGGGTAAAAGCAAGCAATGGAAGAAGTGCTGAAACACATTTTGGAGCTGCAGCAGCAACAGCAGCTGCAACAACAGCAGTTGCAGCCCAAGGCCGCACGGCCAGAGCAGCAACCAAGATCGCATTCGGCACCTAGTTTTCCGAGATTTGAGCCAGATAAAGAAGTATGGGCTTCATACCATGCCAGATTGAACCAGCATTTTTTGTATCATGGGGTCACAGATAATGTAAACAAAAGAGCTTTCTTTTTGAGTATCTCAGGGAGTGAATTATATGAACTGTTGTAGAAACTTTTTCCGTTAAAAAAAGTAGAGGAAGTGGAGTTTCCGCAATTAATGGAGAAACTGTCTTCACATTTTGAAAAGAAACCTCATGTGGTGGCAGCGAGGTACAGTTTTTTCAAAAGCAGAATCAAGCCGGGGGAGTCGCACAAAGAGTGGGTGACGGAATTAACTGGGTTAACGAGGGACTGTGCCTTCAAGGGTGTTTGTGGTTTATCCTATGCAGAATCTTTGATCAGAGACATGTTAGTGCAACATACCCCGGAAGACAAGGTGAGAATGGAAGCTTTGCAGCTGGAGGATCCTTCCCTGGCTGAAGTCCAAAAAATAGCTACAACTTTCGAAATTACCAGTAGAGCAGCAAAGCAAATAACAGATCCTATGGAGGTAATGCTGTTCTCAAGAAATACAGAAGGTAATAGGGAGGCACAGCAGAAAGCAAAGAGCCCGCGAAAGCAGAGTTTCAAGTCATGTAGATTCTGTGAGGTGTCTCACAGCAGAGAAAAGTGTAAATTCAGAAATGCGAAGTGTTATTTTTGTGGAGTAACTGGTCACATTCAGTCGGTGTGTAGAAGAAATCAAGAGGAGCCCCATGTACGAAGGAAGAGAAAGAAAGAATGGAGGTTAATGTTGTGAATGAGGTAATCAGCAAGGAAGACGAGAGTAAGGTGTTTGTGGATTTGGAGGTAACAGGTGAGAAGATCAAGTTCCAAGTAGACACTGGCTCACCAGTCACTTTAATCAATTTACGAACATATCGCAGATTAGGATCCCGCAGTGCAGTAAGTCTAACCTAAACCTGTGTTCTTTTGGCAAAGACAAAATTGACGTTAAAGGTAGTTTTCGAGCAGTGATTGGTTACAAGGGAGTGCACCGAGAAGGAACCATCACAGTGGTGAATAGGGAAGATACGACGAATGTGATGGGGATGGACGTGTTTCGTACCTTCCATTTCAAGATTGAAGATCGTATAAATTTAGTCTCCGAAACGGTGCCTTTCGGCGAAATTGAAATTTTGGGAAAGGATTTTGAGAATTTGTTCCAGGATGGTCTCGGGAAAGCCAACGATTGGGAAGCACACATCCAGCTGAAAGACGGCGCAGTTCCTCGGTACTGCAAAGCGCGGCCCGTTCCTCTGGCACTGCGGAAGCAGGTAAATAGTGAATTGGGGAGATTGCAAAAGCTTGGGATTATTACGCCAGTAAAAACTAGTGTTTGGGCTACGCCGTTAGTAGTAGTGAAAAAAGCTGACGGGACTATCCGTTTGTGTGGAGACTTTAAATCCACGGTGAATGCGCAGCTCGAGATTGAAAAATATCCTATTCCCCGACCAGAAGAATTATTCCAGAAGTTAGCTGGGGGTAAATATTTTTCTAAAATAGATCTTCGGGATGCCTACCTACAGCTTCCTTTAGACCAGGAGTCTAAGAAATGTCTGACAGTGAATACGCCGTTAGGTTTGTTCCAGTATGAGAGACTGCCGTTCGGGGTAGCATCAGCAGCTCCAATTTTTCAGAGATACCTGGAGCAATTAATAGCGGGAGTGCCGGGCAGCATGAACTACCTGGACGATATTGTCGTAACAGGTAGAACAAATGAGGAGCATATTCAGAACCTAAGGGAAGTATTGGGAAGGCTGCAGGCGGCCGGGTTAAAAGCAAAACTAAAAAAATGCGAGTTTTTTAAGCCCTGCATAACGTATCTAGGCCACATGATAGATAAAGAGGGCATTAGACCTACGCAAGCCAATGTAGAAGCCATTGTGAATCTTCCTGCACCTAGGGACATTAAGCAACTGCAATCATTTTTGGGTAAGGCAAACTATTATGCCAAGTTCATTCAGGATTTTTCCGAGGTAGCGGCACCACTCAATGCTCTACGTAGGAAGGGCGCCAGGTTTTTGTGGTCGCCAGCTTGCCACACAGCGTTCGAAAAAATTAGAAAGGCACTCGTAGAGGCAGTGAAACTAAGACATTTTGACCCGGAAAGAACACTCATCCTGGCAACGGATGCGTCTGACTACGGGATTGGAGCGGTTTTGTCGCAGAAAGATGAATTAGGGCAGGAACACCCCATCGCATTTGCGTCCAAAACGCTCAATATCCATCAGCGCAGGTACGCTCAAATTGAGAAGGAGGCACTATCAATAATATTTGGAGTGCGTAAGTTTAATGAATATTTGTATGGGAACAGGTTCCTGATCGTTACAGACCACAAGCCCTGGTGGAGTTGTTCCATCCGGCGAAGAGAATCCCAGATAATACACTGCGGAAGCTGCAGAGATGGGCTCTGTTCCTGTCGGATTATAATTATCGTATTATGTTTAGATCCACAGCTCAACATGGCAATGCAGATGCCCTATCCAGGCTGCCTGTGGGACCAGATAATAGGTTCGACGAACAAGAGCTGGAATGTCTGCAGCTGGACCAGCTTCAGGAAGAAGCAGTTCTTCAGTTTCCCCTGGACCAACGGGTGATAGCCGCACAGACCGACCAGGACACTCAACTGGCAAGCATCAGGGCTTTCATCAGGTCAGGTAAAAGGAGTCCCTCAGATAATTTGGAATCCAACCCACTGTGGAAGTTCAGGGAGAGGTTGAAAGTTAGAGCAGGAGTGCTACTGTTAGAAGCCGGGGACCAGGTTAGGGTGGTCATCCCGACGCGTTTGAGACAGAGGGTCCTAGGCATATTGCACAAGGGACACTGGGGAATTGTCCTCACCAAGCAATTAGCCTGGAAATATTGTTACTGGCCCAGTATTGATAAAGATATAGAAAACAGGGTCAGGTCGTGTGAGCTGTGCCAGGCTTTTCAGAAGAGTCCAGGAAGCAGTTTTAAGGAATGGCCGGAGCCGCAGGACGTTTGGCAGAGAATCCACATCGACTTCGCGGGCCCGTTTCAAGGAAGTATGTGGTTAGTCCTAGTAGATGCCTCATCAGGTTTCCCGTACGTAATTCGTATGACTAGCACCACGACAGAGTCCACAGTTCGAGCGCTCCAATCAGTATTCTCCATAGAGGGATTACCGGCAACAATAGTCTCAGACAACGGGCCCCAGTTCACGGGGGAGTTGTTCCGGAGATTTTGTCAAGCCAACGGGATTGAGCACATTCTGACTTTAGAGAGCAGCGAGTAAGTGCCTGGGAGTTGTGGTGTTGTGAGGTAGTGCTGGTGTTGTGAGGTAGTGCTGGTGTTGACGACGTGTGTTTATTTCTTCTGGCTATCCGAACTTGGCTATGTATACGGATTTGATTTGGATTGTGGTTTTGCAATAAAACTTGATGAAAGAACTGTTGTTGTTTCTATTAGTACATAACACTAACAGTAACCCAACCTGGTTTTTCTATAATTCGTAATGTGATAATTTCGAAAAAATCGAACTTTCGCCTCCATCCTTGGGTCTAAATTACAACCCGTTGATGTTTCAGTCTTTGAGTTTTTTGTTCATTTCAACGTTTGAACAATATTCACATTTGAGAAAATTCAGCCGACAGCCCATTTCACTTCTACATTTAGCGGGAGGCCTTTGTGTCGAATTTTAATGATGAAGGGTTTTGCGGAAAGCTAGGGTTAATTAGCAGAATCATGTCTGAAATGCGGGTGTTGCAGAGCGATGTCATTAACACGAGCTGAGTAGCGATTGTGGAGAGAGTGGTTGTCGATGTGGAGGCGCAGTACAGGGGAAACAGAAGTGATAATAGTGGGATTGTGAAGCCGAGGTGTTCACGAATACGCAGGGTTCCGGTGTGGTAAAATTGTAAGGGGTCATTCATAAATCACGTAACAGTAAAGAGGGAGGGAAGAAGGGTTTTATAGGCAGTTTTACATAGGGATAGGTGGTCATCGTTGTGTTACGTAACGTTGATTTTTTTTTTTTTCAAAATTTTCAACATTTCCTGAAATAATTCCTTTTATTTAGTTTTAAACTAAAATATTAGCATATATAAATATACCATAAACTAAAATATTATAAGTAATATTGACAAAATAATTAACAATATAATAAATGTAAAAAGCTACAATAAATGTAAATGTTTTTTCTCGTCATATTGATTGAATCAGTTGGATTATGAAGTAATTATACAAAACTCATCTATGCTATATTCTAGAATCCCATCCAATTAGCGCAGCAGACTCGGGGCCCATGCGTCAACCGGGACGACGAGTGCACGGCTTGTCACAAATTTCCTGGCCTACGCGTCCTTCATTGAAAAATTGTCCTCAATCTTATTGTTAGGTGCTACTTGCATTGCCTCTGACTTCAATTATTATAAATTTCAATATATAACACAAATAAAATGAATACAACACGTTCTTTCTGATTTATAATGGATGTTCATTTCTTGTAATGGGAGAGGGGTACGTCTTGACGCAAGCGTTACGTAGCTATTAGAGGGAGATTCAAGCGCGCGCTACAGGAGGGAGAGGGGGTATTCAAAATACTCTAAATTTGCGTTAATTAATTTTTGGAAGGCCCCTAAAGTGACTAACCCAAAAACAACAAGGTCAAATATAGCAAGTTGGAATGGAGCAGGGAACGATGTGAGAAGTAAGGCGGTGTGGCATCATACAGTCGCCATATACAGTAAATATTGGCTACGTGCATTTCATGCACAAGGAAGTAGGCTGCGACAGCGGGCAGCATGCAAGGGACGCCTCCTTGAGGAGGCTATATTCGGACGGGAAACCCAGCTCTCGTATAGAGCGAAGGGCAGAAAACCCCAGGGAGGCCATGACGTGCGTAGCCACGGGGCCAGATTTGTGAACCCTGTAGTTCGGCTGTCGGGTAAACGCGGCTGGCGGAAGCGGCGAGATGACGCAGTTCCGTCAGCCGGGCCAGAGGGTATAAAAGCGCGCCCGCACACGACTCTTTCTTCTGATTCTCGAGCTCTTCGTGGGATGTCGTGTGAGGGTGCGCGGCACGTGGCACGTCAGGTAGGCTACGGAGGCAAAGGGTCTGGAGCCGGCGTGAATTCGTCGTGATTTAGAGAAGGGTGCATCACACCGCGGGAGTGAATCTTATCAGGCAAGCGGTTGTGGTGACCAGGTGAAGTTCCTCTTAGAAACAGGCTGTAGATATGTAAATAGTAGATTCGGGTGACGGAGAATATCCTTAATAAATATCAATATTACACTGTTCACGTCTGTTATTCATTGTTGCGGCAATGACGCCACAGCGGAAAGGCAGTCGACAAAAGGAAAGTAAATAGACAAAAGTGAACGAGTGTTAAACCATTATCATATAGCTCATTTAAGGACGTACGTTTGTGCATTTGTTGCCAAAATAAATGTATTCACTTTGTAATAATTTGCAAATTTTATAATGTTAGACATATGTATTCCAAACAAAAGATGTAAGCAAATTTTCAAATTCTGGAATGCTAAATATTGATTTTGTTGGGATAGCTAAGCATTGATCGCTTTTCAGTAGGGTGTATTCATGACTTCCGGCATTTCGAATCTTCTTAGAAAACCGTGCTGAGCTACTGTATGTCTGTGGATAAGTCGGAAGGAGAGAGGTTGGTTTAAAGCAAATGGTGGTGTATCCGCACCGAAATTGACGGAGCGTATGAATACAGCCACCGGTGAACATTGAGGAGTCTACTAACAGTGAACCAACAAATCCTTACAGGTTGTTGAAGAGAGAGGAAAGGGAGTCAAATGGTGGAACGGAATAACGAGGCAGAGAGTAAAATGTGGAGTGGAAGGCGAGCAAGCGTTGCGGCGCTGACAGATTAGTGTAATGTCCGCCAGTGTGGGCACTTCAGAAAACCCGCCGGCGGCACCACGGGCTACTGATACCCTGCACCACCGCCTGAAGAAAGCTGAAGTCCACGGATGCCGGAGCAGTACCCTACCAAACGGGCCACGGATCGCGCGCGATCTATCCTTCCTCTTCCTTATCCTATCCTCTCCCCTTACACACACACTTCCACTAACATTAACTACACTACCACATATTCGGGAACACCGGTCGGGAGCTTAGAACTTGTCCCGGCTGGGACGGTGCCCCGCTGGTGGGAGAGTCCTGGTGAGGGGGAAACCCCACTAGCCGACGGTAGGTAGGCGCCGGATTTCGCCATTCAGCAGGGGAAGATCACCGCCATCTTTCGAGAAAAAGCATGCACTACACTAACGGGACTAATGACCAACGCAGTTGACGTGCCCGGAAACACGAATAATCAATCAATCAATCAATCAATCAATCTGAAGCCCACGGCTGAGTGATCGGGCGGCTTGGAAGAACTCGCCCCTCTCCAGCCGGAGAGGGGGGGATAGAGCAGCTATCCCTGTAGCTTTGTGATGAGTAACGACAACAGGATTCTCAAATAAGTACATTTAATTCGTACATAATATACACGGACAACATAAGATTTGAACAGAAAATTATCATCCACGTGTCATTTGTAGAAAACAAATGATGATTCTCTTATACGCGTGATCTTTTGTCATGATCGTCAGGTGGGACCGTCTCTCATAAAGCGATGAAAGAGTCTGCGACGTTACACCCCTCCCAGACGGGGGGGGGGAGGTCACTGGCAAGGGCCGCCATTTTTATTCCCATTCTGAAGAAGCGAACTTGTAGTAGTAACTCAAATGGTAAAACGTGCTCGAACTTGCACATTCTTTTGAAGTCGGATATTGTATTTGTACGACGACGTGGCTCAATTTTGTTTCTCCTGGAGATTGTGACTTCTCGCGTAGTGAAAAGACATCATTCTATGGTATATTAGATAAAAATAAAATTGTTATTTCAAACTTTGTATCCTGCGTTTGATTTAGTATACAACAATTAGATTTCGCATGTCATCAGCAGCTGCAACAAGAGGCAGTACAGATGAGGATTGGTAGAGAGATGAAAATGTTGATCAGAATAACCAAAAGTCAATGGGATGGTGAGAATCAAAGGCGAAACAGAGTGGCAAGGGCTGTCCGCATCATTTTTGGGGCACGGAAGGAAACAATTATCAGTGGACTATAATAGGGGACGAAACTAGGAGTGGCAGGTACAAAGTTGCCTAGCGGTGGGTAACGGTCGTGAGGTTCTGCCCGAGTCAAATGCGTCAGTGGGAGTGTTCTCCCGGGATAACGAGGTTGAGAACGAATTGCGAAGGCGCGGGTCGCGCTGGGGCGTTGCGGCGGTGTCACGACAGAGTTCGCTGTGGGTGGGGGTGGGTGGGGGGAGTTTCAGTACCGGCGGCCGCCGCTGCGGGCGCCAACTCGCGGAATCGAGAGTTGTTTCGAGTGCTCCCTCGAGCAGAAAGTGGAGCGATTGGACGAGACAGAGGGTGCTTGTTCTGGGATTCCCAACACCAACTCGTTTTGGCCGCGCCGCCGCTGTAAAGTGCAGCGCCCTTGTTCCCATTGTGGCGTTTTACGATGCGCTCACCAACATAAAGTGAGACACACATGATACGAGGTCGATTTTAAACAGATACTGCCCGTGGATTCGTGAAATGATGTGGAAGTTTTCATTAAATATTTCTGAATTAGTCCTGTAATTTGGGTTAGTATTTACACTTCGGTGATAGTCCGATTTTGAAAAATGTATCTTGGCACCCGGAGCACAAACCTCGTTATAAATAAATAACACGTATTTTTAATAAATATAATTTTTAGTGATGTTTTACTTTGAATAGTATAGAAAACATATTTTTCCTATAAATAAATTACATGAGTAGTTGACTATTATACTTGTAGATTTCGAAGAATTTTTTCATCACTAACATGAAACAAAATTGTAAAATGTTTTCTTCCCTCTATTTATAATTCTTATGTCATATTCGAAGTTTTTATTATTTAGAGCCTTCATTACAACGTTAAAAAATTAATTACAAAACACAAAAAAATTTATTAATATTCTATGAAATCAAAACAAAAATAAAATTTTAGTTTCATATTATTATTATTATTATTATTATTATTATTATTATTATTATTATTATTATTATTATTATTATTATTATTATATTAATTCAGATCTCAATTTTAATAAGTAAGAAGATATTAATTCGTTCTGTGTTGTATACAGGGAATTATTCAACAACTAGAAAAAGCACTTTTCAAATATCTTTAAAACAATAATATATTCATATATAAGAAATTAATCGATTAACAGATAAATGTGCAGGTAATATTAATTTTATTTGGTTAATAAGTATAAGAAAAGGCCAGAAACATCAAGTTCTAATGACATGACACTATGAAGAATCAATCGTGTTATCAAGCGTGCAGTAACACCCCAATATATTCGATTATTTACACAATATATGCCCTCCTATGAAAGGTGAAAGTAATAGAACACAGAAAAGGTATCATTGGATGTTTTAAAGTGAATACTAAACTTTATCGAGTCCTATTTCTATTTCAAAATCCCGAAATTCTTCTGAAGAAATTGCCACAGAAATGCCAGACGTAGCCTGCCTGGATATCCGAGGTCGCTAAGGCTGAAGGGCGTGTCAGCCTCGGATCGAAGGACCATGGGTTCGAATTCCGCCCCGGGCACGGATGTTTATGCATGATAATTTTGAAATTATGTGCTTCCCTTACAGTTATCCCAATGTTAAAAATCACAAAGTTCGATCAAGCAGTTAATTAACGACCTTATGTATTTTTTTTTCAGACGTAAATGATTTGATTTGATTTTTTCATGTTAACGGGCGCGTCAACTCCTTTGGTCATTAGTCCCGTTAGTGTAGTGCATGTTTTTCTCGGGAGATGGCGGTGATAATCCCCCGCTGGGTGGTGAGATCCGGCGCCGACCTACCGTCGGCTAGTGGGGTTTCCCCCTAACCAGGACTCTCCCACCAGCGGGGCACCGCCCCAGCCGGGACAAGCATATGTGGTAGTGTAGTACATGTTAGTGTAAGTGTGAGTAATGGGAGAGGATAGGACAAGGAAGAGGAAGGACAGATCGCGCGCGGTCCGTGGCCCGTTTGGTAGGGTACTGCTCCGGCATTCGCCTGGTGTTGATCGGAGGAACCACGGAAAACTACCGATCAGAGTAGCCGGCCGCTAGAATTCTCCTCCAGACTGCGACTGAATTTGACCTAGTTGAAAAGCCAGTGTTGAAAATCCTGCCACCGTCAGGTCTCGACCCTAGGACCTCCCGGTCAGAGGCGCTGCAGTGACATCAGTTGATGCACTGAGCTACCGCTCCCGGTCAGACATAAATGAGTGTTATGCAAATTTAGATAAGGGAAATATTGATTTTAAATCTATTAATAAAATTTACGATTTCTTCGTGAAGGTAATGACCCGACATTACCTTTGAACTGGCCGGGTTGCACAAAAATTAAAATCAGAATCTTCTTGCAGCGATCGTCTTACAATCTGTTACTATTGAGATAAGAGGGCCTCCGGGGTTCCTACACTGACTTGATTTAATTTTGGAATGTATTATCGAAATATTATGTCTTTAATTATCAAATACTAGAATGTTACAATACACCTCGAGAACATTATCAACCAATTACAGTATGGTTCCAGGACCCAGTTCCTACACAGGATTTAAAAGAATAATAAATAAATTGGAAGATATATTACACTTAATACAAGAAAACTTATAATTGTTGCCGAGTCTTTTAAAGTATGAGGAAACATTATTTTACCAATAAATTTATTTTATGAGATTGTGTGAATAATGAAAAATAGACAAAAAGAAATTGTTGAATTGAAAACTGGGACAACCTAAGGCGTGTATTCTATTAAATATAATACAAACAATAGGCATCAGAACACATAAAAATGTATTAGCCGTAGTAGTGGTCACGAAGATGGTCAGGTTTATGAATAACATTCCACTTTTTTTAAATTCTCGTACATAAATATTTGCAAGAATAACGTCCCTTTCACAAAAGATACACTGGAAGTCAGTCGTGATTGTTCCTCTTAAAACATGACGAGAAGAATCTGGACAAAGTGGAGTCTCGATGTTCTTTTACGATCTCGCTGTAGCATGCAGAGAAGAGGAAATTTCCAGTCGACGAATCAAACGAAATATTTCTCGAATACATGAACCGAAGAAACCTCGCGATGCAGAAACTTTTTGTCCCTGGAATTCTGGAGACTACGGTGATACCATATCCTCCCTCGGAAACGTCTGCAAAACATACTGCGTTCGTCGTGTTTAGTGCTTCTTTTTGGCGTCCATATTTTTCACCTCCGCCGTCTTTTTACAGCATGGCTCTTTCCGTCTCGTACCTTGTCTTCACAAATACCCAGATACTTGAGTATTGATAATGAATTTATTCTCTTTTTAAATGCGCAATACTCAATTGCTTTCGTATCAGTCTCTTGTTTCTAATGTTCTATGTGTGTATCTCTTCAAGACCTCATTTTTTTCTTACAAATTAAACACATTAATGGAGATGCTGTTTTTATAATTTGTAGCAGCAATATTTTCAGTGTTCAACCATTATTGGTTGATATTTCTTGAAGAACTGGGAGATATTAGTTATCGTAGAAACAAACAATAGGTTCATAATTATAACCTGAAACATTTATTCTGGTGGTTATAACAAGTGGAAATGTTAATAACAGAATATATACTGGTCAGAAACCTGAAAATGACCCCCTTTTGCAGATCCATAGTAAATGAGCTATAAATGTCTCCTCCACCAGAGATTTAGTTGCTTGATTAATTTTCGAGTTTTCAAATGCAGAATTTTATTTTGTAGATACTCGCTGATTTTTGTATTATTTCTTTTTGCGAGGGATAACTTATACATACTCTCTCGCCAAATCCTGAATCTTTAACGTCGGTCGAAGACTTTATAGATGAAGGAAAAGTGGAAGACGAACGGGGTGAGGAGAAATCTATCGCTCTCGATCTATGACTCGTTGCTGACGGTACAGCTCCGGCATCTGACGAACGAATCTCAGGAGACGAAAATTCTCTGTGAAGTAATGGTTGGCATCAACCCACCTTACTACGAGAGACTGGAAATCCGCTGCTCATTTCTGTGACCTGCAGGCCTTCAAATGCTTCACAGGCGACACACTCAACTACTCCAGGGTTGATTGATTGACTGATTTTTTCGTGTTTCCGGGCCCGTCAACTGCTTTGGTCATTAGTCCCATTAGTTTAGTGCATGTTTTTTCGGGAGATGGCGGTGATCTTACCCCGCTAGATGGCGAGATCCGACGCCGACCTACCGTCAGTTAGTGGGGTTTCCCCCTAACCAGGACTCTCCCACCAGCGGGGCACCGCCCCAGCTAGGACAAGCTCTAAGCTCCCGACCGGTCTCCCGGAATATGTGGTAGTGTAGGGCATGCTACTCTCAGGAGCATTGTGTATTTGATTACGTTAAAGGTTTAGTTCACGTTTTTAGGTAACGAAACAATTTAATACCGCAATCAGTGAAAATAATGGTGCATTGACGAGAAACTCTGAGAGCATGCAGCTGGCTTCTACGCCTACATTCTTCTAAATATGCATTTCATTTGTGTTAGTGGAACATGAATTAAATTTTGCTCTTTTTTCGTGTTTTTCAAAGAGCTACATGAGTTTCCATTTATAGGTTCGTTCGGTATTCAGGGCAGAATCCACTCACGTGAATCAGAATGCAAATGATTTCCAAGCGATATGAAAGGGAGAATTCTTCTGTGTGCCATTCACAGTAACACCTTCTTTGTGACCCCGCAGTACTAAGAGTCAAAAGAATTTCTATCTTATTGAAAACCACGTACTTTATGTGAATATATGTCCCTCAGGCGAGGTATTCTCTCGTCTCACGTCGGACTCGATAACTGGAATCTTGCCTTTATTTCTTGCAGCGCTCACGAAGAAGAATATAGTATTGCTCGTATATTAAGATAGAATTACTCGGGACTGAGCAAGAGCAAATGATGAAAGTAATCATGTATGGGATTTCTTATGCTTTTATTTTTGTGTACAGAAATGTATATAAGGGCATGCATGTTCCATCATAGCTCTGCCTCTTCCGTTTACCGTAATCGGTTTTTTACATTCTCAAGAAACAGGTTCGTTTCAGAGAATGATATGGAAGAATAAAAAAAAGTCATCAGTTTTCCATCAGTAGACCGATAGGCAACGAGTGACACCATTCGCCCAAAATGAGTAATACACATATATACACACGTAACCAGATTTGCTGCTTACGTAAGATGCAGGGAAATTCAGACCTGCTATAAAATACGTTTGCCTCCAAGTTCGACCCCTAGGGTTCCCACTAGTCCCGATCATCATAGGGGCACTGAAGCATGCATAATGATTATTTCGTGTTTAGTGTCAACTACTATGGTCATTAGTCCCTAAATATGGTGTGTGTTTTATTATGGGAAGTTGCGGTGAATTTCGTCTGCTGTATGACGAGATCAGGCATCGACCAACACGTTGTCTTGTGGGGATTTACGCATACGCGTATCTGCCACAAGCTGGGCAACAGCCCAGCTGCGACAAGCTGGGAGCTCCTGACGGAACTCCCGACATGTGCGTTAAATGTAAGCGTGTTGATTGATTGATTATTTCGTGTTTCCAGGCGCGTCAACTGCTTTGGTCATTAGTCCCGTTACTGTAGTGTAAGTTTGTTTCTCGGGAGATGGCCGTGATCTTCCCCCGCTGGATGGCGAGATCCGGCGCCAACCTACCGTCGGCTAGTGGGGTTTCCCCCTAACAAGGACTCTCCTACCAGCGGGGCACCGACCCAGCCGGAACAAGCTCTAAGCTCCCGACCGGTCTCACAGAATATGTGGTAGTGTAGTGCATGTTAGTGTAAGTGTGTGTGTAAGGGGAGAGGATAGGACAAGGAAGAGGATGACATCGCGCGCGGTCCGTGGCCCGTTTGCTAGGGTATTGCTCCGGCATTCGCCTGGTGTTGATCGGAGAAACCACGGAAAACTACCGATCAGAGCAGCCGGTTGCTAGAAATCTCCTCCAGACAGCCACTGGATTCCACCTAGCTGAAAAACTTGTGTCGAAAATCTTACCATCGTCAGGACTCTAACCGTAGGACCTCCCGGTCAGAGGCACTGCAGTGACATCAACTGATGCACGGAGTTACCGCTCCTGTAAGCGAGTGTGTATGTGGATTAGGAATGAGTATAGGCGAAGGGAAAGGAAAGAAATATCATTCTCTGTCCTTGGCCCGTTTGTTAGGGTACTGCTCCAGCATTCCCTTGATATTGAAAGAAGGAACCACGGAAAACTACCGATCAGAGTACTCGGCCGACAGAATTCTCCTCCAAACAGCGTCTGATCACCACCTATCTATATAGCGTCACAAATTCTTCCACCGTCAGGGCTCAAACCCTAAGAAGCACTACAGAGACATCAGTTGACGCCCTGAGCCACCTCTCCCGGCGGCATTGGAGCGGCAAGAAACGTGCGCGAAGGGGCGCAGTCTCTCCGCGCCCGACCGCCCGGCGGCGCCTGCCAATGTCAACCCTGCGGGGGTGGAGGCGGGAGGCGGGGAGCGCGTTATTCCGCGCAGGTGAAGCGAGTCTGCGTCCGATACCGACGCTCGCCCTTGGGCACTCGGGTCGGTCTGCCCGGCGTCCGCCCTCCCTGCAAGGCCCTCGCCCCTTCGGTCGACCCAAACGCCGCAGCTCCTCCGGTTTGGCCGCCCTCGTCTCCCTCGCGCTCCGCTCCGTAGCGCAGCTCTTGCCTCGCCTTGTCTCATCTCACTCGGGGTACGGCCACCTCCACCCGGTCCTTCCCTCGCCCCCCCCCTTTTGTTGACTCTGTTCGACGATCCTTCCTGCCTCGTATACTCCACTGGACTCACCCGTGTATGCTCCATTCCATGTCACCCACCGGCAAATCACTTCTACTTCCTCGCAATTTCCGTCCCCTACACTACCTTATCACGTCCCATGTCTTTATTTGTAATTCCCGTTTCACTACTGTTTTTATTCATCACATCTGTCTTAATCTTATCTTTTCTCATTCCACCACACCACACACCACTCAGCACCCTTTAACCCAATCAGCCGCACTTAAACCCATTCAGACGCACTTCAGCCCATTCAGCCGCACTTCAACCCTTCCAGCCGCACTTCAACCCTTCCAACCGCACTTCAACCCTTCCAACCGCACTTCAACCCTTCCAGCCGCACTTCAACCCTTCCAACCGCACTTCAACCCTTCCAGCCGCACTTCAACTCTTTCAGCCGCACTTCAACCCTTCCAGCCGCACTTCAACCCTTCCAGCCGCACTTCAACCCTTTCAGCCGCACTTCAACCCTTTCAGCCGCACTTCAACCCTTTCAGCCGCACTTCAACCCTTTCAGCCGCACTTCAACCCTTTCAGCCGCACTTCAACCCTTTCAGCCGCACTTCAACCCTTTCAGCCGCACTTCAACCCTTTCAGCCGCACTTCAACCCTTTCAGCCGCACTTCAACCCTTTCAGCCGCACTTCAACCCTTTCAGCCGCACTTCAACCCTTTCAGCCGCACTTCAACCCTTTGAGCCGCACTTCAACATATTGAGTCGCATTTCAACCTTTCGTTTTTTCTACAATACCTACAGGTGCAAACAAGCACAAAAAAATTTCCACGCGCTCAATCGTATTTCTTTCAAAGTTGGTCAGCATCTTTCGCAGAGATGGTAACAGATCGTTCTTCTGGCAAATGTAGCATCATAGATGGCCGTCCATCGTAGCAGAAGCTTGCTTTTAAAATGTTTGTCATAGAGCAGCACGGCCAATCCAAATCATTTTCGACATCCTCAATACGTTCCTAGTCGATGCCTGATTGATAATTAGGGTTTCCGGACGTGTACGGGTATTTCGCCAATCAGGTATCTCTGTTCAGCAAGGTATCTTCCCGGCCGGGACAAACTTTAAACTCCCGACTAGACTCCCGACCATGTGTTGTAGTCTAGTGCATGTAGGTGTGTGTAAGTGAGAAGTGAGAATAGGACAGGAAAAGGAAAGAAATACCGCGCACGTTCCGTGGTCCGTTTGTTAGGGTACTGATCCGGCATTCGCTTAGTGTTGCTCGGAGAAACCACGAAAACCTACCGATGAGAGCAGCCGGCATCTTCCAAACAGCGCCTGGATGCAAGGGCCAGTTATTTAACCAGTGTCGAAAATTCTGCCATCGTCGGGACTCGATCTCTAAGACCTCTCGGTTACAGGCACTGCAGTGACATCGATACTCTGAGCAACCTATGCTACCTATGGTTACTCTCTGAGCTATCTATGGTTCCTGGTGGTTGGAATGTTGCAGGGCGAGTTTACTGCGACGAACGGTCTCTCAGACTAGCTGCCTGTACGGAAACAAGAGGAACTGTCAGGAACTGGGTATGTGTCCGACAACTACGTAGGCAGTATGAGGCAGCTCACAAAACAGTCCAGCACGAGAGCGGCAGGAGTGACCTAATCACAAACAGTTTTATAACACATCTCATTGACGTTGGAATGCAATTGTATTTGAATGGAATGAACTGTGTTTTATTATGCAAGTATTTTCAACTGTCAACTTTTTAATCCCCGATCTTCAGACTTACTAATGTTTGGGGTTTACCAAAAATGTGCGTTTTTACAGTAGTTAAAATCATAGCCGGTAGGCATTTTATATTTCTCGAAAATGTACGGCATCACTGAACTCTCCATAGATCTAGTATACCTATAATTTTTATGCAAATCATTAACACAAAAATTCAATATAGCAAATTCAATGAAGGCATCCAGTCAATTTATCTAATTTCCTTGTTGACGTCTTTGTCATAAAATGCATTTTTTGCCAAGGTCGTAAACACCACACTATTTGCAATGAGCATTTGTAAATACTTTTATAATGCAAAAATGGTCCAAATGATTCATTACGGTAAAGTATGTTTTAAATCACAGTGTATCACGGTAATTTCTTATTTAAAAAACATTTTATTTGTCTAATACAATTTCAGGAAACCTAGACATTTTCTATGCGATGTCTTGCATTTGGACAATTTCAGTTGGTAATCCTGTTATCTACACTCTGAAGGTGCAATGTAGTAGTGAAGGCTTCATGGCTTGAAAAATAAGCCTCTTCCCGCCACTCTCCATACCACTCGCAATTGCAATATTTCGGTCATAGCCATAAATTGTAGTCAATTGTTAAGTATAAGTACACAAATAAGCCAATAAAAATAAATTAACTTAAACTAAATTAAAATAAATTAAATAAATTGAAATAAATTAAAGTAAATTCAATAAATTAAAAAATTAAATAAATTGAAATAAATTAAATAAACTAAAATAAAATAAATAAATTAAAATAAATTAAAGTAAAATAAAAATAAAATAAAAGGAAACGGTTAAAATAATAAGCACATTAGGGGGCGAAGGCACGTGGGAATCGGAAATGTAAGGGCAGAGGCGTTGGTGCGGACGATCTTCTGTGGTGCTGTTTGTTTTCAGGTGCTGAGGAGGCCAAACACTGGAACGAGAATGCCTGACGCCCGCACAAAATAAATTAATAGTTTAAAAATAAAAATCAGATAGTTTAGCATGTACTCGGCTTCTGACGGCAGGTTTTTTCCCCTCAGGGGTTTTTTCCTCAGCCGTACCTAATGGTCTCTTTTCCGCGGCATTGATGCGATGGAGATACCATTTGGGGTGAATACCAGAATACGAAAGTTTAGAACGCGGTAGAATGTAGGTATTGTAATGGCTTAAAGGCCTTCGGCCTAGCCACTTAGCATCACGTTTTTTAATTTGTATGTAATCATTACCTATTAAATAAAATAAAAATAAATATTTCGGTCACCTCAAGCCCTCTCAGGGTCCGATAGTAAGTCCAATACTGCATTCTTTCACGTGTCAGTCATCTCCATTTCCTCATAGGCACCACGCCATTGCCTAATGCATCTACAGCTTCTCCTCGCCACACTCCTTTTATCTTTCTCGCCATCACCCTCTTTTCATCTCCTCTTCGCCCGTCCCCGTTTCCATCAAAGCATTTCTCTCTCTCTCTCTCTCTCTTCTCTCTCTCTCTCTCTCTTTCTCTCCCTCTCTCTCTTTCTCTCCCTCTCTCTCTTTCTCTCCCTCTCTCTCTTTCTCTCCCTCTCTCTCTTTCTCTCCCTCTCTCTCTCTCTCTCTCTCTCTTTCCCAGCTACCGTAAAAAAAGTTGCAATTGTGCAAAGACGGAATTGACACTCCGAATTTTGTTGTTTTTATTTCTAAAAAAATGTACAAGGCATATTTTTCCGTCTCTCAGTCATAGATGTCTATCGTATATTTTTTGCGGTTTACAGATTCGTAAATATTTGACGATCCCTTTGTCAAGCTTTTGTTCCAGATAACGGCATTCAAGCGTGTGTCAACTTACGCGAAAAAATGTTTCTTGTAGAAAATGGAAGGGTATAAAATTCCGGGTGAATTCAAACCTTGTAGCATTATTCCGAACATTTTAAAAGATAGCTTCAGCTTCACACAGATTGTAAAATTGTTCTTGTAAAGAAAATTGTTTAATACTAAGGAATAGACATTATATAGTTTAACAAAGAAACTTAATAGTAAAATAATATCAGTTTGTGTTAATTGAATGATGCGGTGTGAAAATTATTACGCAATTCAAGCAATTTTATTTCATAAAATACTGTTGAGTTTTCAGAATATCATTTTTAAAAGATAGGTACTTCTCATAAAAATATAAATTCTATACAAAAGAAATTGATTGTTTCGTCTATGGATGATTCTGAAAAAGTTATATCTTAAAGTGTTAAAAATGCATGGAATGTAGTTTACTTACCGGTACAGAACGCTATTTTTGCTTATCCTCCGTCAGTACTAACTTCAAGAATTTAGAAAGTGTGTTAATTAATTTAGCAAACATAACAGGACTATTGTACTTTTTGTAAGCAAGTACAACGAATTCTCGGGTACAAAGATTGCCGTATATAACAATTATTATTTAATTGCACGATTCATTTATAAAGCGCAGTGACATTTGGCTATGTGTGTTCACTTTCACGAAAATGCTTCAAAAATCGACCTACGCGATTAACATAAAACATACCTCATTTTTTCCAATGGTAATTTCCAACGCATTTCCAAAGTAACGCGGAGCCTTCTGAATTTATTCATAAAGCATTGCTCATTTCCAACAAATTTGATAGAAACTAAATTATTACCAGTATTTAGTACTGCAATCCTGGGTATGCAATAGTACAGCGCTCTAAACATCTCTTTTTGTTTTTCATGATATCTTGTAATTTCACCCAATTCATCACAATTGCTGTACCGCCGTGTTGTATTAATCGCCGCACGATATTGAAGGGTAAAGAGCATATAAAAATTACAATTGTTTTGGTATCAACAGATGTCAACAAATGAAGTAGAGAAGCTGGGAAGATTTTCTGTGAGTAAACGTCAGCATCAAACCTTGATTTCTAATCGTAAAGTCCCGCTGAATTTTTCTTCCTGAATAAAGGATTCAAAAAAAGAAAATTTTGCAAGTACAAAGGAGATTTACAAAGAAGAAAGAAACAAAATTTTATTATAGTTCGAAAACTGCTTAACTTCAGATACTTTGTTGTTGTAGATAGATGTCATTGCAGTCAGATTTTTGTTGTAAATATTTAATGATAAATGTTTTAAAGCTACAATTGAAAAGTGTATTGTAATTTAGCATTGATGAGAAGAATGTAAGAGCAGTTCTAGAATAATTATTACATAAAATACAATAGAAAATATAACATAAAACATAAATTTATTTAGAATATTGTTTTTTTTTTTTTAAATATATTCGATTATTCTTTTGAAGCATGATAATTTGAATTCGTCTCATGGTCTTTAATTTCAAGTTTGCATTGTTGTAGAAATAAAGTGTGACTGACTGTTTGATTTATCGCAAAACCACACGCTAATTGTTGCCGGTAAATGTATTGCGATATTTTCATATCAAACAAATTACAAGTTCATATCTTAAAGTATAGTGGAATTATTTGTATTTAATAAAATAAGAAATATATTAGTCTCTAGACAAAATATTTCTCTGTAATGTTCTAAACAGCTCATTTTTACAAAAATATGAAAAATATGTCGACTGGATTCAATACATAAAATATAATATTATCGTGAAAATGGCAAAAACAGTGAGACGTGTAATTATCTTCCATTCCATTTACATTCGTGCCAAATGCGTGTTCATTTCTTTCGTTATTTCTTTATGAACTGTAATGTTTGAAACTTTAATACTGGAAACAGGGAAAAGTGAGATTCATTTAAATGTACCGCAGCTTTTTGTAAGATTCTCACGAGATATGAAAAATATTTATCCATCCTCAGAAAAAATATTAACATAATACTTTTCATTTCACAAGTGTTCTTTTTTCTGCCATACTGCATTTTAGACATTTTATGTTTTACTACAATTTATTTTTATTACATGTTTTTTTAAATGTCTTTTTTGTCGTTTTAGAAAGTACCAAATTTCTTCGTGTCTTGAGACAAGTGTAAAAGAGATAAGGCAACTGGCAATAAAATATGAAAATGCAATGGCCCTATAGAAGAAAATGGACCTCGCGATATAGTCACCTTATGCTTTCCAAAATGCTCTATTTTACTTTTGTTGATGTTTCGTAACCATTTTTGTTAAGGTAGGTTGTAGTTTTCAGCACCACGTAAGTTTCACAATGCCACTATCTCCACACTGATAACAATAGCCGCAAAACGCAGCTCCCCCAACTCGCAAACTTGCAGAAGTTACGACGAAGAAAAAGCCGAATTAAGTAAGTAGAACGTGAATGGGCCTCATAAACCTAGAATGAAGGTCTCTGGAGAACACGGGAAGCGCGACACTTTAGTGTCCATCTTTCTCTGAAAATACACTTTCCCGGGAGAAACGGCCACTCCTGCGGCTAGTTTGCTCAAGCAAACTCAGGGGTGACAATCCATGTCGGAAAATCGGATGCCTTACGGAACAACATAGTGCCACCTCCGAGGTAATAGTAAACAAATACGGCAATACTAAACGAATTTTTCAATTCGATTATATAAAGCTAATCATCCAGCCTCGGTGGCCGAGACAGACGGTTGACGTCATCACGGGAAATCGGTAGCTGTAGGTCACTTCTGTGGAGACTTCCACACGAGACGGAAGAATTTAAAGACGTAATAAACTCACTTGCATTTAGAATCAAGTATCTGGCACTTAACATATATTTGTTACTTTTACGACAATGGATTAAAATACCTTTACTCAATAGGGGCACTTGTGAAGTTTTAGATTGTCAGTAAATTTAACAAATGAAGGATTTAATTTCATGCAGATTCAATGTTTTATTTTCTAGCATATTTTTCATATTTTTAGTCACATAATTTGATAATATGTAAGAAAAGCACATGCGTTTTGATAAACAACAACATGACTTTCTAGTGGATTGCAAGTATCAAGATTGAAACTTGCAAGTTAAAATATTTACAAAAGTTAAAATGTCTACTTTTTAAATGCCACATGCTGTGTATCTAATATGAAATGTCTGCTGCCAAACGGAAGGGCTAAAATTTCAATAAACTAAATTATCCAATAAAAATATACAAGCAACAATTTATTCAAAATGTGTGTGTGAAAATGGAAAGATGCACACCAAATTCAAGAACTTATGCTTTATATCTTAATAAGATTTGGATGACAATTTGTAACTTTTATAACATGATATCAACGAAGACCTTGAATGGAACTGGCCGAATTTACAAATTATGAGTGTGAGGGCTTGCCATGGTAAGACACGTATAAGAGTTTTGTCTCCAAGATCTTCATCAGCAATTTGAAAGTTGTGCTTGCCCATACTTCAAAGACACTAAAGAACGAATGACGAGATTTTTACAGGTCACATTTTAAGAGTGTTTCATATTACTCCAATCTGTCTCTGAAGTACGTGGAGAACTCTGCAGATATACTTGTAGAGGATGATCTTGAAACGCGAAGTATTATTTCTCAAATGAAAGCAGGCCATGTAAACATTCGACATTTTATAAATTTAAAAAAATATAACACCAACGGAGAATACAAGTTATATTGCGGAGGAATTCTTATATTATTCAAATCTAACATCATATCATGTGTGCAATTTTAAACTTCAATTAACGTCGGAAAAAACTCAACACAGAACTGGACTGTTTTGCAATTTGGAATTTGTTTGTAATAAAATTAATGGATTAAACATTTTTATGTTGGACACTAATTTTAATGATCATTTCTGTAGTTTGGATAATAATGCGTGTCATCATTTGATAATTGGGAGGTAAAGTGTTCTGGTGTTGCCTTAGAGAATATTCAAAGCTGGAACGTTGAAAGTTAAGTCAGGCAGAGTTTATTACGTAATCACAATGGTATTGTCATTACACATTACACCTTATTTTACCCAAACTCTCAATGGATTTGGAGATACTCTTTGGAGTTAAAGTTGCTTTCAGAGCATCTCGTAACTGAAGAGTCACTTTACCATCTAAAATTATAGAAGCGAACACAAAACTTTACCTTAGTGAAAAAATTAAAACGGAATAAAAGACTACGAGCTTCGTAAATTATATAAATATATAATACATAATTATATTAAATATATTTAATTTGTAATGAGAATTGAATATTCTTACATTAATAGTTTGTTGGTTTTATGTGAACTAAAATTATTATTTTTAGAAAAACCTAACGAAATTTCCAGAATACAGGAAATTTGAAAATCGAAAATAGATTCAAAGCATTTCAATGAGTTTTTAAGAAATTGTCAAAGGTTTGTTAACACTGTCGCAATTTATTATTCAATGTGCACAGACACTCAGCCGCTGCGCCTACGCCATTAAAATCACATAAAAGCATGCCCAGTTGATTATTAAAAAACACTTGTGAAATAATATAATATTATTATTCATATTATTTTATGTTAGGTTTATTTTCTTCGTTTTTATGTCAGATTTTATTATATGTTCTATTTAATTATTAACTGTTTTAAATCCAGCTAATAAACGTTACATTTTGAAATATTTCTTAACATACATATACATAATAGTAGACGTAATTAGCTGTAGGTAAAGTTTTACTTTTCGATATATCACACGTGGTTCCAAATGATACCGAGACAGCCAAACAACCAAACAGAGCTTGAAATTCAATTTTGTTCATTGCAACCAAGGAAAATAGACATTGAAATTGTGAATAAAATCTGTCACAACTCTACAGAAAATATTCGGAGGTCATGAATTTTCAATTACCGGTACCAATTCACAATTAAGTTGGACCATGTTTTTTTTCCTCGCCATCAGTTCTCTTCCAGTAGGATTCTAAAAGTACCATATGTAGATCATACAACAATGAACCTGAGGTTTTTGGATATAAATTCCCATTTTTCGATATCAATTTTTGAATAAGGAACGTATACCTCATACAGTAAATAAAAGTAGTGATCATTTTACGGAGAGTGCTCCAGGTTTCAAAGAAACAATTAAATGTTTCAGTTTTTGGAAAATCAAGGTCAGGCACCTGCCTCTAAAGTTAAATTATTTATTTATTTTTGAAATATAAACCTCTTATATACATTGATTTATTGTACTAAACATGGTTGTTTTCTTGGAGAATACTGCTTTTCAGTGAAAACATGATTTAGATTTGATGTTGAAGAACATCAAGATAACGGAAATTTCCTTGAAGTCGTTATACTGACCCATCGCGATAAAATATCAGCAATCAGCAAAACGAACAACTGTAGGATACGAAACTTATGCCCTAACAACTTCCACGCAAATAGAATTCTTGAAATCATCAGCCTTTCAACATTTTCTAGAATTTTATATATATATATATATATATATATATATATATATATATATATATATATACACATATTATATATATACATATTATATATATATACATATTATATATATATACATATTATTTATATATATACGAAATAAATTTGAGTGAATCTCTGTTGGAAAGAAGTGTTTTAAATATTATTTTTTGTACTACACGAGGCCGACCCTTGAGGAAATATTCTTCCAAAACATTATTTTCAGTCGTAGGCAGTTGTAGGTTCATTATGCTCACGTTTTGATGACTTTTTCTTTTGCTAGATCTGGTAGGAGTAGTGCCAGAGGAATGATTTACTATTTCGTCAGAAATACTAATCACTTAAATCTTTGTTCGTTTTTCAATGCAAATAAGTTTTCTACATCTCCGAAGCAAAACTATCTGCTTTAAAATGTTTTTCACATCGCTTTGTTAGTAGTGTTATTTATTAATCAACTACTTCTGAGTAAAAGGTGGGGATTCCAGAACTGAAGAAAACGTAAATACGGTACAGTTGGCTAAGTTTAGGCATTCTACACTTCGTGGAAAATATTATATATAAAATATTTATTATATATAAATATTATATATTAAATATTTATTTATTTTAATATATTTTTTACCATACCCGCTATATTCTATCATCAATAATTGTATAGATCACATAAGTTTTTTTTATTTTCTATTTCAAGACCACAATTTCGTCAATTCCGTCACATCATCAACGACGATAGTTTCTTTTCAAAATGTACTCATTAATGATATGGTAGTATATACTTCTGATTTTTAATTAATTTTATGTTTAATAGTTTCCTGCAATAATTAAAATCATTCTTAAAATTTTTATTTTGTCAAAGAACAATAAAAACACTGTGACGTATGTAGCAGAAGTACAAACCGTGCATGTTTTCTTCCGTTTTAACGTTTTTTTGACGCAAAATTAAATAAATAAATAAATACATAAATAAATAAATAAATAAATAAATAAATAAATAAATAAATAAATAAATAAATAAATAAATAAATAAATAAATAAATAAATAAATAAATAAATAAATAAATAAATAAATAAATAAATAAATAAATAAATAAATAAATAAATAAATAAATAAATAAATAAATAAATAAATAAATAAATAAATAAATAAATAAATAAATAAACAAATACTTAACAGTGGCGACGGCCCAAGGTGTTAACCAGCAACATCCCACACTTTACGCACCCCTGGCCCGGCGTCATGTCTCAACCTCGCCGTCCTCGTGCTCTCGCTCGTCCTCCGTCGTCCTCCGCAGGTCGTCTTCGCCTCATTGTTCGACTTAGCGGTGTTGTCGGGCGGCGCAGACAAAGGTGAAGGGCGCGGCGGCGGCCGCGGCGCCGGCCCTAACGCGCTCGCTCGTCTTTCGCCCTGCGCCACGTGCGCGCAAGAAATGGCCCAGAGCGCTCCTAGCGGCGGCGACGCGAGACGGGGCGACGCGCAACCCGCAACCCCATTCGGGAAACAAAGCGCGGGCTGTGACGGCGAGATAAAGCTGCGACCTCCGGCTGGCGAAATGAGCTCTTAAGGAGTTTGCGGCTCTTGGCGTGGGGGAGTGGGAGGGGAGAAAAAAATAACGTGTCGAAGCGAAATACGGAGCTATTTTGCGCGGTTTTTACAATTCGCCATTGGAGCGGTGGTAGCTAGGAGATAATAGCATAGGGCGTCTCTGGGAGAAACGGCATTGTAATACCGGGCAACAGGAGAGGCAATAGAAGGAAATAAGTTTCAATGACCGCGGCAGACTCTGTGAAGGAAAGAGAACGTTGTTCAAGTGTAACACAGAGCTATTTCGCGATTTTTTTTTTTACACTTCAGTGTCGTAACTGTTGTAGATAGCAGATATAGAAGAGGGTGCTTCGGCAAAGAATGTCAATATAATACCGGACAACACAAGAGGCAAAAGAAAGGAAATAAGTTTTCAATGACCGTGTCGTGCACTTGGCGAAGGAAAAATAAAGTGTTGAAAGCAACGGTGCTTCTTTGCGAGATTTTTACGGCTGCAGCATCGTTGAGGTTGTAGCTAGCAGTTTAAGAGATGACATCTCGGAGACATTGTCTCTGAGTAAGGGCGAGATAACAAAAAAAGTTTGAATGATTAGAATGAGAGATTATTCACTAATGAAAAATCATATGTAAAAATGAATACAGGCTTACAGGTAGAAAATATATTATTACAGTCGATGTTTAAAAATAATTTGTCGAATATAAAGATATAAAGAGATAAGCATCTAATATTTGTTTCCGTTTGTGAAGTCTCCAGACCTTATAGAGAGGTGTTTGAGGCTGATTTAAAAAGTTTGGAAGAGGAGTAATCTTGACTTGGATTGTAACTGTATGCAACCTTCCAAGAAACGCGATTTCGAGCTTAATTACACTTACAGGTGACTTGTTTCTTTTTTGAAGTATCAATGACACGTCTGAGATAAAGGCGCAAATCTGATGAGAAACAATGAATACAAAAAATAATAAATTCTACAGTGCGGCTTGCACGCAGCATTACAGCAATACCTTTCGTACATATTTGTAAACGTGTGTGTGGCTTTCTTATGTTTACCACCAATGTTTCTGTAACGATGAGCACTAGAATACAAGCTATTATTCTACAACACGCTTTCGATTCACATATCATTAATAGGTAAAGGTTCAGGTAAAACGGTAATAATAGGTGACGAGATTGTGATGTACTCATAATCACATAAATCTCCTTTTAGTGTACATATTTTCTTCACTATCAGCGCGAACGAACTAACATTTTTTAGTCATAAAAATAAAAGGCGAATATTTTATATCAGAATTTCGAGTTTCTAATACTGGTGTTTCTCGATAATTGTCATAATTCGGAATATGAAAATGGTAATGTACAGGACAGTTAAATAATAGGAGACTATTTTACAATTTTTCTCTTAGCAAGTTTTGCTAGCGCCTACCAAGGCAGATAAAGATGCCTAAAATGTAAATGTCAAAATAATGTCGAGCAAATATGGGGCAAAAATAGCAAAAAATGCGACCACGCTTAGAGTAGTTCGAAGCGGACTTCTCTCTAGAATATTGTTTATTTTATGATGAGTCGCTTTTGAACACTGATAAATAACGGAAACGGTGTTCGCAATATTTTCAAATGTTCGTCATTCATCGTAAACCGAAAACACTCGTAATACCTTTATGCGGTTTTTGAACACGTAGACTGCAGCTGCATATAATTACCCATTATTTTATAAAAATGTTTATACTATCAGCATTACAAATAAATTTTAAATAAGGCCCTAATAATTATTTGATTTCATTTATTTTACTCACTAGACCTCTCACGTACCAACAACGACGAGTTTATTCGCTAGGAGTATTTGTGTATTCTAAGCCATAGAGTACCAAAATTCGACGGACATTTTAGAAAAGATAAGATACAGTAGTGATGTATAATAGAGTACGTTCAAATAATAGCTCTATCAATAAAATGTTATGTGAATAGGTGCCAAATTATGATGTAAAAAAAGAAATCCATAGTGGTTTTTGGTAGACATTATGGTATGGAATTTTCAGTTCTTTTCATAGATAGCTCCATCTCATGATTTATGGGGAAATTGATTATGACTAAAGTGGCTAATGCTGTTCTTGCGATAAGCTCCGGAAGTGTGATGTACGATAGTACTCTACGTGAACAATCGCGCTACAGTTTCTGCTCGAGGAAGTCGACACTGCCCTGAGAGGTGAATTTTAAGGAGTGCTTCTAGAGATTGGGTGTTATCGCATTTAGTAACGAGTTTGACTGCAAAATCGATATGTCTCTGATTGGATTTTTTTCAAAATTCATGTAGTGTATGACTTCGTGTACGGACCACAGAATTTTGAAAATGTGCACAGAATTCTCTTCTCCCCATAGCACGTCATACGCAGTTTCAACTGTTTTTTTCTTGACGTAAAATAAATGAATAAATGGAAGAAGTATTTTTTTATAATCATTGTAAGAAGGTTCCATTGATGTTTCGAAAGGCAAAGCAAACAGTTATTAACGAATTACTAATATCAGTGCACGACAATGAACGCGAAGGGTAGGCGAGAACAGAAGCTTCCGAAAGTGGATAATTTGCAGACAAATAGGGCAGTAATGAACATTAACGCCGCCGGAGAAACGCTCCCTTATGCAAATAACTTTCCTACCGCCGTCGCTTCCTATTTTCCGTGCAAGAAATGCGAAGACGGTATACATTGTTCCTGGCTGAGAAATTGCTCACTACTTTTATATTTCTATTTTTTTCATGCTGGGACTTTTTTCAGATGAAGTCGATTTCGACTATCCACGCAGTGTACCCATTATGTCCCTCAGAGAGACACATATTAATTAACCTTCACATTAGACTGACATACTTACGGGCCTCTCGGTGTGGGATCAGCAGCCTCAAGGCTTTTCGCGACAACACACATACATGAAAGACAAGGGACAAACAACCATGCCCACGGCGGGACTCGAACCCGCGACCCTTCATACCCAGGCGCTGAGTCGGCACCCGCTCTAACCACCTCGGTTGATTGATTGATTGATTTTTTTCGTGTTTCCGGGCACGTCAACTGCTTGGGTCATTAGTCCCGTTAGTGTAGTGCATGTTTTTTCTCGGGAGATGCGCAGTGATCTTTCCCCGCTGGATGGCGAGATCCGGCGCCGACCTACCGTCGGCTAGTGGGGTTTCCCCCTAACCAGGACTCTCCCACAAGCGGGGCACAGCCGCAGCCGGGACAAGCTCTAAGCTTCCGACCGGTCTCCCGGAATATGTGGTAGTGTAGTGCATGTGTGTGTGTGTAAGGGGAGAGGATAGGACAAGGAAGAGGAAGAACAGATTGCGCGCGGTCCGTGGCCCGTTTGCCCGTGGCGCGCGGTCCGTGGGCCCGACCTAGCTGAAAAGCTAGTGTCGAAAATCCTGCCGCCATCAGGACTCGAGCCTAGAACCTCCCGGTCAGAGGCGCTGCAATGACATCAGTTGATGCGCTGAGCTACCGCTACCGGTCTAACCACCTCGGCCATTCAGGTCGGCACTACTAATTATATTTATATACACTTTTCAAATTTGTTTAGGTTACTTTGGTTATAACATTGTATTATCTAATTAGTCATATATTAATTAATTTGTAGCCTCTGGGATGGCTCATGGGCAGCATACTAGCTTCCCGTGCTGTGGTCTCGGGATCGACTCCCGGTCGAGGCAAAAATAGTTGTAGCTTTCCTTTAAAATCGTTCCAGTGTCTGTAGTTGTGTAACGAAGAAAATCTCAAGTAGTCGGATCTTATTAGTTACGGTGAAGAGACTACGTCATGATTGCCTCATGTCGCTCTTACCCCCAAGCATGCGAATTTAACCCATTTAGCCCCATAATTAGTAAAACGTAATTTTTGTGATGTTCCTGATATATTTGCTTCAAATGAGTAACTTGATTACATTTTCGAAGGATTTGAGGAAATATCATATATAGGTTACGAAATAATGCCTGTCCTATACATAGGACATTGGGATCAAATGTATAATTTTCAGACTTTTATTTCTACTGCCCCTTATGGTATGGCTCAAAGCATTTTGAGCACAATCCTCTTTTACATTTTATGCACATTGTTGTGGACTTGCCTTTATGGCAGTAACCACACCTTATTTGTTTCCCAGATGGATTTTTTATAACTATATGCCCTATATTGTCATAGCGAGAACTATTGAGGCACATTTTTTTCACCTGAGGTCCTGTTTTAGGCTTTTCATTGACGTTCCTCGAAAGAAGGAACAAAGCTAACCTGTAAAATTATAATCTTTAATATTAATTGTGTTAAATATAGTTCAAATAAATGGTATATATATTATAAAACTTACTCTCTTCGAAACATCAGTTGATCATTTTTTCCAAGTTCTGCAAATTTGTACAACTTCCAGGATGCAACCACCATTGTGTCCAAAACATTTGTGAACAACGAGAAATACCATTTCTTCCCATTGATTCTAGTTTCATAGGCTGACATGTGCGAGTCGAAGAGATCTACTCCATTTTTATATTTGTTGTAGGATTTGGTATTGGATTTGGCATGCTGGTATTGGAATATTTGTCCTGGAACCCTTGGATCTTCTTTCAATTTCTTCTTTTGCATCAAGTGATTCAAAATTTGTGACGACGGTCACAACTCTATTATTATGCCACCTTACAATTCCGATTTCATGTTTTGCCTCAAAACACTTGTCCATTGCGCCTCCTTTTTCTTTCTTAACTGACGCTGAAGACTGTAAAGGGCATTTTCCTACTCTGTTCTTTCTCACTGTTCCTGTGGCAAAGAATCCCTTCTCTTTCAATGTCACAAAAAGTTCATATGAAGAAAATAAGTTGTCCATCTAAATAGCGTGTTCATCTGGTCTACGAACACATTCTAAGAGAGATTCAACTACTCTAGTGGACAAAGGTATGTTCTTTTTTTCTGACTGACCCTGGTCAGGTATTATGCGAAAAGGATAACCATCATAACTGCACAACATCCAAAGTTTGTAGCCAAATTTTACTGGCTTACCTCTCATATATTGTTTCAGTGAATGCCTTCCAAAATATTTTACCATTCTTTCATCAATTGAAAGATATTCACTGAAGACGTCATATTTGATAAGCTGCTGGTTAGTAATATCATAAAGAGGTCTAACTTTATAATACCTATCTGATTTGTCAATATTAGCATTATCATTAAAATGTATGAATTTTTTGATCATTTGAAATCTGTTTCTTGACATACAATTGGACACAATATCTATATGACAATCAGGTGAACGATCCCAATACATCCTCTCTCTCGGTAATATGTGGTAGCCACTGAATAAGAAAATTCCAATAAAATTCAGTAATTCTTCTTTGGACAGAGAAAAACTATGGTCATTTTTCTGAGTACTGTAAAGTATCGTCTGTTCTAAAATGTGATCTAAGAGAGGATCGATCATAGACAAAAATAACTCAGGAATACTTTTTCCGGCAAGATCTTTTTTGATATTTTCCATTGTCTCAGGTGATACCTTATTTGGATTCTTCACAATATTTTTAGAGTTGGCAGTTGCCTTCTTCCATTTAGGAAGATACCGAACTTTCTGTTCTACTTGCTGTTTATTGCCTATAGATTCAGTGGATTGTGATGGAAGAGGCAATATTAGATCGTCAAAACCTTCGTCGGGTCCAATTATCTCAATTGTTCCAGCCACATCCTTTTTCAGACCATCTGACTCCGATTCACCACAAATTACTTCATCATCATGTTCATTATCGCTAACTGCATCAGCTTCTGGTGGAATAATGTTCAACGAAATGTAACCTTTATCGTCCACCACATGATCGTCGAACTCTGAATCATCTAATTGTTCTAAATATTTAGTAAGTTCGGCAGTTGTGCGAAAATATTGCCCTAAATGAACAGACAAACTAAATCAAAGTCGTGTAAAACAATGTAAACAAAAACATAACCTCACCACGAGAATATACATGTTGGCTAATTCAAAATAGAAATGGAATGATTACTACATATGTGCCCAATGTCCTATGGATAGAACACGGAACTTTAACAAATATTTGTGAACAATATAATTTTTTTGGAATAAAAATAACTTTGTAAACACTTATAAACACCCTTTGAGAAACGTGCATTAGCGGGAAAATGAATACTAACTTCTACAACCGGAGAAAATGATATAGTTGTTGACTTACTCAGTGCCATAGCGTCAAAATTGAACTTCAGTAAATTCGGGAGCTCTAAATCCCAAAATCCAGTACAGTATAAGCGCATACAATGTTTCCACAAAGTAAACCAAACCTATACCTCACAATTAGTGCAACAAAACCGCCACCAGATGTCTTCACCTGTTCGTAATAACGAAATAAATGAAGTACTACAACCGTCCTCTGTATAGGACATTGGGTCCAAACGGGAGACCCAGGCATGAGGGACACCGGTAGCTGGCTGGCGAAGTCAGACTATCGATCCAATAACGCCAAATACATTAATTAATTTAATCACTTAATCTCAATGCTGGCAGAATATTAAATTAAAGAAGTTTTCCAGAACCTCATAATAAATTCATACCATAACATGAAAAAGTAACCTAGTGCTTAGAAGGTTTTCTAAAGATTGAAAGTTAAACACTTGCTGCGGTGCTTGAGAATATAGAGGTCCGATAATTCATTCCCACTGTTCTCTTCTCTCTTTCTCTCGCTCTCTCATCTCCCTCGTGTCTGCATTTCTGCAGAGTAAGCCGGCAAGCAAAGCACTGAAGCTTTGTAATTATCACGCAACGCACACGCCTTTGGTAGAAATCTTTTAACAGCAGTCGAGGCGCTACTTCGGCGCTCTTCTAACGAAGTGAAACGCAAAGGAATGAATTACCTCGAGATCGTTTCATTTAATCGTGACCCAGAGCTTTAAAAGGATTCCATAAAGGACCCCGAGGACCTCTCTCTATAAGGAGGCGTGGGCGTTGACATTCCCTCTCCCCCCACTCCGCTTGAGGGCCGTGGACGTTAAGCCACTTTCACGAGAGACAGATAACGGGGTTACTAGTGGCGAACGTAGCCATCTCCCCTTCGGGGAGAATAGCTCCGATGAAATGTGCGTGTGGTGAAAGTGGAGGACGAATTCCACGGAGAGGACTGAGAAATGAAACGAACCGTTTCGCTCAAAGGTCACCCATTTTCAAGTTATTTCATAGAAAGAAAAGAGAATTGATAATTAAAAGAACGTTAGCTCTCGTTACGGAACTCGTTTTTTTTTCATATAGTAAAACATAGTGGGCAGAGATAAAATAATAGTTGTATTAGGTGTAAAATACAGTTCAAGATTTCGTATTAACACACATACTACCATGAAATTTTATTAGTTATTTAGAAAATAGAGAGATAGTGCTATCTTGTTTTATTTAAAAAAGGTTATGGCAAAACATGCATATGTTTTACGAAAAACCGTTAGACATGTAATTCGTACAAAATTATTAAAGTGATTCGTAAAGAAGGTACAAAATCTTTTGTGAATTCACATTTTGTCGTCCCATAAATGCTCTCCCATTTGCTTAAAAAGTGAACTATCTGTTGAAATGAAAGAGAGCCAATTTATTTTGTGTTATTATACAAAATGTCTTTCTCGGACATAATGTAATAGAAATAATTCGTGGCAAAATATATTTGTTTCAAATGAAAATTAAAATGGGTTATTTACATTACGCGTGTATTACTATCATTCAGAATACCTCTTTGAAAAGTGAAAACTTATTAAAACATATCTTCTAAAACTGGATTATAGACTTATTATACGTACGTATTATCATTGCACTACATATTGCATAAGTTGCCAAAAGTACATTATCTTATCTCTTGATTACAAACAAAGATATTACACTTTACATGTTTCTTGTATAGGCGAAAAATAAATAAAAACCCTACTTCTATCTAAAACGCACAAATTTGATGTGAATAGTGCAATTATAATATTCCAGATATCATCACTCTATTTAGAAAAGCAACACTTGAATATTGAGGTTCCCTTTCAAATTTGGTTGTTCGTTTATGTAAATTTACTATCACACCTCTGCACTCAAATTTTCAGTAATTTGCGAATAATTGCATTTTAAAGACATGCAATAAAGATTTTGTCACTTCGACATCAATCTTCATAGAAATTACAATTAATAGAATGTTTAAAATTACAATCTATCACACATTAAAATTACATAAAATACTGCAAACTCTCTTTATTTCTTTTTAGAGTGTACAACAACAACAAAATCAAACGAAAATTATTTTTATGTACAAATACGAAATACATAACGCTTTTCCTTCATCAAAAATAATTTTGGGATTATTTAAATCAACCCGAAAATTTTACAAAGTAGAACTACAAACTCTAATCTTTGACAGGATGCTTTTCGTCACACCAGCCTCGACTATCTAGATCCGCTACATCATTATTTTATTAACATCTATATTTATATTCGAGTGACCATCAAACGGCACACACGATCCATTTCACTTGATTGATTGATTGATTCGTGTTTCCGGCAGTGCATGTTTTTTTTCTCGGGAGATAGCGGTGATCTTCCCCCGCCGGATGGCGAGATCCGGCGCCGACCTACCGTCGGCTAGTGGGGTTTCCCCCTAACCACGACTCTCCCAACAGCGGGGCACCGCCCCAGCCGGGACATGCTCTAAGCTCCCGACCGGTCTCCCGGAATGTGTGGTAGTGTAGTGCATGTTAGTGTAAGTGTGTGTGTGTGTGTAAGATGAGAGGATAGGACAAGGAAGAGGAAGGACGGGTCTCGCAGCGATCCGTGGCCCGATTGATAGGGTGCTGCTCCGGCATCTCACTTCATCATCAAACGTGACGGGCGGAGAGGGAGGTCCGCTCGCGGAGGCTGTCTTCCGATCTGCAGACGGAGACGTCCTTTTCTGGCGGAGCGGCGAGAGGCGGCCGCGAGGGCGATCTCGCCGGCTAGCACGGCCACGCCCACCAGAAGCCCGGCCGCCCAAGCAGCGAACGCGCCCAGCAGGTGCTGCGGGCGGATGGCGTACGGCGGCAGCTGCTGCGACCCCTTCGCATCGACAATGCCCCTTGAGCATTAACTCTACTTTCCTGACGAGTACGACGTCCATTGAAATGGACCCCTTCAGTATGATGACCCTGAACATCAACATTGCTGTCGATAATGACGCCCATTTACATCAACCGCCATGAGCATGACGACCACAAACATCAACACTTCTCCCGAGTTTGTCACCTATTGATATTAATCCCCTTGAGTATGATGAACCCTATGAACATCAACACTCCTCCTATGACGTCCACTGAAATCACCCTCTTTAATATAACCCATTCAAATTCACACTCCACAACCACAATGTCTGTAGAGATCAACTTCCCTTAATGAAAACGGCCATTGATATCAAACTCATAGAGATCTATATCCCTTTAACACAACGCCCAATGAAATCAACACCCCTTGAATACGACGTCTTTTGAGATCAATATCCCTTGAAATAATCGCTCTTTGAGATATTTAATCAACGATTATTGCAACACCCTTGAACACAAACGTCCTCGGAGAACAATTTCCCTTGTACATAATGCTTTAATCGCGATCAAACTTTAAATGAAACCGACACTTGTAATGACTGTAATAATTAGCCGTTGAACCTGGAATGTAGAACATGAAGACGTTAATGTTGAAACATTCCCGCATAGTCGCGTACATATGTAATTGCTGCTACTACATGACAATCAATTTAGATGTAAGACGAATATATGTACCGCTAAGACGTATAAACTATACTCTTGTAGTCGTATACTATTATACTCGTATTATTGTTGAAATGAAGTAAAAAATGTGTAACAGAACTATAGTATTAACACGTTACATATTTCATTTAATGATAAGAACAATGTTTCAGCGTGAAGGAGGATCTTACATTTCGTTGGGTATAATTCTAGCGACCCTGTAATTAAAATGATTAAGCACACATTTTATTATAAAGTTGTTTCAATTCGCCACAACATTCTTACGTAACCATATACTGGCCTGGAACGTTTTTAATAATAGTCAGTTATCGCAGTAGTCAGACGTAGTCAGTCATTGCCTTTTATCTCTTTGGCCAAGGATTCGGCGTAGGTAGCTCATCAAGCAAGCAATTGCTCTTCTGAAAATTATCCGCCCAGGATCACCTGAACCAATCTTTACCAAACCTTTCCAAATCTGGTGAATCAATTCATAGACCCAAGGAGTCACGTACGTACTTGGGTTTTTCTAACGTGGTGGCTGAGGGTGGTATCTCCAAGATGGAATTCGGCACGCCTTTTTGCGTAGTTCTTGGTCCTGCCGCAAAATGTCGCATGATCGCGACCGCATCAATCAGTGCTGCATATCAAACTACTTTAGCGGCAGGACTGAGAACGACTCAAAAATCCGTGCCGAATTCTATCTCGGCGATACTACCCTCAACCGCCGCGTTAGAAAAACCCAAGTATACTTTTCAAATAAATAAAACAAAATACGAAATCGAAAGAACCCAACAATAGGTGGCGCATTCGCCAGTGTCATTTGCCTTGAGAATGGGCAGCTTGGCGCCCTTGGCGATGAAGGAGAGGTCGCTGAGCAGCATGATGTGCTGCCAGACGCCCGTCTCGCCCACGCGGCGCAGGCAGCGGTCGAAGGCGCGGAAGGCGGGCAGGCGGCGGCGCGCGGCGAAACCCGTGGGCACGCCCGTCAGCACGCACTCGCGCACGCGGTGCAGCTGCCAGTAGCCGTCCCGCACCAGCTGCGCGCCCTGCGGCAGCGCGCACGCACGCGGACATACCGCGTCCATTCCATCGATTGATTGTTAATGATGCCGGGCGCGTCAACTACTAAGGTCAACTGCTAAGGTCTAAGGTTATAACTGTAGTGCATTTTTTTCCTCGGGAGCTGGTGGTGATCTTTCCCCGCTGGATGACGAGATCCGGCGTCGATCTAATGCTAGCTAGCGGGACATTCCTCAATCAGATCTCTCCCACTAGGGGGGCACACCACGAAGCTAGAGAATATTGATTTCATCGATTGTTAATGATGTCGGGCGCGTCAACTGCTAAGGTCATTAGGCCTAAGGTCTAAGATCAACTGCTAAGGTCATTAGGCCTAAGGTCTAAGATCAACTGCTAAGGTCTAAGATCATAAATGTAGTGCATTTTTTTTCCTTGGGAGGTGGCGGAGACCTTTCCCCGCTGGATGGCGAAATCCGGCGTCGACCTAATGCTAACTTGCGGGGCTTTCCCCAATCAGATCTCTCGCATCAACGGGGCATCCCACGCGGCCAGAGAACATTGATTCCATCGATTGATTGTTAATGATGTCGGCCGCGTTAGCTGCTAAGGTCATTAGTCCTAAAGTCAACTGCTAAGATCTGAGGTCGTTAGTCATAATGTAGTGCATTTTTTCCCTCGAGAGGTGGCGGTGATCTTGCCTCGCTGGATGACGGGATCCGGCGTCGACCTAACGTTGGATAGCGGGGCTTTCCCCAATCAGGTCTCTCCCACCAGCGGGGCACCCCACGTAGGCAGAGGACATTGATTCCATCGATTGATTCTTAATGATGTCGGACGCGTCAACTGCTAAGGTAATTAGGTCTAAGGTCAACTGCTAAGGTCTAAGGTCTTTAGTCATAAGTGTACATTTTCTCCCTCAGGAAGTGGCGGTGATCTTGCCCCGCTGGATGGCGAGATACGACGTCGACCTAATGCTGACTAGCGGGGTGCTCCCCAATCAGGTCTCTCCCGCAAGCGAGGAACCACACGCGGGCAGAGGAGATTGATTCCATCAATTCATTACTATTGATGCTAAGCGCGTCAAGTGATAAGATCATTAGTCCCGTACGTGTAGTGTATGTTTTTTCTCTCGGGAGGTCGCGGTGATCTTGCCCCGCTGGATGGCCAAATACGGCGTCGACCTACTATCGATGTCGGTTACGTGTTGTTGAATTCACTTTTATTATACTTCGATATAACAGTAGTTGTACTTCAAAGTCACGAGCTGGACGGAGAGGGAAACACTGTAATCCAATCAAGAGCTTTGTCAAAACTTAATTTTTTTGTATTGGAGCTCCTGATTGGATAACAATCTCCCCCTCTCCTTCCAGCTCGTGACCATGAAGTGCAGCTATGTATAAATTAGAGTATAGTACAGAATATTCATGTAAACATCTCTAGCTTTGATGATATACTCGTTATAATGCCGGGACTAATCCCAAATTCGCGGGGTTCAAACCCGATCAAAGTCAGGGGAATTTCGAGGTGCCAAAAATCGACGGTATGCACGCGGACGCTTGTCTGCATGTAAAACATACCTCGAAAGGCACTTGGCCGATACTGGCAAAATTAAATCCTCTATCAATTTAGCACCAATCAGAGTTTCGATTTGAATATCAAGGTAAGATTGCGGATATTGTACCTTGGCCTCCGCTATCTGGTTCAAATCATATTCAAATCAGACGTCAACATTGGTGCACCAACGGCCCTAGGGAAAGCAAGGACAAAGTACCCTAGGTATACTTGCTCAGGATCAGTGGCATAAGAAGGCGCTAGCGCTGCTTTTGGAGACTAGTCCCGCACTAATCAGAGTATATAACTAAAAAAGAAGAAGAAGAAGAAGAAGAAGAGGAGAAAAAGAAGAAAAAGAGTAAGAAAAAAAAAGGAAGAAGAAAAAAAGAGAAGAAAAAAGGAAGAAGAAAAAAAAAGAAGAAGAAAAAAAGAGAAGTATAAGAAGAAAAGGAAGGAAATGACAAGCGTCTCCAATGAGGGGGGGCTTTTGTGAAGGGGGGCGGCGTGGCGGTCGGTGGCACGATGGCGCCGGCGGGGGCGGCGCCGCTGCCGATGGCGATGGCGGCCCGCTTGAGGCCGCGCGTGTCGTCGTCCACGGTGGCCTTGGCCGCCAGGGGCGCCGCGTCGCCCTCGCCCTCGTCGCCCGCCAGCAGCTGCTGCTGCGCGCTCGTCATCGCCACCCACGCGCTGCGCTCCGACACCTTCGCGCCCGCCCCCCGCACGCAACATACGGGAGTGTTTAGCTAATCTCGGCAATGGGATTCTGAGTGTCTACTAGATAGACAGATATTTATTAAAGTTTGCTTTGTGCGAATGCTCGGTGGCAATCATGATTAGAACTAGATTTACAATTACAAAACTATTACTATATTCTACATACTACTATTTACTATTATATAAAGTAGTAAGTGTGTGGGTGTATATATATATATATATATATATATATATATATGTGTGTGTGTGTGTGTGTGTGTGTGTGTGTGTGTGCGCGTCACGTTTGTCTGATTCTTGACGCGTGAACTGATAAGGTAATTATTCCCGTAAGTATAGTGTATGTTTTTCATCGTGGGAGATGGCAGTGATCTTGCTCAGCTGGCTAACGAGATCCGGCGCCGGCCTACATCGTATTGAGGAAATTTGTCGTAACGAGGTATCTCGCACCAGTGGAGGACCGCCCCAGTTCATTTAAGGCTTCCAGAGACCGGCGCGGTAGACCCGCAACGGGTGCGGCGCGGAAAAATCCGAGCTAGACGCGGCCGCGGAATTCGCGGGACCGTTCATACCAGAGCGTCAATTATGAGTCTGCGCTTGGTGACGGTTGGCAAGGTCGCTCGATTCAGAGGGGAGCGAAAACTCCCGAACCCGGGCGGACTTCCACGAAACACGAGGTGTAGCCGAAGAAACGCGTGTGACTGCCTTATAAATTTGGCTGCCGATTAATCGCTGCCAATCCATTGCCGAATCCGAAGCTCGCTTGCCGCGCAGGTCTGAACGTTCTCATAATGCAACACGTGACGCGAAATGTCCACTGCGGTCAATCCGCGTAGGATGCGGATCTTCCGCGTCGGTCTGTGGGGGCCTTTATCCTGTGAGTGGTCTGCTATCCCACGCTTTTGTCTGGTTGATTGATTAGTGGTTCCGGGTGCATGAAATGATAAGGCAATTATTCCAGTAAGTGTAGTGTCTGTTTGTCATCGTGGGAGATGACAATGATCTTGCTCCGCTGGTTGAGGAGATCCGGCGCCAACCAACATCGGGTTGCGGGAATATTTTGTAACGAGGTACCTCGCACCAGTAAAGCACCGCCCCAGCCCATTTATCTGCAAGGATAGGACATGTTTTGGCGCGAGGGGTGGTGGTGATCTTCGCTGGACGATGAGGTCAGGTGTGAACCTACATGTCCGTTTGCGAGGTTTTCCTCAACCAGGTATCTTCCACCAATGGGGAACCGCACCAGCCGGGACAGGTTCTAAGCTGAACACTCGGCATGTATGGTAGTGCTCATAAGTGTATGTGTGAGTGAGGTGAAGATAGGACAAAGAAGGGAAAGGAAAGATCGCGCGCGGTGCGTGATCCATATATATGAGTACTGCACCCGCATTTGCTTGATGTTGATAGGAGAAACCACAGAAAACTACCAATCACAGCAGCTGGCCGTTAGAATTCTCCTGCAGACAGCGGATGAATTCGGCCTAGTGACATCAATTGATGTTGTAACCCTCCTAAGCCGGCACCATCATTGGAGGAAGAACTTATTGTTTTCAGTCGCATTAAGTCAGTAGACCAATGTTGCATTAAGTCAGTAGTCAGTGATGTCAGTTTACCCCGGGTTGTCTACTATCCCATTCTATTATCAGTGCGAAGAGGAGTTTACTCTCCAGAAAGGGTATCTGAGCATTGTTCCTATCCTCATCCTCTGCGCGTGCGCAAGTACAGCGTTGGGTAGCTGTCCGGTTACGCCGGAGCGTAATGCCGAGTCGTGAAGTTCTCGACACGCACATCTCCCCAAAGGGTAACACTCCAAAGGGTAACACTCCAAAGGGTAACACTCCATATTACCCCAAAGAGTAACACTCACCTGGGTATAACAGTCCTGCCAGCTCGAGACTACGAGGTCTCCTGTCTGGTAACGAAACTCTTTACGCTGCTTATTGCGCTCGGGACTAATACTTTCGGGCACAGCCATGAGACCAACTAGGCTTGCCATTTTGTTTACTCCATGTATCTCCCTCAGCGAGGTACTGACAGCCGGGCCAACACTAGGGCGGCTGTCAAAGTGGAGCCGATTTTATCCGAACTTTCTTTGGCTTTTATCCGATGTTCCGGATTTGTCCAAACACGTGATGGTACATAGAAATGGTCATAGTGAACCCGAACGTTCTCTTTCGACGACGTCCAAAAGTATTGGTTGTCGGAAGAAGATCTGTTTCTTTTGGTTTTGTCCGTCCGACGTCGGCCGATCGAAATTTCGACCAAAATCGTCTGTACTGTGACCGCCGCCTAAGCTCCTTGCTGGTCTTCCCACTTGTGTGGGAGTATCGTGAGTTGGTGCGTGTGTGCAAAAGTATGAGGAAGGAAAAAGAACGATGAAAGAAAGGTAGCGAGTGGTCATTGCCTATTTGGGTACTGATCCGGCTCGGCGCTTGGTCCTAAGGATAGAAGTGAGGACGGTGCAATCAACGAAGGAGAGCGCGTGATCCATGGGCGTTATTCCAACGTGTTGCTCCGACATACACCTTAAGTGCACAGAAACCATTGACGAAAGCGGCCGATTAAAGAGTGCGATTTTGATAGGTGCCATATTGACCGGTTATTAAACACAGCAACGAAATTTCCGACGCATTGTCTACATAATAAACTCTATTCACATAATAGGACGTTATATCTTAGTTTATCTGCCAAAGTAACATAAAGACGTGCTTATTTTGCAAAGAACTTGTAAAATTCTCTTAAAAAAATATTGTATTAACAAAACAAAGAACCCCGCACAAATCATATGGAAATGAGGTTTCGGTCAAATTGTCTGAAAATTTAGTACCTGTGTTGTTCCTTAGACCATACTGTTCATAAGTCGTTATGGCCGTTAAGCCAAGAAAGTAGTTCTTTTTTATCTAATGCACATTTTAAAACGGAGAAATGTCAATCGGTCGGATGATAGCAAGGCACATATGTGCTCAAATGAAACATAACTTTTTTTAGAGTTGTGAATTATGAAATTTTATTTTCCGAAAAGTAACTGACCTTAAATATACTGTTATTGCACTGTAAAATGTAATATTTAAGATAAAACAATGAGATACAAATAATAAGATTCACTAATTCACTGATCAACGATAAGCAACTTTGCTTATTAAACCAAGCATGTATATTTATAGATATTTAGATTACCAGATATTTATATCCTACAACAACGACAACGAAAATCTGCAAGGAAATAAATATCTCTACAAGAAATTCATTAATGGCTATTATTGCACCTGCAAATCAGGAGACAGAATACTTGTGAGTTGTACTCAGGATGCTAGTGTCTTATGGTTCTTATAATATGATAGACATCAGCAAATTATTCGATATCCAGCTACTGCTCATGTAGAAAACGTTTTAGATGTACCACACAGATCAGCGCCAGTAGATTTGAACGATAGAGATATCATAAACCTTGATATAGGGAACTAAATTGCAAAAAAATTTCGATGAACATGAGAGGCAAAGGAACTCATGATAATCAAGCACCCCGATAGTGAGGGGCTAGGGAACGTACGGTAATGAGGTTCGCCCCCCCACGGTGATCAAGTACCTCAACGTGGAAGGTAAGGGGGCTCACGGTAATGAAGCACAGTGACTCATGGAGAATGAAATAACCTAATTAACATGCCGAAACAAGTGAGGTTGTTTTATTTGAATATGCTTTGACTGCACTTATGTGCCTTTCTATCATCCGACAAATCATCATGATCCCAGTTTTAAAATGTACGTTAGATAAAAAAAGAACAACTTTTTTGGCTTAACTGCCACAATGACTTTTGATCCGTATGATCTAAGGAAAAACACACTAAATTTTCAGAAAAATTGACTGAATCGTCATTTTCATAAGATTTGTGTGTGGTTCTTAATTTTTCAATTTGAGCAATTTGATAATAAGGTAACTATATAATGAAGTGAACATTTTAAATGCTTTGCTACGGATAAAAAAAATATTAAGCGAGAAAAAATACCATTTTGTGATCTCACGTGAAGAATAGTATGGTGAGCTTCTGTGTCTCTCGCTACGGTCATTAAATATTTCAAACACAAAATGCATTTCTCTAGGAGTGCATTTTTTTTGTTAATAGTAACTTACGGTAAAACATATGAATATTATAAAACCTTTTCGATAAATAAATCAAATTGATAATCGCTTCTTGAAAAGTGCCTTTGTTATGAAGATTTAGTTAATGCAGATTTTCTTAGCTTTCCTCCTGCATAATAATTGTAGAGTAGCTGTACTAAGCAATCTAAATGCTAACACACGAGATTTTCACGTTTTATTCTCATGGTTTGTTTAATGGTTAACGCCAATAAAGAGATGTAAAAATCAGTCAATTCATTTTTGTCGTAATAGGCATCAATAGATACTGGTTTGGTTAGGTTTATTCGTGTTTCCGGGCGCGTCAACTGCTTTGGCCATTAGTCCCATTAGTGTGGTGCATGCTTTTTTCTCGAGAGATGTAGGTGGTCATCCCCCGCTGGATGGCGAGATCCGGCACCTACTTCCCGTCGGCTAGTGGGGTTTCCCCCTAACCAGGACTCTCCCACCAGCAGGGCACCGCCCCAGCCGGGACAAGCTCTAAGCTCGCGAATGGTCTCCCGGAATATGTGTTAGTGCAGTGCATGTGAGTGTAAGTGTGTGTGTAAGGGGGAGATGATAGGACAAGGAAGAGAAAGGACAGATCGCGTGCGGTCCGTGGCCCGTTTGGTAGGGTACTGCTCCGGCAATCGCCTGGTGGTGATCGGAGAAACAACGGAAAACTACCGATCAGAGCAGCCGACCGCTAGAATTCTCCTCCAGGAAGCGACTGAATTCGACCTAGCTGAAAGCTGGTGCCGAAAATCCTGCCGCCGCCGTCAGTACTCGAACCTAGGACCTCCCGGTCAGAGGCGCTGCAGTGCCATCAGTTGGTACACTGAGTCACCGCTCCCGGTAATAGATACTGGTGATCCTACGAGCAGAACTGGATTGATAGTCACTTTTTCCATATTTCAATAAATGTTTGCTTCACACTTACTGTTGCATCAATTATATCCACTACTACAATTGAATTGTTTATTTCAGAAACCCATCAGACGCCAAATTTGTAATGTCGAGAAAATTAAGATAAAGTGTCCCAGTTTTTCAATTTCAAAATATTTTTTAATATTAAAGCAGTTAATAAATAAATATTTTTCACGTAATATGAAATAAGCGATGTATCTATCCTCATGGAACAATATTCCACCCCTAAAACGCATTTTAAATTTTGACGTTTCACGGATTTCTCAAATAAACGATTCAAGTATGGTAATGCAACAACCAGAAAGAATGTGAATTTAGTTATTTCGTCTTAATAACGATTCTACAAAGGAAGAAAATTATGATGACTTACTTTGAAACGGTTAACTTTGAAAGATGTGGAATATGAACACAATTAATTATATATTAAACAGATAGTATGAAACTACATCATGTATCTCGCAATAGTAAGCTTGCTACATTCACTCGTGAATAAAATCATTGTATTAAATAAGCTGTGATTATCATGAACTGTCTTTGGATGATATAAAGTAAATAAAGTATCACCTCGTCCAGAGTGTCGATGTCTGGCCAGTACTTGGTGAGCGTGAGATAGCTGAAGAAACAGCTCTGGAAGGCATTGAGCAGCAGCAAGCCGAAGAGCGATGTCGCGAACCCCAGGCCGAGCAGCAGGGAGCGTTGCTTAGCTCTAAAGACAACGAGGCCCTTCACCTAAAAAGCTCGTTTTGTCCTGCTATCGCGCACTCGTCACAGATTACGAACATTGAGAGAAAACACTTATATTCCTACATATATTTTTGTAAATTATGAAGATTAAGAAAATGGAACACACAAAAAAGAAGAGTAAAAAACTGCAGTCCTTTTCTGCAACTGTACAGACACTTAAGAGATTATTTTAGTCCCAAGTATACTTCAAAGCCGTCCCTACTCGGAAATTTATCCACTCATTTTAGAGAATGTTAATATTAACCAGATAATTCGTAAATTTGTCAAATTCGAACATTTGACCTAACATAAAAAACAGTACTTTTGAGGATAACTTAATTGCTGTAGAGATTTAGATTTTTCCACGTTTAATTTTATAATTTGTATTTTAATCTTCAGAAAACTCTCGAGTATCATTAATTTTTAACAGCTTCTTATCTTATACAACACTCTTAGGCACTCGTTGTTCACTAAAGAAAAAGAGTAGAGTGCATTTTCTGATTGTTAAATAAGGGATGTTAAAAAAATATTTTTGATTTAACTACTCCCATTTAAAATTTTGACAGAAGAAATATTTTTCACATCCCGTCCCCAATAAAATTTAAATTCAACCAAGCGGAAAAATACTTTCCTCATCATGCGAATTCTAAACTGAATAATTTAATGCCACAGTATAGCCACGATTTCTCTTTCATTCCACAATATATTTGCAGGACAATTGACACAAAAAGCATTTTTGAAATCAAAATGATTACAAGAAAATATTTGACAATTCTCGTTTAAACATATAAAGCACCATTTACTGGATTACTATCACAATGTGAGTTTATACTCACAAAAATTGATATCGCATTCCTGTTTTTCATTCGTATTTAAATGTCACAAAATTGCGTTGTTAATATACAAACTGTTTTATTTTGTTTTTAATACATTCATAATTTTTATCTCAAACTGTTAAGCTTGAAATAGTAAACAAATATTCGATCATCACGAAAATAAAAAAAACAATGCGGTAGATAAAAACTGAGAATTACACAAACCCGCCTGATAGTAAATCTAACAAAATAATGGAATATAATCAAACAGGAAATCCGCATACTCTTCACTATACTCTGAAATGTCATTTCGACTTCATCCATGAACATATCCAAATTTCTTCAATTCAACAAGAGACTTTTGATGTACTCTTCAATATTCATCGACCTCTCCATGTACAGGAAGTGCTGAAGATCATACGTGTATAAAGTTGTACCTTAACAATGAAGAATTCAATTTACAGCAGAGTAACCGCTATTTACTGAAATGTCCAAAGTAGTAATACTTACTATTTGTGAATTTGTAGTAATACTTACTCATAGAAATAGTACATAATCAGGTTAGACTAGCTGCATAACTGTCTCTCTTTTAACTGACGATTTCTGTATATTACCTCTGAATAAAACAATTGCTTCTTAGATGTTGAATTAAACTGAGCAATGTGAAAAGTCATAATAAAATAAAATATAAAGAGAAACAGTTATAGAAACAGTTTAGTCTAACGCCAGAAATAAATGTGACACCAAATTCAATCCTTTAGCAAAATCTAGTAACCGTTTAATTTTTTTAGGAACGTTTACGCTTTCAATTCTGATCCACTGCATTAATTGGTTTTCGAGTTTTATAATGATTGATTTTTGTAATTTTATATAATGATAGTTGCCTCCAACTGACCAAACCCCATTAATGTGAATTCAGTATTCTACGGTCATCGAATGAAAACGAAATGATGTCAGTACTGTCCTACTGACCAAACTCCGTAAACCTAAATTCAGTACTCTACGGTCATCGAAGAAAAATGGAATGCCACTAAAAGTGAAGGGCCACTCCGCGCCAGTACCTGAACACGCCGGTGAGAAACGCGCAGGGTAAACACGAGCGCCGCCACCGTAAGCACTTCACATAACTTGCACCAACCACTGCAAATATGAGCGGGTTGAGATGAACGGAAAATCCAAAAAAACCGGAAGGTAGACCATCTACGAGCAAAAGTTCATTAACCTAAATTCAGTACTCTACGGTCATCGAAGAAAAACGGAATGACACTAAAAGTGAAGGGCCACTCCTCAGCGCCAGTACCTGAACGCGCCGGAGAGGAAGGCGTGCTGGGTGAACACGAGCGTGGCCACCAAGCCTTCACATAACTTGCACCAACCACTGCAAATATGAGCGGGTTGAGATGAACGGAAAACTACAGTCATAGAGTATCATTCACGACCATAAATAATGTACTAAAGCCAGGTCAACGAAGCTTGATCAGTACCAGTCTACTGACCAAACTCCGTTAACCTAAATTCAGTACTCTACATTCATCGAGGGAAAACGGAATGCCACTAAAAGTGAAGGGCCACTACCTGAAGGCGCCGGTGAGGAAGGCGCGCAGGGTGAAGACGAGCGTGGCCACCAGGCCCTGTCGGCCGGCGTGCGCGCCCCACTGGGCGAGGGCGAGCGCGGCGAGGGAGGCGCCGGTGGCGGCCCAGGTGCGCGCGTCGAAGGAGCGCAGCACGCAGTCCAGGAAGCGCATGGGGCGGGCGCGCGCCACGTACACGCACACCGACTCCACGAACGCCGGCGAGAAGAAGTCCACGTCCGCCTGCCACGACGGGTGGCGCTCCGTCTCCAGGAAGAGCATGTCTGCGCGCCGCGCCGCCACCGCCGCCATCTGGCCCGTGTAGTTGCCCCACGACAGACGCGTGCCCTGGCACGGGTGTCAGCCAATGCATTGATTAGTGGTCCCACTAAGATCGTTATTCCCATAAGTGCGTGCATGGTTTGTTATCTCGGGTGACAGTGATCTTTTCCCGTTGGATAGCCAGAATCGACGCCGACCTGCTCGTCGGTTCGCGGGGCTTTCCCCAGTCAGGCACCGCCCCAGCCGAGACATTTTCTAAGCACAAAACTGGCATGAGCGATAGTGTACTGCATGTAAGTAAAAGTATATATATATATATATATATATATATATATATATATATATATATAGTAAGCGATGGATTTGATTTGATTTTTTCGTGTTTCCGGGCACGTCAACTGCTTTGGTCATTAGTCCCGTTAGTGTCGTGCATGTTTGTGTTCTCGGGATATGCGCGGTGATCTTTCCCCGCTAGATAGCGAGATCCGGCGCCGACGTACCGTCGGCTAGTGGGGTTTCCCCCTAACCAGGACTCTCCCACCAGCGGGGCGCCGACGTACCGTCGGCTAGTGGGGTTTCCCCCTAACCAGGACTCTCCCACCAGCGGGGCACCGCGTTAGCCGGGACAAGCTCTAAGCATCCGACCGGCCTCCCGGAATATGTGGTAGTGTAGTGCATGTTAGTGTAAGTGTGTGTGCTTAAGCGGAGAGGATAAGACAAGGAAGAGGAAGGAAAGATCGCGCGCGGTCCGTGGCCCATTTGGTAGGGTACTGCTCCGGCATTCGCCTGGTGTTGATCGGAGAAACCACGGGAAACTGTTGGTAAGCGATGGAAATAGAAGTTCACGAAATGAAGTCCATGTCGTCCACGTCCTTGCCACGACAGACGCGTTCCTTGGGGAGGGCGGTGGGTTTCAGCCAATTGGTTGATTAGAGATGCCGGGAGGGTCAACTGCTAATATCGTTACTCTCATAAGTTTGGTGTACTTTTGTATTGCGGCCGTTGGTCGATTTTTTCCCCTCGCTGGATAGCAAGTCCCAGTGCCACCAACACGTCGGCCCGTGGGGTTTCCCCAACCAGGTATCTACCTCCAGTGGGACACGCCACTATCCGAGACAAGCTATAATCTTCCGACCGGTCTCCCGATATGTGAGATGGTGAAGTACATGTGTGTGTAAGTAAGGGATAATTGCGTGCAATCTGTCTGTGGCCCGTTGGTTAGGAAACTTCTCTGTCTGTAGCCAGGTTTGATAGCAGAAACTGCGGGTAACTACCGATCAGAGCAGCCTGTCGCAAGAAATCTCCAGACAGTGGCTAAAATCCGACCTAGCAATGTAGATAGGTCGAAAATCCTGCCACCGGGAAGACTTGAACCCTAGGACCTCCACCCCGATCAGAAGCATTGAAGGGTTTGAGTCAATCCCTTTCAACTCGACATTATGAATTGAAAAAAAATGTTTCACAATTTTTGAAATATTTTTGCTTGGACAAACTTATTCATGTCAATATTGTAATTAATTTTAATTTAATAGGTAATTATTACAGACAAATTAGAAACTTGATCCAATGTGGCTAGGCCGAAGGCCTTTAAGCCATTACAATACCTACATTCTACCGAGTTCTAACCTTTCGCCTTCTGGTATTCACCCCCAATGGTCTCTCCATCGCCTCAAAGCCGCGGAAACGAGACCATAAGGTACGGCTGAGGGAAAAACCCCTGAAGGGGGAAAAACCTGCCGTCAGAAGCCGAGTACATGCTACTCTATCCGGTTTTTAGACTATTTATTTATTTGGCGCGGGCGTCAGGCATTCTCCTTCCAGTGTTTGGCCTCCACCGCACCTGAAAACAAACAGCACCACAGAAAATCGTCCGCACCAACGCCTCTGCCCTAACATTTCCGATTCCCACTTCCCTTCGCCCCCTAATGTGCTTTATTTTAGCGTTTCTTTATTTTATTTTAATTTAATTTATTTTTAATTTATTTAACTTATTTTAATTAATTTAATTTTAATTTATATAACTTATTTTAATTTATTTAACTTGTTTTAAATTAATTTAATTTTAATTTATTTAACTTATTTTAATTATTTTAAGTTAATATATATATATATATATATATATATATATTTTATTGACTTATTTATCTACTTATACTTAACAATTGACTACAATTTATAACTTTTATTTTATTTTTTTTTATTTTTTTATTTATTTTTTTGTACTGTTTACTAACCTAACATAACTTACTGACTAACTTAATTATTGTTAGTTTATTGATTTATTACATATTTCTCTCCAGTCTAGGCTCTGCTCGTACTAACCACTGCTGTTTTCCCACTCCTTAATTTCCGTTTCTCTAGTGGTCCGAACCTTTCCGAGAAATTTTCCTAATTCTTTCATGAAGTTAGCTCTTTTATCCCCTAGAATGTTTTGGGCGAGCGTTACGTTCCTATGTTGGAAGTAGTAATTTCCCATTCCCATCCATTTTCCTCTCCAAGTTTCGGTCGCACTGCAAATTAAAAGGATATGGATCCAGTCTTCCCTATCACCGCAAAGCACACAGATGCCATTACCATTCGAGTCCTTTAATCTACGTTGCATCCACCCCGACCCTGAACCAAGCGTATCCCCCTCTTGCGTCCTTTTGCAGTGTGTTTACGTAACGTTCGCAACCCCATAACGGACTCGCGTGAATTTGCGCAACTAGCGAACGTTTTTCGGCCGTTGCTGCCAGGATCTCTTGCCTTTTAATATCCGCAAGTCTATCCGAGATTAACCGTTCTATGTCACGTGTTCCCCTATCTCCCACCATTTCCGGAGAAACGTCTCCCAGACCTGAACGTTCCAGTAGCAGTTTAATTTTATACGACCAGTAGCGTTGGTTGCTTCCCTGTAACTGCACCCGAAAACATCTATTTATAAGTGAGTCAGTCTGTTCACCTGCTAATTTAATCCAAAGTTTAATGGGTTTCATTTTAAAATCTTTCCAAATTCCTACACTACCGACCTCTCTTAGGACTCCGGCATATTACAATATTGTAATTTCTGGATTGCTTTTTTCGGGAAAAGTTACGTACATATTGTGTCCACTGTGTCTCAAGGATTGCAATTCGCGATATCACTGAAGGAGGTACACACACGGAAGAAATGCTGAAAACTGGAGTTAGTAAATACTTTTTATTAAAGAAATTTATTTTAAAGATACATCCCTGATTTCACGAATTTTGACTAGCATTTCACTTCTTCCCTTTAACGGCTGGTTTCTTCAAACTCGTTCAAGTGACAAATTAATAATGTTTAAATAATCACGTTTAATATAGTCCCAATACAATCGTGGTTACGTGGGTATCTGTTTTATCCCGCAATATATCAATACGATTAACTTAAGCAAGTGTTCTTGATTAAACCAAAGAAAGTATACTAGTCAGAGCATTGTGTGACTCTTAATTTTCCTTGCATAAATTTTCAATTACAGAATGATTCACTATTCTATTCAAGAAGATTAGAATTATTATATTAGAATCTCCTTGTTCTTTTCAGTTGTTGAGTAACTGAAACTTAACTGTAAGGCGATTAAATTGACAATACACGACGTTACACATAAACTAATATATAAAAATCAATGTTGTTTCTTCGTTCGTATATTATAGACTTCCATCCTGTTTGTCCGATTGCCCACTTATTGCTTGCACTTGCGTCGAGAATATAGGCTGGGTACACTGGAAATGTGCGTGTGTCTGTCGCACATAGACGCGCGTTTATGATGATTTTATGCGTTTATGTTGATTCAAGTGACCCTGAACAGAAGCTCTACGCAACCCGCCGCACACTCAAGTATTAAGCGCGTCTTCGCTGCATATCTTATCCCTGAGATTGTGAAATATCGGTCGGAATTATTACTTGAACCTTATCTCGGACAAGCAAATCAAATTTCACCAAGACAGTGTCTTAACGAATGCATGCCCAAACTTTAAGAACTTTTTAACACTAGGATACTCGACAACCCTGTCCAAATAAGGACATAGAACAAACACATATTCGCGAAAAAGTCTTTAATCTGATTAAATGTTGTAGAGCTTAGCGTAAAGACTTGAATAAATATCACGTGACTAGTAGTGTGCATATTGTAACACATTGCAATAGTGAAGCAAACGAAGCATTGCAAGATCCAGTAGTAGTATGTAATTGAATACGTCATTTTCCTTCCTCGACGCAAAATTTGCTCAAGAATCTCTTACAAATGTCCACTGAAAAATTAATAACGCAGCTAGGATTGTATGATGCCACTTTCGTGTATAATGAAAGGTTACAGAAAGCAAGGACAAATGCTAATGGTCCGGTAAATGGTCAAGATAGCAGACAGCAACAACATAATGTAAGCAAACCAGAAACAGGAGAAACTTACAAACCGAAACATTACCAAGAAAAACAAACTTATGCTAGACAAGACAGGACCTCGTCTAGGGATAGAAATAGAAAAATTCTATTGATGAGGAGTTTTCCAGCCAGAAATTCAGGACCAAGTACATCTCGCGGACATGAATCGGAAAATTAGAAAGGTTTGTTTCGACACGCCATCCCGCCGCAAACCAAATAGAACAATCTAGTGAAGAAGAGGTGGCGATATTATCAATCGAATTAATCTCATTTGATGATGAACCGTGGAACGAAGAAGAACAAATGCAGATCGGATCCAGGAGGCAGTGTCCGAGAATTAAAGTTAAATGTGAGGGTGTTGATACTACGGTATTAGTAGACACAGGTTGTGCAACTTCCATCATAGCTGAAAGTTTGTTGCAAGAATTAATGAACAAAGGAGTGGAGGTACCTACATTGCCGCTCGTGAAATCTTTTCTGATAGGTGCAAATCGGAAAAAATCAAAACCAATAATGAGACAAGTTTATTTGGAAATAGAGATAGGCAAGAATAAGTATCAAGTTGTGTGTCTTGTAGCGCTAGAACTTTTATATCCACTCATACTGGAAGTCGATTTCATGAAACAACACGGAGTTGTTATCAACTTAGAGAACAATATTTAACTTTGAAACCGGATAATCAGCAGGATCTTGAATTCGATTCATTCACGTGGAATTATTGGGAGGCTAATTGTTTGGAGGAAGAAGATGTGAACCTACAAATTCGTTCGAGTGTGAATAGAAACGATAATCTCAATGCATATCAGAAAAAACAGTTAACTGAAGTACTACTTAGGAATCAAAGGTTTTTTTGCAAAACAAGAATCCAGTAAAAGATTTTCAATTCGAAATAGAATTAACAGATAACATACCATTCACGGGTTACCAATATGTCATTCCAGAAAAACATAAGGAAGAGGTGGATAAGTTCATTGCTACCATGGTCAAGGATGATACCATCATGAAGTACAAAACCTCTTATCTAAACTGATAGTGCTCGTAGAAAAGAGTAATGGGAAGATAAGGTTGTGTTAGATGCAAGGCGATTGAACAAGTTACCTTTACCGTACAGAGACAGACCGTTGCGTGTAGAGGATTTAATAATCAATTATCCGGCATCAAGTGGTTGAGTTCAACTGACTTCACTGCATCGTATTGGCAAATAGCGATAGCACCTGAATGTAGACAATATACAGGATTTATTCACGGGGGAATTTGCATGTCTTCAAAAGAATGCCATTTGGACTCAAGAACAGTGCATCTGTTTGTACAATGTCTAGACAATATCATTGGCAGAGAGATGTCCAGCGATGTTTTTATCTATATTGATGACGTGCTTGTGTATTCTAAGACATTTGAAGAACACATGACTAAGCTAGATATTTTGTTGAAACGTCTGATTGAAAATAATTTACAACTGAATTTGAGAAAAATAATTTCTGCACTAAACAAGTTAAGTTCCTAAGTTATGATGTGACAGTTAACGGAGTCAAATGAATATGGAAAAGATGCAAGAGATAGATAAAATTGCACCGCCAAAAAACACGAAACAGCTTAAAAGTTTGTTAGGTTGCGTCAATTATTACGCCAGATTTATTCCTAATTTCGCCATGCACACTGCAATATTTCTTCTGTTGCTGCGAAAGCACTCTAGATGAAAGTGGGAATACAATCGTAAAGTACATTACAGTTTGCGACCATTTAAAGAATGAAATAAGTGGCAAAATGATGAAACAAACAAACAGATAAAGTAACCGACAAGAATCATGTAAAAAGAAAAAAACAAGAGAGAAAGAAGGAAGATGAGGAAGAAGAAAAGGAGTAAGAGTACAAGAGGGAAGAAAACAAGATTGCTCAACATTCTAGAATCAAGAAAAAAGAAGAGCATAAATTTTAGTGAAAAGATTTTACGGCATATGAAATCAAATCCCATAAAAAAAAATTTTCCGAAAGAAGGGGTTATGTGACCGTCAGTTTTCTTAGATTTCGAAAACGTGTCACATCCGACCTAAGAGAGCGAGAGAAAGGTGTCTTTTGAACGCGCGCCAACGCGGATGAATATTAGGAAGGCTAACTAGAAATTAGAACAAGAGAGACCGCCACCATAGACCGAGGGCGAGACCGGAGGTCAGATGAAAGAAAAAGTTCTTTCTGAAGGTAGCAGCTGAACTGGGCGGACGTATGGAAAACGGTACGCCAGGAATTGACATTGCAGCGGACTTCAGATTTGCAACTTTGAGGAAAACTCTTCTAGAAGACCAGAAGAGGTAATTATTCTATTATAAATTGATTTAAACGTAATCTTAGAAGAAAGATGATAAGAAATGTTATGAATTTATAATGGGAGAATTAGGGAGAGAAGTTTTGAATAGATGGCAGTAATTAATAGATTGCATTCATTTCTCTTTCCAGTTGTTTTTTTTTCACATGCTTTTCTTATATTTATATACTCTCTTGAAGTTGGTGCTCGTATAAAAAGGGGTGATCTCTGGATTCATTTTAACTCTGAATATCCAGTTGGTCATTAATCGTAATTGAAAATAAAGTAAAATTCATAGGAGAGTACGCAAGAATATAAACTTGAACGAGAAGAAGAACGCGTTTTCTGGGGGGCAACCTTCTCAACCCCAGGCCACGACGCTTCAAGGCCGAAGCTGCTTGGTGGAAAGGGGTAGAAGGAAGCACAGTGGACTGCTCTACGCGGCCGAGAAGAGAACACAGTAAGGTCGTTCCAAATAAACTGTTTTTGTAGGGATAGGAGTGATTCATTTTAATCAGAAAGCTTATTCTGTATTTCGTCACGTAGAAAGAAAGGGAGGGTAACATATTTACCATGCTTAAAAGATAAGAAAAGTAAATGTACATTTGTTTGCGACTTCTAATACGTGAGAACAGAATCAATCTTTTCTTTCAAAAAAGGATTTGAAGATCTAATATTGTAATTTAGTGATTAAGAGTTTGTGTAAGAGTCTAATTATAATAGTAATCATTCTCTGGATTTTAGAGAGAGAAAGAGTTTCATTTTTTTTTTGTGAAAGTAATGTTAAGTCACAAGTACTAATTTTGATTTTCAATGTGTTTTTCTTTCATTTTTGTATAAAGTAATATTTTAACGATTCTTTCGAATTTCTGAAAGTGTGTGTTTGTTAAACAATTGGGTTGTAAAGAAGAGTAGGACATGGTGTATCGAGCTATAGGTGTGTGTGTGTTTTTTCTTACAGACAGTCAAGAGTATTCTGTATTTGATTTTTTTTTCTGTGTGCCATTTTATGTATCTGTCATAGCAGCAAATATTTTTAGAATATATTCTGAATTTAGTGAAAGTGATTCTCACCCGAGTTGTTTGTAATTTTGCATCCAATCCATAAACGATTTTCCCGACCCTGCCCCCTTTTTTTTTATTTATTGTGTCCACACTGGGACGTCTATCCTGGAGGTAGTCGACCATCTGGTGAATTGTGTTCCGCCCAAGACGTCTCAGGTCAAGTGCTGGCCTTACGGCTTGTACCGGGCGGTACTGTGGCCCGCAGTACAGAACCGTTTTTATACCTGGATTTAATTCCTTTATTTAATAATGAAATGCTTAAATATCATTTGTTTTATTTTTTATTTATTACTTATAAAATAATATAATCATAGAATAACTCTACAATGAGCTGTATTAACGTAATGTGCTATATGAACATGAAAATGAGGACTGTCAGCATGATGACTGTCTCAAAATGAGGACTGTCAGCATGATCAAGGTGTTGAGCATGATGTAATGATCCTGTCATGCAAAAAGAAACATTATAAATATTCTTTTAGTAATGGTGCCATGGGAGGAGAGCGCCGGCAAGTGTTTTTGAAGCATGACGAGCGGCGAGAAATCGCATTTAGAAATTGAAAGAATATTCGTGTACGAGTCAACAGAATACAACAATATATGGACATTTCGGAAATGATACGAATTTCTAAAGCATTTAGTTGTGTATAATTAGTAGAGGTGAATTGGAAATGGAAAGGATAAACAGTGTAAGGAGAACCGTCGACTGTTGTTTTGAAAGGAAGCGCTTCGAAAAGTCGAGGGTGGTCAGAGGATGATTAGCCGTCGTAAGGCACGGACGGAGACGCGTGGTAGGCGCGGTGAAATCTAATATACCGTTTTGTCAGAGGCATAATGCTAAGTTATTCGTGAAGAAAATGGATGGAATTGGAATGTGTGGTCGCAAGAAGGTTTGTGGAAACTGATGGGGCCATGAGTGTACAGCAGCAGCTACTCCAAAAAGGGAAGTGATAAACCTTTTTGACATTTTTTTGTTTTTGTGTAACAAGACCAAATTTAAAATACATTGCAGGACAAAAATTGTGAGATTGTGGTTGGAAGCAACGCTAAATGGATCCAATAATAAGTAATAATATAGTAAATTTCGGAAGGTGCACCAATAATAAATTAATGAAAGTAATTCAAACTATTTAGTATTAACTAGCAGTGTCGTTAACTTAAAGAAAAATATTTGTGATTGTTGTATTTTTCTTTGGTTAAAGTAATTTTTTAAAAATTACAAGGAAATAAACACAGTTGTCGTTATTCAGCTATGGGAAGTAAACAATGGAAAGCAACTATAGCCCCTACAATAATAATAGTGTTATTTACGGTTTCCCGTATGGGCCGGTTCTGCGTACCCACGGATATAAATTCGTTGACGTGGCTTCCTATTATTACGACGAGCTAGTAAAACAGGATAATGGTATCCAATATCTTGGGAGAGATTGATGGGAATATAATATTGTTATTGTGATAGGGGATAGGGGTAATAGGAACCATGACAATGACTTAGTTGTCTTCTTAAAATAGTTCGATAGTTCGACCAGCAGGTTTTACAGTGTATGATGTACTTAGAGTTAATTACAGAATCAGAACCCCCCAAGACTATATATTTTGTATAAATATTTTAAAATGTTTTATGACTTAAATTTACGTTCTTTTAATTTGGCAGAAATATTCACAAGACACTCTCAGATTCTCAGTGATATTCATTCCGTTATCTGATCAGAGTCTGTCTCTTAGCATCAACGCAAGCAAGACAAAGTTAATGGTCTAGTAATGGTTGTAAATTGTAACCTAAAATGGACGCGCGGAATTTCTGTAATATAAACAAAACAAAACATAATGCATACAAAATTTACCATTAGCATTATGTATAGCCCTAAAACGATTTTCCGGAAAAGGAAGAGAATGAAATTAACTTTAATTCCTTTTCAAGAAATTCATTTAGTCAGAACACACACTTCACAAATTATCTCTGATAATGCTTTCTCACAAAAAAGTGAAGAGAAGAGCCATGAGCTTGTTTTCGTTTTATAATGAAGTGTGACGTGGAAAAATTTCATTTCAAAAGCAACAATAATGCCTTCCTGGAAAGGTACACGAGCAACACCTGGAAAGGTACACTGCAAGCGAGAAAATTGTTCTTAGAAACATGGTATTCATAAAGCAGGGCTTTATAGAGATCTTGCTTTACCATATAAAATACTGAAATGCTAATTCATATTTTTTAAACGTTTTATTGCGTTTTTTGCAACATAATAAATACTGGTATGTAGAGAGAGAGAGAGATTCACAATCTCATCGTGGGGTTTAAGTAGTTCACTTTGAGAAAATTAGAAATTAGATGCATTAACAAAAATTTGATGGAAATTTGTACACAGAGAATTGTGTGTGTGTGTATATATATATATATATATATATATATATATATATATATATATATATACACACATATATATATATATATATATATGAAGAGAGAGAGAGGGGGGGGGGAAACGCGGGAAGCGAAGCATTTGTTGACTCCCAGATTTATTCAGTAGAATCACTCACTAGATTTAATCACTAGAGTCACACACAATTAAATATCGCAATCAGTCCACAGAAATGAATTAATCGCGGGACATGCACATTGATCCGAAAATTTTAAGAAGAAATGGCGTATTTTACGAGCTTTAAAAGTCTTCAATATTTTTTAATATCATACACATTTATTTTATTAGTACACATGCATCTCACTAATCCGATTCACACGATTCCTTTTGGCATCAGAGTCTCTGTGCGCATGCGCGCATCTGATACAACTTTAGCAAAATCGCTTGTCAAGAGAATGCATGTGAATCCGGTTTAATGGATCGAATAGGTTCTCCTAACAAAAACACAAAAAGATGAAACAGTAAATCCTTGCCTAAAAAAATCGGAAGGGAGAATATACTCTTGAGTTCTTTGTTGACCCCTCCCCCTTGTAGGCGAGTCATCTAGATAAAATATCTCATTCATTTGTTTCCGAGCACATCAACAGCTATGGCAATTAGTCCCGTTAATGTAGTGGATGTTTTGGTGGAGGTAACGTTTTCCTCCCAGATGGATATAAGATCCGTCGCCACCCTACAGGTCAGCTTGTGGAGGACTTCCGCAACCAGTGGACACCGTCCCAGTCGGAACAACCTCTAAAGTCCCGACTGGTCTCCCGGCATGTGCGGTAGTGTAGTGCATGTGTGTGTGTGTGTGTGTGTGTGTGTGTGTGTAAATAAGGGATGAAGGTAGAACAAGAAAGAGGAAAGAAAGATCGCGCGAGGTCAATGTTCAGTTTGTTAGAGTACTGCTACGCCATTTTCTTGGTATTGTTCGGAGAAATCTCAGAAAAGTTATTCAGATCAGAGCAGATGACCGCCAGAATTTTCCTTCAGACAGTGGCTATCTAGCTAATGTCAAAAATCGTTCCACCTGTGAAGCTCCAACCTTAGGATCTACCGGTCAGTGTGGCTGCAGTCATCAGAAATACTGGCTCAGAGCTAAAATCAACCGGTTTAATTGTCAGACTTATATCTTTAACTTCATATATTTTGTCGATTCGGATAGCTGAGATCGCTAAGACAATCGTGCGGCACCATTAATTTTGGACGGAAGGATTGCGGGTTCGAGTTCCGCCTCGGGCATGGTTGTGTGCGATTGTATGTTTGTGATTGTCCATTCATCATTGATTTTTTCGTGTTTCCGGGCGCGTCAACTGCTTTGGTCATTAGTCCCGTTAGTGTAGTGGATGTTTTTTCCTGGGAGATGGCCCCCGTTGGATGGCGAGATCCGGCGCCGACCTACCGTCGGCTAGTGGGGTTTCCCCCTAACCAGGACTCTCCCTCCAGCGGGGCACCGCCTCAGCCGGGACAAGCTCTAAGCTCCCGACCGGTCTCCCGGAATATTTGGTAGTGTAGTGCATGTTGATGTAAATGTGTGTAAGGGGGAGAGGATAGGACAGGGAAGAGGAAATACAGATCGCGCGCGGTCCGTGGCTCGTTTGGTAGGGTACTGCTCCGGCATTCACCTGGTGTTGATCGGAGAAACCATGGAAAACTACCGATCAGAGCAACCGGCCGCTAGAATTGTCCTCCAGGCAGCGACTGAATTCGACCTCGCTGAAAAGCTAGCGTCGAAAATCCTGCCGCCGTCAGGACTCAAACCTAGGACCTCCCGGTTAGAGGCGCTGCAGTGACATCAGTTGATGCAGTGAGCTACCGCTACCGGTTGTCCATTCATCATCATCATTATCATTATCATCTCATACTTTATTGCCCCAGCGTTAACAACCCTGAGGTGTAAAATTGGATTTGGCATAAAAAGTGCTGAACCCCCAAGAAGTCACGTGCATTTGCCTCCGGGAGAATATTACTGAGCCTCGGTTGGTTACAAGAGGCGCGTTTCTGTGGTGCTAAGATGGCCAATTTGCAACCAAAACAAATTGATATATTTTATGAAATCTTATATTACCGATGAGACAAATTAACCCTTGAGAGAACTTGCCTGCAAAGTGAGCGGTTGGGTGTAGCACAGCATCCGCAGTCCCAGCCGCTGCGATACTAATTCCGCAGCATACCAGCTGTAGTGCCCCACCGGACCCACGTGTTTTTCCATGCAGATCGCTGCGTGTTCCTTGCTTCCGGAGAACATGGCGAATACGACTCCTAGGTTCTCCAAAGTGAACGCGGCGTCCGCGAGACGCCCGAGATCGTTTGGGGCACGTGCAGGCCGACGCCCAGGGTCAAGGTCACGCACGCTGACGGCGGCGTCTGGCGCGACCTTGAGGTACAAAAAGGGCGCATGCACAACGGGTATACTGGCTTATGGAGAAGTAGTTAGAAACATCTTTTCAAATTAATCACTGGAAAGAACATACTTAGAAACCTGGATCTCATATCAGGAGACCAACTCAGAACTATACATGAGTTAACGTGGCATCGGTGTGTAGTATATCCAAGAAGGAATTCGGGAAGACTTTTTGGGTCGTTCTCAGTCCTGCTGCTAGATTCGCTTGATCTGCACAATACTGTTTGATACGATCGCGATCATGGGACATCTTGCGGCAGAACCAAGAAAGACGAAAAACGTCGTGCCAAATTCCATCTTGAAGATAATACCCACAGATGCCACATAAAAGAACAAGTATATTGTGAAGACTTTTTCGTATTCAAAACGAAGAGATGTGCAAGTGCTTTCCATCATTTCATTGACAACTTTTATTTTAAAATGTCGCAATACATGTATTTAAGTGAAAAACGACATCCGGTGTGAAAGCCGAAATAATACCTAGCGAACAAGAAGTGGAATTTGCGCAACCAACTTAAAATAAAGATATGTTGATTGAGTGACCAGAACAGATAGAAGGAGAAATGATTGACGGGAAATTAATTGTAATACTAAATATAAACTCGAGAATTTACAATATGTATATATAAAAGCAATAGAAACAAAAGCAATAAGGGTAAAAGTATCGCTAAAATGATCACGTTTTGAATAAAAGCCACCGAACTGAATTCTAAACATATTGCAAACCACATGGAAAAAAAAAATAAAAACGAAAGGGAGTCAATGAAGTAAGATCAAAAAGAGAGACAAAATACAGACGAAGTTTGAAAGAAGAATAACAAAAGAAATTGAGAGAAAGAGGGATATACAAAAGAAACAAATGTAAAAAGAGAGAATTCGATTTGAACATCAAGAGAGAAAAAAAAAAAAACGATAGAAAACAGAGGTAAAAGAAAAAATGGAAAAAAAAAAAAGAGGAAAGGAGAAAAAAGCCACCAAAAGAGAAAAAACAAGAACTGAGAAGAGGGAATGTGAATAAGAGAGATAAAAGGAAGTAGAGTGAGGGAATGAGGAGGAAAGCAAAAAGGAGAGAGAAAGAGAGAGACGAGAGAGAAAAGGAGAGGAGATGAGGAGAGAGAAAGAGAGAAAAAGGAGAGGAGAAGAGGAGAGAGAAAGAGAGAGAAAAGGAGAGAGGAGAAGAGGAGAGAGCAAGAGAGAGAAGGAGAGATAAGGAGGGAGAGAAAGGAGAGAGAGAGAGCGAAGGAGAGAGGAGAGAGAAGAGAGAAAGAAAAGAGAGGGGGAGGAGAGAAGAGAGAGAAGAAGGAAGAGAGAGAGAGAAGGAGCGAGAGAGAAGGAGAGAGAGACCTCGAGGGCGGCGCCGCGCAGGGCGTCGCAGCGCGCGAGGGCCCTGCGGGCGAGGGCCCCCAGGCGGCCAGGAACGCGGCGTCGGGGGCCCAGAGGCCGGCGTCGCGCAGCGCGGGCAGCAGGCGCTGGAGGAGGCGGGCGCGCACCCGCCCGCTGCCCGGCGCCAGCAGCACGGCGCTCGCTTCCGGCCACGGCCTGCACACACGGAGTGGCTTGCCGCGCGCGCCCACTGCAACGGCCATTAACCCAGTCGAGGATGGCTCTCCTGCTGGATGGGGAGAGCCGGCGCCAACCGACACATCCGCTTGCCGGAGGTTTATCCTCCGGGTATCACCCTCCAACGGGCATCCGGTTTTAGTTTCAACCTTTCGGAGCAAAGGTAATTATTGTCCCGATATACTGAAATTTCGCAGTGCATTTCTTTTTATTATTTTACTTTTATTATTTCATCGATATCATTAGCTCTTATAAGGGGAAGAGCAAGCAAATTTTTATATTAATTATTTAATAGCCTTCAGGTTTGTTCAACTGTGGGCCAGCGGACCGAATGCAGACCGTGGTGCCAGTCATTGTGGCCCGCGAAGAGTTTTTAGTCAAAAGCGAAAGTTCCTCGCATCCATGTCTGGAGAGAACAATGCGTGCCTAGCGCAAGCGTCCTGTCTGACTTAACACTCCCTTAATGTAAAAACAGTTGCAGTTTATATTGAAGATCTTTTTCCATTCAATTCAGAAATTCATATTTATCCCGATGGGTTTCCCTGCGTTATGCATGGTACGGCCTGATACCACACATAGTTTCATTCCTCCTCCCCACTCTCAGGAATCAACAATGCGGGAAATTCAGCTGTGAATCGTCCGAGAGTTGAAAATATGTCCCGCAACCATATTAAACGGTTTAGTTGTGGCCCTGGAATCCTAGCAAGTTGGACACCCTCGGTCTAATCGGAGCTATACTAGCGAATCTAATGATGGCAAATTTTACCAAAACATCGATACATTGATGTTTCGATACATTGCTAAACGCTTTTCGATGTCGATGAAAACATTGACGAGAAAACATAAATGTTTAAACATCAATATTTTAATTATATACTAATAAACATGCTGCTTTCTTATGCTTTTATAATTTCAGTTCCTAAAAGCAATATATTTTAATATTCGGTTAACAGCATGTTAGTAGTATGTAAAAGTTATCGTGGAATATAAAGAATAAAATTAAGAATAAAGAACATCGGGTTTTGCTATAGATTTCGTGTTTCACTATCGATTCACGCAATGATACGCCTGGCGATATCATACATTCATAACCCGAGCAGCTCAAATTTACTCAAATTACACAGGCAAAATGTGCAGCGTGATAAAGAGGATGACGCAAAACAACGATATTACTGTGAATTGCTGCTACTTCACAACATGCTTAAACCCCTTTGCTTAAATAAAATTAAAAACAATTAGAATAAAAAAACAGATGTTTTTGCAACAAAATATCGATGTGAAGAAAACATCAAAAGCCTAATATCGATGTTTCACATGAAAACATCGATGTTTTAAAAACATCGATTTTTTTGCCATCCCTAAGCGAATCTACATATAGTAAAAAAAAACACCACCTGCCCAGTTGGTTGGTTGGTTGACTAGTGTGTCCGCACGCGTCAACAGCTTAGGTCATTAGACCCGTAAGTGTACTGCATGCTTTACACTCTCGGGAGATGGCAGCGATCTTCCCCCATTGGATGGCGAGATCCGGCGCCAACCTAGTTTCTGCTAGCGGGGTTTCTCCCTTACCAGGACTCTCCCACCAGCGAGGCACCGCCCCAGCCGGGACAAGCTCTAAGCTCCCGACCGGTCTCCCGGAACATGTGGTAGTGTAGTGCATTTTTGTGTAAGTATGTGTGTGTGTGTGTGTGTGTGTGTAAGGGGAGTGGATGGGACAAGGAAGAGGAAGAAAAGATCGCGCGCAGTCTGTGGCCCGTTCGGTAGGGTACTGCTCCGGTATTTGCCTGGTGTTGATCCGAGAAACCACGGAAAACTACCGATCAGAGCAGGCGGCCGGTAGAATTCTCCTCCAGACAGCGACAGAATTCGACCTAGCTGACAAGCTAGTGTCGAACATCCTGCCGCCGTGGGGAGTGGGAACCTAGGACCTCCCGGTCAGAGGGGCATCAATTGATGCCCTGAGCTACCGCTGCCGGTACCTGTCCAGCAAGCGGGCCTTGTGGTGTGATCGGCCGCGGCGCGCGCCGGCGCCCACCAGCGCGAGCGGGGGCGCGTCGCGCAGCAGCGCCAGGGCGTCGGCGGCGTCGCGGGCGGCGGGGCCGTCGTGGGCCGCCACGGCCACCAGCGGCACGCCCGGCGCGGCGGCGAGCGGCCGCAGGAGGGCGCTGAGGGCGGAGGCCAGCGCGCGCCGCCGCGCGGCCGCCAGCGCCACCTCCGACGCCAGGGCGCTCGGCGCCCGCGCCGGGGCGGGCCGCCGCCGGGGAGGGCGGTCGCCGCCAGGGCCAGGGCCAGGGCGAGGGCGGCGGCCAACCACCGGGGGTGACGCACGATAACCACTGGAGGAGCACGCATTCACTACCTTCAGAGAGGTACAGAGATAGAAATAGAGGGAGAGAAAAGAAAGAGAAAATGAGGGAAAGAGAAAAAAAACATATAGAAGGAAAGATGGAAAGACAGAGGAAAGATGGAGGGAGACGGAGAGACGGAGAGGGAGAAAGAGGGAGAGAGAGGGAGAGAGAGGGAGAGAGGGGAAGGAAAGATGGAAAGACAGAGGAAAGATGGAGGGAGACGGAGAGACGGAGAGGGAGAAAGAGGGGAGAGAGGGAGAGAGAGGGAGAGAGAGAGGGAGCCAAAGAAAGAGAGAGGGAGAGAGAGAAAAAGAGAGATAGGGAAAGAGTGAGAGAACGATTAGAGGCTACATTTGTGTTGCTGGCCATGAACAGCTGTGGATATAATTCCGGTAAGTGTGGTTCACGTTATATCCCGAGAGGTGGCGGAGTTTTTCTCCTGCTAGAATGATTTCCGGGCCAACCTACACATCGGCTTGGGAGGTTCCCTAATTTAAGTATCTGCGCCATCTGGATACCTTCCTAGGTCTACGCTTTCGATTAGCTATCATTTACGATTCCCAATATGTGTAATTTTCTCCCGAATATCGTCAGTGTTAGAAAGACAGCAAATTTGATATAATAACTGAAAATAAATAATATAAAGGAGAATCAATGTATACAAGAAAATGCCGTTTTGTAACTTTTTTCTGCTTCTAGGGTTCTCTTGTCGTAAACTATTTTGATAAACATTAAAACGAATATTTGGTTAGAAACGAGCTTTTCTCAACTTAAAAATTAATGATTAATTTTTGTACGATGACAGTGCGTAATATTTACTGCGTTGCGTCCATTCTGTTTTTTAATGCAGAATAAATTGCATTTAGCGCAGAAATATATTTATTCCCGAATGGCAATCACAAATTCGTCTCTGTGAATTTAATTTCATATCATACAAAAAGAAGAACTGAATTTCATTTTAAACCAACTATCGTTACGTATTAACTTCGGTCCTTCAAGAAACAAAAAATGGGCTTCGTTAAAAGTTCTAACTTGAAAAGAATGTTTTTGAGTGCCATCAAGAGTAACGATGAACTGAAGCGTGTCTAAACGAAAAGTTTTAGTTATGTTAAGATATTTAATGGTATGAATTGTTATCTACGCTTTGAAAGTACGGAATGTTAACAGATATGAGAATTCCAATTTACGAGATGAAAATTGCTACTTCATTTTTGTTTACTTTTTGATTAACATTAAATATTAAGGTTTTCCATTTGTGTGTTGTTACACAATTATAACAGGATTAAGGAAAGAGATAAAACCTCCCTTGACACGTTTGCCATAAAGTTTTTACGTTAACCAGACAATACTTCCATTTGCAAAATTACGTCAGTAAGCTCGCAAGGGTCATACGCGTATAATTTTTGTGTATTGTGTGTTATTACATTTACGCGCATGAAACTTTTAAGATATACTGCAAAACAATGAAAATACTAATAATACTAATAAATAATTAATATGATTGTCAAATCAAATGAATTATTTATTAGTTGATTTTGCACGGGAAAAGCTACTTATGTTTTGGATTTTAGCGAAGGTTGCGGTAGGTTGCGTTTAACGCATGAGTGACACTGATAATCTTGAATTCAATACGAATTCAATATGACCCCAATATAGACCGAAACATTTTTCAAAGTTAACGTAGAAGATAAAATTTATATGTATAGGAGTTAATCTACGAGTTCACGCACAGCCAACAACACCAGGAACCAACTGTGTAGCGATACATCAACTGCTAAATAGTTGTGCAACATGACAATATCTAATTAACTCAATTTTGCGTCTAATAGTCACTTGTCCGTGAGTAATTATGTTTAAGATGAAAATAAAATCACAGCATGCTGATGTGATTGAGACATCAAATAGTGCACCAGATGAAAAAAAAAGTCTCCGATTCCCAGTTTGTCCATTTCGTTTCGCTGAATATGAAAACATCAAGGTGACATTGCGCACACTACAACATGTTGGAATCAATATACTTGAATATAATTGGAATATAATTGGAATCAGCCATGGAGCGCTGGCTAAAGTCTGGTGATTGTACGAGTGTGAGGTGTTTTGCATGTTTTGAAAATGTAATTTGGCATAAAAATACATTCAAAGTTGTGTTCCACACACTCAAGTTTGTTTTATTTCTTTGTGGGTATTTAGTTACTTGTGGTTAGGCGGAAGAGCGGGCCTGATGGTCCGAGCCTCACCATATCAATAAAGGCATTATTATTATTATTATTATTATTATTATTATTATTATTATTATTTAAATCGCGAAGCCAAAGAGCTTGAGCCGCAACTCGGAAATGTGCAGGGAAACGTCAATACTGATATGTACATGCGTGTATATATAATGTAAATAGAAATTTACGACTTGGAGCTCGAAACTACACACCTTGCCTCTGTCTAGCCTTAGATATTTCCCACTAGCAGCCTGATCATTGTTTTTTGTCGTTACCGCAACATATTTCATCTATCCCAGCTACCAAGTGTTAGTTAATCCTTAAAACTTTATCCGACTAACGTTATGCAGCAAATCTGATTCTAGTTTGATCTATATTCACTCATTTTGGGTAATGTGAAATTTAACAGATAAATTCAAAAGTTAGCTAGATTTGATTATTAGTTGGGACGTACCAAAACTCACGGTAGAATGAAAGTGACCCAGCTTCCAGTGCGACAACTTAATAAAACAATTCTGGAATATGCAAACGCAGAAAGCGGTGAAGTTCCCCCTTTCACGGTCGATTTCCGACTGAAAGTTTTGCCTCCACCACAACTGCTAACGGGACAGGGAGACTGCCATGCATGGACCAATCCAACGCTTCACGATTACGGATGAGTGTTCACAATTGCAAGGAGATTGGACTGCTGTCAATTGTTCTCATGTAACTGAGGCAGCTTTCATAGTCACGATCCTTCAGGAAAAACTAGTGGTGCTAAAAGAGCACGTACTTTTTCGCCCGTAATTTCACGTTAGATTACGCGAAAAATACTCAATTTTTCGAAAAAATCTACAGGTCCTTATTTCAAATCCTATCTTTAGGAACAGATTTCATTAAAGGAAAAAAATCTCTCTTTAATCTTCTAGTTGTTGAAAGATTCCGAAAAAAATTGAAGTATTGACATTTTCGAAAAATCAGGTTTTTCAACGAACAGAGATCTACACCACTCTCTTAAACGTCCTTCACTATATCGAACAAAATATTTAATCAAAAACCATGGAGCCATTTTTTGAAAAAAAAATGGAAAATGTCCCAGGCGCTTCATGTAAAGTACCCGCAAAATTAAAATTTCAGTTTCAAATTCAAAAGGCCACAACATCAGTGACATCGATTCTGGAATATCAACTTTGTAGAAAATCAGCATAACGGTTTAGCAACTAGTGATGTTCACTGACGGACAGACGTTTTGCCGTCATTCGATTTTTCGGTATCAATGACTCACAAAACACGGATTCTAACTGCACCACGAAATATAAGATTTTTTCTAAATTTAGCAACTGGATTTATCTACTTTTTCGATACCCTGTAATTCGAGTTTTTCTGCCGAAATATTGCTGTTCTTTTACGCAGCATTACATAACTTCCTCTCTACACCGTAGCGAGAAAGTAAAAAACTGTTTCTCAAGGGCAGTAGTGCTGGGAAGCTTTGCAACGCTTCCTGGCATAAACACCGACCTGATCTGTATTTCAGAGTCGATGAGCTATTCCTAAATAGTAACTAATGCTGACAATGTACAGCATACGACAAACATTCAATATATAAGTTTATTTGGTAATACAATAATTGCATATGATTTTCTTTAGAATAACAAACGATTTTAAAGTAAAGCCATAATTTCGAAATTATTTCAAGAAAATTAAAGTCGAAATGATCAGTAATAATGTAACTTCACGCCGAAAATATAATGGCAAAAAATCTCCTACACACCGTGTCGCAGTTTGCAGAACTTTCGGAGGATAAAATATGACTTAAACGTTCATAACGTACCGGATGTCGGCATTTCAATAGCTTCCCAATGTTATTATTTTGAGGGTAAATATTTTCTTTCGTTTTCTCTCAATAAGCGTTTTATTGTATTTAAAATTATATAGTTTTTTTTGTTGTTTTCTCTTATCCAACCTTCGAGTTCTATTCACAGCTCAGTCTTTGAAAATTGGCCTTGAAAATTAAGCAATTATTCTGGAAGTTTCGCGTCTTCTCTCTGGCCATTTTATGTGTTAAAATAGATCACGTGGCAAATTTAGAAATTTACCAAAACGATAAATACTGATTCAGTATTGTAATATTAATATTCAGATTGTAATATTTTCCGTAGAGATAAAGTCAGGAGGTGAAATATGCAACAAACGCTTTCAACTTCTTAAGTATTTAAATTCGCACAAGAAAATAATTTTAATGAAATGTTCGAAGGGCTATACTCCAGTTACTGATTATTGCATCAATAGTATTAAACACGAACATTACAAGAGAATAAAAGTAACATAGTTCGTTAGTCTTCAAATTTTTCCACAAAAGTTTTAAATAATAATACATATTGTACTAAATACTTACTTTTCTTTGTAGAATTATACATTTCGCTACAAAAATGCAATTTACAGGCTAGAAAGGTAAATCACAAAGACTCCAAGAGCCCAGTTGAAACCCGCAATGAGAGAAATATTTTGCTTCACTGGCTTTTATTTCCAAGAGAAACAAAACAAAAAGCAACAAAAAAAAACGTCATCGTAAAAGTTTTCATGAGCCTACTAATTCACATTAATGACAAAAGACGTATACCCGACTCCACAGTATGTAGAAAGTGACCCACCAGCTCCTCGCAGTTCGTTGAGGAGCTTGTGACACATGGCGCAAGTCGGGCAATATCTACTTCCCATTTTGTTCTCGACCGTGGATTAAGTGCGCGTCGGTTCCCGAGAATGAATCACAGGCTAAGGGGTCGTCCCTCAAAACGCGGTTCGTTTTTCACTGGGGCGTTATTGAAACGGCACAAGCAGTTTTCCTGGCAGCGAATGGATCGAGATATTACGTCTGTATGCGCCTCTCTTAGTTTCTGTTGGGGCATATGGACGAAATGTCGCTTTGCAATAATGCCCTGCATCCAATATGCTAAACGATTTGTGTACCAAGGGATTCGTTACAAATTGATTTCATTGCTGCTGCCGAACTGAAATAAAAGTTTGGGCTAAGAGATCGTTAATTTTTAAAGCAACTTCTGATTTACGATAGCCGCTCTCGGAGATGGTTGCCAATAAAGTCGAATGATTTATTTCTTCAATGCGATGTTGGGAATAACGCGAAAAGGGGGGGTTTAGAGCGGAACTGCAAATATCGATGAGGGAAAACTTTTTTGGGAAATTCATGAATGGGATTTGCGAGTTTTGACAATGTTATTGGACTTTTAATTTAAATTAATGTACTAATTTTTCTTTAGTCACAGAAAATCCTTTTGTTCTTTTGGAAAACATTTCGAAATAATGAACCTTTTCTCATGTGCAACTTAGGAATGCAATTATAAAACTGCCTTTGTCCTTACAGCGCGAACACAATCAGACTCACGAATCGTATTGGTAACCCAAATTAAAAGAGAAACATTTCTTGTTAAAAAAATATTTCAAGAGGAGGAATTTGAAACATTCTTTAGTTGTCAACTGTGTGTTATGCAGTTCTACCATTGTATAATTCAAGATAAAGACGAAAATCTTAAGTATTATATTTCCTCTACGATTTGGTCACTGTAATAATCTATACTGACTTTGATATTAAATAAAAATTCAACTGAATAGACCCACCACCCCAAATACTAACAATAATTTATTACCGGAAATAGAAATAAATAGTTGACTGACTTCACAAATGTCGTCAAGTAACATACTGTGTAATATGTAATAAGTGCACTGTATAATAATGTGCAACTAGTACAGGTCGCAATCCACGAATGTCGTCATTGAATTCCTCAAACTTATAACTACTCTTCTTCTTATAATAAAGTCTCTACAATTTTTAATACTACGGCCAACACTAGAAAATGAATATAAACTGAATTGCGCAGTTTATAAAATATCTGTACTTAATAATAGAATATAATTTTAATGTTACAAATCATTTAGAACGTCTCTCAAATGGTTCAAATTAAAACACGCAACTTCAATTTTCAAGCATTTCCATTCATCCTAAGTCCAATAAAAGAAATATATTTTACAAACATTACATAATACCAGAGAAAGTACAAAATATAATTCCTCTATGATCAAATGAACGTATGTTGTAAGTCACATGAAAAAAACTTTGTATACGAATTCCATTCGATGGATGTATATCGTGACAGTATTCGTTAATGGTACTTCTTTTAAAAGCATCTTCTGTTGTTGACACGTTAAACCTTCATGAACTACTTGATTAATTTTAAAAATAATCATCATTCTAAATTAGAGCAAATCCTATGGTAAATACTAGAGCAAATCGGGTAACCTGCGTTGTCCATCAGCCCGTCACTAAAGTTTGAACACTTTTTTATTTAAATAAATAAATAAATAAATAAATAAATAAATAAATAAATAAATAAATAAATAAATAAATAAATAAATAAATAAATAAATAAATAAATAAATAAATAAATAAATAAATAAATAAATAAATAAATAAATAAATAAATAAATAAATAAATAAATAAATAAATAAATAAATAAATAAATAAATAAATAAATAAATAAATAAAAGTTTGAACACTTTCCACTCCACCATTGGGAGAAATTAATCATTCAACTTCCCTCCCATTTATAGTGGAGACTGGCCATTCCTTCGCGATCTTTTGAAAAAAATTAGAAGAAAATTATAAAAATAGTTTTAGGAAAGATTTAAAGTACATTCATAAATGATAATTACCTCATTCCATACCTCCCTTGAAGACAAATCGATTGGCACTATTTTTAACCAGATACTGTTAGAATATTCTAGAATACGTGTTGTGGTGGGAAATTGATAAAGCCTTTCAGGCGTATTGCACATTCTTCACATGTGATTTATAAGAATGTCGACATTTAAGTCTAATTATGTAACAGCGGTGAAACATTTTTTTAAAATAATTCTTTCAATACTTTTTCATTTAGTACTCGCTGCCAAAGGATGTACGGGACAGGCTGACTAGCCATGAAAATTGTTCTTAAAATGTGTTTTTATCGTGAACTTGTAAAGAACAAATTTTTAAAAATTCAACATCAGGTACACGACAGACTAAACAGTCTCTAATATTATACAAAATGTTCAATTATGTAAATTACCTATTGTGAAAATAAAATTAGCACGTTTATAAGAAACAGAAATGCAAAAAATGCTGATTAATATTTATTGAAGAAATAAAGTATCTCTCCAATTGTTCAATCTAAAATTATCAGATTCAAAGTCAAAATCTGTTCATGTTTAAGTCAGGGAAATGGAACCTATTTTAGAACACAAAACCACGGAATATACGTCCTCTGCGAGCAAACAAAGTTGGTCGGGTGTCGCAACTCACATGGGAAAACTATAAGAACCCCCTTGGGAGGGCGTAAAACGTAATGGAGTGGAGAGATATGCAGTGACACGTTCCCTTAATGGCCGCATTTCGCCAAGTCCGCGGAGCAAAGACGTGTTTGTTCTGCTTTCGTGGTTTCGCTGCAAAGTCTGTGCTAACTCCGGTCGCAGAGATTTCCGATGATGCGAACACCTGAGATTGCACTTCCGTCTCGGTAGTTACAGAAACTTGGTAATCTCTCGCGGGTGTCAAAGAACTTCCTGTTCCACTCGGAGACGAACTGGAAAGGTGCGACAAAGCACTTCACTATCTCTTGTTTACGGTTCCACCAGGAGATGGAATGGTGCAAGTACTTGACTGGAAGTTTTGAAGTAATAAAATCGACATTCCAGTAATCCTATACAATTAAAAAATCTGACTTTGCCGAACATGTGACGACGAAAAATTCCAAAATCTTAAAAATGTTCATTATAATGAATGTTCACTCGAATTCGTTTCACTGCATTCATGCACAGTCCGAGCTCTCACGATTTTCATTCGCCCTTTTCTTCTCTAGTGACAAAATCGCTTTGATATTCCATCAGGGAATAATTTTAAACAACACTTTACCCTTTTGTTCTGGTTTCTTGGAGATATTTTGTATTCGATTAGGTAACAGGAATTGTATCGTCCTTACTGACATTTATGTTTATTATATTTGCAATTTTTACATCTTCATCAGATATGATCAAAAAAACTGTTAAAAACATTAAATAAAAATGTTGATAATTAACCTGTACAACATAATAAATGAAAATGTGCATTTGATAGATAAATTATTTTAAAAAATAATTTAGAAACATTTTTTAGATAAATAATTTAAATAAAAATGAAAGGAAATGAACATAAAAAGAGAATGATGAATACACGAGGTGGTTCATTTTACGACAACTCTTCAGTAAAAACAAATGGCTAAAAGATGAATTCAGTATTTCATTCACTTGTCTGCTGCGATATGAAATAAAAATAATTGAAAAACCTTGGAGAGACGCAAATTTAAGATACGTGAATTTTCAATCTCTTCAACCAAATCCGGATTAAAATACATAATATGAAAAATATTTTTATTCAAATCCTTTCATTATTTTATGCTCTTCGAAATACAACTACTTATTCTTCTCTTATTCAAAACATAATAAAACGCAATTTGATAGTAATATATAAAATTTCATTTTGTGAATATTACGGTTATTTTGGTCTTAATCATACCCTTTTATACGAAAATAATGTTCAGATTTCGTAATACTTCAGTTGTTGCAAATAAAACAATTTGTAATGCACATATGTTATTATACATTTATTTAAAAGAAAAATGCAAAGCTTATTTTGAAAATCACAATGAAAAAATAATTAAATATTACAGAAAAAATGTCAACTTCTTCATCTTCTTTTCTAAATTCTACTGACAAACCGTGTGGTATCACAGCGCAAAGAAAGAAATTAATTACCACAACAGTTGGGAAGAAAATTCGCAACAATAAACGACAATGCATCTCCTCCGGTATACAGAGCTCATAAAAGTTGGCTGATACAGCTACACTTCACTTTCACCGTAGTCTGCTCCATTGCATTCGGAATACAGGATTCCCAGAGTTTGGTACTCATGGTCCCACAAAATGATAGCACAAAACTTATCACTAAATTAAAGTCATATTTGCATTTACATAGAAGGCTTGACATCTGAGAAAACTCGACATAAAATTCAAACTCTTTTGCGCACGGTCATCAAGGGAAATTAATAAGAAGAGATTAATACAAGCCACGCGCTTCTATATTGCAGCGTATGAAAATTCAGCACACGCTTTCAGAACTCGAAATTCAAATGAAAAATTTCCAACAGAAAATGTCATCTAAAATAAAAGACTCGTTCCTGGCTAACGCTGAAATTAAAAAAAAATATAGTAAAGAAATTCAAAAGCACAGCTGGTAATTTTTCAAATTCTCGTTCCACCCACTATTTTGCAATCACCACGCGCCGAGTTGAAATTATCCGACGCTCCCAAATATACATGAACTACATATTTTTACAAAAGAACGTATTCCTTTCGAAAGCCACCTCACCCCCCATTCTTTTTCATCGTTACTCACAAACAGAAACTCTTTCGCCCGCCGCTGGGTGGAAAATGACCATCCAAAAACAATACAACTTTTCCCATTTGGCATGTGTGCACCATACGTAGCTCAGAATTCGCATCAAATTGCCAATTAAAGTTGATTCAAACGGCGGGCCCCGGTGCGTGTGGCTGATGCAGCGTTGGGGCGCCTGGCGTCGGAACGCCGCCGCGCCGCGACGAGCCGCGTCGTGAGTGAACGCGGCGTCGCGTGCCCGCCAGCAGGCGTCGCGACGCCACGTCGCCGGAGAGGGAAGGTGGCGCGCCCTCCGTATTGCATCGCATGGCCATTAAAACGGAGTCTCGTTAGGAGGCGCGCGGGAGCTGCAGGGCAGTGGGCCAAACGCAAATATTTTGCGAAGCGGAATCATGAGTTCCTTGCTTTCTTGATCGATTACTTCGTGTTTTCCGGAAGCGTCAACTGTTACTGTTAACACAAAAAGAAAATAATTCAAATTTGCCGGACTAGACATTACTTCGTGTTTTTCGGAAGCGTCAACCATTATTGTTAACACATAAAATGCTGGAAATAATTCAAATTTTGCGGGACTAGACATTACTTCGCGTTTTTCGGAAGCGTTAACTGTTATTGTTAACACATTAACTTTGAAAATAATTCAAATTTGTGGGATGAGACATGGTGTTATTAAAGGCACGTTAACAAAGGACAGAGAATAATGCAGTAGATTTCTCAATTTTTTGAAGGGCATAAATTTGAACGCTGAAATATAAGACAAATGTGTAAACCAGCTAGGAATGTGATATGAATGTTCCCATCCGAACTGTCATAACTTTGCATGTACAGAAGTAATCATGTTATTGTGTAGACGTCGCTAATAACCCTTTGTAACACATTTGATGCCACATAAAATAAAATAAATTAATTTTTTTAATTCAAATCTAACATCTAACGTCAAATAAAACCATTATAACATCCCGTTGGCATAAATAAAAGAACTATCTGTGCATTTTTTTAAAAGATGTTGCCTAAAAGACAGTGTATTTTCCTCCCCAAAAACCGAACTTCATTATACCTAAAAATAAAAAAAATATTTCTCAGAGAAATGCTTCAAACTATTTCACAGCGTGCCAACAGAGTGCAGTACTGCCCGACCGACGCGTGGGAAATCGACACGATTGTGCCAGTGTCGGTTTTTGAAGAAATCTATTTTTTTTTCAACTAAAGACGCTGTTAGCGAACATTGATACAAATCAACGGCCAAATCAACTGTGTAACGGATCGTCTCATACACGAAGCGGGAGACATTTTCGTATACCAGGACGATATTATATTTTTCGATCGGTGACGTATCGAAGCTCCTTTTCCCGTGTCCCTTTTCCATGTTACCCGTGTTCAAGCTGTTTGTGTGGCAGGACTGATGGAAGATTTTTATACGTCCGCCCGAAGAGTGAAGAAAGGTAATTGAGAACGCCCAGAATAGGTGACACATATTTTCTTGAAATATTTAATGCTGGAAATCAGATTAAAACGCCGATGTGATCTGACAAACTTAATTTATTTTTCATTTCAGAACTTTCTATTGGAAAAGCGAGGGAAGGTGTTTTTTTAAATTACGTCAAACAAAAGTTTCGAGCTCTCCTAACCTGCTAATGTAAAACAAAGCTTTACCATGCTTCAACAGTTATGGTCATTAGTCCTAAAAGTGTATGAAAACTGATATTTTTATCGCGGAAGGGGGCGGGGATCTTCCCCAATGAATATCGAGATCCGGCTCCGATTAACACTTCGGCTTACGGGTTTTTCCGCAACCAGAAATCTCCCATCAGCAGCATCTCCCACGAAAAATAAAGTTATTACATCTAGCAGAAGAAGTGAATTTTTTTTGTAAAAGGTAGATAGAGCGGTTAAATGATTGTTAATAATATTACAGTGTCTAAGTTTTTAACATTTTTTGTTAAGTATAAATGATTATATACCAGAAATATTTTGACTTTGTATGTGGTGAGTGATATGCATAGCCAAACCTTAAACACGCTTTTTCTCAAAAGTACTTTTTTCACATTCAAGTGCAGTTTTGTCAGAAACTATTTATCCTACATACATGAACCTTTGCAGACTAATTAAATGTTCCAATTTCGTTCTTGTTAACTATAAATTAAGTGTAATGGTAAAATGTTTTCTAAATCTTTCTATTTTTCATAGGTAAAAATTTGAAAAAATTCTTGCATGGCTTTCGTAATTTTTCTTTCATTAACTATGCTTAATGGAGTGTAGAAGAATAGTTCAATATATCACAAATTTTATACTTAATTACTTTAAAAAGCATGAACTTTGAAACATTAATAGTTTCTGAGGGAAATGCACGAGAGTTAAGTACTATTTTTCCCCTTCTCTCTCCGCATGTATAAATAAAATAATTATTGATGACATTCATACACCCAACTTTGGTTATGAAACATTTGTCCTCAAAAAAAGTCCACAATTGCTGAAAAAAACCCGTTTGATTTTTTCTATTCAATTCAGAGATATAAAGCGTTATATTATGGGGAAATTTGAAGCTAAAACGAAGCTAAAATGTACCATCTGCCCTTAACTGCCCCAAAACGGACTGGAGCGCTGCGTGGGAACGCGTTCCGACATAACTCCCTGATGGAAATCTTTACATTTTGTTTATGCGAGTGTTAAGGAAGGGAAGCAGTAAATGAAGAGAACTAGCACATACAACAATTGTGCACCTGGTGTTGCAGTACGGAGCAGCGTGTTGGGATCTATATAGAAAGGGCCCAATAAACTCCATCGAAAGAGTTTAGAAAGTAGCAGCAAAATTTGTTAAAAGCGGAAATTCGTTAGGAAATATTTCCATTGCATTGTCATGAAAATCATGGCCGGAAAAAAAAGGTGTATTTTACAAAGCGTTAGGGAAAAATACGGCATGGAGGGAAATTCAGGTAAGAATGCATGAACCCGTCTACTTAGCACGTGACGACAATATTAGAAAAATACATCCAAAGAAACAGAGAACTGATATTGGAAAATACCTTTTGTAAATAGGACTATTAAGTCATGGAATAGCTTGCCTGCAGCACTAATTGAGACTTTTCTCAGAAACATCAACACTTTTAGGTTAAGATTAAATTCTAATAATAGTGTAAGCGATAGGATCAGTAGTCTGTGAAGGGCCTCTGCATTTAGTAAGCATGCCTTAAATAGAATAGTTTTTCTCTGTGTATTGATTTGTATGTATTTTTAGTATTCATTATATTATGGTATTATTTGTATTGTAAATGTAAAGAATTTGCCACCGGGCTTAATGCCCAAAGCAAATTAAATAAATTATCTATTTATCTATCTATCTATCTATCTATCTATCTATCTATCTATCTATCTGTCACAACCGGCATACGCCCGCTGAAAGGACTTGTGCTTCCTGCAATTGCGTGGGGAAAGCCCTAGAAAAATAAATGGACAGAATGATTCAAAATTTCCTTCGAACCTCTGAAAGCTAGATTCTCGGAATGATGCAACGGAAATGATACTTTGTTTTCGCGAAATGGAGATTGTTTTCCCGCCAGCGAAGAAAAATGTCGCACCCCATGGCGTAAAAATGTTAAAAGCACACCGCCAAAGGTTCCCAGTTTGAAATGTCCCCCTGCAGCAAAGCGATGGCCCGCGGGAAATTGAGAATGAGAGAGCCTTAGTGGTTGCTGCGCGATACTCGCTGTTTAAGGAGATTTTTCACTGCGGAGGGTTACCGCTATCGACAGCAATATCGATCTTCTACGCATGTGAGGTACGAGTTTATCATTATTGTGCATGTGTACATGCGCAGAAGTTCGAGATTGTAGTTGACTGTGGTTCCATGCAAAAACTCCTTAACTTTGTCAGCATTATTGCGTGCTGCTAAGTTAGATGGTGGGCATGTAGAACTGTTATCGTCATAACGCTGCATTCGGTGTGTTTGCCAACCACGAAAAGTACAATGAGGTTTTATTATTGTAATTTTAGTGCTGTTTGAACGGCATCAAATGCTGCCGTTCAAATGCATTTGTCACACCCATGAATATATGAATGCTACTCTGGCATAATTTGCTAAGCACAGAACATAACCCACCACAAAAAACGGAAAAGATAATTTAATAATAGTATTTTAAAAAGCAATTATTTTTAACATGATTAGGAACACGAATATTTACCACCTCTTTTCCTTAGTTTAGATTTTTGGGCAATGCTGCATATTAATGCCATCACTCAGTGTAGTGAATTGAGCAATGTGAAAAATAGGGTCATGCTACAACATTTACTACAAGGATAGAAAGTCTCAACAGAGTTCATAAGATGAAGGACGCTCAAATATTGTGAAAAACACGCGAATCTTATTTTAAGTTCTAAAAACATGTTCTGCATTGAACATCTCCTTTGGAAATTTTTTTTATTTGATAGATATTTAACCCAGGAGTGACTGCAATAGGTAGACTCACGCCAGTGCCCACAGAGTACTTCTCAGATATATCTGCAACTTTTTGTGAATGCGAATGATTTGAAGATCTATTTACTGAAATACTTATTTTATTCAGTTTGTACATGTCCCCCAATGCAACTGTTTATAAATCTTATACTGCAGAATTATTGTCTGAATATTTATGGCGAGGAAGTTAAAAATTGACATAGTACACGCAAAAGTCATTTAACATCTTATTATTCTATTAAATAAAATTAAATACAATTTCCACAAATTATTTTGGGGTGTTATAAACAAATATATATTATACCTTTTCACAAAATATTGAGAAAGTCTTTGCCTTTTTCCATTTTGCATGGTTCGCATTTCTTTTCATTTCCCTACAGACGTATCCTTCAAACCTTTCTGTTTGGTAAGAAATTGTGACAGTTAATTGTAGATAAGACAAATTATTACATTTTTTTAATAGACACTTCTGAAAAAGATACGGCTGAAAATAAATGCATGATAGTACCGATCAGGCCACAATGTACTGGTGACATTGCACCCAATGTATATGACAGATATCGCGTAGCGCAGCGATTAAGTTTCAACATGCTCACAGGAAATAATTCAGCGAAAGGATAAAAATAAAACCGGGAAAAAAGAACCAAAAGTAGTTAAATTCCAAGTATTGCGAGCACTCCCGTGATAAAATGTTTAAGACAAAACAAGGAAACTACGAAAATTTTGAAGACATAACTAATTATACGATATAATGTAAGATAAAGAAATTTGAAATTTGGCAAGAAAAGTAAACCAAAAATTGACTACAAGAAATGTAAATGGTGTGTACTGGCAGTGCAGTGAAATTTTGGACAACTCGAAATACTGAATTAATAATTTTGGAGTAATAAAATATTCAGCGGTCTTGATCATGTTCTTGCTATAGAAAGAACACTGTTGAATATTCATAATTATGTTGACACATTCAATATGCATTGAATTAACGAACGAAATACGAGACTAAATAAATTATAAGAACCGGAATATCAATTGCACCATATAGTATATACTTTTTAGGGCACCACACAGTACACAAAAATTAAAAGAAACCAAACATATAGACTAGTTCTTTAATTTATAGCAAACGGATACATGTATTTTTTGTTCAATTACACCAGACATTTAAATTTCGTTTTCACAACTCACTCATATAACGAAGAAAAACATTTCTCTTCAGGGTTAATTTTTCTATCGTTTCAAAATATTTTCTATAAGAACTCCATTCAATACTTCAACCAAACTCAATTACAAAAACAGTTAAATTAATACTAATTAAATTAATAAAACTATGTTGGTTTCCTATTCAAATATTTTTCCACACAAAAGCGTTCGAACACAAAACAATGTGCTCTGGGGCTGCACCCCAATGTGGCGTGTATATCCCACAGGGCGGGAGCCGTTCTTTTGTCCTGCGGGGTAGACTCCCGCACCCGCCGCGCCGCGCGCCACGATCGCATCCCCGTTTCCTGTCGCGGAAAAACAGCACAATCGTGCTAGCGTTTGTTAGTCCTCACCAAATGCAGGTGAGCAAAAACGGCCATTCGTGAACGTAAGTGAAGCGTGAAAAAAGGGAGTTCCAGGAAATTGAAGCAATTGGATCACTACCAATCAGAACAAGAAACAGCAAATATGACAGACTCTAAACGGCGTTTCACGCAGCGTACTTTTTTGGACACGTTAGAACGCGCTGTACTTTTGGGAGTGGTTACAAACATGACTCTCAATTTATAAAGTTTATTTGTGATCAAGAGTACACAGAACGTATACGCGATACCGACGCAATATCAGACTTCTTGGTGCACACTTTTTGATATGTGTTGTTAATTTCCTAGAACAAATTAAATTTTTATGAAGACGTTAAATTTGTTTTAATAACGAATATAAAATTAACATATTTATTCAATATCTACAAATCTGTCTAACAAACTACACCAAAAAATTATTCCTTTAGTAGAGAATGTACTTATAGTTAAGGGAGAAGAATAGTAGTTTATGAAGGTTATCTCAGAAGATGACACTAGAATCAGACAATTAAATACTGTCAATTTCTCGTTACGGAAAACGCAGCAACAATAAATGAGCGCGCGTGGGTGGGGTGGTCTCTGTGAATCATGAGAATTATTCAGTACAAAATTATATTATTCCAGACATTGTGTTTGAATTCATGGATAGTTTAAACATTACTCACTATGTAAAATAAGAAATATATCATGAATGTTGCACACAATTTTATTTATACATAAGTTTTCGTGATCTTATAACAAATACTAAAGAGAATTTTCATATATTCTCACTCACTATACGACTTTTAGAGGCCCAGCACTCCGTGTGAACAGTACATCGTCGAGTTTATTTCACTACCAGACTATTGTGTCAGTTCTTTAAAATATAAATAATAATCTATTAAACAGAAATATTCAACTGATTTGTAGTGTGATGAGAAAACGGGACAGTTTCGTATGTTTTTATTGTCTCTAAAAGGATTTGTATAAATATTTAAATCCAGTCAACTGTTGATCGTCTCCAGGACGCAATTGGAGCTAAATTGCCTCACACTGTCTTCAGCAAGGCGTAGTTAGCCAGTGAATTTGTAGACCGGAAAAGAAATAGTATCTTCGGGAGGCCTCACTCCGCTTGAGTAGGTGTAACTGACCAAACTAAAACAGATGCCATCTGAAGTTATAATGATCAAACGTGCGTAATGTTTAGGCATTATTATCACACTTGCTTGACAATGATCCCTAATATTCGGTTCATAGGGTCCAGAAATATGAGTAGACTCGGGAAGAGAGACAGAAGGATGATAATACTCGATCACATATTTTGAAGTGAAATATTTCGTTTCAGTCAGTTGCTGCTCCCTACCAAAGCAGCAGGTAACATATAACCCGGGAGAAGTCGCGCGAAATAAAACAGCTCCTGAAAGAAAACAGCTCCAAAGTAACTTTCGTTGCATAGAGGTCTTCAAACATAATTTATTAGCATAAATCAGTAATTCAATGATTATTACATCCTTAATTTCTTTAATCAATACTCATTTATATTCAATATTAATTTCTTAATAAATTTGAAACTCTTGTTCATACATACAATCTCTTTTTTCTTTCATATAATGCAACAGAAGTTCGTAAATATTAGTACATTTTAAATGTTACTTTGAGAATCTATGTGGAATTTTCAGTAATCAATTTTTACACACAACCATTACAAACGATGAATGCTGTTTACCTATGACTGTTTTCTTGTACTTTTCACGTTCACAGGTTGCTTTTACGTTCATATTTCTTTAACAATTTCAGATCTTGTCTTGTTAGTTTTTTTCCCTAGAACTTGTGTTTGTTCTGAATGCAAATATTGTGCTATTTTAAAAATCAAATTTCATTACAATTCTGCTAGTATTGATCTCATTTTAACAAGGGTCGAATACGATGGAAACGTCCATATACAATTCTTGTTTCTGACAATTCTTGTTTCTGACAATTCCTGGAATTATCAATAATGTTTTATCCTCCTGAAAGTTCATAGACCCTTTTTGGATTGTATCTCAGGAAATTCAGGTTATCACCTCCGTTGTGGTGCTCTGTTTGTCAACGCGGGTCTAACGTAGGAAGGTGCTTTGCGATCCCAGAGACGCTCACGAGATAAAATAAACTTCTGAGAATTGCAGCCTGCGCTGTGTCGAGTATTGGATTCTGCAGAATAAAGATTAGAGGAAAGGTACTGAAAATCACAAGTGTGTACAATATTCTCAAACAAAACTATTCATAAAAATGTGACTAATATCGCTTTTATCTTACCAACCGTGTAACCTGCACTTTCCTGTCTGACGCTTTGTAGAAAAAAGAAGCCATTGTGCAATACAAAAGCATACGTTCAATGAATTCATTGTTGAATATAAATGCAAATGTGCACATAAATGCATGTTGCATACACACACACACACACACACACACACACACACACACTTCCTCCACTCAATTGACCTTCAGAGAGGTGAAGCTAGGAAGTGCAAGTCTCACTAACCGAAGAGGACTGGTCTATTTTGAGAGAACGCCCACTTTTGTAGCACATACAATAATTCCGTTGAAAGAAGGAGCTTATCAGAAGCAATAATAATGAAAATTGTGTATTTTTTGAGAATGTGTTTATCGAGGCACTCCATCTTTCGATATGTAGGTTCCAAGTATTCAATGAAAACTCGGGCGAGCAAGTCGGCTGCCATTGTTTGGCCATCGTCTTCGACATGAAACATATTTCATTTCGGTCAAAAGTGTGACGACTGCTAAAACTGCATATAGTGAAGACCAAGGTTTGGGTAAAGAGACTTACACTAGGCTTTTCTATACTCTGATGCCCATCTGCAGAACTCACAAGACACTTCACAATTACAATTGCGACTGATACTCGAATAAGATACAGCCTACTCACATTTTTCGTTTTTGATGAGAACACAAGAGAATTAAAACATACACTCAGACCTTATAACACAATATGATGAATTGGTAAGTAAGAGCCACAACCATAATAAATGCACGTTTTCAATAGACGGTTCTTATTAATAATATTTCAATGAAACGTTACAAAATTGTCCTCATATGTTTACCATAATACCAAAATAATAAGCCGTGAAATAAATCCACAAATAAGAAATGTGTCATTAAAAATATCTTTTGACGTACTTTTAATTTTTGGTAGTAAAACTGGACCAACATTATCTTTGAGTAAACCTACTATCAGCTTTAGAGTACTATTGCAAATGAGATTCAGAAAGTTCGTATTTAATTCTATGAAACCGATACTAAATGCCGAATGAATGTGAATATACACTGGAATAAAATAACAAAAGATACATGTGTCCATGACACTCACAGACTTTATGTATGGTTTGGACATTTTTAGTGAGAGTTTATTACACCAATGTATATATTTAGGGAGAGTGAAAAACAATATGCCGAAGCACTCTCATCCCGGAATAGTTTCAAAGACATAATAGAATCCATGCGCTGTGTATAGTCGTTTGTCTCTGAAAAAATGTGACTATCATGAACTGTTGACCAGTAATAACGGGGAGAGCACAAAGAACGTGACGATATTTTTCCAATACAATCTCTAACTTGACAAGAATATATTTTACAATTGCGTACGGTGATTACATTATTTGCTTTTGAACAAGATTCTCAAGATTTCACAGTCAACATGTGCTTAAGGATACAATGACAAGGAGAACCACTACTGCTGCAACCATGTTGGGACGTTGATTTAAAAATTAACATACCTGCAATCTGATCACCTATGTATGCTACGGGTGTGTAACTATAATTAGTACCATATTTTACGCCGTAAAACATTTTCAACAACAAACGTTTCATATTTTTACATTGCTTAATTCAAAGTTTAAATGTTTTGATTTAATGGCTCGTAAATAATATATGAGAAAATTAATATTCAAATAAACTGATAGAACAGACATGAAAATTAATCACTTATTAACAAGGTGCTCTTTGTATAAAGAATAATCGCATGCTGTGTGCACAGCCTTGCTAAATTCGCGCCAGACATTTCATGAAGCATTTATCAACTTTCTGCAAATCTCAAAGTAAAATCACTTTGAATGTCACGTTAAATATATTGCATACTACTGTTCTTTTCTAACAATGGATTAAGTTTCTTTTTTAAAAAATATTTCATGGATTTCACAACATCACATTCTTTCAATCATTTTCAGTGCCCTTACCTTTTTCTGTTTAGAAAACACGTGTTGTCGGACCACAAGAAAAGTAGACACGTGAATATTTAGTTAACTGTAGAAATAAGTTTCGAAAATAGTATATTTTTACCAATAAACATGTTATACATGTATTTGACGTGGCAGTCGGATTTGTGTAGAGTAAAAAGCACTTCCCTCTTGGCTGCGAAATATATGGCGCCGCTCAGGATCTCGTTTTGTTCATGTATTTTCGATATGTCGTCTTCCCTGTACACCAACTATATTTTAATGGCAACGTTTAAAAACCATTATATGAATATGATAATAGTCAGGAAAGATCGTTTCATGCCAATTAAGAACATACACCTAGAAGAGTCGATCTTTCTCGAAAACACTTAATGTAATTATGTTGTTTCAAAACAACTAAAAGTGTAATTTAACACTCTATATGACATTGTTTCATATAAATTAAAAATACATGAACAAGGAAAAACAGCACTTCCACACAAAAACCTAAATTTAATTACGATAAAGCAATTAAATGAATAAGTTACAGCTCCGATTAAGATAAGATATATTTAACTGCAGCTGAGTGTAACTTGGTGGCAGCAATTTATAAAATAAACAAAAAATATAACGTGAATCGCAATATTATTAATACCAGTAACACAACAATTATTATTATAACTGAACATTACACACGACAGCACTACACCACACGGTGATACACAGCACTGACAACCAATTCACTTCATTCACTTCACTTCACTGTCCTACATTTGAAATATTTTCAACACCCTCCACACTTCACTGAACTGCCTGACCTACCTTGTCTGACTTGCAATGTGATTAGGGAGTTTTTGCACTTCGTAGCGGGCAGCAATCGACTGCAATCTCGATCTTCTGCACATGCGCAGATGCACAAAAGTGATACGAAACTTGAACCGCGCATGCGCAGAATTACTATAGTGCTTCTGATTGCTTTAACGTTAGACGATGCAAAAACTCTCCATTACAAAATGGCTGACTTTATTGATACTAAACTAATTCTAAGACAAACGAAGAATGTTTTTGAAAACGGGTGACGGCAAACTGTCCGCGCCGTTTCAGACCAACAACTAGCAGCATGAACCGCACCGAGGAACAGGACGACGGTTATCGCAGCGACGAAGAGCTCCGCTGCAAGAGCATCCACTTCCGCCATGCGCGCCCGACCGCCGCCTCCAGCTCCTTCCCTTCGCTGGAGGCGCGCCCGGGGCCGTCGGCGACCGACGCCCCCGCCCCCGCCTGCGCCTCCGTCTCCTCCTCGTGCACGTCGTGCTTCTCCTCTTCGGGCGTGCACACGCCGTCCTCGCTCTCCATCAGCGCCGCCTCGCCCAGGTATCGCACTACGGAAATGGTACCCACAGAAAACGTGTGGGCGGTTGATGATTTAATGTGACGGGTGGCGAAGTTTGAGGACATTTTTCTTGGAGTAATGATTCATTGATTGATTTTTTCGTGTTTCTGGGCACGTCAACTGCTTTGATCATAAGTCCTGTTAGTGTAGTGCATGTTTTTTTTATCGAGAGATAACTATAAGCTGAACCGCTCGCAAAAAAACCATCATGGCGGACGTACGTGTGGACGATAAAGTCTCGGAAGCTGCCCCCACCCTGCGGCATCTGAGATTTCCCCTCTCGGCGATAAGGGAAGCGCGTAGGCGACAAGGAGAGGGACTGCGAGACGCAGCGATCGCGCTGACCGCCACTCGTCATCACTACCCACTTCGTCAAAAGAGGTATTCGCACTCCCAGGAGTGTCCAAAGAAATGAATACATCGTATTGTGCAAACGCTTCTCTGCAAAACGTTTCCTTTTCTTTTAAGGATGCACCAATTGTTTGTTGCTGCCTCGCGCCCTTTTATAAATCCCCAAACAAGTTCTATTGGATTTAGATCTGGATGGTACGGTGGAAGACGGAGAGGAATGTGGCCATGTTCAATGATTATTTGATCAACGACCTATTGTTTTTCAGTGGATATACTTGGAGTTACGTGGATATACGTGGAATTATTTGTAATAATTGGGTTTTTGTGAATAACAGCAGCTTCTGTGTAAAGCACACTGTCACTGCTCACTAGCCACGGTCAAACAGGGACTGGAGACCGAAACTCTTCAAGAAACGGCTTATTTTCTGTTGAGCGTTTGGACAACCCCTACTGTAGAAACACTGCCCTTCGTCTGATCCTTCTCACTCATCAGTTTGTTATCACCTAACAGTGTTGAATTACCGCCCGACCCACGAGAGAAAGACAGAGGGAGAGCTATGTTGTGACAAAGAGCGCAGGCAGGCGGGGAAATATTAGGAGCTTTGGAGGGAGAGGCCACGTTCGGGCATGCGCAGTGGAAGGTTTTTTTGAGAGTGGTAGAGCAATAGGACGTGTTATACCCATGTTTGCGGGTTCAAACCCAATCAAAATCATGGACTTGTAAGGTCAGAAAAATCATTCGTACGCCTGCTTTTGATGGGAAAGTAAAGCAGGTAGGCCCATGTTGTAGATTTACTGCATGTAAATGGCCTTCAAGCCTAAAAGAAGCCTCTGAACCTCTATGTCAGTCTGACGAAGAAAAGAGGTATCACTTGGGGAAAGACTAATTTTAGTCTCAGAGGTTTATTTTAGGTTTGATGATTTTTTATACGCAGTAAATCAACATGGGACTGATTTCTATACTTTCCCCCTAAAATTAGGCGTACGAATGATTTTTCGCACTTAAATGTCCATGATTTCTATCGGATTCGAACTTGTAAGTATGTTTATAGAACGTCCCCAGTTACATAATCGAAGCCACCAAGCCACCAGGCACCAAGCACGACGGAATGTACATAAAAAGAAAACTAGTCGGCGATTGATTTTGATGTTCGACAGGCGACGATGTTGCGACGGTCTCATGTTGAAATAGAGTATTTACAATAATTGCGTACAATAATACATACAGAATAATCTACTTCTTAGATACTTGTTTAACTATTCAAATTTAGAAAGAGTATTTTAAACAAAAAAAGTAGTTTAGCTTACTTTAAATTATAGCTTACTTTATTCTACACGTGAACAACAAGGAATCACAAAAAAATTATTTAGTTATTAAAATAAATAAAAATAATGAAAGTAAAACAATTTATTTCACCGAGGGAGACACGTGTAAATAGACAGAGACTTGTCAATTATTCTTCTACACATTCCTTAATTTTTTATAATTCCTTAATATATATTTATTATAATAAAAATAATAAAGGTATTGCAATTTACTTCAACGAGGGAGATAGGGGTAATCGACACAGACGAGAGTGGGTTGTAATAACAGCAGGTTTATTCACAATTTATACCGTAGTCAAAATAACCAATGCACTGTATACAATTAACTAACTAAATAGACCCCACCGCTAGGAGAGATATTTACAACGGCTACCACACCGTAACATACTATCTAATGTTTCGCCGTGCGTAGTACCGCCTGCCCTGAGACCGACTACATGTCTCACTAGTCACGACAATAACTGCCGGCTCCTTGCGTCCACTTTCGCACCTCTCACGGACGACATACGCTGCCGCTGCTGCCAGGACCAAAAAGGAAAAGCTATTGTTCTCACGGCCCTTAAATAGCCCTCGCGACGCTGCCCGCCACCTTCATTGCCTCCGCCCTAGCGATGCGCACACCCTGTCAGAAACACCCCGTGCGTCATCGCTTCCGCCTTTGTCTACGCATCCGGTGCACACCGCGCCACGTGCCCACGCTGTTTTTAGCGACACGACGCTACAATACATACATATTCTGCGTTCTATCTACAGGGTCTGTGTATAGTGTTAGGGGGTCGTGCGCGCAGGTCGTCGGCGTCGTGCCTGTCGGTGGGCGTGGCGGCGCGGCGCGCCAGCTCCCGGCGCACCCGCAGGCGCGCCAGGCGGAGGCGCTGGTGCGCGCGGCGCGCGAGGGCAAGGCGGGCGACGTGCGCGCGCTGCTGGAGGGCGGCGCCGACGTGAACGCGTGCGGCGAGGCCGGCACGACGGCGCTGCACGAGGCGGCCGCCGCGGGCGCCGCGGCCGCCGTCGACGTCCTGCTGGCGCACGGCGCCGACCCGCGCCTCCGGGACGTGTACGGCACCACGGCGCTGCACAAGGCCGCCGAGAAGGGCGCCGCGGACGTGGCGTCCAGGCTGTTGGACAAGGGGGCCGACGTGCACGCGAGGAACTACTACGGCCGCACCGCCCTGCACGTGGCGGCCTCCCAGAGCGCGCTGCGCGTGGCGGCGCTGCTGCTACGGAACGGCGCCGACGTGTCCGCCAGGGACTACGAGAGCCTCACCCCCCTGCACACGGCCGCTTCCGAAGGTTCCTTCTTCCCCGCTTTGCTTGTAACGTCACGTTGGTTGTTAGTGATTCCGAGCGCGTCAACTACTACGGTCATTAATTAGTTCCTTAAGTGTAATGCAAGTGGGAACCCTCGGGAGGTGGCGGTGATCTCCCCCTCTGGATGGAGAGATTCGGCGTCGACCTACGGGGGCGGGGTTTTCCCTAACCATGTATCTCTCACCAGCTGGGCACATAATAATAATAATAACAATAATGATAATAATAATGATAATAATAATAATAATTGCGTGCGCAGGCGCCGTGTCGATCGTGTCGGCGCTGGTGCAGAGCGGCGCGGACGTGCACGCGATGGACGGACGGCGCTGCACGGGGCGCTACAGAGCGGCGCCGACGTGCACGCGGTGGACGAGGACGGGTGCACGGCGCTGCACAACGCGGCGCGCAACGGCGCCGAGGACGCCGTCACGGCGCTGCTCGAGGGCGGCGCCGACGTGCACGCCAAGGTACGCGGGCCAACGGCAGCTTTCTTTGTTTCTTCGTTTCTTCGCTTGCTTGCTTGCGTGTTGCTTGCTTGCTAGTCAAAAACAGTTAAAAACTGTGTGTGATATGCTATAGGGAGAAGTGAATTCTGTGCACGTTTTCAAAATTCTGTATACCCTATATTCAAAATTTCTCACGTTTTCAAAATTCTATACTCTAAGCCATATACTACTTGAATTTTGAATGCAGAAAGAAAATGAGTGTTATTTTTTTGCAAGGATTCTTAACAAAATATTCGCTCCAATGTAATAAGAAATACTTCCAAGGGTAAATCAGCAATAAATTTGGGTTCTTATCCCTCATCATGTCCTTCGTTAAGGAATAATACTTCTCGCAACAACATGTATAACGATAACTTGAATAACTATATTTCTCACTAAATGTGGAAGACGTGAACAGATAATGAAGTTATATTTATGTCCAGAAGCAAAACAAGGGATCATCTCAGCATTTGCTCAAAAGACCAGAAAAAGTGGACGAAAAACCTGATAGAGGTGGGGGGCATTGATCCGGGAGAGTATTTTTACTTGTTGGTATACGTACGTACATACGGAGTAATATACGTAGTACAGAGAATGTTATGTAATGCTGCAGGAAGAAACGGTGGATTTTCAGCAGAAAAAAATTATTGCCGTGCTCTAGTAACAAAGAGTGGATATATACAGTTGCTAAATTACGAGAAAAAATTATATTACACGTGGTGTATCCAGAATACCTGTTTTGTGGGTCCCTGATGCCGAAAAAACAATTGAAAGCAAAACGTCAGTCCGTCTGTCTGTGAACATTGCTAGCGCTCAAATCATGGATACGATTTTTTCCAAATTGAAGCAACCCCTGTGGATTTAGCTCCAGTTAAGGCTTTGACATTTTTAAAAACATTCTTTAAAATTTGGGGGTACTTTACATGAACATCCCAGACATTTTAAACCATTTCTCAAAAGCGATTCCAAACTTTTTCTTCGAACTTATCCAATGAATAGTGCTATTCCCATTCTTTAATATGATGTAAAGTTCATTTTGGAGTATCCTTTTGTTATTTCAATAATTACATAAATGTAATTTTTTGAAATATCTCTCATGCCGTTAATATACACATTTTCATCGATTCGTATACATTATTGCATTTGTAAGTGGCTTCAAATGACTTCAAAGAAGTTTTTCGAAAACTCAATAGAGTTCTGTTCAAATGATTCTCAAATTTCGGATTTACAGTAATGCTTAATAGCCATTTTTTTAAAAAACGGTGTCAAGTTTTCAATAAAATTTTTTGTTACGGCGAGGCTTTACTCTTCTTTAATATTCTTGACATAATATTTCGGTTCTACTACGTACTTTGGGCGACGATAGATGGCAGCTGGCAAGACGATGAGGCAAGACCGAAAAGCCAGTCCACCCCAAGGAAATTAGAAAACTTTACCACGAGCAAGTCTGGGCCATGTTGTAACATCTCTAGTTTTATTGCTTATCGGTCACATGGTCACATGCGTCCCTATTATCATGCAACCGAGCAGTTTTGTTAAGTGCACTGGTACCTACCTGTATGTTAAGAAATTTAACATCCTTAGCAATGTGACCATCGATTGATAGCAAGATCGCAATTGATCGTAAGAACAATTGACCATTGATTCATCGCAAGTCAAATGATTGTTAAGGAAAAAACATGGCGATGTACAAAACAAATCTGATTCCAACAATTCAGATATAATTCACATTGGTTTGGGGAATAATTATTCTTAATTGTAATATTATTAATAGTAAAATTAGAAAAATGTATATTAGGTAAATGAAACTCATTTTCCTCACCATCCACCAAATGAAACTCTACTCCGGTAATCATATTTACTAACGATGTGAAGGTGTCGTCACTAGAAGTCAACGCGCCAATTTACTAACCGAACGTCGTTTCTTTAGGTACCTTTAGGTTTAGAATTATTTGTGTCCATCTTTCTCGAACCACGGTGAACAAATATTGTTTATATAGATATATCGTAAGCAACTCTGCACAATATCGTACTAACGGGCCGCAGCAACAGAATTCATATGTTAACAATCGCAGTAATGTCGTAAATTGTCACGTAATTCGTGAGATTTTATGTGGACCGATAACCAAAATGCTGAACGTACGTAATGTAATTACGTACGTAATGTACGCTGTAACGTACGTAACGTAGTAATGTAATTTTCGCATAATTCGTGAGATTTTATTGTCACCAATAAAATGCTGAATAAGCCTCGTCCAAATTAAAAAATCTCGGCTCCTCTGCGCTCTGCCTCCATTTCTAACTTTTGGCATCGACAGAAATAACACTCATAACATTTCTAGATATGTTAATAGCTATTAATGATACGTTTTTTCTTGTTATTGCCTTTGATGCGGAGCTCGATATATACTGCGTAACTTTCCTGGATCGAGAGGCTTCTGGTTACGAGAGAAGTATGTAACCAGTTGAATGATGCTACATGGTCTCTTATGGAGGAAACTAGGAGAGAGAATTATCAAAGGAAATTATGAGAGGAAAATATGAAAAGAGGAACCGAGTCAAGTACACATTTAGTTAATAAGAAAATAAGTAAATCGGAATCATTAAAATGAGGTAACAAATAAAATCTTGTACGTACTACTTGCGTAAACTTGTTCTAATGATCGAGTTGTGGTAAAAAGTACAAGGGCCTTCCGCCTGTGGTCCTTTTGTCGCCGCTAGATTATCAAAATCTTATAACTCCCTTGGTTCGTAAATAACTATTATGTTTTACTAGTTCATTACTGTGTGTTTATGGACGTGAAATGAACCATGCAATGGTATTGTTAACACATTTGCGGTCATTTTGAATTCCTTCATGCCCACGTACGTCATTCAAATACTTTACCCCACTCCGCTACCAACACAACAAAATAACATAGTTTTGGTTAGCCAGAAGTGACCAGCTGCAAGTGCCCCATACCATTACAAATGTCTTGATGTGGGCTAATGAAAGAGGTAGACGATGAACAAGTTCTCAGATCATACGCAACAGCTCTTGAAATGTGTCTCCGTACGTTTCATGTCTTGTATAAAACAGGGACGAGATTACTGTTTATTTGCGGGAAAACACGCTAACGTATTTATGTTTTAAATTCCAAGCCTTCGACAAAACGTCCGTCTACATACACGCCTTTGCGCCAACAAGTTTAGTGTGCTCCTTGTCTTCTTCGGGATGGTGATAGTTGTTTGTGTCCTGCAGGCATGTGCACGTAAATCTCATGAGGACACAGTTATGTACAAGGCAGATCACCCGCCGAGACAAAGACGCACTTTAACTCGCCACACCTCCCTCTTTCACGAATCCCTCGCATTAGAACACGAAAACGGTAAACCCAGACGGACAAAACTGAGCGTGTATGAATGTCTTCGGTCGCACATGCACAATGCCAAAATGTGAGTCATTCAATGAGCCAAATCTGGTCTAGCACTTCTTGTGACGTAATAACAGAAGCGGAAGAAAGCAAAGTGTCCTTCAGTGAACAATGCCATAATACTCGTAACGAATTGCCGATAGAAATGCTAGAAACATAGTCATTGGTTATTAGGAGTGCTAAGGCTCTCTCGATTGCAGACATTGTATTTATTCTATCGGAATCATGATCATACTCTCATTCATTTATGATCACATTAACCGCATATAGGTTTTACGAACTTTGATATTGGGAATAATTCTAAAATTAAAAAAAAATCGCTGAAATATCGCTGGTGTGATAGACGACGTTAGACAAGGTTACCTTAAGATCACTAGTTATTATGGCAGGTGTTTGCCACATATCTTTGTAAAAGCACATTCACAAAGCATTCTAAAACATGCTTTACATACAAATTTTGATTTTGAAGAATACAAATAACACGAAACCTTTAACTGTAAATATTTGCATTAACTTACAATACTTGCAGAGTAGAGTATTGATGCAATGAAATCACCACAGATTACGTACCTGAAACAAGCAAATGAGAAAATGTAAAGTAAATGTAAGCAAATGAACATCATAGGCCTATATGAGATCGCCAGTTGAGAACAATTTTGCAAAGTGATGTGCCTTTCCTCTCTTCAATCATCATTACAACATAAAATTTAAAACTTTAACCATCTAATATTGTTAGGTAATGGGATCACCCATTGAAGAGGATAATTGGAAAACTGGGAGTGACATTTCATTTTTTACTGAATGCCCGCCTTTGCAAACTTATTTATCTTCTCTTTCATTATAACATGTTCTCGTCATAGTCATTTTAATAACGAAGATGTCACATTTTCAAAACGAATACTAACAGGTTTAATGACAAGTGTGACTACAGGGATGATTGATGTTTTCGAGCCAATCAACCGCTATGATGAAGACCGTATGTCTAGTGCATGTTATATTCATAATGGTGGCGATGTTTTTTCTCCGCTGAAATACGAAATCCGGCGCTGATCTACGTATAGATTTGGAGGGGTCTAGTACTCTTCTTGTAGGTTCTAACCCGCCTGGAAGCAGAGGGTTTGGAAGACAAGAGGGCAGGAATGACGAGACGGTGGGCGGGTTTTTGATTGATTGATAATTCCTGGCGCATCAACGACTAAGGTCATTATTCCCGTAACTGTTGCGCATATCTTATCCTCGGTATGTGGCAGAAACCTTCCCCCGGTAAATGGTGAGATCTGGTGCCGGCATACACATCGGCTAGCTGGGTTTCCCCGAACCAGCCACCAACCCCCACCAGCCAGCCACCGCCCCAGCCAGGATACGCTCTAAGCTCCCGAGTGTGCTCCCGGCATGTGTAATAGTGTAGGGCATGTGAGTGTAGATAAGAAAGTGTAAGGATAGGAAAAGGAAGATGAAGGAAAGATTGCGCATTCTGTAGCTCGTTTATTAGAGTTCCTCTCCGGCATTGGCCAGGTGCTGATCGGGAATAAACACGGAAAACTACCCCAGGCAGCGTCAGAACTGGACCTGGCTATGGCTATCTTGCTATGGCTGAAAAGCCGACGGGAATCGAACCTAGGACCTCCCGATCATAGGTATTGCAGTGACACCCATTCACACCCTGAGTTATCTCTCCAGGAGCGGCAGGTGAGTGTAGAGAGGCGAGATGAGTGTAGAGTGATGGGTGTAGTAGGAATGGCGAGCTGGCGCTGTGGTTGGGTGTGTGAGAATGGGTTTTGAGCAGGTGGGGCGGAGGCCGAGTTGGTCAAAGCACGGATAGAGGTTGTAAATAAAATTATTTTAATTTATTATTGTTGGTTCAATTCATTTATTTTATTGTCTAATAAGTTTGATAGAACAGAGTGTCTCAGAATAAACATACTTCTACGACTTGAAAGGGGGAGGTCAAATTTTCTCACTTCGTCAATGTGGTGGGAAATATCAGGTAATGTAATTACTCATGACATTATATGAATGAATGAATGAATGCCTTATTTGACGTGGCGAGACTCAGGCCATGAGGCCTGCTCTTCCGTCTGGCCACATTATAGGTAACTAATTGGCGGCAGATGCACTGGTATTAGGCAGGACTCGATCTGGCGCAGAGAGACTCGTTTACCGCCCATACCCGAGTGATGGTTACCTAGCGGTCAGAGGCAAACACCAAATTTCTTTTATTGAATTTCTCACATGTTTATTAGCAAAACGTGATCATTTTAAATCCCCTTCATGCACTAGGAGTTCTAACATTTATTCAGACACACTGAAAATGCTTGTCTGCTTCAACTAGTATAAATAGTAATATATTCCGTGTCTGTCCGACCATGCTGTATCAGCGGGAGCCATTTCGTTGTCTCTGAAGCGACCCTCCCCGCCGGTAGAGTCGGTCTGGGGTTCGAATTTCGACCAGCCAGATTTTGAACACGATCTTTTAACCAAAATACTAGGTCAAATTCAACCATTGTTTGGAGAAGTCTAGCTTCTACCACTTACGTGTTTTTACTGAGTAAGATACGGTCAGTGCCAGAGCAGTACCTTACATTTACACCTGCTTGCATTACAGTACCATAGATGTCGGGACCTAAGAACTGGTTCCGGCTAGAGGTGTCCTGCTGGCGAGAATATACCTGGTTGGGGAAAACTTCCTCCAATTAAGTTGCAGCTCGGCGCTGAACCTCACCATTAAGCGAGCAAAGAACATCACCACCTCCCGCTACAAAAACATGTACTACACTTACAGGACTCCTATTTAGAGTAACATAGCGTTAGCAGTCGACGAGCTCGGTAACACTAATCAACCAACCATTCAAAAATGGGCACCAGACCTCAGATTTGGTGGAGGAAGAACACCGCCACTTACAGCGATAAAGGCATGCACTACTAGTAACGAGCGTAACGACTTTATCAATTAACACGCCCGGCAATATTAAATCCATCAATGGATGAATCAACTACCCGGCACGAGGACGAGGACAGGTGCCCCGCTGGTGGGAGATACCTGGTTGAAGTAAACTCCGTAAACGTGCATGTAGGTCGGCGCTGGATCCCACCATTAATAGGAAGAAGAACACCGCCTCCCCCACCGTCATACCAGAAGCGGTGGCTCAGTCAACTGATGTCACTGCAGTGCCTCTGACCGGCTGGTCCTAGCTTCGAGTCGGGCAGGATTTTCGACACTAGTTTTTCAGCTAGGTCGCATTCAGTCACTGTCCGGAGGAGAATTCTAGTGGCCGGCTGTTCTGATCAGTAGTTTTCCGAGGTTTCTCCGATCAACACCAGGCGAATGCCGGAGCAGTAACCTAACAAACGGGCCACGGACCGTAGGCGATCTTTCCTTCCTCTTTCTTGTACTATCCTCGCCCCCCACACACACACTCGCATGCCCTACACAATTACACACACCGGGAGACCGACGTGGGACTTACAGAGCTTGTCGTGGCTAGGGTGATGCCCCGCTAGTGGGAGATTCCTGGTTGAGGAAAACACCACTAGTCGACAGTAGGTCGACGCCGGATCTCGCCATCCAGCGGGGGAAGATCAGTCCTCCTCCCAATGAAAAACACGCACGGGACTAATGACATTAGTAGTTGATGCGCTTGGTATCAGAAATAAATCAAAGCTCCTCCCACCATAAAACATGCATTACACTTACGGGAAAAAACAACCTTGACAGTTGACGCGCCCGGTCAACCAATCGGAAGAACACCGCCTCGTCATGCGATAGAAGCATGCACCACACGGGAATAAAAAAAAACATACATGGAAGAACACCGCTCTCTGCGATAAAGCATGCACCACACTTGTGGGAGTAAGTACACTAGCACACGACGCGCCCGGTCCGGAAACGTGTCGCAGGACGAGGACGGGTGGACGGCGCTGCACTGGGCGGCGCGCACGGGCGCGGCCGAGGTGGTGGCGCTGCTGGCGCGGTGCGGCGCCGACGTGGGCGCGCGCAGCGGCGACGGCCGCACGCCCCTGCACGAGAGCGCCGCCGTGGGCAGCGAGGAGGCCGTGCGCGCGCTGCTGGCGGCCGGCGCCGACGAGGCGGCGCGCGACCACGACGGCAACACGCCCGCGCGCCTCGCCTTCTCCGACGCCCTGCGGCGCCTGCTCGACAGGTGCGCACGGCGGTTCCACACGGCCCGGGAGACCAGTCGGAAGCTTAGAGCTTGTCCCGTCTGGAGCGGTGCCTCCTTGATGCGAGATAATTGGATGGAGAAAACCGCTAGCTGATAGGACGGCGCCGGAACTCGCCATCCAGCGGCGGGGACATTTCCATCCCCCGCAATCAAAGCATAATGACACACTTACAGGATTAATGACCATTGCAGTTGACGCGTCAGTTGGTAAGTGTTTCCGGGCGCGTCAACTGCTGTGGTCATTAGTCCCGTAAGTATCTCAGGAGATCCGGCGCCGACCTACCGTCGACTAGTGGGGTTTCCCCCTAACCAGGACTCTCCCACCTGCGGAGCACCGCCCCAGTCGGGACAAGCTCTAAGTTCTCGACCAGTCTCCCAGAATATGTGGTAGAGTAGTGCATGTTAGTGTAAGTGTGTCTGTAAGGGAAGAGGATGGGGCAAGGAAGAGGAGGGAAATATCGCGCGCGCTCCGTGGTCCGTTTGGTAGGGTACTGCCCCAGCATTCGCCTGGTGTTGATCGGAGAAACCAACAACGTTCGTACAACTTCCGACTAGAGAGGTGTCCCGTTGAAGAGATTACTTGCTTGGGGAAAACTTCCGCCAATTAAGATGCAAGTCGCAACTTATGTACATGTTTTTTATTCACCGCAGGATTTTACATAGTGTGTACCGTTGAAAAGCAACTATTTCTAATGTACTCAGAAGAAGTTCCAAAGATGCGCCAAGTTACCAAAAGCCAAGATGTCCAGAATCGCAAGTATGTGGCTAAAATTAGCAGGGAAAATGTCCGTTGTTCAATTCCGAAGTTGTTCCTTGAATCACTCACTCAAACAGCCCGTCACTCACTCGAGCAGCCCGTCACTCACTCGAACAGCCCCTCACTCACTCGAACTGCACATCACTCACTCCAACAGCTCTTCTCCTCGCGGCGGAGCGGCTTTATACTCCGTCCGGACTGAGGGCTCACCGATTGGTCGTGACGTAAAGCCGGTGGTGAACTCCCCCGTGCCTACTGGAGCGTAACGGCCACCCCGCCTCTTGGGCGGTGACCGAACATTTCTCGGGCGCCGCTGTTTCGCCCTTGTGGCGGTCCTTTCAAAGGTTCGTGAGTGACCAGTACAGTCTCCTCCTAACAACGCGGTATCTTGTTAGAAGACAAGCATGCGCCGGTAGCCGAACTTCTTATCTAAGCTCTGAGATGTCACGAAAGTTGACTAGCGCTAGACACCGAGGGACTCTGGATAGGTGACCGTCTGGGAACACAGGATATTGCGCTGAATAAAAGGCAATGACTGACTCGATTTGACGAATAAGAGAATTCTACCTGCTGTCTGCTCTGCTCGGTAGTTTTCCGTGGTGTTTCCGATGAACACCACGCGAATGACGCAGTAGTTGCCTAAAAACGGGACACGGACCGCGGACCACGTACCACGGGGCGCGGACCGTGCGCGTCTACGGACCGCGGGAGGCCATGGTCCGAACGCGATCTTTTATTCCTCTTTTTGTCCTATCCTCACCTATTAATTACACACACTGGCATTTACATGCACTACACTAACACATAGGCAGAAATACCGGTCGGGAGCTTAGAACTTGTCCCGGCTAGCGTAGTGACCTCTGGCGGGAGACACCTAGTTGGGGGGGGGGGGAAGACCCGTTAATCGACGATTATTTGGCGCCGGATCTCACCATCCAGTGCGGGAAAATCACCGCTATCTTCCCAGGAAAACACATGCACTACACATACGAGACTAATGAGCTTAGCAGCTGACGCGCCCGGAATCACTACTCAAATCAATCTCGATGTAAGGCATAAAACCTCGTGCCCATTGGCTCACACCTGATTTATAAGCTTGCTTACGATGAACGATGTTGGGGACGAGATTTGAACAATCGTGCGCGTGCGCACAATTCTGGCACCACAAACGTCGCTCTAGCACGCGCACGTTCGTTAAACATTCGTTCTCAAAATTGTTCGTCAGGTTAGGGTTTGTTTAGCGTGTATATCAGGTTAGGGATTTCAGAGAAGTTAAACGTTTTTCATCTTCCTCGTACATCGGTTCCGCTGAAAGCATGAACAGCTCCTGACCGTATGTAGCGTTGTACAAGGGCCTCTGATGCGAGATCAGTATTATTGATATGATTTAGACCAAGGATTCCCAAAAATTTTCTTGCATCGACACATTTTACAAGAAGTATTGTTTCATCGACCATCTTAACTTTTTCTATGATATACAGCATGCAAGATAATCCTAACTCAAATAATTTCATCTAAATGACTTGATAGCAGTGAGAAAAATAATATGAACAAACGTGTTGAGAAAGAAGTTTATTAGACTTACGTTTTATTGTTTTTACTTATAGAATTTTCCACTTTTAAAATACAAACAAATATTATATTTTAACAGAATAATAATCTTCATATTTTTTGTAGTCGAGAGAATCTTACCCATCCTGATCAGTTGCCTGTGCATATTTGGTAATCGACTCCCAATTAACCCATTGATCATTGTGAGATATCTTTAAAATTGTATCGATTCTCCGGGGAGTCGATTCTGACCCCATTGAAAAACACTGGTTTAGACAAAAATGAACGTGTTTTACAGATCGTGAGAGCTACAAATGTAACGCTATTTTACCAGTCAACACAAGTTTGAATACTGTTTATTGTTCATGTTTCTAATTGTTTTGAAATTTTAAGAAAAGCTAGAAGTCATAATACTATGGGAATTGTTTCGTTGTACATTGCGTCAATATATATAATTTTAACAATTAACACTGGCAAATTTCATTTTTCCTCGGTGTAAGAGGACTTTTCTCTATAACACAAGGAAAGTTCCATCTCTGGGAATAAATATTACCGAATATAATTTATTAATATATTTCGTTATTTTTTCCCACACTGAATCGGAACACGAATCATACATAATTATACAATTTTAATTTTTTTTTAATTGCTTGCAGCAAAATTGTATATCTTGGTGGAAAAGTAATTTTCAGTTCCAAGAAAAAATACTTGTTTTACATAATTTTCAGTTTTATTTATTAATCTGAATGTTATTACCTTTTTAAAATGAAAATATATATTTTATGACAATATTAGTAGTACTTATTATTACTATCTTTGACATTAATCTATACAGAACATTTGAGGGTTTCATTATCTGTTTCAACACGTCAATCACAAAATATACGTATGTTGCAAACGTTTGATCTGCCCGATTCACAGAACTCAGTGCTAATTCACGAGGTTCCCGAATCAGACAGATGAAACGTATGCTATATAATTATAGAATATTCTGCTTGACTTGCCGAAGTCGATGATAAAAACTTACAATGTATACACAAGCTCAGCTTGTATTACTATTATATATCTAATAAATCTTTCTAAATTATAGTGTTGATAAGTGTAAAGAAAATGAATAAATTTAGGACCCCTTGCATTACTTTGATCTTACAGAAATCTTAGAAATGTACAGAAACTCATGCAAAGGTAAATCATAAGTTACAAGATATATTAGAATTAATTATGGAGAGGTGAAATAGGATTTCCAGAAGATTTCTGTGGTAAAAACCTAGTTTGTAAAAATTCGTTACCTAAATACTTTGTTTCTTACATTGCATTTTTCAATAAATGCAATATTCATATTTGCATGTTATTTATCTAAAACTAATGGATCCATAAATTCCCACATGATGACGTTTACTTCCTTAGAAGAGGAAGTAAAGTCGGTTGCATCATGTTGTAGATTTACTGCATGTAGTAAAAGATCCTCAAGCCTAAAGAAACCTCTGAGTTTAATTCAAAATCGCTTGTTTGGTCACCCGCGTGATATTTCTTCCTCCGATAGATCGTGAAAAGAGCGCAGCGAAATTAACGTGGCCAGACAGAAGAGCGGTAGAGATGCCCGGAGTGTCGCCACGTAAAATAAGCCATGAACTAACTAACGTTTTGCACATCTCCTTTTCCTCCCACAGATCAAGCGAAAACCCGAGCAAAGGTCGCGAAGACGGTAACGCACCAACTTCTCCCACTTCGGACGACGCTCTCCCATCGCCGCCCCCCCTCGCCCGCCCTGCCCGGTACATCCCCTTCCACGTCGTCCACATCGTTCGCGGCGCATGCGCACGACCCGCAAGTGGAGGCGCTGCTCAAGGCCGCGCGCGACTGCCGCGCAGACGACGTGCGCGCGCTCCTCCAGGCCGGGGCCGACGTCAACGCCCGAGGCGAGTCCGGCGCGACGGCTGGGCCAAGGCCGCGCGGCGCTGCTGCTCCAAAAGGGGACCCGGGCGGGACGCGGGGCGGCCGCCGTCCTGCTGAAAGACGGCGCCGCCGACCCCAACGCCAAGAACAGGAACCTGCAGACGCCGCTGCACCTGGCGGCGGAGCGCGGGCCCGAGCTGGTGGAGCTGCTGCTGGAGCACGGCGCCCGCGTCGACGCGGACTGCTCCGGCCGCACCGCGCTGCACCGCGCCGCCGCCAGGGGCGCCGCCGGCGTGGTGGCGATGCTTCTGGAGGGCGGCGCGGCCGTGGACGCCAAGGACAAGGACGGGCGCACGGCGCTGCACTGGGCCGCGCAGGAGGGCGGCGCGGAGGCGGTGCGGCTGCTGCTGGAGCGGGGAGCCGACGTGGACGCCAAGGACAAGCACAGGTTATTCACCCATTGGAACATAAGGATTGACACCCCGAGGTCGGGAGCTGAATGTGGAGGGGAACGCGGTCTCGCAATCGGAAGAATCGGCGTACATCAATTGATGTCCCTGCGGTGCCTCTGACCGGAAAGTCCAAGGTTTCAGTCCCGAGACGGTGGCAGATTTCCGACACTGGATAGATAGCCAAGTCGAAAATAGTCGCTGTCTGGAGGAGAATTCTAGCTGGCGGCTGCTCTGATCGGTAGTTTTGCGTTTCTCCAAACAACACCAATCAAATGCCATGGCAGCACCCTAACAAAAGGGCCATAGATCGCGCGCGATCTTTCCTTCCCCTTCCTTGACCTCTCCTCATCCCCTACGTATATACTGACACACATAACATGCACTACAGTACCATGCAGTAAGCCGGGAGACCAGTCGAGAGTTAAGAGCTTGTCCCGGTTGGAGCGGGGCCGTCCTGGTGGGAGATACCTGGTAGGAGAAAATCCTGATGGCTGACGTGTAGGTGGCGCCAGGTCTCACCATACAACAGGGGAAGATAACACTTACCTCCAGTGATAAAACCTTTCCTTCGTAGTTGACGCGCCCGGAATCACGAATCAATGATGGAATCAATCCAATCGAGAGCTTCAGTTCCAAAAATTTAAGTCGTAACGAAGTTCCCGATAGGATGAATGTCTCCTGTCGATTTTCAGGAGTCACTATGATTAAATCGTACAATAGGCCGCCTCCACACGGAGTCACTCGGCGGCCACAGGCCCCTTAATGCGCCACTGAGCGTGGGCAAGAGAGAATTTGTGTGTCGCACCGCTGTGGTTGCCGGCGGTCCCAAGGCGGTCAAAATGCAAACAGCTACGCTCAGAGGCGTGTTCGAGTAGACTAATGTGAAGGCAGACATCGTGAACTATAATCGCTGAGTCGCGTCTGCACTGCTGGTGTAGGACTTTAATCGCCAGAGCAGCGCCACTGCACTAACCGATTGATAGCACAGTATAATCAGATGTTTGTCTGTAGAAGCGCCACTCGGGAGCGCTATGGAGTGTCCCGATGTGAAGAGTCTCTTACCTGAGGGGGACAATTGTTGATGCTGCAGTGTCTGTGACCGGAGGTTCCCAAGGCATCGGCCACATTGGAGACGATTTTGGCTAAAATTTCGGACGGACCAAGTCGGCCGATGTACCCGATGCGTTCCAAGACGTGCAGATCAACGAAAATGTTCGTAGTGAACCGGAACGTCTCCATTCTACGGTGTTCGATATCGTCGGCTGTCGAAAAAAAATCTGGTCCCTTTGGATCTGTTGATTGTATTCGCACGAAATCAGCAGAAGAGTTAAGGGTATCTGCAATTCCAGTACATACATTTGAGAGTGATTCTCGCAAATATTAAAGAAAAATTAGCCGTGAAATCATGAGAATATTTTCACGATTTCAGGTGAAATATTTGGGTGTTTTCTGATGAAATAAATGAGACAATTTTGCTCGCAATCGTTCCGTGGCGAATGATTGATAATAACTTCGACTGCACTGTGACCGTAGCCTTCGAGCTTGCCCTTGTTGGGGCGGTGGCTGCAATTCTCTCTTTCTCTCACTCTCTCTTTCCTACTCTCTAACTCTCTCCCACTCTCTCACTCACTCTCTCTCTCTCACTCCTCTCTCTCTCGCTCACTCACTCCTCCTCTCGCTCACTCACTCTCTCTCTCGCTCACTCACTCTCTCGCTCACTCCTCTCTCTCGCTCACTCACTCTCTCTCGCTCACTCACTCTCTCTCGCTCACTCTCTCTCTCGCTCACTCTCTCTCTCGCTCACTCACTCTCTCGCTCACTCACTCTCTCTCGCTCACTCACTCCTCGCTCACTCACTCTCTCCTCCTCCTCACTCACTCTCTCTCACTCACTCTCTCACTCACTCTCTCGCTCACCACTCTCTCGCTCACTCACTCTCTCGCTCCTCCCTCCTCGCTCACTCACTCTCGCTCACCCTCCGCTCACTCCTCTCGCTCACTCACTCTGCCTGCTCGCTCGCTCACTCACTCTCGCTCACTCACTCTCGCTCTCCCTCGCTCACTCACTCTCGCTCACTCACTCTCGCTCACTCACTCTCGCTCACTCACTCTCGCTCACTCCTCTCGCTCACTCACTCCTCGCTCGCTCCCTCTCTCACTCTCTCGCTCTTTCACTCTATCTACCTCCATCTCTCTCCCGGTCCCACAAGTTGGGGACTCGTGACCTGAGCGGTTGCATTGCAGGTGGACGGCGCTGCACCGCGTGGCGTGGCGCGGCGACGCGCGCGTGGTGGGCGCGCTGCTGGCGGGCGCCGCGTGCGGGCGCAGCAGCTGTGCGGCTGGACGGCGCTGCACCTGGCCGCCATGAACGGCGCCGCCGACGTGGTGGCGCTGCTGGCGCGCCGGGGCGCCGACGCCAACGCGCGCAGCGAGCACTGCGAGACGCCGCTGCACCTGGCGGTGCGCTGGCGCCGCGAGCACGCCGTCACGGCGCTGCTGGAGGCCGGCGCCAGCAAGCGCGCCAAGGACGTCCTGGGCAAGACGCCCCCGGACCTCGCCGCCACCGACGTGATGCGCTTCCTACTCCAGGACTGACTCTTGGTCAAGAGATGACGACCGCTGCGTGGCTTTTTTGTTTGTGGTGTTCAATGTACCTTTGAAACTGACATCTGAATGCGTACAAGTGATGGATGAATGAGAATAGTTTGAGTATTTAGAATGCATGATGTCCACAATCTTAAACATAGTTTTAATGTATAAACAATTTTCATTTCTGTATGTTATTACGACTTGATCATTGATTTTTTATGATAATCGAAATATATGTAATTCTCCTCAGTACACGTTTATATGAATTGTATGGAAATTAAAGAAAAATATCAAAAGTGCCGTTACTTCATGTGTTAAAAACATTTTGAAATAACAGATTTTGCTTGGTATTTAATACCTGAATTTTCTTGTGAAACAGAACTGAATCAAAATATACGTATCGGTGAGACAAAGTTTGCAACTCTTAATTTTTAATCATTAACTCTGAAAATAAATGTTAAGCCTAAAGAGAATCATTCCCTTGATTATTTCATTATGGAATAATTGTCAATTATTCTATCAAATTAGTTTTCAACGGTTTAATAGAATTTATTTCTATACTACTTTCCACAATCATAAATTCATTTAGAGTTTTATTATATACCACCTCTTTCGAGAATTAAATAGACATTAAAGCTTCACAACTTTATTTATATTATAACCGTTCATAATCAATATAATGACAGAATTGCCAAACTTTTCTCACTTCATGTACAAACGTTTGCATCCTTGCAGTAAATAATGTTAATGACGTAAATTATTTTCGAAAGGTAATAAAGGGATGTGGATTTTGAAATGGTCCAGAATTCTTTGTTTTTTTAATCAATGTGTAACCCTTTTTTGTCTTTGCCGTCTTATAACGTACAAAGAGATACTATTGTATGATTTATCTTTGTTGAGACTGTACCAAAGTTCCTAAGCGAACAGATTTTGTTCTAAAATCGCGAGGGCGTGAGTTTTTGATTTTTTTTTATTATTTTGTTAACAAACAATTTTATATAATAGAGCATACTGACGTACGTTAAAATGAAATTTTGAATTGTTGGAAATTACATAAATTGTTTGGTTTTACTAACATTATTTCCATTTAGCGCCTAGATTTCATCGTCCCTATGGAAAGGAAAATAGTAGGCCATTCAAAGGAGAGAAAGTGTCTGATGTGAAGAAAGAGAAAGAGAGAAGGATAGAAAGAGAGAGAAAGAGAAATAGAGAAAGAGAGAGAGAGAGAAGGAGAAGAAGAGGGGTGAAAAGGAAGAATTGCAGTACAATAAATAATCAGGAACGATACATGTAGAACAGATCAGAAATGAGACATACAGAATCCTAACTTCGTGAAAATTGTACGACACACAGAACAACGCCGATGACGAACAGCGACGAACAACGATACAGAAGAAGATAACCAGAATGACGGAGATAAATGTTGGGTTTTAGAAAAAGAGAAATGTTCGCACCATAGGACACTTCATTATATTCACTGAGACACTAAGAACTGTTTCCTTGCAAAGTAAAAATAAATTGAGTACCATATGAAATAAGTGTTCAATGTCAAATCTCACTGACCGTTATGATTTATAATTTTATTGATGAGTCTACTCAAATTCTGCTACAAATTTACAATTCTAGTGCTTCCATTTTCATTAATATTTTGATTCATGAGAATGGTTATAGCAGTGCTAAATTATTATACATTTGTATCTGAAAAGGCAGAATAATCGGTATACATGGTAAAAACAGTAAATTGAATTATATATTCCTGAAAATGTGAAGTATATTGCTGGCAAGTTAAAAAATGCTAACATATAAACTTTAAAAAAATATCACTGTCGTGTAATGAAAACGTTTTTTCACATTGGATTTAAAATAGTTTCGTTCCGTTGTTAGATGACAAAAGCTGTAGAAAACCTTTACATAATTACACGATATTAACAATAATGTGCAATTGACATTTTTAAATATAAATTTGCTGGAACAATTTAAAAATTATGTAGATTTCATCAATATTTAGCCGTTTATTTGAAATGTGATTGTGGAATATTCCCTACTCCATAATTGTCATGAATTGCCATTTTGCCAGGAATTTTCGTGACTTTTTGTTCTAAATTTGTGTTTATTTTTTAATATTTCTCATATAATTTACCACACATTTTTATTTAAAAAATAAATTGTTCGTAGTTTTTTTATCAGTTATTGTAGTTAAGATAGTTTTTAAAACATTTTTTTGTTAATAATATTTTTTATTTCACTAAATTCTATTTGTAACTAAAAATAATTAATATACACAGTACATCCGGTCTGATTCATATACTTGCCATTAAAAACTCCGCGTAATGAAAGTTCTTTTCAAAAGAGAAGTAAATTTATATTGCAGTTTATAGCACAAATCAGTGACAAATGTCTTTATATCGTTCAAACACTTTAATTAAACGGGTGGACTTAAAACGATATAATTATTGCAGATTAGATAATGTCTTGCATTTCCATTTCTGATCTTCTAAAACTGAGTATAAGTGGAATTTTTATAATTAAAATAGACTTTTTAAAGTATTTATTTATTAAAATACCAGATCCGAAGTTCGTTACAAGCTATGTAACACTTAACACTATTACAATAATTTTTTCTCTGTATGAGGGAACCTCATGAGATACCACCTTGAACAGACTGTTCCAACTCAGCTGCCCGCAGGCGACAATTCGTCACTGATATCCGAAGCACGGAGGGCACACCTGGGCTCATATTCAGAATGAAGCTTTAAAGTTTATCAGGAAGCGTACGATTCGATTCAATACAACAAGCATATTTTAGAAATTAATTTTAGACATATTTTTCTTAAAACAAGTGAAGAGTGGTGTCAGTCTTTGGGTTTTTGCGATGAATACAATGCTCTTCAATGTCTTGTTCTGAAGTTGGGTTCTTTCTATGTTCTTTATTCTTTTCATTGCAGAGAAAAGCTGGTCACAACAATATGTTGACCCAAATAAAGATATAATCCTTGCTACACTTTATGAAGCTTGAGGAAGACTTCTACATGTAAATTCTGATATCATCGCCACCTATAGAGAGTATTAAAATGTCTCTCCTTTAAAAGTGGGAAGTTATGCAAATCTGTTATCACCAACTGTATCGGCGATGGTGAGACAGGAACAAGGGTTGTGGCTTTCTCTGACAGCCATCGCACTACTCTTATTGATTCCACGACAAGCAAAGCGATTTCCACAACCATTTACAAAACTATCATAAGACCACTCCTCTTTTACACCTGTCCAGTTTGGATCTCCGCTGCAAAAACAAACCTAAACAAGCTCTAAATAGTCCAAAACCATTTTCTTAAAACTATCACAAATGCTTCTTGGTTTGTCACCTCCACAAAGAACTGCAAATTGACTCCAAACAACACCATATGATGTATCTCTTAACCCAGTTCTATCACTCCATACATCAAATTCCACACCTAGACAACTTCAGACTCCGGAAAACTCCTCAACCAGAACAAGAATAAAAAATAGATATCCACACCAGTCATTCCTAGTCAAATTTTCCGAAATAGAATGTTTATAGAGGTCAGGAGAAGATTTCCTCACCCAAATTAGTTTGAATTTTAATTTTAGGTAAATTAGAATATAAGCCATTCAATACATATTTAAAGTGTATTATGTACTGAACTAGGTATGCTCTGTAAAAAAATAATAAAAAACAAGCAAAGCGACAGGGATAAGAGCGCTTGCCTCTCCACAACCTCCTCAGCTGGCCATGAGGGCACACGGGCGTGCATGCGGGCGGCCGTGCCCGCGAGAGGCCAAGTTGGAACAGTCTGTCCCACACGATGTGGTAATTTTGGAAAGAAATTCAATGAGTTTGTTCAATAGCTTACGAAAAGTATTTTTCTGTTAGTTACATTAAGATTACTGAAATTTGTCTTTAGTATTGTTGTTTATGACCATTAACTATTAATTACCATTAATCATAAGTTAACGTAACATTTCATGTGAGGATGAAATCTCATGAAAAATTATTAACACAATAAACTAGAAGCTCTGACTTTTCCTAGGAATCCCCGCAAAAAATGTTGTCTGACCACTGATAAATTTGCAAGTTATAGTTTTCATTTGCACTTAACACTCGTCAGCATATCTCACTGACACAACTTTAACATAACTTATTTAGAGTATTGGTTCACCAAGTTAATATTACTTAACGAGAAGAAAAATTGATAAACTCTCACGAGAAACAAGACGCATATTTTGTTATGAACAGTCTCTCAATTCAAGAGCGGGTGATAAAAAAAATTGGCTCAAACGAAACCGCGAAAGAGGTGATCAAAATCATTCATAATTAGGTTATTCCCGAACAACATACTTTTAAGTCGACATATTGCGGATCTGGAGCGGCATAGAAAATGTTCTTTGGTTATGGCAGAGGAATAGCAGTAGCAGAAAAGACAAAAGTGAAAGAGAACGTCTTTAATGAGGTTTCCCAAACATTTCTTACATTAAACCCGAGGTTGACTGAAGTATGATCCAAGAGCTAGACTGATTAAAGCTATCTTTTGAGAAAAACGAGTGGAAGATAATAAATCCCCTCTCCAGGATAAAATTCTTCCTGGAATAATTACAGTTCTTTCTTGAGGGTTCAGATTGCGTACTTCAAGCTATGAAATTTGAGTTAAATAAGATAGGCCAACGAACACAAGAGCAATCAATTTGGGGGCAACCTCTGTTAGCTGGGAAGATGAGTTCGCTTTCTGAGAGTTAAATGTTGTCTATTTTGCACCATCACATCATTTTCTGTAACGAAATAGTTTTATCCGCTCTTCTTTTTCCCACTTTCTTTTATATCCTCATAAATTATCTCCGGCTAAATATTTTTCTCTCTCAAATTAAATAATTATAAATACGAATTTTTCTTTTATGCGGATTGTAAAAATTTATAATCAAGTGAGTAGACGATCTCGCCTAGTACAGAAACTCTAGACAACACTAGATGACTGAAAACAAATACTCTCATTACTACTATATTATAATGAGTTCGCCGTATTGGTACAGAATAAGAAAATAATATTGGAAGACCTTATATCACCTTATTGTTTCAAACAACGAAGTATAATTACATTTAGTTTCACCAAAGATTACTTTTCATATAAATTGAACACGCATAATTATTATCCAGAAAGAGTACGCAAAAACAACTCTTTTTTTAAAAACACATTATAATCTTATTTAAAGATCTATTTTTTTAGGACAGATATTATTAAGAAAAACTATCATCAATATTGTAGTTTTGCAAAGTTCATTTTTGTATCTCATTTTTTTATCTAATTGTTTGTATCCCAAACGATAGAATTTTCCGAAAATGAACATTTTAAGCGGCCCTTGTTCTAAGTGATGATATCATTTAAAGAAAAATTTAGTTGGGAACCTCATTTTAGAAAACTATTCTTTAAAACATCATTACATTCACCCAAAACTACATGAAAACTACTCGTATTTTTGAAAAATATACATTACTCAATTTAAAGATCTTTTTTATAAAGTCGTATTTCATGAAGGAAAAAAGTCTCATAAATATTGTAGGAGTAGGAAGACGTCTAATAAACTTTGCACTTTTGCAATCTTTGGACATTGAATTTTATCAGAGGAAAAAGGTCAATGAAAAACTTTCGTACCATTTTTGAGAAAACTTGGAGAATGTTAAAAATGACTAAAAATAAATACATGAGTTTCAAACTCTCAGGGCCTTCAGTTCGTCGATAGCGATGGGGCAATGTCAATTTGAATGAAAATCATTTCAACGGCTGAAGCGTTAGTTAAGCGTCAACCAAGGACGTTTCGTGGCAATCAATTTTTGAGTATTAAGGGACCATAATAGATGGATTATTATATATAAGAATAATTTTTATTCAATGTTTCGTTACTAGGTCCCCACACGAGTTTTTCTGCCGACAAATTGCTGATTTTTGCCGCAGTTTTAAAATACTTTTTCTTTTCTACATAACTAATTAGTAAAGAGAGTAAAAACGATTTTAAAAATGATGAAGCGATTGATGGTACGGACGGAAATTGTTAAATCTCTCTCAAAATATTAACATTTTAAAAATCACTCTTGTACATTTTAAAAGATGGATAAAGGAGGAGATTGAAAAAACTGCCAACTTAAAACAATAACCAGCTTAGTACTGACGATACCTTATATGCAGGATATTCCAGAGCACGAGCACTGAAGTTTAGTATCGACGTAAGTAAATGAGAACGAAAGAGCTCAGGGAAGGGGGTGAACCCGCAAGAGGGTTCAAGCAAGATGGCCCCCTTTGGAACCGCCTCTGCATTAAAGAGATTAGGCTCAGCGGCTGGTACTGCCCGAAGCCACCGCCCAGGACGAAACCCTGCGAAACACCCGCCTGAACGATCCGCTTCTAATTAAGATTCCACTGTGCAGGTCGATGAGGGACCGGAACGACATGATACGATGATACTGCTCGGAACGCCGACAGTGGCGGTTGGTTGCTTTTTGGACGGTGCCATAGTCCTATTTACCTTTTTCACCTGCATTCGCCAGTGTCGGTATCCCCAGTGCTAACGCCATGATATATATATATATATATATATATATATATATATATATATATATATATATATTGATTTTTTCGTGTTTCCGGGCGCGTCAACTTCTTTGGTCATTAGTCCCGTTAGTGTAGTGCATATTTTTTCTCGGGATATGGTGGTGATCTTCCCCCGCTGGATGGCGAGATCCGGCGCCGACCTACTGTCGGCTAGTGGGGTTTCCCCTAACCAGGACTCTCCCACCAGCGTGGCACCGCCCCAGCCGGGACAAGCTCTAAGCTCACGACCGGTCTCCCGGAATATGTGGTAGAGTAGTGCATGTTAGTGTAAGTGTTTGTGTGTAAGGGGAGAGGATAGGACAAGGAAGAGAAAGGATAGATCGCGCGCGGTCCGTGGCCCGTTTGTTAGGGTACTGCTCCGGCATTCGCCTGGTGTTGATCGGAGAAACCACGGAAAACTACCGATCAGAGCAGACAGCCGCTAGAATTCTCCTCCAGACAACGACTGAATTCGACCTAGCTAGAAAGTTAGTGTCGAAAATCATGCCGCCGTGAGGACTCGAACCTAGGACCCCCCGGTCAGAGGCGCATATATATCATTGGCAAGTCAACATCATTGGAGAGGGATTCAAGTGTGATTTATTTCTCTGCTATATCTACACTCCATTATACTAGTAAGATAAACTTTATAACGGAATTGTTAAGTAAAATTAAACATTGAACAGTCTCAGGTGGTGCGACGTTCTTTTTAATGAACATAAATGTCTAACCGTTTACACAATACATGTTAAATATAAATAATATTAATATTTCATCACCCAAAAATTTGTTGATACTCTCACGGACATTACACATTACGGTCATTACAACTATAGCAATGACAAATGGAGATGATGTATTGTACGAATCCACAACATAATACCACAATGCACCATGACTGGGATTGTTAACAACTTTACGTTTGTATTTCGACAATCGTCTAATAAAATATAACTGCAATATCTGTATGTGACTTCAAAATAATGCTTTTTCAAATCTCATATGGTTATTTATATTATTAAAAACATATTCAATTGTTTTTATAGGGTTTGTCTGTTGGTCCTTCTTGAGTATCAGTGGTCCACTGTTCACTGAAAGAGAATTGTAAAATTATTTTCTATTAAAAAAATTTTTTTTTTAATTATTTTTAATTCCACCTTCATGAAATTTTACAATTGACCCCCAAAATAAGAAAAAAGTATTGTTCATAATATATTTCATAAAAATATTATTCCTCTTCCCTACTACTTCAATAAATTAATTAAGTGTGCACACTTTCAATTTCTCGCGATATCTTGAAACGATGCTGAAATTCATCAAAGTGAATTAATAGTTTCTGAAAATATACAAAATGTACTAAAAGATTTTTGATTCATTACCATAGAGTCATTAGAGATCTACATATACGTAGGAACCTATTATGAGTAAGTAAAGGTCAAAACATTGCCGGGAATATGTAACAAGGGATGTTTCCTGCTGTCCATAGCAACGGTGATGGTATTGATGGAGAAACTGAAAGAGATGGATGAGTTAATAGCGATGTACAATCATTGTGATTATTCCTGATGTTGAGGCAAGAGATGCACATTTACTAGCATTTCATTCTGATAGTAATATTGCAATACTAAAAAAACCTGCGTAACATATTGTGTTATTATACAGGAAGAAAATGAATATTTTTTGTGATGAACGAAATTTTTCGTTTTTTGAATACAAACAGAATTTATTCCTATTTATAATACGCATTTCTATTATGCCAACTTAACGCGATGAAAAGTCACTTTTTATGCTCTGCGTCCGTTTAGGATTTAACATTCCCTCGTTCGTTAAACAAATCGCAACAAATTAGTTGTAGCTAAAGATGCCAGATGAGTACAATAATGAAAAATGGTATTCCTACTTTTCCTTTTTTCTTCTAAGAAGATGGCAATAAGAAAAGTATTGAACCACACATGGTCAGTAACACAAGAAGTTTGTTTTTTGGTTTTAAAACTCAGCTCTCGCTTTGTTTTGTTTCTCCTCCGTCTCTTATTTCCTGTTTTCTGCTCACTGATGCTAATTACCTTGGTTTCTGGCGAAATGCGACTGAACGGCTTTCCGGTAACAAAAATAAGAAAGAAAAAACGGAACTTGGCAACTTTAATATTTTGTTTGACCAACTTTCGTATACTTAAATTGCTATAATTTTCCATTTAAATGTATCACTTCTACGAATGAAACAAAATTATTAATAAAAAGCAATAAAATATTATAGACCCAGACTACCATTATTATTATTATTATTATTATTATTATTATTATTATTATTATTATTATTATTATTATTACTATAACTGTTATTAAGTGTTATTTATAATTATTAAATTACATTAAAATATAACTTTTTTATTAAATTCAATATTAATTTGGAACGCGTTCCAGGTCCTACAAATTTATAAAGCAAGCACTGCTAATAATTATTTCCTTTCTAATAGAGAATTGTGGTAAATAAGTATCTGAAGAATGGGGTGTACTTCTACAAATATGTATTGACTTGTCTCTTCAGTTACCACCTTATTACACCACACGTCGCTCCCAATTTGCATTTGCCTACAACATAAGCAGAACCCGCAATGCTTTGAAACTAGTGCTACATGAGCACGTACTTCCTCTCATTATTTCTAACTGCTTCGCTATAATACTACTTAAACTTGCAAATGTGTTTTCAGCTAATTTTTTTCCCGTTCCGAGACCCAAACTCAGATTCCCGCCGTCACTCATACCACTACGACACAAAAGGGCCGACGATTAAAAACGTAAATTCTCGCTTCATAGAAAGAACCCTCAAAAGTCAAAATATCCATTTCAAACTCCCAAAGTTCAGATCGGTATATCAATATCAATTTTGTTAAAACAGATACCCCTACAATATATTCCTCAAAACCTTCTCCAAATTTGAACCAGAATAGAGGACCCAATACAGCATCCTCAACCTTATGTTAGATTTAAGTCTTAGAAATAAATTTTAAATATAAGTTTGTGTGTACGTATATCAAACATATGTAAAGTTTAGACTAAAACTGATGTATGTGCAACCAACAAAATTAATAAAATAAATAAAAAGATCAATTTTGTTGAAATTTGGCAGAACTGTTGAGCCGCTAGAGTTGACCATAGACGGACGTTCTGCCGTTAATCACTTTTCGAAATCAGTGACCCACAAAATATGGATTCTGGCTAATTATGGCATGTTAGAGGATTTTTTTCTACAACTGCGTTACTCCATCTTTTCGTTATTTGGGATCGGCAATAAGAGTTTTTCTGCGTAAAATTTCCCGTTTTCCGGTGCACGATTACATAATTCTCTCGTCTTACAGAGTACATTTGTGAGGGCGGGAAAGTAAATGGAATAGTGGTTTCAAAAGATTTCCAAAGCACCCACTTTCTGTCGTTGGGTAGCACAGACAGACATGTTGCTATTTTCGTGAGACGAATTGAAGTCGAAACAGAATCTGGAAAAGATGACATAGGCATAAAGCCAAAGAATATGTTTGTCTTTTTCACAAAACCACTTCACGAGCAAACGGGTAGCACAGACCGCCATGTTCGTCTCATCAGCTTGGGAAGTGCACGAAAACAGCAACATGGCTGTCTGTGCTACCCAAGGACAGAAAGTGGGTGTTTTGGAAAACTTTTTAAACCATTCGTACCCCACGAAGTTATGCCCGGCTTTGGCTTACGCCTTTGCTTTGGCTTTAACATAAATGGAACAGTGCTTGCGTGCTCCGAGTTGAGCGCTCTGCTCAGAGCGGCCGTCAGACTGAGAATTTCCTCCTCCGACTATCTGTTGTGCGGTTTTGAGAATGTGAGAGTTTCCCGGGACTGAGCGAGAATAAATGGCTCCCGGCTCTGAAGAAGAAAGTATCCGATATATGATCCGATATAATATTCGATATGTATTACGCGCCAAACCTCCGTGATAACGCCAAATGAGTTAGTCACAAATAAAATCACGATAAAATTCCTGTCGTTAGTGAAGCCCACCGGTTTGTCGCACAGACCCTCGTCTTTGTCCGAATGGATAAAAACTTGGCTAATATTGCGTAGGCCCCTACGAAAGTGTTAAGCTATACCCCTAGGATAATTTAATACCTAATTAAATAATTATACGTTCTAAATGCTTAGCAAATTCGTTTCAGAAACGCTGGATGTTGAGCTAAGCAATCTAAGTGGCAACAATTTTAGTACTATGACAAATAAGAAAAAAATCATTTCGCAATTCAGTTAAGAGCTTAGTAACAGCACCATCTGTGAACACCTGTCGATAAAAAGCAAGAAGTACACCACGTGAACCTTAGCTCTTCAAGTCACATAAAATTTGAAAATCTCATTATATGACTTTTAGCCCTACCATTACAAAGACACTAACTCACAAAACTGAGCGGAAGGTAAAGATACGGCATTTACAAAATGTATTGATTGGTTTGAAATTTTAACAAAGTAAATTGTGTGCTGCATTTATACAGTGTAATGCACCATAGACGGAGCATTCTGTATGCAACTTACAAACGAAATATCCCACATGAATTCACAAGAGGTTTTCATTGTGTCCGCAACACAATATCAACCATTGTGCTCCATTATCTCATTCAAAATTACAACAAAAGTTAGAGTTTATTTGTTCAATGTTACGTGCATGTTCATTTGTGCTACGTTCAAGTGAGTTACACAACGTTACGCGAACAGCCTAGAACATAAATCTTATAATTCAATTGCAGAGATCTGTACACATCCCAATGTGCTGAAATTACTTCACATTCTTTCTTACTAGATTGCGTAAAGTGAAATGAAAGTCTCCCATTTATTTCACTACAGCAGAGTTTGAGAAAGGTGTCTGAATTGATCAACACTTCACCCATTATATTGCTAAAGATTAGCAAGGTCCAGAAATATGAATTACTAGCATAATGCACCTCTGTGAAGGGTATTTTGTGTTAAAAAGTGTATTTGTGATTGTAAAATTAATATTAAAAATAAATTTTTACCATACTACTGACTCTACTATTTTTCAGCATAGACATGAATATGAAAAAAGTATTGATTAAAAGACTAGGTTTAAATTATTGTTTCATTGGAAAATTACGTTTAATTATCGTCAGTGTGATACATCAAGTCGTAACAATATAAGTGAGCGTTTTAACAATGAACTCATATATACTACATTGAAACCTCAAGAAAACCTTTTTTTCTATCATTCATTCAAAATATCCTGCAGGGAATCGGCTGAGAATTCTACTAATCGATTTGTCTTGTCAAGATTAATCGAATAAGCTACTTAGCATTTGGAGGTGTCGTAAATCACTAAATCATCCAGAACGTGGTTTAGATATTAAACTAGTGCCATATGGATAGGGATTTCCTCAATTTGAATAAGATTTTACATGTGGATTAGGCGCTAGTAGTGTTCACAGATGAACGGACAGACGGACGGACAGATAGACAGACAAACAGACGGACGATTTGAAAAAAAAACTTTTTTGGTATTAGGGGACCCCAAAACGTGTATTTCCTTTGAAATCTCGAAATCGATTTTCTGCAGCATTACATAATTTCCTCTATACTACGTATATTACTCCGTATACGTATGTATACGAGAAAGTAATCTGTAAATATGTTTTGTGTTCATATGACAATTGTATTACAAATCATATTATCTGAACTGACAGGCAAACTTGAGACGGAGATGCATCTCATAACTCGACACACCAAGAGTCATTTTGCGCCTTCTCTTGATTCTATATTTCTCTACCACGAAAGCAAGAAGTGAACGAACAGTGGCAGCGGTGGCAGTTGAGAGTTGGGGGATGGACATAACCTACATTGAAATATTCATACGGCAATGGTATCTGGCGATGATGAATATTGGATCCAGATACTCTTCATTACCAAATTGCTGGGGAAGTAACACTGATCGCCGAGCGTATCCAAGAACGGATAGAAAACTAAATAATTACAGCGTGTGTGTAATTTGGATGTGTAAGTTAAATGAAGTGCAGGTGCTGGGTTGGGGACACTTTCCATTGGCGCTGTCTCTTTTGAAATGATAATCGGTTGTTTGAACTCAGGAAGCCGAGAAGTGGAGACGCAAATTCCTGACTTTTAATTAGTTCGAAAGAGTAGATTAGAGGGCATTCATTTTCTGATCCCAGGCTTCTCTCTCTAGAGGTGCTTTTCAGAATAGCTGTGGAGTTTGTAATGACTTAAAAAATCTTGGACCTACACAGTGTCATGTAATGTGTTCTTCCTACCGCGATACAGTGAGTTACCTAATGCTGTGCGAAAAAAAATGGCGAATTTTCGGCAGAAAAACTCTTATTACAGGGCCCTGGCAATGAAAGAGTGGATTAATCCAGATGCTAAATTTAACAAAACAATCCTCTAACACATGATGTAGCCAGAATTCATGTTTTGTGTGTCCGTGATACCGAAAAATCGATTGGCGGCAAAACGGCTGTCCCTGCGTCCGCCTGTCTGTCTGTCCGTCTGTAGATGAACAATGGATGAACTATTAAACCGTTCATCTGATTTTCTCCAAAATTGATGTACCCCAATCGATGACACAACCCGTTGAATTTGAAACCGATATTTTCATTTTGAGGAGTACTTTACCTCTGGAACATTTTCAAAAAAGTAGCTCCGTTTTTTATTCAACTTTGTTATTGGATAATGTGAAGAATGTTTAAAGACAATGGCGCAGATCTCACGTTCGTTAAAAAACCGAATGTTTAAAAAATATGAGTATTTTTTGCAAAATTGTGTGTCAAACCAAGGCAATTTTTATTTTCTGTAAACCATTTTTCCTTAAAAACCACACATTTTTTTAAATTAAATTTAGATCTTATAAAGCGTAAAGGGCGCTTAAGAGAATGATGCAGGTCTCATGTTTGAAATGCCTAATTTTTCAAAAATTTAAATTGTTTCGGCGTTTTCCTATAACTACAATTGCAAAATATAATGTGCTCATAAAAACAGATCTTCAAATAATGTCATGTTGAATTTTTTGAAAATATGAGTATCTTCTGTTTAATTTGACTATAATAGCACACGCTCGGAATTTACTGCGCTTCGTGAATTTATGCTGAGAGGTGTTTGGAAGCTCTTGGTATTCTTATAAAAGAAAGTAGATGGATGAAAGGTAATAAATTCAAATTTGAACTAACATATAACGTCTTTACTTCAAAGTTAGAAGTCACTACTGTTTCTGGCTATCGAAATTAACGCAGGTATCTAGCTGTTGCGAATATAGTTCGAGTTTTTTGAGAGTGATTGTGCAGACTTCTATCGTCTTACAATTCTTTGACACAAGGGAAAGTTCTGAAAACCAAATATTTAAGAACTATTAGTTTACTTCAGTTTAAGAATTATTGAGTATTGAAGAGGTTGTCGTTGTACCTGTCTAATCGAAAAGTCAATCGCTTGCTCCTATTTTTCGTAATTCGTGCGTGTTAAATGTTCATACGCAGAGATTGCACGCCACGCATTGTTTCACGGAGTCTGCATGCAGTAAACTAGCTACACTACCAACGTAAACATCTAACTTGCAATGCAGCCGCGATGCGTATTGCTCAGCTTTTTACACAAGCGACGCGAATCGTCACGAAACTGTTCGGCTTCTAGATCTTCAAACAATGCTATCTCATTGTGTCTTATTTTTGAAAATGCAGGATTCCGTAAAATTGCGACAATAAGCTATGTTGACTATTCTGGTCGTTCTTGGTGTCTGGTATGTGGTGCATTCTCTCAGCCTTCTTGGAAAGCAGTTCAAAATTTCAAAGCAGTTCAGTTCTTCGAAAGAGTTTCATACGAGTGATGAATTCCCTTTCTCCATGGAAGTCAGCCCGCGGGTTTTAGAAAAGAAATTAAGTCGAACGAGGGATGTTTGAAATGTCTACACTTTTCTGTTAATTATCGCCAAAGAATTGCTATAAATGATTGAATTCCTAGTACGGCGCCAAATTAGAATTAATTTGGCCACCTATGTGACAATACCATCATAAAAGTTTCCTTTGAATTGGTTCGGTTTGGATTTCATGAGCATTATTTCCAATATGACAGAACAATTGATCTAACATGATTAAACAATTGATATGATCTTTTTTTGGCACAATGTTTACCAAAATTAGTTGAATACCATTACATTCTGTGAGAGAGAAATATATCCTGTGAGAAATATATCCGCGGAGAAATATATTCTGTGAATGTTTCCATAAATTCTCGTATCCCTACCCTAACCAATTTGCATATTGCATTCCGAATGCAGATGGAGACGAAATTTCGTTCTTCGAAAATGTGGAAATTTTCGTAGGTGTGAAAACGTATAGAGCATTTAGCAATACATATTCAGACAAGGAGAAACATATAATTCGTGTTGAAACGAACATATTTGCAGAATATTACAATATAATAGTGTTTAATCATTACTATTATATATTTTTAGATGTATTTGCATTTGTTTGCCAACGCTATCAGTGTTACTGCGTTGTAAAATCGACATGTCAACGGTCCTTGCGCTGGCAGCTACGCGCTGAAGTGGATGTCGCTGCCACTACCGCCGCCTCCGCCGCTGGTGGATCGTATTTTTATTAACTTTTAATTATTTTACTTTCTCGCATTTACAATCTTGCTTACGCATAATACTGTCGGGCTAAAATCTCATCAGGTATTTTGGTGAATACATTAATAATAATAATAATAATAATAATAAATAATAATAATAATAATAATAAATTGTCTTTATTTGTGATGGGGCTCAAGCCTTGAAGCCTGCTTTTCCGCCTAACCACTTTCATGAATTTACAATTTTAAAAATAGTTGAGGCGTTCGGATGTAATTAATATTATCTGACATTTCATGTCGCAAAGGAAAAAAATCAATTTGTGGCTATCATCTACATTCATTATCTGTGGGAGCCAAATTAATTTATTGTCATTTTTTAATTTTTTTTAATATGGTCATATTTTCCTATGAACTTCCCTATTTTTGTCTGATCTTTTTGATTCAATTTTTGCATACTTGCTTGCAGTTGTCTCAAAGAGATTTTTCACGTCTCCTATTTGTATTCAAATTTCTTACAATTGTTGTATCTAATTGTTGTGTAACTTCCCTACAAATATTTTATATATGTATGAGAAGTAAGAAGGTAAACTACATAGAAGGAGAAAAAGAAAGAGTAGAAAGCACCAGATGCGAGGGAAGTATTAGTTTATTTTTGTCAGGTTTTGTACTAAAGTCAACAGCTTCTGTAAATAACAGCAGGTCTTCACGGGGCACCGCAAAAGAAGGGGTGGATGTGCTCGATTTTAAAAGTATATTTTCAATATATTGGTTATTTAAACAGCGGCAAGGTTCCGAAAATGCAACCAACAAAATTTTAAGTCATATTTATAGTCAAATTTTTGCATTTCTTAGGTCTTAAATGCTTGCATATTTGTAGCATTTTTAGTTCATAAACATCCGTGCCCTATTTTGTTTTGTTTATCAGTCAAGTCAGACTAAAGAATTTACGGACTATATTTGCTGTTCCCAATAATGCGGCTTTTTGAATTGTCCGTATATGCTTTTCAGTCAATTCTAACTTCTTCGCGATCTCTTGCCATTCCTTAGTGACCAATCCATTCGCTGAGACCACTACTGGAAGCACTTCCACTGGGCGCAATCCATACATGTCCTTCAATTCAACAACCAGGGGTTGGTATTTCCTCTTTTTCTCAGCAACAGTTGTTACAAGCCGGTCATCTGTAGGAACCGCAACATCAATGATACATGATGTTTTAGATATTTTATCAAACAGAACAATATCCGGTCTATTTGCTTCCACTGTTCGGTCAGTGAAGATTACTGTCCCACAGAATTCGAGCTCGATCATTGCTGATTACTTGCTCAGATGTGCACTTTTAATATGTTTGTTCACTCTCTACGAGGTCGTATCTTTTGGCAAGGGCTAGGTGGATTACTTTCGCAACGCCGTTGTGTCTCTTAAGGTATTCTGTTTGTGCTAATGCGGGGCATCCACAGCAAATATGCTGGATTGACTCGGTGGACTTACATAGGCGACATTGGCTATCAATTTGCTGACCCATGATGAGTTTTTTATAACCTCTGGTTTTGACAACTTGGTCTTGAATGGAGAAAATAAATCCTTCCGTCTCACCGAAGATGCTCCCGATTCGAAGCCACTTCACTGAGTTTTTCTTATCAATGTTCTCCGAAGTCAAAGTTGCAAAATATCTCCCATGAAGTTCCTTTCTTTGCCAGATATTCACGCGGTCTTGATGCTTCAGGTAATCAAACTCTTTTATTACTATTATTATTATTATTATTATTATTATTATTCGTTAGAGCTACGTGCTACCTTTTCCCTCGTTGGTGATTCCAGCCGACCTCCTAAACCGTGTTCCCCGCGCCGGCCAATCCTGCCGGCCACGGAAACAAATCGCCGAAACCGCTTTATTAAATTCACCGCCGCCGCTACCTCTCCTCGCCCACAACGCCCCCTTCCTCCCACCCTCTCTCTCTCTCTTCCCCCCTGCGCCCCCTGAATTATTCATTGTGGCCGCTCCAAGTTGGCTCGCGCGCGCGAGCGCGTGGGGCTGGGTCGACTGCAGGGGAAGGCCAAGCAGGCGAGGCGGAAAGAGAAGCGTAGCGTTTGGGATGAGATGGTGAAGAGAGGACATGGTAGAGACGGGAAGTGATAGAGGTAGGGAGTGATACAGGCGACGAGCAGTTATGGTGAATAGTCATAAGGATTGGAAGCGGTAGTGTTGAAGAATAATTGTAGATGGTATCAATAATGGAAAGAAATGTTAGAGATATTGAGTGATAATCTAAAAATGAAATTACTGAGCTGCGATAGTGGCGGGGAGAGATAGTGGCGGGAAGTCATAGCGCGAGTAGTGATAAAGACGAGGGGTGATAGCGGCGAGTAGTGATAACGACGAGGGATGATAGCGGGGAGAATAGGGGAGTGATAGCGGGGGAATAATAGCGGTGGGGAGAGTTAGCGGCGGTGAGCGAGGCGGCGAGAAAAGATAGCGGCGAGAAGTGATAGCAGCGGGCAGTGATGGCGGCGGGGAGTGATAGCGGCGGGGTGAGACACACAAAGGGAGTGAAAGAAGGAAAGTGACAAGGAATGTGAGCGGACTGAGAGAGTATTTAGTACAAAGGATGAAAGGGACAAGAAGTGACAAAACAAGGGAGGGCGACAATGATGGGGCCTAGAAGCGTAATGGTGGGGACTGATAGTGAGGGAGAAACTATTGGGAGAGACGCGCAAGGCGTGAGGTGAATGGGAAGTGTGAGTAGCGGGAAAGGCGGATTTATGCGAGGTGGAGCGGAAGGCATAAGGGGCGTGGCCGAACACGGTGGCCGATCAGCGCCGCACACAAAAAGTGGGCGATCGGTCGCCCGCACGGGCGATGAATCACAGATCCGACGCGACGTAAACTGCTTCCGATGGAGAAGCCGGCTCTCCTAAGCGTGGGCGCAGCATGGAAAGTAGAACTCGATACAGCCGAGTTTGATGGAACATTTTTTAAAAATTCCGTTGGATTTTGCTGCCTTGTGAATGCAGATTTTTTTGCCGCGTTTTGAATATCGGAAAGAAGCGTTTGAAATTGTAGAAAATGTTCAAAGTTATAGGTTATTGGAAAAACATTGGCGTCACGTTGAATGATGTAATATTCAGAGCCCTCGTGAGATCATTTAGTATGGACGCAAGCGTTCTTTGATATGTCTTTGAGAGCGAATTTAGACTACGATGTGCAGTAGAAGTATTAAATATGTTGTTTCTCAGATCCTGCACTCAAAGTACTAAAAAAGTTATAATGTAACTAAAATGCAAAAGTTCACACATAGGAATAATATTTGAACAAAATGCGTCAACCGGTTCAGTTACTAACCTGGTCCATACATTACAATAAATAAAATTTTCTAGTGATAGTCGCATTGCTTTTCTAGAGAAAAAATTTATGCAATTTTGGCTTTTACTTCCCATTTATATATTTCAGTTATTAATAAAAACAAAATATGCTTTGAGCGCTCAATAACAATGATACTATTCTGTGAAAAAGACTCCTGGACTGAATATTAAAAATAGTTTTTCGAAGAACTGATATAATTTCACTTTCTACGCAGTGCATTCACGCAATGCATTCACGCAATGCACTCCATATTTCATGATACACAAACATCAGAGTTACCCGTTTTACAACCGTTTTATGTGACAGCTATTTTGGGTGCAATGAGAGTTCCAAGATATGTACTACTGGTGTTATCAGAGAGTTGAATAGTATGTAATCACTAGAGTAGGACAAATAGAACGAGGAACCTTTAAATCGTCCCAGATTTATCACTCTCAAATACATGAGATAAATTGCCCTCTGATTGCGTGGCATGACCCAGAGGGAAAGCAACAAAGTTCAATAAGTTTCTTGATTGTTTGCTCAAGCAATGTTCGCGGAGGTTTCTAAAAATTGGGAAACGTACTTTATTAACCCTGAGGATCAATTCCAAAAAAACGCATAAGAGTTATAAAATAATTCATTTCTGTTTTTGTTCAATTCATCTTTCAGGGGTCACGCACTGTCTCCTGCGTTGTTGGGATTTCTAAAAATGACATGTTTTCTACAATCACCGAATTGTAAAAACAAATATCAAGAAAACACTAAATCATTTTACTGTCTCTTTAAGAGGCTATATCATACCCAAAATGATGCTTCTTTACAGGCTTCCATTCAACATATTCAGGTGTCCCACCAAGCTTCATTTAGGCTTGAGGATCTTTTACATGCAGTAAATCTACTAACATGGAACAGCCGGCTTTACTTCCCCTCCGAAGGAAAGCGCACGAAGGGTTTTTTCGCACTATCCACGGCTTCGATCGGGTTTGAACCCTCGAACTTGGGTATAACAGCCCGATACGCTAACCATTACACCAACGCCACATAAGAGGTTACTTAAGCATTAACAAGTAAGTTTTAGTTATAATATTAGTTTTTTAATTATTACGTTATATGAACGTGACATGTTTGCCGAATAGGAAGGTCAAGTTATTTGCCATCGACAGAGAGGGGCTTGGGGCAGAAGGATGAAATACATGGCTGTACACATGAATCTTTTAGGTTGTGTGGGTAATGGTCGGAGTATTCCGAGTCCGGCCAGTATTACATCTGCATCCCATAATCTCCTGACCTGACAGGCAACTGTGTACCTAATCTGTGTAATCGAGGTGCTGGATCTCTGAACCCAGAACAATGGTACTGTGACCGCCCGTTTTCTTAGATTCCGAAAACGTGTCACATACCGCCCTAAGAAAGCGAGGGAAAAGAATATTTTGAACGCGCGCCAACGCGGATGGATATTTGGAATGATATTTAGAATTTAGAACAAGAGAGACCGCCACCTTACAAGGGCGAGACGGAGGTCGGATGAAAGAAAAGTTTTTTTCTGAAGGTAGCAGCTGAACTGGGAGTATGGAAAACGCCCAGGAATGAATGCGCGGATTTGATTTGAAATTTTTTTGGGGAAAAACTCTTCTAGAAGACAGAAGAGTAATTATTCTATTATAAATTGATTTAACATAATCTTAGAAGAGATAAAAAGAAAGTTATGAATTTATAATGGAAGAATTAGGAGTGGAGTTTTAAATAGATGGGTAATTAATAGCTTGACATTTCTCTTTCCAGTTTTTTTTTTTTTCCCCTCACATGCTGTATATTTAAATACTTTTGAAGTTGGTGCCATATAAAAGGGTGATCTCGGATTCATTTTCATCTGAATATCCAGTTGGTCATTAACTGTAATCGAAAAAAGAAAAATTCATATGAGTTTTCCCCATATAAAACTTAAAACGAGAAGGAAGAAGGCGATTTCTGGGGGAGAAAACGTTCTCAACCCGAGGACACGACGCTTCCGGCTGAAGCAGCCTGGAAAGGAGAAGGAAGCCCAGCGGACTGCTCTACGCGCGAGAACACAGGGTTTCCAAATAAAATGTTTGTGGGGATGGGAGTGATTCAGTTTAATAAGAAAGCTTATTCTGTATCTAATACGTAGAAAAAAAAAGGGAGGGTAAAGATTTCCCACGCTTAAAAGATAAGAAAAAGTAAAAGTACATTTGTTTCCGATTTCTAATACGTGAGAAAGAATCAATCTTTTCTTCAAAAGGATTTCAAGATCAAATATTGTAATATATGATTAAGATTTCGGTAAGAGTATAATTATAATAATAGTAATTCTCTGGATTTTAGAGAGAGAAAGTTTTTCCCTTTTTGTTGAAAAAGTAATTTTAAAGGAAAAGTATTAATTTTTGATTTTCAATGTGTGTTTCTTTCAAATTTTTGTAAAGTAATATTTTAAGATTCTTTAAATTTTTGAAAGTGTTTGTTAAAAATTAGTTGTAGATGAAAGTAGGAAATTGTGTATTGTGTTATTGGGTGTGTTTTTTCAGTCAAGAGTATTCTGTATTTGATTTTTTTTTATTGCCATTGTATGTTTTGTCAAAGCAGCCAATTTTTTTAGAATATATTCTGAATTTAGTAAAAAGTGTTTTCTACCTGAGTTGGTTTTGTAATTTTTGCATCCAACCCATAAACGATCTTACGACCCTGCCCATTTTTTTTATTTATTGTGTCCACCTGGGACGTCATACTGAGCTAGTCGACCATCTGGTGAATGTGTTCCCCACTCCTCAGACGTCCCCAGGTCGGTGCTGGCCTTACGGCTTGTACCGCAACGACGGGGGTTTTGCAATTGGCCTAAGCGGCTCGATTATTGGATATTCACGACAAACCTGATTTGGGAATAACTGAGACCAAAATTTGTGTAACTAAATTACTAGTACAATTGAATCACTGTTCACTAAAATTTCTGACCAGGTGCAGGTACAAGTGTGTTGAGTAAAGTGTGTTATTTCAGGATGGTTTTTTTTCGAAAAGGATATTTATTAAAATGAGAGTTTATTAGTTTCAAATTTTGGTCTGTATTTCTGTGTAAATATTTTGTGAGAGGTGTATTGTCTGGAAAGAACTGATTGATTTAGGCAGTTAATAGATTTAAATGGCAGATAAGTATAACTGGTAGAATTTATCTACGTGAAGGAACCTCTGAGGAATCAGATAGCGATGGGGAAACTGGGGAAAGCACCAGGTACGATGATCGGGAGGAAACGACAGGAGTAGAACTAGAACGGCAGGAGAAACTAGTGCGACGTCGCCGAAGAATCACAGCCAACGCCAACACGAGATCAGGATGAGGAAGAACGAAACCTCGAGGGCTAACTAATGATGCAACGGTTAATAGGTCAATTTATGCAACAAAGATGGAGTTAGCATGCAGGATAAAAAAACAGAGGAAACCATAAAAAATTAGGGGTTACTTGGAAACTAAACTAGAGGAGAACAAAGTTACTTTGGAAACTAAACTAGAGGAGAACAAAGTTACTTTGGAAACTAAACTAGGGGAGAACAAAGTTACTTTGAACCAAATGAGGAGAACAAGGCTTTTTGAACCAAATTAGGGGAAAAATAACCCTGGCAAAAATGCATTGAAACAAATTCATGGAATCTGACACGAAATTAGGAAGAAAATAATAGGAAGAAGAAAATTTGAAGCACAGTTTACTGAATTAGCGGAGCGGGAAAATGAATTAAGAGCGAGGTTCAAAAAAATTTGCACAGGAACACGAGAATTTAGGAAAAAATTCAGGAGCTGGACTTGAATTAGAAGAAAAGTGGATCAAGTAAGGGAAATTTTGGGAAAATGGGATCGAAACACAATGGGATCTTAACCGCCGTACCCGGGACAGATTGAGGAAACAAATATAAAAAGTTAGAATTAGTTACTGAACAGTTCAGGTTCGCTTAAAAATTAGATAGGAAAAAGGCTCTTTCTGAAAGGATGGCGTTCTACAACATCAAATTAATGGTATAGAAGTAGTAGAACTGAAAATCAATTAGAAAATTTACACAGTGGAGGGAAGTGTTCAGCCAGGGCTGTTTCATTGCCGTACTCCAATTCAGTGCAGTGGAGATGAAACCCATGTGTTTTTAAATGAAAGAAGTAGATAATTTCTTTTTTAAATTGTTTTCCGACAGTAAAAAAACCCTGAATCGTTTATCAGATGTTGCAGGGTAATGCACGAATCGGGGGAGATAGTTTAGGAGGTTTCAACTATGGCGAACTCAAAGAAAAATTTTTTTCGAGATATTGGAATAACAACCAAATCAATTTTAAGTTAACGTAATGTATGGTACGGGGAAGAAATGATGTCCATGCAGGAATATGCAAGGAGAAATTAGCTTTTTTCAAATTATGTACCCGACGATACCGGATAAGAAATTGTCTGTTTATATACGCATTTTCTCCTCGACAAAATTTGCTTAAGAATCCCCAATGTCCACTGAAAAATTAATAACGCAGCTAGATTGTATGATGCCACTTTCTTTATAATGAAAGGTTACAGAAAGAAGGCAAAATGCTAATGGTCCGGTAAATGGTCAGATAAGACAGCAACAAATAATGTGCAAAACCAGAAACGGGAGAAACTTCAAACCAAACTTTAAACAGAAAAAATAAACTTATGCTAGACAAGAAGGCCCTCGTCTAGGATAAAAATAGAAAATTTATTGATAGAGGGAGTTTTTCCAACCCAGAAATACAGGACCAAGGGGATCTCTGGGACATGGGGTCGGAAAATTAGAAAGGTTTGTTTGACACGCATCCGCCAAAAACCCAAAAAGAACTATCTAGTGAAGAAGAGGTTGGGGATTTTCAATCGAATTAATCTCTTTGATGATGAATGCAACGATAATCTCAATGCATATCAGAAAAAAAGTTAACTGAAGTATTATTAGAATCAAAAGGGGTTTTGAAAAACAAGAATCCAGTAAAAGTTTAATTAAAAAATTAAAGATAAACACCATTCACGGGTTACCAATATGTCATTCCAGAAAAACATAAGGAAGAGGTGGATAAGCTCATTGCTACCATGGTCAAAGATGATATCATCATGAAGTCCAAAACCTCTATCTAAACCGATAGTGCTCGTGAAAGAGTAATAAGATAAGGTTGTGGATTTCAAGGCGATTGAATGTTACCTTACCGTACAGAGACAGACCTGTGCGTGTAGAGGATTTAATATCAATTATCCGGGGAATTATCCGAATTATGAAGTGTTGAGTTCAACTGACTTCACGCATCGTATTGGCAAATAGCGATAGCACCTGAATGTAGACAATATACAGGATTTATTCACTGGGAATTCGTATGTCTTCAAAAGAATGCCATTTGGGCTAAGAAAGTGCATCTGCTCTTGTACAATGTCTAGAAAAACATTGCAAGGGGATGTCCAGCGATGTTTTTTCTATATTGATGACGTGCTTCGATTCTAAGACACAAAAATAATGACTAAGCTAGATATTTTATTGAAACGTCTGATTGAAAATAATTTACAACTGAATTTGGAGAAAAGTAATTTTTGACTCAACAAGTTAAGTTCCTGTTATGATGTGACAAAGTAATGGGGTCAAATGAATATGGAAAGATGCGAGAAGATAAAAATTGACCGCCAAAAACACGAAACAACTTAAAGTTTGTTAGGTTGGCCCTTATTACGCCAGATTTATTCCTAATTCTGCCATGCACATTGAAATATTTCTTCCAAAGCGCGAAAGCACACTAGATGAAAGTGGGGAAAACAATCGGGAAAATTACCCTTAGCGGTTGCATCATTTAAAGAGAATGAAAATGGCAAAATGGGGTGAAACAAAAAATAGATAAAGTAAACGACAAGAATCATGTAAAAGAAAAAGAAAAAACAAGAGGAAAGAAAGGAGGAAAAAGAAAAGATGAGGGAAAAAAAAGGAGAAGAGTACAAGAGGAAGAGAAAAGATTGCTCTGACGTTCTAGAATCAAGAAAAAAAAGAAAATAAATTTTAGTGAAAAAATTTTACGGCATATGAAATCAAATCCATAAAAAACTTTTTTTTAAAGAAGGTTATGGGCCGCCCGTTTTTTTAGATTCCGAAAACGTGTCACATACCGCCCTAAGAAAGCGAGGGAAAAAAATATTTGAAACAGGGGCCAACGCGGGTGGATATTTGGAATGATATTTAGAATTTAGAAAAGAGAGACCCAAACCTTATCAAGGGCGAGAGCGGGGGTTTGGGTGAAAGAAAAGTTCTTTCGAAGGTAGCAGCTGAACGGCGGACGTATGGAAAACGGATCCCAGGAAGTGACATTGCAGCGGATTTGATTTGCAACTTTTTGAGGAAAACTCTTCTAGAAGACCAGAAGAGGTAATTTTTCTATTATAAATTGATTTAAACAAACTTAGAAGAAAAATAATAAGAAATGTTATGAATTTATAATGGAAGAATTAGGAGTGAGTTTGAAAAGATGGCGTAATTAATAGCTTGCATTATTTCTCTTTCCAGTTTTTTTTTTCTCTCTACATGCTTTTCGTATATTTAAATTCCCCTTGGGAAATTGGTGTCATATAAAAAGGGTGATCTCTGGATTCATTTTCACCTGAATATCCAGTTTGGTCATAACTGTAATCGAAAATAAAGTAAAATTATATGAGAGTATTTTGCTATAAAACTTGAAGAGAAGAAGAAGGCGATTTTTGAGGGGGCAACGGCGTTTCAACCCGAGGACACGACGCCTGGCCGAAGCAGCTCGTGAAAAGGGTAGAAGGAAGCCCAGCGGACTGTTTTCGCGGCCGGAACACAGGAGGCGTTCCAAAAAATGTTTGTAGGGATAGGAGTGATTCAGTTAATAAGAAAGCTTTTTTCTGTATCTATCACGAGAAAGAAAAAGGAGGGTAATAGATTTACCAGCTTAAAAGATAAGAAAAGTAAAGTACATTTGTTTGACTTAATGTGAGAACAGAATCAATCCTTTTTTTTCAAAAGGTCAAGATCAAATATTGTAAATATAGTGATTAAAAGTTTGTGAAAGTATAATTATAATTAGTAATTCTCTGGATTTTGAGAGAGAAAGAGTTTTTTTGTTGTAAAAGTAATGTTAAGGGAAAAGTAAATTTGATTTTTAATGTGTGTTTCTTTCAAATTTTGTAAGTAATATTTTAATGATTCTTTGAATTTCTGAAAGTGTGTTTGTTAAACAATGGGTGGATGAAAGTAGGAAATTGTGATGTGTTATTAGTGTGTTTTTTTTTCAGTCAAAGTATTCTGTATTTGATTTTTCTATGTGCCATTGTTGATTTGTCAAAGCAGCCAATATTTTAGAATATATTCTGAATTTAGTGAAAAGGATTCTCACCGAGTTTTTTGTAATTTTGCATCCAACCATAAAAAGATCTTCACGACCCTGCCCCCTATTTTTTTTTTTATTGTGTCCACACTGGGACGTCTATACGGGGCTAGTCGACCATCTGTGAATTGCATTCACCACCCCCAAGACGTCTCCCGGTCGGTGCTGGCCTTGGGGTTGTACCGCACACGACGTGGCTCGCAGTACAGGCTCCGAGATGAGACCAAGAATACCATAGGTAACGATCGAGAGACTCTGCATGTTTTGTGGAACGCCAAGGGTCCACCCCGAGGGAGTGGTAGGTAGGGCTTTAGACTCGATACGGTTGTAGCTGGGAAAGAGTAGGGCAAAATCGACAAATACAACGAGACCCACGGGGAAAAAAGAAACAGTAGGAGAAAGTCTGTGCATTTTTTTGCACCATTGTTGTTTCTTTAGTTATTATTCAAGAACACAATAATTTATACAGAAATCCCTTCAAATAATATAATACATTATATATAATAATATACCTTTCAAAGACTATTCTTGTAAAATGGTAATGTTAAGTCCAAATATCATTTCTTGGATAGAGTTAAAGCTGCAAGATAGCTACAATAAAACTGGAAGAGCAATAGAATCGATGGGTTGCTCGCAAAGCGTGAGTTAAATAATGTCGATGGCTAGTCGACAAGTTCTTCAGACAGGCTCGATGAAATCAAACTCAGAGAGTAAGAATAAACTGAGTTTTATTCTGAAATTAACATATACAAATTGATACAAACTGATACAAATTTCTAGTATGAAGTCTAAACTGGTAGTGAACATCTTACCATATTTTCGTAATATTAAATACACTTCGTCCCCTCCACTTTCCAGATAGAGGATGGAGAGGGGGTAGGCGTCTGGCGTTGCTAGATGAAGCAACCGCGCTGTGGGTGGCACTTATCAGGGGTGCCGGACGCAGCGCGCGAGGAAGTTCTTGGTGACAACAAGGGAAGCAGCGTTCATGATATTTTTATGTGAAGGTCGGGTGAGGGATGAGAGCTGTGTTTCGAAATATCTTTTATAGGGGTCACAGAGGACGCCCCTTCCTTTGAACTAATTGAAGGCGTAAGCTCTATCTTCCGAAGTACATGAAGTACTGCGTACTCCCTGTACGTTGGGATATAACACCTCCCCCTCCAGACGCACATCGCCGTCCTCGGGGATTTGCTTTGCCTCCCGACGTACCACCAGTTTAAGAATTACCTTATACAACATTTTTCTACACAGATAACATACAATACATAAAATAATCAGTACAAAACCAATATCGACTACGTTAAGTTGTTTCCACATAGTAGGAGTGGGTATGATGGGAACTAGATCTAATTTTAGTTTATTTACATCAAGGTGTGACGGTTGGAATTGGATGTGGAGTTTTACATCATGTTGATTATGTACATATACAAGCGGAAACGTCATGACGTGACTGGTCGATTTTGGTTCTAAGGTGGTACTCATGGCTGATATAGGGCAATTTACATTACTATAAATCAGGTGTGGACCTTGTAGTTCCACAGAAGTTTGATTATCTTTGCAGGTTTGCATTACAATTTCTTTATGGGGTGAGAAAAATAGAATATCATTTTTATTAAGAAGTTGAAACAGTTTCACTTCATTAGTTACTTGGGCGAAATCACATCCTGTTGTTTTCGTTAGGTTACAATTAGTAGTCTTTACATTATAATGAATACAGACGTGCGTTAAGGTGCCTTTAGTGCAGTCTTCGGTTGACCATTTAGAGGTAGGGCCCTGGAGATAATTTCTCTCTGAAGGAATTAACACAACATTATTAATAGTGTACAGGTGTGATTGCGTACAAGTGATAGTTATTACCGTCAGTAATTGGTACTGATAGTATTACGACCAATCCCTGGTCTATTATGACAACCTGGGTTTTTGTGAATTTGAGGTTCTCAAAAACATGATAAGGGTCACTGTGAACAATGGATTTGGCTGGATATACAGAATACAGATGATTCATTACATTGGTAATATCTTCATTGGAGAACAGCTGAACGTTCGTGATGTCGTGGAAAGAAAGACTTATGGTATTTTCTAGAGTTCTTACGATCTTCAGGAATCTTCTTAAACACATTGTAGAATACTGGTACTGCTCTAAAATGTCTACTTTGAAATCCTGCTTTGACAATATTTGTTGAATTAGCCCCATGTTTAAATTTATGTGATTCATTTCATTTACGAATTTTTGAGTGATAGAGTTACTAAACGAGACTAGTTTATTAATATGTCGTACTTCCTGATTTCGATCCTTTTTCAGGGCGGTAATTTGTGCTTCGAGCGTATCATAATCATCCTGATCTAAGTTGCCTGAAATGAATTTTAAAATTTTTTCCTAGTCCGTTAACGAGACCTCTTTTGTTTCTGTTGCGTGTGGGGAGTAATTTTGAAAGTTCCTTTTCTGCTTCTTTTAGTAACATCGATAACTCGTAAGACAAGAAAGGAAAGGTGTTATTACTTTTGGTATTCAAGGAGTTGGTTGTGTTTCTTATCTGGGAGAACGTTTCTATTAAAGTAGTTATATTGAAATGGAACATAAACTTGTGGTAGTTATCTACGACGACTGCTGGGCCGAGGGCGTCTGCGTGGAATCCTTGAGTTCCGATTAATTGTGTTCTCATTCCGTCGCATCGGGCCGCGGTTCTGTAACAGAACATTTTCGCTTAGGTTTTACGTGGCGAATATGTCTGACATGGATCTTTCCTTTTTCATTTTACAATGGATTTTGTTCGTCTCCGTTTTAACGACCTGGCCTTCGCGGTATAGGTTCCTAGATTTCTTATTACGCGTCAGTGGGTCTTTTACATAGACGATGTCGTTTACCTTATATTCGTGGAGAAAGGGAGTTTTTTCTGGCTGGGAATTGCAGGCAGCCATTTCTCTGACTTGCATTTCTTTATCCATTATGTATTCCTCTAGATCAGTTGTGGGTATAAATATGTGATCTAACGCATTGTAGTGGGATCCTATTGTGACCGAAAAGGAGTTTCTTGGTGTTGGAGTGAATAGAAGAGTTGTATAACGTGATTGCATCAATTAGAATGTGCGTTAAGGGACTGCTTCTGTCCTTGCCTCTAAGAATTCGCAATTTTTCGAGGAGAGTTGAATTAAATCGTTCTACGGGTGAATTTGATGAAGAATTCAGAGGTGTCGTTCATGGTACACATTATATTGTTAGAAACTTTCTCCTTCGAAGTGGAAGGTATCTATGTGAATAGAAGAGAACGGAGTGGGGGACGTAATGGGTCCTTCATTCGGCACTTTATTCGGGTGGCGCTCGTACTTGTTTCTCTGGCAAAGTTCGCAATTATTGATATGGTCCCTAACTTGCGTTCTAAGGTGAGGCCAATAATACTTTTGGGTAAGGTGCTCGGTTGTCTCCGTTATACCATTGTGGTTAATACTGTGGTATTGCGCAACTAATTGTTGTTGTAGATCTTTGTCTTCGACATTTTCTACCAATTTAGTGGTGCGTAATATTACTAACTCAGAAGTAAAAAGTTTTTGGCAGATTCTAATGAAGGGGATTTCGATCGTAATGTCATCGAAATAGACTGCGTATTTCTCGCTTGGAATTATAATTTGAGGGAGGAGTTTTTGTAGGTCCTGAAGTAAATTGTGATTTGTTACTCTTATTTTCGTAATTTTGTTTCTTTTGAAAAGTGATTTTGTGGAAAAGCCTGAAGTTTTACTAAATGAAATAAGCAATTGATTCTTATTTTGGTTGAGGGATCTTTCCGACATTCTTAGGGTGAATATGGGATCTTCTTGATTGGAATGTATCGTCTGACAATCGATTTCTTGTTGATAGTCTTTGTCCGGTACGGTAGCAATGTCTGATTTAACGTCATCATGGGCATTAATTTCTATGCGAGATAGCGCGTCGGCAACATAATTAGTTTTGCCTTTCACGTACTTAATCTCGAAATTGAACTCCTCTAATTTTATTTTCCACCTATATAGGCGGGAGGAGGGATCCTTTAGAGAAAACAACCACTGTAAGGGTCTGTGATCGGATTCTATTATAAACCGTCGTCCCCAAAGGTAAGGTTTAAATCGCTTGCAACTATCAACTATTGACAAAAGCTCACGTTCCACGGTCGAATAATTACGTTCCGCTGGATTCAAGGTGCGAGAGTGATAAGCGATAGGATGTGAATTTTGCGACAGCACGGAGCCTAAAGCAAAATTCGAGCTGTCCGTAGTTAATACGAAAGATTGCGTAAAATCTGGATAGGCGAGAATGGGCGCGTTTGAAAGAAGTACTTTCAACTGTTCAAAGGCTCCTTTGTAGGCTTCGTCGTGTACATCAATTTTTGCGCCTTTCTTTAGGCAGCGGGTAAATGGGAAACTAACCTTTGAGTAATCCTTAATGAATTTTCGGTAGTAACCTGTTAACCCGAGAAACTGTTTAATTTCTTTTGTCGTGGTAGGTATCGGATATTCTTTATCGCTTGAATTTTGTCTGGATTGGGCTTATGCCGTCTTGGTCCGACATGTCGAGAAAAGCCTTCTTTGTGCAAAAATTCTGTCTTGTCCAATTGTATTTTTAAATTGACTTCCCGTAATTTATTCAAAACGAGTGACAAGTGGTAAACGTGTTCTTCTAAGGATTTTGAGAAAATAATTATATCATCAATGTACACGAAGCAAAATTTGTACAGAAAAGGTCTAAGCACATTGTCCATTACTCTTTGAAATGTGGCGGGCGCGTTCCGGACTCCAAAAGGCATTCTCTTAAACATCAGGTGTTGGTTGTCTACGGTAAATGCGGTTTTCTCTATAGACCGGGGGTCCATTTCAATTTGGTGGAAACCTTGTGCGAGATCAAGGGTACTAAAGTACTGGCATTTCCCTAGACTATCGAGAATTTCTTCAATTCTTGGCAAGGGATACTTATCCTCAATAGTTTTTTTATTCAAATCTCGGAAGTCGATAACTAACCGCCACTTCTTTTCACCCGATGCGTCTGTTTTCTTTGGTACTATCCATACGGGACTGCAGTATGGCGATTCGCTGTGTGTGATAATGCCCTGTTCTAGTAACTTGTCTACTTCTTTGTTGATAAGGTCTTTTAAGTGGGGTGGATAACGGTAATTTCTCTTGTAAACCGGACTCTTGTCGGTGGTGCGAATGTAGTGTTTTACGGAATTTGTGAAAGAGAGATCACAACCGGGGAAGTAAAACACGTCGGAGAATTCTGAACATACTTTGAAAATTGCCTCTGTCTCTAAGTCGTTCATATGCTGAGTTCTTAAGAAATCTCCGATATCTTGCTCAGAAATCGAGTTCATTTCTAGCGGCTGGATGTTAACGCTATCTAGCGGTTCGACGTACATTGGCTGGTCAAATGTAACTTCTGAAAAGCATTCCGTGGGGTATTGAACGGAGTACTCTTCGGCAATTAGTACCGCGTCGTGGAAGTAATGACCGTCATGGACAAAAGCTGGTACATATACTTCTCCTTGCTTTATATTGACCGGAATCGTAAGAGTGTGAGAATTCTGTTTGATTTCATGATCTTTTTGTTTAGACAGAGAATGAAAATAGAATGGGATCTTTTTATCACCAAGAGTAATAGTACTAGAAAGGTAATCGATTTTTGCCTTCAGACGTGCAAAATCTGAAGAACCAATAAGAGCGTCAAAATAATTATGCCACTGGATCACTCTGAAGTCAATAGGTGCGTCCAGGCCGTACTCAGAAAATATCTGATAGCGTACGTTGTCCGTTCCTATTGTTTTCGCATGAATGGATTGAATGCAGAAATTCTCTTTAAAGAGGTAGTCAGAAAACATTTCATACGCGGGATTCGGATTTATCATTGAGTTGCTGGCACCAGAGTCGATAAGGATCTTGAGGCCAAACAACGTGATGAACGGGAGTTCCGGGGCATTGCATATATTATTTAAGTCTTGGGTATTGATGACGCAGCCTCGCGAAAATCCTGATTCTCGAGTTCCCTACTTTCAAAGTATTCGTTCTCGCGAATGTCATTTATCTGCTCTGGGTAATAATAGTCATATTCTTGAGGGGCTTCGTCATAAAATTGCTCGTAGTCTTGTCTGTTGTCAGCGTAGTCAATCTGATTGTCATCATAGTGGTAATTTGCGCCTTGTCTAATGGTGGATACACGGACATGGGAGTCGGGATATTACCTTGCGTTCGATTTTGCGGGACATGTAGTCTTCCAATTTGCAAAGGACGCGGATATGGTCTTCCTTGACCTACCGGTGGTCGAAATTGCGGCGGTCTGAGGAGCGGAGAGCGATGCAAATTTGGCGTTGCATGATTTTGCGATTGATTTACATGCGGTGGAAAGACTCTACTCGGTTCGGTTCGATGTGGCGTTGGCTGAAAACGCGACATGTTTGGAGGTGCATTAGAATTTGTAAAAGGTGTGGGAATGCTACTCCTGAAATTAAACAATGGGTTTTGATTTGTTTTAACCTGCTGGTTAGAAACTGGGAAAACTGGTTTTTGGTTGTTACGCAGAGAATCCATATAATTTTCGTATGCGCGTTCGTTGTCGTAGTCGCGGCATGCACGAAGGGCTTGCGAGAGGTCTGTAATCTGCGCGTACCTAAGGTATTCGCGATATGGGTTAAGAACACCTGCTCGGAAAGCGCCTAAGGCTTTCCCGTCGGCTTCCTGTAACTTCATTTCAAGGATGGGATTTTGATGGTTTAATTTCAATGTACTTTTGTACTTAATAAGTAACTGATTTAACTTGTCGTGATATTCCAAGAAACTTTCGTTGCGTTTTTGACAGCAATTAGATATTTCGCGGAACAAGATGTGTTCGTCGCGAGCGTCTCCGTATTTTCTAATCAATTTTTCTTTCAATCTTTCGAAATTTGAATTTGTTTCTATGTCTAGCACTGATTGGGCTTCGCCTTTGATTTTTGCTTTGACAACGTTAAAGAGGAATGTGTTAGTTAGTTCCGCATTGGGAATTTCCGGAGATCGGTGAAAAGTTCTCAAAAAGGACTCGCATTGGACTAAGAAGTAGTCCAAATTGCAATCGGATGTACCATTGAAGTCTGGTAGCAGATTAATATGGGCCATTTCCCACTTTGAGAGGGGTTCGAAACCTTGGGCCATTATGACGACAAAGTGATGTCTTAATTTATGATATAAATTCTTAAAACAACAAATAAGACAAAGCTTATTATATTAACCTATTCTTTTTATAGATTATGTCCGAAATGAAATGAATTATAAATTTAATAATGGTTCACAGATTACAAAATGCAGGAAACGAAAGTAGTACTTGCAACTATTACGTTAAACTACTGCACTTCTATTTGTTACGTTGCACTTCTGAATTTTTTTATTTAGTGAAAATGCACGATAGCAAGAAATAGCTGATTGCCTACTGTAGCTAATCACTGCACTCACAAACTCAGCGGTGTGGAGTCTCACTTACAGCATGGAAGAGATGAGGACCCAGGTCAGCATCCTGCGTCTGAAGTGGGACGTCCTCTCAGGTTGATTACCAGGCCGGTCCGAAGTGGATGGCAGCAGGGCGCAGCAGGTCGCAGACTCGAAGGCCTCTTAATTGTTGAAGAGGTTAGCGATGGCGATCGGCTGGCCTTAGGAAGTCCTCTGCAATGGCGATGAAGACCGCGTACTCGTCGTGGACGTTCCGTCGAGACAGAGCAGCAAGGCACGGCAGCTCGCAGTCTTGAAAGCCTCTTAATTTTGAAGAGGTTACTACTAGCGATTTGCTCGCTTACTGTCTTCCGCAATTGCAAAAATAGACACCTGCCATCCCGGCTGAGCCCCCAGTTAAATAATGTCGATGGCTAGTCGACAAGTTCTTCAGACAGGCTCGATGAAATCAAACTCAGAGAGTAAGAATAAACTGAGTTTTATTCTGAAATTAACATATACAAATTGATACAAACTGATACAAATTTCTAGTATGAAGTCTAAACTGGTAGTGAACATCTTACCATATTTTCGTAATATTAAATACACTTCGTCCCCTCCACTTTCCAGATAGAGGATGGAGAGGGGGTAGGCGTCTGGCGTTGCTAGATGAAGCAACCGCGCTGTGGGTGGCACTTATCAGGGGTGCCGGACGCAGCGCGCGAGGAAGTTCTTGGTGACAACAAGGGAAGCAGCGTTCATGATATTTTTATGTGAAGGTCAGAGGGGCACATGTAATCTACTACGCCCTATCTGGGTGAGGGATGAGAGCTGTGTTTCGAAATATCTTTTATAGGGGTCACAGAGGACGCCCCTTCCTTTGAACTAATTGAAGGCGTAAGCTCTATCTTCCGAAGTACATGAAGTACTGCGTACTCCCTGTACGTTGGGATATAACACGTGGCTACCTACTTCCTAGCTTGCCGCCCGGGAAAATGCTGAAAAACAAGTATTCGAGAACTATTAGTTTATCTCAGCGTGATAAATATTGATAATGGAAAAAAGATGTCCATTTTACCTTGTTGTCAATGTATCCTTAGACAAACAGAAAATTGTTTTCTGTTATAATTCATGCGACATACCATTTCAGCTTGGTATAGCCTCTTACGCACTCAAAACACCCACTACTACCACTAGTCAAATATATAATTTCTTCCATACCGCCCGGATGTGAATTACCACGCCTTTTTACTGACGAGGCGATCTTTTGTGTATACACACGACTGCAATGTTCTTCAACAATTAACCCAACAGTACAATAATAAAGCCGTTGTATTTCTTCGAAATCTCGACATTGGGAATGCTTTTGCGCGCTAAAACATCTTAGCTGAGATCGCTATACCAACCTTACATAATTAAATTAATAGTCGATAGCACATATACGTGCATCTTAACTGTGTTTTACCTGCGCGAGGCGAGTCGAATAATCGCGAAACTGTATTCGGCCACTATCCTTTTAAATAATGCTATTCTATCGCGCCTTCATTTGGAGGACTTTTAACTTTGAAATGTTGGTACTTCACAGTGTCTTTGGTACCTGGCGCGACCTACCGGGCTTCTGCGAAAACAATTCAACTCTTCAATTGTTTTTGTCCTAACAAAGAGTTTCTCGCGAAAGATGTTTTTGTCTTTCCCTCTGGAAGCAAACGCGCCGGTTTTGGAGAAAAAATATTATAAGTCCGACGCGGAACGTATAAAAAAGTATGCTCTTTGCTGTTAAATACCGGCAAGGAATTGTTATAATGATAGGTTTCAAAGTACGGCGCCAAATTTGAATCAATTTTGGCCGCCGATGTGCTAAGAGATAGATTATTTCGAAAATACTGTCAAGTTGATAAATGCATTAAAATATATTGAATATAATAATTCACTTTTATGTACAACAGGAATCACAAAAAACTACCTCATCATCTCTTGACAAATATCCAGTTTATCGAACAACTCGTACACGATGGTCAAACTCGATCGAGCATCACTGAAAATCGAATGATACTTTATTTTTTCACTCTGAAATTCATATTATATTACTCTAAGTAAGTGCCATTTAAGAATTGCACTATATTATGCTTTTACAATAAAAACTTTTGAGATAAATGAAGTTTCGACAGGTTGAACGGTCGATTGAATCTCAGTTACTTGCTTTTTGTGCGAACAAACGTATATTTTATACATTCCACATTATTCTCGAAGTTTATAACGGTTTGTATCTTTAAGGTATGAGTAGTTAAGGGTATTTTTCAAAGTCTTTGTAGTTCCTCTTCGCTTTACCTCTTAGATACTCGTGGATTGCATTCCGTTTCCCTAAGTAGTTTCAAAAACTGTTACTCTTCCTTGTTTATACGAAGTATAGAGAAAAATAATCGGAATCTCTGAAAAATTTCAGATTAAATATTGGGCAGTAAAATGAGTTTTAAGGAATCTAGAAACAAAATTAGTATTTTTACCGCGATGTCTCTTTAAATGTCTAATTGACTGCCTATCTGTCGCTCAATGTGTGAATCTACGAACATATTCAACAAAAGTTCGAAAAGTCAGTGTTACACACAAAGTGAAAGTTCGAAATACTTTACTGAAAGCGGAAACCAGCTTGTACAATAATTACAGAATTAACGTTATGTCTGTGTATTTGGTGTTTTGGGTGGGTATTCCGACTTCGCCGTCCAGCTACCAGTGACCCCCTTGCCTGGGCCTACTTAAATTCCCAAGCTTGGGGGTAAGAGCGACATGAGGCGAACATGACGTATTCTCTTCAACGTCACTAGCAACCTGCCTGACGTTATAATTATTAATAATACACAATATTAAAGAACAATAATAATGTCAAACTCTCGCGTCGTGAACAATTAGCTCTTTTACTCATTTGATCAGGCCATAACAAATTTTTCAATAGCCATATTCTGGAGAAAATACCAAACCCAGATGTACCCCTGCAATTGCCTTTTTATGTTATAATTATCATTGATGTAATTTTAATGTTTGTTTTTTAGTTTTTTATTCACAATCATCATTGTAATTTAACCTTCATATTGTAAAAAGTTAATATTGTTAATGTAAAATGTAAAACAATGTATTTATTTAGTCCCTAATGACCTACCAGTTGATGCGACTTAAAATCAATTTAAAACAAATAATAATGTCAATTTTTACATTTCAATTGCACTGCTATTAATACAACCATAAATATGTTCAAAAATAGAATTATTCTTACAACTATTCCACAACATTCTACAAATTCGAATATTAAGTTTTTCAAAAATGTGATTAGGAAGGCAGCGTACACGACTGTACATATTGCTAAAAAGTTCTCAAACAACCTCTCAAAGCATATCTTCTTACATGAAATCGATTCATTTCAAGAAAAAGAAGACAGCTGCACCCACAACAGAAGATTCCCCTCCAGAAAAATCTGGAAGCTGAAAAGAAAAGGTCGCCAGAGTAAAATATGTTTGAATGCGCGCGGCAGCAGTCGTTTCTCTTGTGCGTGAGTCTCGCCCAGACCAGAGGTGCCGTGTAGGAGAGCATTTGCGAAGCTTGGTTTTGCTGCCTCCAGTACGTCCATCACCACCCCTTCACGGTCACAGCCTCGTTTCCTAAACCCCCTTCTTACGTCACCCTTCTGCTTCTTTCATTTGTTTTTGCTCTTCGGTGCTTCACACAATCTTGGCATTGAAAGATTGGGTTTTACTTCCCCCTTCCTCACAAGTTTTTAATTATTCACAAATAAATACGTTTTTGGCAATTCAAAAACGTCAAGACAACTTTTTGGCAAATATAAAATAATTATTTTAAAAACAAGTGTGTAAGAAAAACAATGTTTTCGGTATGAAGTTTAACCAATAATTTTGTGTAAAGAATTTATCTGCCTGTGAACTAAACACTAATAATAATTAGCGCGTATTAAGCTACTGGTACAGAGTGATATAGTTTTACTGGCTTGTTTCAGATATTCCTTGAACGCTATTGGGACGACTTATGTCTGCGATGTCTACGAGCCAGTCTTCTGCGTGGAACTGTTCCCATTTGTAACAAAGAGGTTGCTTGGGTAGCCGGAATCCCTGACGCAAACAAAAGAAAATTAGTCTCATAGACATGAAGTACATGACAATAACGTCCCTAGGTAATTCTCTTAATAATTTCTTACAAAGACATCGCAAGTTTCAGCACATTACACTTTGTTTTGGAAATATTCGAAGAATCACTTTGTTTTGGAAACATACGAAGAAACACTTTGTTTTGGAAACATATGAAGCCAAAGTGGGCTATGGAGATAATCCACGCGACCGCTAACGTGTCGGTTTAATATCACATTTTATTTGAATTACATATTTGAATTACAACAAAAATGGAAGTTTTGTCAGAAACATAGTAACATAAACGTCAAAGCAATTCGGTAAAAACTTTAAGATTCGATTCACGAGCGCTAGATGTACGGGAAGAGAATGCACGTTACTTGCTTTGATGAGTGTATAATGGGTCGTTGATGGTTTCGTCAGAATGCTAGGTTAAAGACGTACGATATCTCTTCTAAGAATCTTTCCCTCTTCGCTCCATGAGTTGTACGTACCTTTTCAAGCGAGGATTCGTGTCGATTGTTTCATGATTCCAGGTGCGTGAACTACTATGGTCATTAGTCCCATAAGTTTAGTGCATGTTTCACCAGGAAGGTAGCTGTGTGCTTCCCCTGGTGGCTGGTGAAATCCCGCTCTTACCTGTACGTCGGCTTGCGGAGTTTTCCCTATCCCGTTATCTCGTATCAGGAAGACCCCTCCTCAGCGGGAGAAGCTCTAAGATCCCGACAGATCACCCGATATGTGATGGTAGGAGTTTGTGACATGTGAGAAGACAAGACATGTCACGTGACATGTGTGAGACATGTCATGTGACAAGACATGTGTGTGTGTGTGTGTGTGTGTAAGAAAAGCTTGCGCGTAGTCCTTGGTGCATGTGTTAGGGTACTGCTCGAGCCTGGTGTTGAGCGGCGAAACCACACAAAACTACCGATCATAAGAGCCGACCAATTCGACCTACATATCTCGCCAGTGCCGAAAAATCCTTCACCTGTCGAGACTCGAACCCTGAAACCTCCCGGTCAGAGACACTGCAGTGATATCAGTTGATGCCCTGACTCACTTCAGCTAGTATACGTGTCTAGGACACATGTGCATGGTGTGCTAATGAACGCCTTTGATGTTTGCGCAAAACAGAAGAGACATCACTAGCGTTAATGAAAACTTTCTTTTATGCAGTGATTTATTTGCTTCTCTGTTCTGTCTCACGATCCAGATATTCTCTATCGTCTCGTGTGATGTATTATAGCATTTTGGGGAATCGATTATAATATTCAATTTTGAAAAATTATTACCGTTTGAGGTCGTAAAGTACTTTCACGCTTGAGCTCTGAAACATGTAGTGTTATTCACATCTAAAATATGGTGCAGGGAACGGTACTATATTTAATGTGCATTTTTCTGCCTGTACGTAAAAAAATAAATTTGAAACTACTGAAATGTTATGAATTACTATAAATCACACAAAAATGGCTTGAAAGCAATATCCAAAATATTTCTCATGAGAAGAAATTTTAAAAAGTGGAAGATACAAGTCTCAGTATAACCTTAAGAAAACAAATGAGAACGATACGTGGAAAAGAAATTAGTTTGAATTAAACCAATTTGACCAAACATCGTTGAATAACTATTACATGCAATAAATTGGATCCCAAGAAGTTCCGAAAAAGAAGTGACTGGCAAGCAAAACTGGTAAAGACGATGGATTCAAGAAAGATTACTTGACTAAGCACTCTTCTCTCTGTCACATTTAATTCAAGATAATGGATTTCAGCCAGACATCCATCACTTTTGAAAAACGATCTCTCAGAAGTATTTTAATCTCGACAACGATTTATACGAGTTATAAATTGCTGTTAAGTTTAGTAATCGAATGATAATAAAAAATACTGCTGGAATGGAAAATTATCTTAGAAGTATACGGAAGAATTGGTACTTACCATTAGTACTTCATTTTTTAATCTACGTGAATAAGAACTAACAAAGATATTTGTAGTTTACGTTATTTGTAAGTATCACTAACTTTTTGACTGCATACGGCATTCAAGTGTAATTAAAAAATTAAGAGAACTAAGGATACTCAATTACCTACGAAGCTTAATTAAACATTTGTTATCGTACAGAATCTTTTTACTATGGATCTACAGAGCGGGATCTTCACCAAACAAAATGTCTGCAGGAGTGCCACAGAGAACTTTGCTTTATCCTCTACTATTATCCATATTTATTAAAAATTTCCTGCAATTATCTCATCCAAAAATTGCTTTTTTCGACAAAGATACCATTTTTCTTAAATGCAGTCCACATTTAGAAAGGGATTGAAAGAATCAAAGACGATATGTTCCCTTTTTATGGATTGGATGGGATGAATTGTTTTGGATATATTCCCTTTTCATGGAATGGAATGGAAATTAAAAATCAATCAATTCAAATGCAGTTAAACATTTTTACTCAGAAATATACTCAATCTTCCCTTATTAAATATTAAAGGTGGAACGATCCCGTGGGTATATCTAAAATTGCCCATCGCAAAATATCGCAAAACGAATAAAGAATATTGTCAAATTATGTCCACAATTAAACTGCAAAATCTTCGTTATAAATAAAAACATCACTTTCCATTTATAAACTTCTTGCAAGGATATCACTGATGTACGCCTCCCACATATAAGGTGATGCTGCCAAATGCAACATTCAAATAAACCGACAAAAACTGCAAATTATTCAAAGAAAATCAGTTTGGTTTATTTTAAAATCAGAATTATATATCTCGAACAAAGTGAGGACGAATAACATTTTTTTACCTGAAAAACTATGTTAAAAATAAGAGAATTTTCCTTCTATAACAAAATACCTGGTTGACAATTATTCTCTTAGGAACCATAACAATCACAATTAGAATCAAATGCAAATTCTCCAATTTTCGACCAATTTATTGTAATGAAAAAAACAATAATCCATAAACAAGAGAATAAATTCACGAAATTATGAAATTCTGTTAACTCCTACCACTTCATCTACAAGGTGCATCATGAGGGGCCTCAACAGAAAGAAAAGTCAAATATTTTCTGGATTGTTAAGTGTAATACAACCTGTAACGCACGGCTGTGATGATCTTGGATTTTTTTAATGTTAAAATTTCCAATAACTTCTCTCTCTATTACTCTAATTCCATCTATTCCTACCTTTCTTCTTATGAATTTCAAATTATCTATTTAGCATTTACCAAACCTCTTTGGCAGAGTCAGCATCTCTCATTTCAATAAACATAAATATTATTACAAAAAAACTCCTTAATATTTGTAAGCACCGTGGCCTTCCTTACCCTTCTTCTGTCTGGCACCCGTCATTCACCCAAAGTGTATATTGTTCAAACTAAGTCTCTTCATGCGTTTGCGCACCTACTCCTAGTGGTTCAACCTGTCTACTGTGTATTACTTGCCTCACTTCAACAATTCTTTCATGCATTCTCATAAGAATGCTCTTTCGCTTTTCCCCGCCTTTCCCTGTCTACTTATTTATTAATGTGGCTATCCTTTCGTCAACTAATCACGCTGAACCATCAACAGATTACACCGAGCTTAATTGTTCTAACTTATTACAGAAGCTCTGGTAATTGCAATGAAGCTCGTGATATTCAAGTCGAATTAAAAAAAAATCTGGCTATACTATGAAACAACATTTCATGTTTTACACATATTAAAATAAATCACAGAGTTATTCAGGGTTAAATAGTATTCTCAATGTGTTTTCTGTGGTATACGTAATTTTTTTATTCAATGTGGCTAATATATTTTCTGAGCATTTCCATGAAAACTTGAAATAATGGTAACGTTTATAATTGTACGTCCCATTATATAAAATTTCCTAAAATTATTTATGTCTCATAAAAACTCTGCTGGGTGTAACGTATTTGTTAAATGAACAAATAAACAGTCAATGCAATTAATCCCATGTTTATTCTGCGTGTTAGTATAGGTATGATCAAACACCGCCCAGAGGCCTAATTCCAGTTCCCCGCCAGTCTCTCTGAACACATTTCATCCTGTTTCATTTTTACATGTACCAATTTCAAGAATGTGTTTGAGGCTCCAGTCACTGAATTATGATGCGCTCTCGCAATAATGTACAAGTTTGGATTGCATAGTAGAACATAGAGAGTAGGTCTTTGCCTTCCCGCTACTTAGTGAAATGGACCAACAATTCATTAGAAATATGTATAAACAGACAATTAGATTAACGCTTGGCTTTGTTTGGTTGGTTAGTGATTCCGGGCGCGTCAACAAATTAATCCCGGAAGTGTAGTGCATTCCCCCCTCGGGAGATGACGGTGAGCTTCCCCCGCAGAATGGCGAGATGCGGCTTCGACGTACCGTCGGCTAGTGGGGTTTACCCTAACCAGGACTCTCCCACCAGCGGGGCACCGCTCCAGCCTGGACAAGTCCTAAGCTCCCGACCAGTCTCCCGGAATATGTGGTAGTGTAGTGCATGTTAGTGTAAGTGTGTATGGGGAGAGGATAGAACAAGAAAGAGGAAGGAAAGATCGCTCGCGGTCCGTGGTCCGTTTGTTAGAGTACTGCTCCGGCATTCGCCTGGTGTTGATCGGAGAAACCACGAAAAACTACCGATCAGAGCAGGCGGCCGCTAGAATTCTCCTCCAGTCAGCGACTGAATTCGACCTAGCTGAAAAACTAGTGTCGAAAATCCTGCCGCCGTCCGGACTCAGACCTAGGGCCTCCCGGTCAGAGGTGCTGCAGTGACATCAGTTGATGCATTAAGCTACCGCTTCCGGTTAGGTTATCGCGAAATTGTTAGTAGATTAGGCACGCAACCAAACTTTAGTACATAGTGCTCATGGAAAGAACTTCTCCCTTTTGCTCTATTTTTAAGTGACCAAGATGGACGCGACTCTGGCAACGGCAGTGTCCATTCTGAAGACCCATGTTGCCTTTTTACAAAATGCACAAATTTCAACAAAATGTTCACCGTATTAAATAATATGTTATAAAAATTTCCAGAAATTGAGCTCTTGTGAATTGTAGGGATTACATGGATAATAAATTTTTACCAATTATATCTACTTCGTAAGAAAGAGATCAGGCTGTTGATTAGAAATTATTAATAATAAATAAGCAAAATACAATATTTTTAATAATAATTGAATTATATTATTACAATTAGTTGTACACTTGAAAATATAATTCTATTTTGCACTTTTTTTTAATATTTTAATTTTTTTAAGGTTTATATTATTAGTGGAAGAAAGTATTTCCGTGGGAGCAATTTCGGTCCAGACACGCATACATACTTTTTCAATAATATTCCTTAAAATTGGTATCATGAGTTAAAAATACGAATATATTCATAATGGTAATACTGCTTTGGTTTGATAATAATTTCGTATGATAATTTTGTTCTATGAATTGAATAAAATTACAAAACAAATGTAGGCTTTTAAGCAAGTAATGATCACAAGAGGCACAACTTAGGAGAGAAAGATCGCGCGCGGTCCCTGGAGCGTTGATTATGATACTCCTCTGGCACTCGCCTGGTAGGGTGGAATAAAACACGAAAAATCGAGAACGAGACACCTAGATTTTTCTTCCAGAAAGTTACCGAATTCGAACTACCTAAGTAGTGTAGAAAACATTCCGCATATTTTATTCGAACAATAGGACATCGGCGTTTATACAGTCAGTGCTCTAACTGAACCATCGCTGCGGAACATCACATTTCGACCAGGTATGCCAAATCGCGCCCGCTCGAGCTACCTGCCCGTTTGCGATGTCCGACGTTCCTGTGTGTACTGTCCACTGTGTTTTGTCCAGAGTGTACTTGTCCTGACTCCGCTACCATTCCCCGTCCTAATCCAGAGGGAGTGATTCGCGCAAGCTGATGCAGAGGGAGACGGGGAATAATGGCTTCATACGAAAATATGTTTGCCAAATATTTTTATCCCACAATTGATATTTGAGTTAGTTTAAATTGTTTACTATTTGCAGTTGACACCGGTTATAATGAACTCGGATATAGCGAACTCTTGGTAATAGTGAATGTAAGTCACTGGTCCCGTTTCACTTGTATTACAAATAACCACAAGAAAATTTAATTATAGTGAACCAACACCTCGGCTACAGTGAACTTAGGAAATACAACGCCTTGGAAATTAATTCCCTCCTGAAAAAGAATACTAATTCTGTAGTGAAAAAAAATATCGTGTCAGTACCACAAAGTCCAACATAAGCCAGCTTAGAAAAAATAACGTCGGCCAAAGGCCATCAACGAAGAAGTCTCCCCTGAGGCTGAGGTAGCAGACACGGAATGGTGACCTAACTGATGACCTGAGACACTCTCACTGCGAACCAAAGGCTGTGTCTTGCGTGAGCTACAGCTGGTGGCGACGGCTTGCGACGGTATTAATTAAATCAAACATTGTAGAGAAATGCTATTTAATTTTGACATCATCGAATATAGTGAACCGCGAATATCGTGAACCAAAAATGTTAGTTCCTAGAAATTCACTATAACTAGAGTCAACCGTATACTATTTGATGTATATTTTTTTTAAGTTCTGCCTTGAATAAACATTTTTGCGAAGGGGCAGAAATATCTCTAAATGACGAATTGTGTGTGTGTTTTGTTCTGTGTTATATTTTATTAAATCATTGAGTTATTTTTTAATATGGAAAAAAGTGAAATAAATTAATAATAACGTGTTATAAACCAACCTGTGTTACACGCTAATAGCTCTTTTAACTGGTGGGAAATGGTGTGGAATTTACTACATTTGCGTCATAGAAATGGCTTTGAGGCGTTGTTTTGTCGTACGGTTTTATTTCATCAGGAAGTTTTCTCGGTCGCATTGCGGCCATCTTCAGTGCTACAAATAATAATAATAATAATAATAATAATAATAATAATAATAATAATAATAATAATATCAAATTAATTATTTTGAAAAAAATTATAATTTAAGTGAAATAAAAAATCGAATATAAAATGTGAAATATAAACCTAATTTTGAATAAAGAGTTCTTGAAATAACAGATGTACTATTCTAAAGTGAAGTAAAATAAATGGAATACAAATAAAGTAGGTAATAAGTGAATAAATAAATTTAGATGAGCAAACTGACATACCGATTCTGAGGTGGCCGGGGGCCTCGGTCCAAACAAGACAGCGAGGGTGAAGGGCATTGCCCGCTATTTAAAAGACAGCTCTCAATGGAGCGGGGAGGTTTTTTCTAGGAATCCCGCTATTTAAAAGACAGCTCTCAATGTACCGCAGGTTTTTTCTAGGAAATGGCCATTAGGGGAAAGGCCCAGCCGGGTGGCGGAAAAGAGGCGGGCAGAGGGGTTAATGTGCGTGGGAAGCGACGAGTTTCAAGAGGGGTGAGAGGGAAGGAATATGTTCATCCAAAATAGTGTGTTGAGGATTTTTTAATAAATTATTGATGTGAATGGCTTCTAATTTAAGACAGAGTGCATTTGTTTTCAATTTCCACAATTTTGACGTCACTGTCTGCATTACATGAGTGTTCTTGTTCTATGAGGTGGCTGGCAAAGTGTGATTGTGTTGTTTTGTGTGTAAGAGCATGTATGTGTTCTTTGACTCTGTTTAAAGGATCTACCGGTCTGACCAATATATTGAGCACTGCAACTACCACAGGAAATGGAGTTCCACATGATAGAGGCTTAGGAATAGGATCATTGTAGTGGGAAAATGTGTTATGGAGATTATTTGGTTTGCTGTATGTGACGTATATGTCAAATTGTCTGAGTTTTGGATAATGTTTAGTGACAGTGTTCCCAGAAAGGGGATGGTATATCTGCTATTCTAATTCTAATTTTATTCACAATAATATCCTGTAATTGAATTAAAAATGTAATTTAGTATATTATAATTATAATAATTATTATTTTTTATTATTTTATTATTATTTGTAGCATTGAAGACGGCCGAAAAAGCTTTTTAACCTCGACTGACCCCTTCTGACCCCTTTCCCGACCCTGAATTGGATTACCCGTCGAGCAAGACTATAGTGTGCATTTTCCTTGCTATGTCCCGGTATTTTGTTGTATGACGATGAAAAAACTCACTTCTCATGTTGAGAAAACCAGAACACAGAGTATGTATGTCTACGTGCTAACCACAAGTACCCCGAAACCCATGGCCCATGGAAGGACCCATGGAAGGACGAGCCGCTGCTGGTAGGCCCAGGTTTCATTAGAGGCTATTGCGCCGAAGTACATACATAGCCCTGCAGCAGACTCCCGCTGGTGGCGTCGACTTTGACGTCAATGATCGAGAGACCCCTTACCGGTCGAGCAAGATTATAGCGTACATTTTCTTTGCAATGTCCCAGTATTTTCCTGTCAGACGATGAAATAACTCACTTCTCAGGTTGTGAAAACCAGAACACAGCGCAGGTATGCCTACGTGCTAACCATACGTACATCGAAATCCATGGCCGCAAGGTTGGGACGCTGCTGGTAGGTCCAGACTTCGTCAGAGGCTATTACGCCAAAGTACATACATGCATACATACCTCTGCAACAGACCCCCACTGGTGGCATCGGCCTTGACATCAATGATCGAGAGACCCCTTACCGGTCGAGCAAGATTATAGTGTGCGTTTTCCTTGCAATGTCCCAATATGTTGCTGTGCGACGACGAAAAAACTACTTTTCAGGTTGAGAATACCAGAACACAGCGTAGGGATGCGTACTTGCCAACCACACGTACCCAGTAACAGATGGTCGCAAGGTCAGGACGCTGCTGGTAGGCCCAGGCTTCGTGAAAGGCTATTGCGCCAAAGTACATACATAGATACAAACCCCTGCAACAGACTCGACCTTGACATCATTGATTGAGAGACCCCTTGTCCCGATGCTCTGCTCCTGGGAAGCCGACGAGCAAGGAGGGGGAGGGGACGAGCGCCTCTGGGGCGGCTAATCCCTCGACCCCGGCGGCGCACGCAGGAGCGACCTCCGGCGGCGAAGTGGGAAACCCGCGCGCTGCGGGCGGCGAGCCCCTCAAAGCCCACGGATCTCCAAGCGCGATCTGAGCCTCGCAAAATTTCCTAATGCGGGCGCTTGCAGCCACATGCGCACCTGCCGTTCAGGCCCGTGTCAGCTTACCACGAATTGCTCTTTCCTGGTCGTCCTAAACGTGGTGTGGAAGCGCTTGTTTGCATTCATTTATTTTATCATATTAATTCTGCAACTGCCTCGATATTTAAAAGTGAGCTTTCACACAACAAATTATTTCGCAATGGCGGTATTTTACGGGATTCCTTGCCCTTGACAGTCTTTTGAAGAAGTCAGCTGACAGTCAGTTGTTGTTTCAAAAGCGAATTTAACTCCCATTTCGTCAACTCAAGCAAAGAAATAATCCATTAAAATGATATATCAGTCGTTTTGTCGAATTGTCAACTGAAATTACAGGTTAAATGAAAGAGGATCTTGATTTCGTAATCATATTTAGTTATGACTGCAATAACTGCATTGACTTTCTACGTTCGCGTGAGAAAGTTTAACAGATAAATATTATCTTTTAAAGAAGCTGTTTTCCTGGTAAGTCACTCTATTATAACAAATTTTAACAGAATTATTTCATTAAACAGTATTCAAAACAAAAACGAGCAAGAACTCGTCGCTCAAACATGTTCTAGACCCTTGCAAAATTATTTAAACTACTCACAATTTAAATAAATAAAAATTATATAAAGTAATAAATAATTTAGTACATAAACATATTTCAGATCTTGGTTGTTCGATTCAAATTAGGCAAACATTCTTTCTAGGGCTTTTATTCAGCCGACAGCCGGTTACACTTTACGTCTCGCCGCATATTCGACCATACACTAGACACCAACACGCTTGCGGGTTCCTCTGATCTCGGTTCGGCAGAACGCGAGGCCCTCCGCGGCAACACATGAGAGACAAGGGACAAACAACCACGACCAAGGCTGAAGTCAAACCCGCGACCGTTCGGACCCAAGTGCTGAGTCCGTACACGCTCTTAGCCACCTCGCCTACTTTCGGATATAGCAACAGCTCTTCGTAGTATTTTGCTCGCCGCTCTTTGTATTTCACCTACCCGCTACAACCTTACGCTTGTACACCTCTTTCTGGATTTGGAGGAGAAATGAGGGTGGCTTTTGGGAAGGTTGGGAAGCTGCTGGGGCCCATAGGAGCGCCTGGCTTCTCAGGCGAGCAAGCAGCTGGTATGGGCACCATAAAACATATAGTGTGTCAATTTGGCCAAATTTGGAACAATTTGGCGGAAACTGCAACCTCAAATCTTAAACAGTTTTGAAGATATTTGCTATGGCTAACTTATGTGGAAAATTCTGTATTTTTATAATACAGTTTCAATTTAGATGTCTCCTAAAAATATAACAGAAGAAAGGTACCAGAGATCGTTTATGACCATGCAGTTGCACAACATATTAAATTATTTATTCCTTGTGAAGAATGTTATAAATTATGAACTGCAATACAATGTAATGTAGTGTAAGAAATGTAGTGTAAAATCTGAGTGACGTACTGTCGGGAGAATGTCACGGTTTATTGAGCTCGGGTTATTGAGTATGCACGGTTTATTAAGCTCTAGGATGCCTAACGCACATACAAATTTAGTTGAATACAGAATACAGGTAGTAATGAGTGTTTTTGGTAAGAATTGATATGAAAATATTTGCTCCCGTCAAATACAAACTATTTACAAAGTAAAATCAGGTACAGATTTTGGCTATTATTATCCTTAGTGCTTTAGGGATAGAAGGAATCGACTTACCGACACGATAAAATGGAAAACGATTATTGGAATATCTATATTCCTTAAAAAGGTGAAGCTACATTTACGTCCAGAAGGAAAACATGGAACTATCACAGCATTTGCTCAAAAGATCAAGGAAGCTTGGCAAAAAACGTGATCGATTTGGGTGTCATTGACCCAGAGGCATTTCCTGGGAGGTATCCCTTGCGGAATCGGATCTCTCCGTGTTCTGCCAGCCCGCTTCTTCGGTAAGTCTCCCGCTTCCGTCGACGGTCGGTCCGAGGCTTCCTCCGAGAGGGAAATGTATTAGTTCCTAGTCTGGTAATATGCTGCGCGTCGGCAGCCTCATTGCGCCGAGGACGGACTTATGGGTGAAGCGGGGATTAGAGTCGGGCGCGAGACGCGGCGCGGGGAGCGGCGGGTGGAGGGGGAGGAGGGGGAGGGCGGGTTGGCGAAGAAAAGATGAGAAAACTTGCGGAAGTTGGAGGAGCGGGCGCTGGCGGTGGCAACGAAGTTTAGTCAGAAGATCGGTAACTGTGTTGCAGGCGAAGGCGACGGTGTTGCAGGCGAAGGCAAATGTGTTGCAGGCGAAGGCGACGGTGTTGCAGGCGAAGGCGACGGTGTTGCAGGCGAAGGCGACGGTGTTGCAGCCGAAGGCGACGGTGGAGTTACGCGAAGAGGCGGTAGAAACTGTAGCGTCAATTATTTGATGTGAGAGGCAGACGTTTCGTTAGAATGCCCATAGAAGCAATGTCTTAACAGTCACACACACACTGTTATTTGGTGCTCGGAGAACAGCAGGGGGATAATGGCAGAGCCCTAGAAGAAACTGCAATATTAATGAAGGAAATATTTATATACTTAAAAACTATTGGTACATGTATTTATCAATATTATGCTCGTACAATCATTTTCTACGTGTTTGTAAAATGTGAGAAGGACATATACATTTCGAATATTTTCTGAACTTGTAGTCGTTCTGCAGGAACAGAGATGAAATCCTTTTTGAAGAACTATTTCAACACTCACAGCATTACAAAACTATTCTCGATATTGACACTAACTAAAATAAAATTCGAACGAGATTATTGAAGAGTCTCACTGTGAGAAATCACTGGAGATTCTACAAAGCGATTAGGTATGGCGACGGTTGATTACTTTTTATAAATATCCGGAAGCCAATGAAAGTTGAAACTAACAACAATCGTTCAGAATGGTTCTAATAATTAAAGTCCGAATATATAAGTCATCCACGCTGGAATTTGTCGTAGCCTCCCTTTCCCCATTGAGAGGCGACTGTTAGGCCTGGTCTGCATACTCCTACATACGCCAAGTGCAAATAGTTCAGTGTTCGCGATATATTTTCTAAATGATATGCTGTATTTTATTTTCTGCTCTATACTGTGCTCTATATTCATCCTCAATTCACACGAATGCTATTATTTTTCGCTTAATCTCCATCCAATTATCAGCTCCTGCTGGAGAGAAATTAGGTCAATTTGCGCAAAGACCACATAACTGGAAGGAAGAGGAAATTACCATCTTAGTTCAATTAAGGTACTTAATTATAATGATCCATCCTAGATATTATAAGTACTTAAAACAACGTATTCAGAGTTGTCAATGTTGAGTTCAAGTACCATGTAGAACACACATAATTTCAACACACACGAGGATGAACGTGAGATATGGAAAATGGCCACAAAGTACCAGGCCATTTGGAGAACTAGTTGTTGGAATATAGTTTGATCACTGGTTCCCGAGTTTGGAAAATTTTATTCATTGTCACACCTAGCAGCCATTGTCTCTTTTCGATCTTTATGAAGAGCCAAGAATTAATCTTTTCGATCTTACAGTAAATAAACTGCTTTCTTATTCCTTCAAGTTATTTCATATTTTTGGTCTCTTTTTAGACTTTGTATAGTGCGTGTTTTGTTACAATTATAGAAAAGCAAACGAGAAAATTGAATAACGAAGACCAAACACTTATTATTTGTGGAATTTTAATTGATTTATTTCATTTTATTTTTAAATGTTTTTTCTAAGTTATATTGAAATCTTCATGCATTTAAAAAATGATCGCACCGTAAGAATATAGTTTCCATGAAATTTCATTAAAATATTGACTAAAAAACCAAAAAGGTTATTCATAATCTTATATTTTTTAAAAATTAATTTACTTTACTTAACTCTACTATATGTAATGTTGGAAAGAATGTTCATGTAGTTATTTCCCAGACCACCTAGAGCACTGCGAGTGACCTTATTTCGCTTAACACGGAGAGTCCTCTTCTATAGTTTTAGCATTCTGAGTTTTCCAACCCGCTGTGACGTGGTTGGCTTCTCATAATACCACGGATTAATTTTTTAACAACCATTCATTTCATAATCATTATACTCTCAACAGCTCCTTCATAGTTGGTTTCATCTCATCATTACAGTGGGAAGCAATGGCGAACTATCACGTCATCGTCAACACAGAAGGCAAGGGCATAAAGCTCAGTAATCGAGTATAGAAAATTATCTTTATAATAATTACTTATAAGAAAAAAGTTTGCTCCTCGGGAGGCGTATTAACAGCAAGCTGTCTTTCCGTGAAGCGACCCCGGATTCGATTCCTGGCCACTACGAAAATGAAACTATAGTTAATAATACAAAGTGCATCAGACCCTATGGGTGTGTGACGAAAGAAAAATAGTGGTGCTAAAACAGCACATACTCCCTCGCCCGTATTTTCACGCGAAACTACGCGAAAAATATTCAAATTTTCAACCAATTGCACATGACCTTATTTCAAAATCTATCTTTAAGGAACGGATTTCATTAATAAAAATTTTCTATTTTCGCAAATGTATTGTACGAAAACGCTAAAAATATTGGCGTTTTTTTCAAATTTTGAAAAATCAGTGAAATCAAGGAAAATGAGACCTGCACCAATCTCCTAAATGTTCCTTACAGTATCCAAAAACAAAATTTAATCAAAAACGATGGTGGGGAAAAAATGTTAAAATTTAGAAAACGTTCCAGGGGCTTCATGTAAAGTACTCCCAGGAAACATCTAAAATGTCGGTTTTAAATTCAAGAGGAAGAGATATCAGTCAGATCAATTGGTAAATATCATTTTTTAAGAAAATCGGCAGCACGGTTTAGCCGCTAGCGTTATTCACGGACGGATAGGCAGACGGACACACAGACTTTTTGCCGTCATTTGATATTTTGGCATCAAGAACCCACAAAAATGGATTCTGGCTACAACACGTGTTAGAGCTTTTTTTTTCTAAATTGAGCAACTGGATTTACTTTTGCGTTATCAGGACTCTTTAATCAATTCTTCTGACGACGATTCGCCGTTTTTTTCGCGCAGCATTGCATAGTTTTCTCTCTACTTTGCAGCGAGAAAGTAAAAAGGTCAGGTAAACCAAGAATGCTAGGTACACTGATGGGAGTACCACATACTTACAGAATGTTTCCCTTGCGTGTGTGGATAGTAAATAAGAACAGGGCTCTGGCTTGGAAACCTGTAGGTTTTGATTGATTGATTGATTGATTGATTTTTCCGTGTTTCCGGACGCGTCAACTGCTTCGGTCATAAGTCACGTTAGTGTACTGCATGTTTTTTCTCGGGAGATAGCGGTGATCTTCCCCCGCTGGATGAAGAGATCCGGCGCCGACCTACCGTCGGCTAGTGGAGTTTCCCTCTAACCAGGACTCTCCCACTAGCGGGTCACCGCCCCAGTCGGGAGCTCTAAGCTCCATACTTACATTTCATATTTTCAAATCTTTGAAATGATTACCCGAAGGGTTTGCTCATAATTTTGGGTAGGCATCGCTACAATAACTCTAATGGTTGCGTATCTTTCTCAGAACATTTCTTTTTTACGCATTTCCCTAAATGTTTGTAAAATAATGGTGATTTTTTATTCATTTTGACAAGACACGAAAATTCTACTACTCCGCAACGTGCTAACGAGGTGAGATTGATTGATTGATTTTTTCGTGTTTCCGAGCGCGTCAACTGCTTTGGTCATTACTCCCGTTAGTGTAGTGCACGTTTTTTCTCGGACAATGGCGGTGATCTTCCTCCGCTGGATGGCGAGATCTGGCGCCGATCTACCGTCGGGTAGTGGGGCTTCCCCCTAACCATGACTCTCCCATCAGCGATGCACCACCCCAGCCGGGACAAGCTCTAAGCTTCCAACCGGTCTCCCGGAATATGTGGTAGTATAGTGTATGTTAGTGTAAGTGTGTGTGTGTGTGTAAAGGGAGAAGATAGGACAAGGAAGAGGAAGGACAGATCGCGCGCGGTCCTTGGCCCGTTTGGTAGGGTACTGCTCCGGCATTCGCCTGGTGTTGATCGGAGGAACCACGGAAAACTATCGATCAGAGCAGCCGGCCGCTAGAATTCTCCTCCAGACAGCGACTGAATTCGACCTAGCTGAAAAGCTAGTGTCGAAAATCCCGCCGCCGTCAGGACTCGAACCAAGGACCTTCCGGTAAGAGGCGCTGCAGTGAACCTCTAGGTGGCACAAGCTGGATTTATCTGACCCTTAAATTCCTAAATACAAACCTATAACGAAAAGTGAAGGCTCGTGAAAGCTTGCTAGCGAAGACAAGAGGTGCGTCTTGGAAGATAATTGATAATTCTGTAATACGATAATAAATCAAACAATAAATTCCGCTCTCCTTGAAAGACACGGTGATTTGGGCAGCAAACTCGATTTCAGGTTAATAAGGAACAAATTCAGATCTTCCTTACATTAAGGTAAGGAATTAATGTAGGTTACATGGGACAGATTAAATTCTACAGATAATTTAGAAACCTACAACAATTAGCTGACTAAACATTTCCAGCAAACCACAATAGTTAGGTAAAAATTGCCCATGTAAATAGCTCTATCATCTCACTGACCCCAATTTTGTATGCACCAGGTTTGGTATTTGAAGAAGGTTGACATTTATTCACATTAAATTGGCTGTTTATTACTAGCAGAATAAAATTCCAGCAGAGAAAATAAATTGTCGACACGCAAAAACGGTGAAAGGGATAACGGAAATGCATTGCAGGTTTCGTGGGTAATAAAATACGAGAATCCCTAAATTGTCGAGTCCATTTTATTTTGTGGTATTAATGCATTCATATGTTTGCGCGCCAATGTGGTAATATTGGTGAATCCAATTTAGGGATAATGGCGTCAGCTTCGGTGGTTAGTGATTGACGATTTGCAAGAGACAACACACGATCGGTGGTTGGATGTGGAAGGTGTATAGATGTACACTATTGTTTCTAACAAGTTGAGTTCTGTAAAGGAATGTAATACTTGTGTGGGATGATTAAGTAGAACATTTATGGGAATGGCCAGTGTGCGTTGGAAAAAAAAAAAAAGGAATTGGGAAGGCCGTAGACAAGGGACTGAAGTGTGGGGAAGGAAAAGGGAACTCCAGATAAAAAAAAAACATGAAACTCTAAGCCGATAGAAAAATTTTCCTATAAAGAAGTTAATTAGTTGGGATTTCTCTAGAGAGCAAAGCGAAGTCATTCGCAGCCATGTAATCGTCTTAAATGTCGCAAAAGTACACTTTCACTTTAAAGCAAGCAATAAACAGATTTCGCATTTGAAGATGCAAAATGATACATTATTATTTTCTCTGAAACTCCAAATTCTTCCCCTTCTTCTATTCACTTTCTATATTTTAAAGCAAAGCATTGATTATAGTATGAGTTTCAACATTAGTTAAATTGTGTTATACACTCTAATGCTAGAAATTAACACACAATTTTGTTGCATATAGTTGAGAGATAGAAATGGTTACTGTTTCTATTAATGCAAATATTGGCAGGTGTATGAAAAATATATAATTTGTAAAATAGGAGCTCTAAAATAAAAACCTATGTGTCCTACGATGATGTTCGTTTTCAAAAGAAATAAAATTATTTCTCCGCGATTTAAATATACTGATCGGCTACATAATACAATACAAGTCGATGAAAATGAATCGAAATAAAAGAAAGAAGCGAACCTCACGTTAATTATCATAAATATTACTCGGGGGTTGAATTTCAAACCATGACACTCACGTCGTCCAATCCTTGAATTTCTTTTTCCCTCTCAAGTAAAGAAACCACAACTTACGTAATCCCACCGCATACATTTGAATTGAAATGAGGCACCGTGAAGTTCATTTAAACATTTTGCCGTTCTGACAGGAGAGAACTGGTTCTCTGAGCTCTAATGCTTACTTCGAATGCTTTTTCCTTTTAATATATATATATATATATATATATATATATATATGTTTCCTCATTTCAATGATTAGTGGTATCAACATACAACATATAGAGATATACTTTCTCTTAATATGTAATATTTATGAAATATTGTAATGTAACCATTTCTGTTCTGCTTACAATTCATTTATCACTTAAAAAATCTCCTAAACGAATGAAGCACGAAAAATATTTTTATACAAAACTTTTGAAATGAAAATAAATTTCTGTCGTTGAATTTATGCATTGAACGTATTGACATCTTCAAAACATTCTACTGCGATAGAGGCAGCGAGAAAGTAAAAAAACGATTTATTACTACTTCATTACGAAAAAGTTACTTCAAATATTAACCCCATTTTTATAAACCCAAAATTTAAACTAAAACATTTAAACCCCAACACTGAAAAACCAAAATTTAAACTTCTAATTGATTTTAGATACATATTTAACACATACACGTAACACCATGGATTCTACAGATTTGTCAGAGGCCCGTGTGAGGTCCGTGATTTCTCAGGTCAGAGAGTTTCAAGAAAGTAATTTCAAAATTTAAATCCCACATTTTTAAACCCCATATTTAAACTCCAAAACTGAAACCCCAAAATTTAAACTTATTGATTTTAGATACTTATTTAATACATTCACGTTACACCGTCACGCATCCGGCACATTAGCAGCTATGAGACGTCCAGGCATCCAGGTAGTTTATTCCAGTTACGCCACCACTGCATAGAGCAAAGAGAACACAGCGGATTTTCCCGCCATCAGACCCTGAGTGTGAATTCACCGTCCGAGTGATGGGACAGGAAACGGACCGAGCTCGTCGAGAGTTATCTAATGGGAGGCCGCACCACACAATGCTTTTAATCCAACTCCCTGTCGCGGCGACTGGACGCGCTTGCACGAGGCGTCCCTAGGGAACAGGAGACGAGCGCCGGGCCGGAGACAAGGAGGCGGGCGGAGACAGGACGAGACAAACGGGCGGAGTGGCGGAGTAGGAGAGCAGCGCTCACAAGGGACGGCGTCCTGGGCGGCACGCGGTTGGGTGCGTTTGATCTGAGATCCGCTCTGCTCTTCGAGCGGGTTCGGTGGCCTCTTCAGCGCTGAATCAAATGGAATGAACCTTTCCGGGAAGCAAAACTTGAGAGATTGTTTCGAATGTGTTTTGGTGTGTCAACTTTTACTGAGACGTACTTCGTTTTATAATTGAAATGTTCATTTTTGGATGTATCATTCGAGCTTCTCTTAAGGCGGCTTTTGAGTGCATACAGTAGCAGTGCACTGTTTTTGACAATTAATCGTTGTACTTAAGTTTGTATATTGGATTTAACTCTTCGTGCGTCATGTGTATCATTTTGAAACACACCTATACTTCCTTCAGGACCCTAGGAATACAAATGCAAACTCCTAAACGTCATATTTGTTTATCAAATTACTGATTCTTTTGAAATTATCACTCTTTATTTTCGTCTTACATGTGATAACATAAGCCAATTATAGGCACTTGGTAACAAACACTTAAGTGGGCAAAAATTATATTTTATTTCATATTGCTCACTTGTATTTTATTTTGTAGAGTTTTGGTGTATTTAAAGGTAAAAAAAATGATTTAAAGGTGAGTGACGAGAACCTTTCACAAGATGTGGAATACTCGTTTCTACTGTTAATTTCCAAAAATTATTTTAAATCGACATTTATGACCTGCGTATCATCTACATACACAAGGCGGAAGAGCAGGCTAAATGGCCTGAGCCTCGCCACCAATAAAGACATTTATTTATTTATTTATGTATTTATTTACAATGGCCTGTGAAGTGAGAGAAACATCGTTTGAGCCACTAGTATCAATATTACGGCCGAAACACTTCCCTTGCATCGAAAGAGTGACTATTCAAAAATCGCTGGAGATCTGAGTGTTAATCAACACAAGATTCGAAAACCTTTTTTCTATTTATTTATAATTTACTTTAGCTTAGTCACTGAGGGGACACGCGAGAGGAGTCGATGCCATAGAAACAGGACAAAGAAGAGTCCCGGACACAGGAGCGCCGAGCGCAAGAGACAATTTACAAAATGAGTGACGAGAATCTGTTACAAGATGCCAAATGCACGTATCGATTTGTAATATTTGTTTTCGATTGACATTATTTTAAATCAATATTTGTGACCTGCGTATCATCTATATTCACAATGGCTTGTAAAGCGAGAGAAGCATCGCTGGAGTCACGTGCATTAATAAAGCCGTTGCCTAGAACGTATGACGATTCAAAAATCGCCGGTGCTTATTGTTAATCATCACACGATTCCAAAAACTGTTCTGTTTACTTTGAATTTACTTAATCTTGGTCATTAAGGTGCGTCACGAGAGGAGTCGAGCGGGCAGAAACCCGAGAAAGAGTACCGGGCGCAGGAGCACTGGTCGCAACAGACAATTGAAAAGTGAGTGACGAGAATACGTTACAAGATACCCAAGGCACGTTTTAGTTGTTATTATTTTTTCGATTTACATTATTTTAAATGTATATTTATGACCGGAGTATCATCTAAATAAAATGGCAACATCGGAAGCATCGCTGGAGTCATGAGCATCAATAAGGCAGTTACCTCGAAAGTGTAGCGATACAAAAATCGCCGGCGTTCATTGTTAATCATCACATGATTACAAAACCCTTTTATATTTATTTCGCATTTGCTTGAGCTCGGTCGTCGAGGCGAGAGGCGTCGCGCGGGCGGGAACCTGACAAAGGAGAGACCCGCGCACAGCGGCGCCGAGCACAAGGGACACAATCCCGGGCGACGTCCTTTTGATCTGAGATGGCTCGTGGTTTGCGGGAAGGTTCACAGAACACTTTTATGTTGAATTAGAGGAAATGGTGTTTTCGGAAATCAATCTGCACTTGCAAATTTTGCTTCGAATGTAATATTATTACTATATTCAATGGTTCTTGACCCGATGTAATTATCTGTCTGCTGGTTCTTGAGATTGGGTCACAAGAAAGAAAACGACATTTTTTTTACATTGCCGACGTTTCGGCCGTATATTTGTGAACAAAAAATAGGCAATAAGGATATGTATATAATATGTATAACTAAGAATACTACAGGTAAATTAATACAATAATTATTCTGTTCATAAACAATTGTTCAACTGCAAATATAGATTAAGTGATGTACTTACTGTACATATCTTTGTATATAAATTTTATCTGTTCTCTAGCCCTGATGAAGGCCAAATATACGGCCGAAACGTCGGCAATGTAAAAAAATGTCGTTTTCTTTCTTGTGACCCAATCTCAAGAACCAGCAGACAAATATTATTACTACCTTCAACTTTATCATGTCGTGCCTCGTTAGAGCCTCTTAATTTTTGTATTCGATTATATGTTGGGATGAGTTTATGAAAATATCAAGATATTAATTGAACATTGTAGACAACTTTTCGTATGAAAAATTCAAAGATGACGTGCGTGTCTATTCCACATATGCTGAACGAATTTTGAAGAAGTTGGAATGTGTGAATTGTATGTTTTCTCGAGAGATAATTTAAGGGTATCTTTTCGAATTTTGACTAAGATTTTCAGGATGAGAAATATATAATATTTTAAATGAATTTCGATATGCCGTATTTGCCGCTTTATAAGACGCACTGTTTTCTTTGAGTAACTTGTCAAAAAACAGGATGCGTCTTATACAACGGATGGGAATTTTTGTAATTGTTTGAATGTTAAAATATTATAGCATTACAGAAATTAAAATTTTGCTCACTGAAAAACAGCAATTTGTATATCTACAAAACTGATTATTTCAGAAGCTAAAAGTATTGCAAGAAGGAAATCTTTTGAAAATTTCGTTGTGTCAACGTAGTGGTGTACAAAATTATGAAAAGATACTGTCTATCCATGTGTACTAGAAAATATCATAAAGACTCCCGGCAGAATATGAAGAAAAGACCATTGCTTTCCACAGGTCGCAATTCCCATTCTTTTCATAAAAATAAAAATCAAGTATAAAATCTAACATTAAAGAATGAAGTCCTTCTTAAAATTAGGGATGCGTCTTATATACCGGTGCTTCTTATACACCTGTAAATATGGTATTATTCAATATTTTTAAATGGATATCTATCGAACTGTAAAAACTTATTTAAAGGATTGGAAAGGAAAGGATCTATTGAAATATAATCTTCAAAATATCTATACACATGAATTGATAAGTTTCTTGTTAATAAACATGTAGGTTAACAGACAATATTTTACTTACATATATTAAAGACAGGCAACCGACAACGCCAAGAAAATATTTTGTGGAAATCACCGACAAAAAAATAATTTACTCTTCTTTTTAACAAGAAGTTAGATTTCATGTTGAAATGTTTCATGAATTCTTAAATTTCATGTTGAAAAAAGTAAGCAGTGTAGTTAGTAAGTCATTGTAGGCTTTTTGTACGGCTACGGTTCTACTACGCCTTCTCATCAAGTTTAAACGCATGTCTTCATTAGCTGGGGATGATAGTGAATATATTTTTAGAAGATTATTCATACACTCAGGGGCGTTTGCTTTGATGTAAGTTATTAATGTACTTATTTCAAGTTTGATGTTATTTTAGTATTCATTTAAGTGTGAAGACTTGGAGACACGACATGCAGAAGAACGGATTGCTAATATCGGACGCTATGCAGTCGGGATTATTTGAAATCTAAAACTTTTTTATTTGTGAAGTTGTTAATTTTTCTACATATAGAATCATAATCCACATTATCCGCATGATACATACAACTCACTGCAATTTATATTGCCCTCTCTCATTTAAATGTATTTTTTTCAAGTACCGCATTTGCGCGAAAAATAATTACGATTTATGATCGAATTCTCGGAAATTTCTAATATCAAGTTTTTATTTTGCGCTTATTGCTTTTTCGGTATTTCCTACATCCGTATCTTGTCATGAATCGTTTTGTTCCCGTTATTTGCTAGCCCGAGATGGTAAAAGGAGACCTTTGATACTCCAGCTGGCTTGTAGGGTCATTAACAACTTCTCATTTCCATTAATTTACATAGCAAAGATCTGAAAATAACAAAATACAATCGACTCCGGTTCTAGTTAACTTCTGGAGACTCACATGTTCGGTTCACTATATCCGAGGTTCACTATATCCGATGATGTCAAAATTAAATATAATTTCTCCGCAATTATTGATTTTGTTAATATGGACATTACAAAATTCATTAACAGCACCAACTGAGAATTTTTGTATCTTCATTTGTACTTAAAGAATCAATTATTTTCAATTGTTTTCTTCGTACATTTTTCATTTGAAATATCTGTAGATCCTTCTCAAGCCAGAGTTCGCGCTCTCTCCATACTTGACTGCATTGTTCTCTAACTATCGTAATGAAGTCTTGACACCTTTCAATGCGTCTTACATACGTTCACTATAGCCGAGGTTCAGATTCATTATAAACAAATCTTCTGATGCTTATTTGTAATGTAAGTGAAACGGGACCAATGACTGTTTATTATACCAGTGTCATTTACCTGTTCAAAACCTATACAACTGTAACACCGGGCGGGTGAAAACACATAAAAAACGAGAGTCCGAGACTCAGACAAAGCAGTCAAGAGATTAAGACCGGGAGCGGTAGCTCAGTGCATCACCTGATGCCACCGCAGCGCCTCTGACCGGGAGGTCCTACGTTCGAGTCCTGACGGCGGCAGGATTTTCGACATTAGCTTTTCAGCTAGATCGAATTCAGTCGCTATCTGGAGGACAATTCTAGCGGCCGGCTGCTCTGATCGGTAGTTTTCCGTGGTTTCTTCGATCAACACCAGGCGAATGCTGGAGCAGTACCTTACCAAACGGGCCAAGCACCGCGCGCGATCTGTCCTTCCTCTTCCTTGTCCTATCCTCTCCCCTTACACACACACACTTACACTAACATGCACTACACTGCCACATATTCCGGGAGACCTGTCGGGAGCTTAGAGCTTGTTCCAGCTGGGGCGGTGCCCCGCTGGTGGGAGAGTCCTGGTTAGGGGGAAACTCCACTAGCCGACGGTAAGTCGGTGCCGGATCTCGCCATCCAGCGAGGGGAAAATCACCCCCATCTCCCGAGAAAAACATGCACTACACTAAAGGGACTAATGACCGAAGCAGTTGACGCGCCCGAAAACAAGAAAAAATGAATCAATCAATCAAGATATTAAATCCCGAGCGACATGCGGTAGAGCGCGGTTTGTTGCAATCTGTTGCGGCTTGTGAAATAGTGCGGATAACTTTTGACTACTGAAGCAGATAAAATGGGTCTTTAGATAATTTGTTCATGATTCCATTAAGTTACATTAACAAGTACACCCTTGGAATATTGGTAAAATCTCTATAAAATTCAAGTGAGTTTATTTATAAACTCAAAATTTATGACAATTCAAAAATGTAACAATTTGTTTTAAGAACTCCCAAAAAGCTAATTTAATTTAATTTATCACATTAATGGAAATCACAACAACAATTCGGTAACATATTCGGTAACGTCTGCGGCTTCATATTCATTGTATGATGTGCATTACATTGTAAATATCGTTTTGACATAATAATGGGTATCGCGTGCCAAGCGATCAGGTGCTTATGTGTGTTCTCAAGTCGACAGCATGGTCTGCTTAAAGGAATCATTAAGAAAGAGATTTAAATAAATGTTAACAAACTAACTTATTAAGAAAAGCACGTCGCTTGGAGTCAACTTTGTCACAGGAATTTGTTGCCAATATGTTATCTTGTGGCCGACTTGCTTTATCGTTACCAAGGGGCCTGTGAACACTTTCAGAGCAGAGTATAATTTTCTTAAGCGGTGAATCAAACTACGCCAAATATAAGAATATAATATAATAATCAAACTCTATTAAATACATATACCTGATTTAATTATTACTAGATGCTCCCGTGTGAATAATTCATAGAGTTGAAGGGTTCTTTTTCTTTAATTTCATATAGGTCAGTTATAGCAGATAGGTATGTAATAAGAAACACAATATTAAATATTATTTCATCAGAAATTGGTTTTACCTTTATTATCAAAAGCTTTTAAAATTTTAACAATAACTCTATCATATGGTTCGCCCAATAACATTTCATTCTTTCCAGCTGTATCACTTCTCCGATATCGAGTACTTCAATAACCTTGTTTCATAACAACAAACTTTTTGACATGACCTATCTAAAACTTAATTAGCATCGCTACAGCACTTCGTTTTGCTGCGTGAAACACCTGTATTACAAAACCATACATCAAAATGCAACACCATTCTACTAGCAAATATATCAAAATACGATCCCATTAGAATCCCACCAAGTAAAATTCCACGCTATCTCTAACGCAATTTACAGAACCCGCCTTATTTCTCACGGAATAACGACGGAAATAACTCCGTGGTTAATACGTCTATAAATACTGCATGGCCGTGGGACGAGTCGCGCGTCTAGGAATTTCGCCCAGAGCGACGGCAGAAACGAAGCGCCGCACACTGGTTCAATCGGGCCAAAAACCTGGCCATAACGGCAAAATTCAAAGTGCGCGTTGAAATTCTCACTTACCAAATCTCGTTCGGAAGACATTAAAGCACACTACTTCAGCTCCAGAAAGTTATTTGAATCACTTTTGACTTCCTCACGGTCTCGTGAAGTTACCGTCGCTTGAAACACTGGAATTCATTGATTCTTGTCAACGATATTTGTGAAATTAAAATAAAAAGTGTTTAAATTTTTTTGTGGATGCAATTATGCCAAGTCGCATGTGCAATTATGACCAAGATTTAGGGCCTTTTCAAGCAGTATTTTTGTATTTCCTTAATACAAGGCACTTTTGACTATAAGTTAGGTATATTTTTAAGAAAAAATGTCAAATAATTTTATGTTTAATACGGCTGAATTGTAACGTATAGAGCGTAATAATGTTAGTCATGAATATTGTGGATTATATTTTTTTGTCCTGAGTATTCATACCTCAATCAATTTTTTATTTATCAAGTAGAAAGCTCTTAATCAGAATAACACACATTTAGTTGCACATATCTGCACCTTTTCGTTTTATAACCCCTTTACTGCAATACTACAAAGTAAGATTTAACGCTAGATATCCCGGAATTGCCTTCTACGCCACAGGGAATTATTTTCTCTGTATATTTTTTTCGATTTTCCTTCTTATAATTACTTTTAATAAAAAAAAATACTGATATAAAAGTTTTGAACCATAAAAATATTACCCCGCGACTGCGAGAACTATTGTATTCATATTTCTACGCATTTCATTAATTTTATGAGTCAGTTAGCCATTTCCAAACCGCCATTTTGAATTTTGAAATTTTATTATGATATTGGGAATCAGTGCTCTCCAGAACCCCAACATGTATATTTTTATACCATTTTTGTTTGTTTTAAAATCAGTAAATCCGTCATTTTGAAGCCGCATTTTTGAATTTTAAATTTGTTTTGATATTCAAATTCAGCGACCTCAAAAGTCCATTGACACTCATATTCACGCAAATCCACTCGCATTTGCAATTATGACCAGGTTTTAGGGCCGATTCAACCAGTGTGCGCCGGTCGGCTGCCGTTCGTCCCCCGAAGGCGAAGGGGACAGAAAGGGGCGTGGCGGGGCCGAGGCAGCGGCGACGTCCGCAGCAGAGGGTATTAATTCCCGGATATGACGCTCGTTAATTCGGGGACACGAGGCGCCGCGCGGTCCATCTCGAGTTTTAATCAACCTGCTGGCGGGAGCGGCGCGGCTCCCGGAGGCAGTGGTGGCAACAGAACCAGGCGAGGAGTCGGGGGCCGAGGCAGTGACGTCTGCCGCGGAAGTTGCAAGATTTGCTGATATTATGTTGGTAATAGTTTAGCCTAACAGAGCATGTTGTGGGGATGTGTTCGAATGCAACGGAACAAAAGCGGAAATACTGGCATTGAGAGATGAAAAGATAGCGGGATTGAATTTTTTTTAAATTTAAGGTCGCATTTACATCTAGGTCATTAGCAACCACTATTGGAGTTAACGGTATGGTAACTATAAAGATGAAACAATATGGTGATTACAAGGGGTCGAAGGACGAATACAAATACAACCATACCCGAGGCAGGACTCGAACCCGCAATCCTTTCGTCCGAAATCACTACGACACTACTGCCTTAGCTTTCTCAGCCACCGGATTGGCAGAAACAATTTGTTATGAAACAATAGTAGCAGTTTGGAAGAAGAGGGAAGAAATAACAAGATTTGACCGGGTAGTGAGTGTGAAAGGGGTCGGTGGAAGTGTCGTTGGCGAAATGAGAGAGTTTTAAAAGAAAAAGAAGATGAAGATGGTAATGAAATCGGGAAGAATTATTGGATGGAGACGGTTGCCGAATAACCAATGAAATGAGAAGACTGAAAAAAACGATTAGCTATACAGGAAAAGTAGCAGCATGGAAAAAAGTGATAGAATAGCATGGTGTGTGGAGAGGACAGAAAAATATACGGTGAGGAAGATGGGTTGGTGGCATAAGAGCGAAGTTCGAAGAGCAGCGAAACGAGAAGCGAGGGAGGAGTATTCGGAAAGGACAGCGCAATATACGGAGTCTTGCAGGTCTCGCAGTAGCATTGCGAACAAGTAATGACGCTGGGCAAAGGGGGAGAGAGAGGTTGGCTGAGAAAAGAGCCAAGCAAGGCAGCGGAGTGCAAGCAAGTGCAGAAACGCAAAGCAGCCGGCCCTCGCAGGCGCATCGAGCTGATGAAGACTGCGCGACCGAAAGCACGGCGGAGAGCGGGTGTGCTTGAAGGAAGACGGGAGACGAAAACGGCGAACGCGCTCACCAGGTCTCGTTCTGCGCGGTGCCGAAACTCTGATTCCTCCGTACGGCTGCATTTGCAGGGAAGCCCGCAGCCGTCAGTCGGAGCCATTTCCGACGCCGCCCCACCCCCCTCCGTCATCAATAACATCGCCACCGATACTATCGCCTCGACGCCAACGTCGCCACCGCCTGATAACGCGCCCCAAGCTTCGTGGTCACCACCTCGTCACTCCTTCGCCGCACCGTTTCCACCCCCAGCCCCGCCAGCAACTCCGGCAACCCAACGCCATTAACACTGATCCCCTCCCCCCCCTCACATCACAATCACTGTCAACCTCACCGTCGCCATCAACCTCACCGTCGTCGTTAACCTCACCATCGCCGTCAACCTCACCATCGCCGTCAACTTCACCGATCGTCAACCTCTCCGTCGTAGTCAACTTCACCGGCGTCGTCAACCTCACCATCGCCGTCAACCTCACCATCGTCGTCAACCTCACCGCCGCCGTCAACCTCACCACGCCGTCAACCTCACCGCATCGTCAACCTCTCCGTCGTCGTCAACCTCACCGTCGTCGTCAACCTCACCATCCCCGTCAACCTCACCGTCGTCGTCAACTCCACCGTCGTCGACAACCTCACCGTCGCCATCACCAGCATCACTTCGAAGCCCACCGCGACCTGTGCCGGCGCGCAAAGCCCCTCGTGTGCCGCATAATTAGCCCCCTTTTGATCCGCACCTGAAGCGCGCTCCGCCTCATCATGTTTGCCGCGCGGCTGTCCGTCAAGTAGCTGTTGCGGTCGCTTCGCTTTCTGGCGGCCACTAATCAGATTCCAGGCCTCGTCAAGTCGGCTTTTCCCGGTCTTCAGACAGCAATCAAGTTGAAGTGGATGTGAGACACTAATTAATCTTTTCTTATTTCATCAGACAAACGACGTTTTGTTTCCAAAAGATGTGTGTATTATACTAACACACTAAAAAGCAAACATTAACACACTAGTCTACTCCCAATTTACGTTTAAAAATGTTGATTCAGGTAATTTTTTCTTCGACTGTTGCCCAAATCCTGGCTTGTCTTGTGCTGTAGCTTAAAAAGGGAAGTTTGATTGTCGTTTTTGGAATTAAGTTATTTTCTTGTCAGACAAAGAAAATCACTCTTACTTTTTCGCCTTGCCTCGCAAATTTTACGCTCCTTAGCATTACGCTCCATTTTTTACTATATGGTCGCAAAAGAAAATATTGCTCACGTGAGGAAAATGGCGCCTAGAATTTAGCTCAAAGTCATCATTTACGCTTGAGGATCTTTAACATGTGGTAAATCTACAGCATGGAACAGCCATATTTACTTCTCATTTGAAGGAAGGCTCGCTAAGATATTTTAACTATCCATGTAGAGGGGGCAAGGAAAAATTATAGCACATTGATCAATGTGTTAAAATTTTACTTTGTCCCCTCTACATGGTTAGTGTCTAACTTTTGATGAACTCAACTTACTGGTATTTAATTTTCTGTTTCTCATATCCCCCCTCTTAATTATTTTTTTATAAACATAGATATTCCAGGGACCCTTTGTTATTTACCAAACTCCTCTATACATTTTTTGTATGTGAGATTTCATTTCTCCGCAGACTTTGACTCACTAAGTCCTTCATAGAATTAGTAAGTCAAGTTACTAAAGTGTTGAAACCATTAACATACACATATTTTTAACTGCCCTGCAATGGCTCGCATATTTAGCGTTTATAAGCTTATGTATTCGATAATATTACCTTCTAATATAGATAATTCAAGTGATTCGATGTCTCCCAACATTGATATAATACTATGATATTTGTTTACCTACAATATGCAACTGTGTGTTTACTTTTTGATTTTCAACATGTGCACATAAACTCACACCACGATAGGTATCCCCATCTGTCTCTTAGCATAGTTTTTGCTATTTGCGTACCATATTAATGTAAATTAGACGTATAATAGTTTATTGTCTGTTTAAAGCAATCTTGTATAACTTTGCCTTTTCAGAAAATGAAGATGATATTGCAGATGAGGTCGAAACGTCTTGAAAATATATACTTCTCAAACTTGACCGGAATTATCGTTTTTATTGGAATGTTTTATCCAGTGGATTTAGAATTATAAGAATTAAATAGTTTAGAATGTTAATTATTTTCAAGCAAAAACATAAGAACATTTTATATTGGTACACATGTCAATAAATTCCCACATACATAATTTGAAAATGTTTCATTACATTCTTGAAACATCACAGTTTGAAATGTTCTTTAATGTACTGATCTTCCGCATTCTAATATCTGTCGGCAATTTCTTTATCTACCTGTAATATAACTCAGACTTATGAATTTCAGAAAAGAAGTAAAAAGACAGGACTGAAAATAGTGGCATGTAAGTGGAGCACTCGGGAATTAGAGGAAATTACTGTGAGAATTATTCTTGCCGAGATGAAATTCCAATTATTATGTCACTTTTGTTAGAACTTACAATTCGCCGTTCCATCAACTAGATGAATGTCTTAGAGGAAATTAAATGACACAATATTTCAACATCAAAGTAATTATTTCTTTCAGATTCTTTTCGTTATTAAGGTACAATTAAGTTATTACTAGCTATAGTTTTTCAATGTATATATTATCTACCTAATATAATAGGTACTAACAATTTTTTTCTCGTTTTTTTCTCAACTGGGATACACGAAACACGGTGACTCACAAGGAAAAGTGGGACACAACATCGACTCAGAAAATGAAACAGAAAAACTAAGAAGAAATGCCAAACTTTTCAAAAATAAAAATAAAAATGCACCTTTTTGAAACGCAGAATTAATCCACGGTAAGTCACACGCGCGATGATGATAATAATAATATAATAATAATAATAGTAATAATAATAATAATGAGTAATAATAATAAGAGTAATAATAATAATAATAATAATAATAATAATAATAATAATAATAATAATAATAATAATGAAAAATTAGGCGTAATTTTGTCTAATATAGTCTCAACGCTTATCACTAGCAAAATAGTTACCCATTTACAGTACCGAGACAATAACACTGTATCGCACAGTCCAGGGATTGGGATAGTTGGAAGTAACGTTCCCAGCAGTTGGTTTCCTTCAATGAATAATGATAAATAATGTGCGGAATGCTTATACAGTTTATGCAGATACATGCAGATGCTATATGCAGATACATATAATGTTTATCATCATTATCCTCATCGATCAAAGTAATATTTCATTCGGGTTCTCGTGCATTTAAAATATGTCTACGAAAGTTAGGCAAGCCGTAAAAAGGTTTTTTCTAGGTAATAATTTCCGAAGATCCCTGATATTAAAGTAAGATTAGCATGGATCATAAGTCTGGATGATACATAACGTGCCTCTAACGGTTTGCATAACAAAAAAAATAATTTTTTGAACTTATATAATGCAAAGTTTTTGAACAGTTTCCTTCAAACACTTCGGTGGTTGCAAATAGATGATCCTGAATATTGAGATTCTAATGATCATTACATTGCTTTTAAAAGAGTAATTAAATGCATCCAAGTCCTTAAGGAGATTGCAGAAAGAAATACTGAGCTATTCAAAGCATATAACGCTTTACTAACTCTTAGTGGAAAGCAAAAACGGTACATTATACATGACTACCGAAAAAATATTTCAATAGCTAATAAAAGAGGCCTAATGAAATCATTCTAGAACAGTATAAGTCATAAAAACTCAAAAAAAATCTTTCGACATTTCTTCAGTGAACTTTAATTTTTTAAATTTTTATTTTACGTAAAAACTGTTAAAAACTGTGTGTAACGTGCTGCGGGGACAAGTGTACTCTCTACACGTTTTCTTAATTCGCATAACAAAAATAATAATAATAATAATAATAATAATAATAATAATAATAATAATAATAATAATAATAATGGCTAAGTATGTAACTCAGCAACCATAACTTTTTTAAACCACATAAAAGTTGAGTTCTGAATACAGAAAAAAATGAACGTTTTTGCAAGAATTGTTAACAAAATATTCGCTCCAATGTAATAAAATCTATTTTCGAAGACAACTTAGCTATAGATTTGTCTTCATATCCCTCATCATGCCCTACGTGAAGGAATATATTTCTGCTGTGACAACATGGAGAACGATAATTTGAAAACCTATATTGTTCACTTAATTATAGAAAATGTATACAGATAATGAAAGTACATTTACGTCTAAAAATACAAGGAGCAGTCTCAGCATTTGTTCAAAGGATCAGAGAACTTGAACAAAAAACCTTATCGTGATTGTCAATGTTTCAAAATTCGCCAAACTAAATATTAAAAAATAATACTGAGGTACTAATTCAACACGCATGACCTTGAAGTATTACCATACAGATACTTTACATGAAAACGTAATTATTGATGAAGAAAATGCATTAATTAACGAATATACATTTTTGTCAAATATCGCCGAAAACTATTTCTTTTATTTTAATTGACGAATATTAGTATATATATGGCTAAAATATTAACTTCAAACCAAACGATTATCATTTTCATAGCATCTCTAAAAACTTGGAGCAAAATATAAGACAAGCGAAATTAATATTTCTGATGGGAGTGTTTTCATTACAATACGTTACAAATGTATTCATATGTATATGTGTGTATGTGTGTGTATATATATAGCGCTACAAGCACATTTTCTATCATCAGGGCCTATGATACATGTCAATCTTCTTTTTAAACGCAAGGAACCTTGAGAAATGATTACATGAAACAAAGTTTTTTTACGGACACCCTAATGTAGATATGTTTTCTGTGCTCGCCTCCTCTTTAAGGGGGCGTTGCCTCGAGGGAAGGGCGGGCGTCGATGCCCCGCGCGGACCTCATTTCCTGGCGCGAGGTGAGCTTCCGCACGCTGCCCAAAGCCCGAAAGCAAAAGCTAAAGTTGGCAACGCCGGGAGCTCGACTTTCCTTCCGGTTGCTGCAGAGCCTGATGCAGATGCTTCGGAAGATGAAATGTGGAGTTTGAAATCAGACAAAGGGCTCTGGGTCCAGCAGGAAATTGTACGGAACAGATACAGTTCCATGAGCAATTCTTACTTGTCTCTCAGATAAAATGTAGTTACTGTTTCGAAGGTATTGAAATCGAATTCCATTCGTAAATATGTAGTTACACAAATATGTGCAAATATATTTAACTACATAAATAGAAGTCGATGCAGAAATATGTCACATGCTAATAAGCTTAGAATATTTTTTCTTGACGACACGTTTTCTTCAATAAACCAAACATTTCTTGATACGAATGTAACATTATGTTAAACCACATGTAGAACATTATTATTTTACGAAGTTTTGCTTTGCAAGCAATAAAAAATTTCGTTCTGTGAGAAACAAGTAAATATTAATTTTAAAAACACAATCGGACTGAGGAGAAAAAAAAAGGTTTATTTAAAAAGGCTTGTGAGGTCTCTAACTAATAGGATGGTGCTTGGGTTACCATCTCTTAATCAATATAACATTTCGAAACAATGAAGCAAAGAAATGGCAATAAAAGCAAGTTAGTGCGACATTTGAATTAACTATTTATATTTTAATGTAATAATAAGTAGAATTGGTTTTGAAATACTCTTCGAAGTAAACAAAAAATGTACTCTAAACGAACACAAAAACAAATCCGGACAAACTTTTGTATTAGACAGATAGATATTTATTATTCTGCAGTTAGGTATATACAACCTGGTGACAGAACACTACAATTTACATATTACAAATATTACTTTTAAATTACTTAACAATGTAATTTAAAATTATTTAAATACATAATAATAATAAAATAATAATAATAATAATAATAATAATATGCTAACAATAATAGCATTAACTGCATTTTATGGCATTATTATTAGTACATCGCAACACACTGATGTACTATGACTTTTGCCTAATATTTCAGTTCAAAAGGTCAGAAAATAAATTTTTAAACACAATTGATTTTTTTTGGAGTTCAACCAAAGCATGTATAAGAAAAAACTATAAGACTAGGCCCAGAACAGCGTAGAATAGACGTAGGCTCCAATTAAGTTACATTAACTAACGAAACGTAGCAAACCGAGTGCTGAAAACTTGCATTATTCCCATTATTTTTGAATTTGCTTGTTGACTTTATACCATGGTTTTATTTCACAAGATTACATTAAATAATGTGTATAAATGATATTCTGTTTACATGATTTATAAAATTTAATAGTTTACACATGCAGCAAGATAGTTATCTTTGATATATGCAGTAATATATGAACTATTAGTTTTTGATTGGTAGTGAGGAAATTTGTTTAAGGTGCATGTTTGTTGTCCTTACTTTCAAAAGATGAAATACATTGTGTAATAATATCACTTTAGCTCTCAAGGTTTTTACTAAAGCAACTACACAAATTAAACTTCTTGAACAGTTTAAACGATGAATTATTTTTTCTTCACAATAGGATAAGCACTTGAAAAATAGTGATGTAGATTGTCACAGACTCAATTACTGACGGGTGGAAAAAGAGGAATTCGTTATCAGCATGTTTTTTCCCATTCCGCAGCATATGGTCATGGTGGTGGTTTGTCATTTCCTTCCATTTCATGAAGGTTGAAAGTATACATGAATAATAAATGGTTATCGATGGAAAGTTGCTTAAATGGCATAGTTTGTGATATGAGAAACCGCAACTACGTAGTGAAAACCAACTGGTTTCACAATTATTCACCAAAAAAACGAAAAAAAGTTAAACATACCTCTTGCGTAATTTAGCATGAATTACGTAATCACACCCCACACCATCCGGTGCTGTGCGAGTTACTAGCTTCAGAGCGAATCAGTTAAAACTTTTTTTCCCTTTAATCGAAAGTAAAAACAGGCTCAACCGCGGAAAGCGCCAGCGAGTAAAACCGCCCAGAACGTTGGGACGCTGCGACGGAGAGCGAGTCGAGCGTGATAGAGAGCGCGGTGAGGGTGATAGAGAGCAACATGAGGGCGATGGAGAGCGGGCGATCACAGGCGCAGGACGCGGGCGCGTGTCGTCGGCTAATAACTTTTGATCCGAAGGGAAACCCCGCAACAAATGGGCAGTTAGAGCCGGCGATTACTCGCCGTGTCGCATTCTCTCTGGACCACGCCCCCTTCCCCTCCCCCGACACTCCAGGGTTGCCCGATGCGTTGAGAGAAATTTCCCGAAATTTACGCGGGATTTTGCGAATAACGCATTGAATGAAGCAAAATTCTCGTCGATGTCCAAGGAAGATTTAGGTTATGTTAGAAATTTTTTGTTTCTTTACAAAGAAATAAATTGATGTAATTTTAAATATAATAAACAAACGAGAAATAATAAAATTGTTTTCTCCTAAATCAGTACATTTTTGTACAAATTTATACCAAATTATACATAAATTATGCTGCTTTAAATGTTTATATTTTATTACTAAACTAATTACTCCTTATATCTCAATTTCCTAGAAGAATTGGGAACGTATATTGAATTATTTCGTTCAGTGCACATATTCCGTAACTTAACCCACGTTTTTCATTTTCACATTCACTTCCCACTATTTTTGCCGTTTTTCTAAAATTTCCATCACTCGCATAATGCCACGTCCCGCTGGAGCAGATTGCTTTTGCAGGGGCCCCTACGTGCAACCGTCAATGTTTCCTTCTATTAGAATTTGTTTTCGGGTCGAGACATTGTCTTCCCGACTCACGTTCGAATTTTGTCTTGTTCATGTATTGTTTAAACTGTTTCTCTCCAACGATGTTCATAGGTTTTAATTTTAATTAGTGATTACACTATAGTGGCATTAGTTGATGCACTGAGACACCGATCCCGCTTTTAAGAATGTTTTTCATGTAAATTCAGAAATTCAAAATCTTCCCAATGTGTTTCACAGCGTTATGCATGGTACGGTCTGATATCACGCATGGTCTCATTCCCTTCCTCGCGTTTCAGAGCAGCCGGGCAAAGTGTTGAGGTCAGTAATCCGAGGAAGTCCTGTGTGGATCGTCCGCTGAATGAAAATATGACTCGCAGCCACATTAAAGGTTTTAGTTGTGGCCCGTCCGGCCTCGCAAGGTGGACATCCCTGGCTTATTACGATGGCTTAGTACACAAACATTGCATGTACTCTAATTATCGTTTTTGAGGTAATATCTCCTTTGAAGACCCCTCGTTCATATCTACCTATTGTACAACGATCGTATTTCCATACAAGATCCCATTTCATCTCATGCTTTTCCCCAGAAAGCAAACACTGACTTAACGTAAGTGTTTCATATTATCCAGCTTGAGTTTCTCGAAACTCAAATTTCTTGGCTTACACTAAGCTATTAATATGGGAGATTTCTTAAGTTTAAAAAAGAAACCAATCCTAATAAGCTACGTATTCTTTCTTTTTTTTCATTGTGTATATTGTGCGTGAACGTGTGAAGTTAGTATAAAAGTTGTGCTAAATACCTCTTTATACATCCACGATGATCTCTCTCCTCTATTTCTTGCACTCTCTCTCTCTCTCTCGCTCTCTCTCACGCTCTTTCTCTCTCTCACTCTCTCGCTCTCTCACTCACTCTCTTACTAGCCTCACTGCTTGCTCTCTCGCCGCTCTCACTCGCTTGCTCTTCACCTGCTCTCAACCGCTTGCTCTCTCGCCCGCTCTCACTCGCTTGCATTCTCGCTCGCTCTTACTCGCTTGTTCTCTCGCTCGCTCTCACTCGCCTGATCTCTCACTTGCTCTCACTCGCTTGCTCTTTCACTCGCTCTCACTCGCTTGCTCTCTCGCTCGCTCTCACTCGCTTGCTCTTTCCTCGCTCTTACCCGCTTTCTCTCTCGCTCTCCTCGCTTGCTTCTCACTCGCTCTCACTCGCTCTCCACTTGCTCACACACTCTCTCCCCCGCTTTCGTTCTCTCTCGCTCGCTCTCGCGCTCTCTCTCTCACTCTTCCTAGCTCTGTCGCTCAGCCTCCCTCTCTCTCAGACATCTACCGCGTGGGTAGGCGTGTCCTCCTATTGTCACGTAGTGTGCTTCAGACGCTCTCCCTCGCCCACCCTCGCCACGCAACGCAACGCGACGCAACGCAATGCAACGACACCGTCCGCTTGTTCCTTTAATTAAATCGGCTCGTGCGACTCCCTCCTGCACTGCCCCATCTCCTGCGGTCGCTGCCTACGGTGAAGCGGAGTCCTTGGGGTCGTGAAAAAAGGTTCGTTTTTTTACATTTTTAATTATCGTTCATTTATTGGATTTGTTTGCCGCGTCTAAATGCCCCGAGAGGGTCCGGGCTTTGGAACCCTTTAGCCGCTCGTTACAGTCCGACGGCGGTTCTCAGAATACAACCACGAAGCAGACGTGGTGAAGATTATGAAGATGCCGATGGAGCAAGCTCACTCAGTGAAATATCTTGGATTGTTCATACTTAAAGACTCAGTCGAAACCATTTTAAGAAGAAAGAAAGGAACCACTTAGGCATGAAGAAATACAATTGTAAGGTAATGCAATTCTCAATCACCACCTTTGTTGATTAAATATACATGAAAATGAGATGATGGTGGCTGGATCCGACGTTCGACTCACAAGGGACAAATTCTCCCAAAGAAGAATGGGAGGAAGAAAAAGAGGGATTAAGAATGGGGGGAAGAAGCTACATGACCAATAATGATATTAATGGAATATGATTAATGGAATTCGAAAAAATACACAGATGATTCATGTCAATGATTAATGACACATCTATTGTATCTATAATAGACTTACATGAGAATGTTAGCAACCAGTAAAGCTGACAATACTACTTTAAAGAATGACAATTGTTATTGAACACCAAAAGCTACCGAAGGAGTTATCGCAAGTCATTAGATGCAAAAAATATTCTGAATACATTCATTGTGGCGGTTGTATTGTCAATGCCACTGGCATTGTAATAACTACCAAGTCAACTAGAAGCGGTAGCTCAGTGCATCAACTGATGTCAAACTGATGTCACTGCAGCGCCTCTGACCGGGAGGTCCTAGGTTCCCACTCCCCACGGCGGCAGGATTTTCGACACTAGCTTTTCAGCTAGGTGGAATTCAGTCGCTGTCTGGAGGAGAATCCTAGCGGCCGGCTGCTCTGATCGGTAGTTTTCCGTGGTTTCTCCGATCAACACCAGGCGAATGCCGCAGCAGTACCCTACCAAACGGGACACGGACCGCGCGCGATCTTTCCTTCCTCTTCCTTGTCCTATTCTCTCCCACTTACACTAACATGCACTACACTACCTCATATTCCGGGAGACCGGTCGAGAGCTCAGAGCGTGTCCCGGCTGGGGCGGTGCCCCGCTGGTGGGAGAGTCCTGGTTTGGGGGAAATTCTCACTAGCAGACGGTATGTCGGCGCCGGATCTCGCCATCCAAAGAAGTTGACGCGCTCGGAAACACGAAAAAAAAACCTACCAAGTCAGATTATAAATAATAAACAATATACATACTTTCTCTTTTATTGGATGTTGGGTAGGGTTGATCGTGTATTCAATGGTGCATGGTGCTGGGCAATCTATCCCCTAAACAAACAAAACTATTTTATCCTAATTCTTGTTTAATGTAATTCGCAATGCACCACAATGCTAGACATTGTGACTTGCAGCATAGAGTAAAGATGTAATTCTTAAATCAATGCATGAGGGGCAATGGCAATGACAAACGGAGAATGGCTGGATCGCGGTGAGAGAGGGTCAGGGAGGGGAAGGGGAAGATCGAGAATGGGTGGAAAGACAAACAAAAAAGAGCACGGAGGGCTTGATTGATTGATTGACTTTCGTGTTTCCGGGCGCGTATACTGCTTTGGTCATTAGTCCTGTCAGTTTAGTGCATGTTTTTTCTCGGGAGATGTGATCTTCCCCCGCTGGATGGTGTCATCCGGCGCCGACCTACGGTCGACTAGTGGGGTTTCCCCCTAACCAGGACTCTCCCACCAGCGGGGCACCACCCCAGCCGGGATAAGCTCTAAGCTCCCGACCGGTCCCCCGGAATATGTGTTAGTGTATGGAATGTTTCTGTAAGTGTGTGTGTGTTAAAGGAGAGGAGAGGACAAGGAAGAGGAAGGAAAGATCGCGCGCGGTCCGTGGCCTTGGATCGTCCGTGGCCCGTGGCACTAGCTGAATAGCTAGTGTCGAAAATCTTGCCGCCGTCAGGACTCGAACCGAGGACCTTCCGGTCACAGGCACTGGCGTGACATCAACTGATGCACTGAGCTATCGCTCCCGGTAGTACGGGAGGCGTAACGTGACAGGAGGGGTGGATGAGTGGAATGTAGCGGGATAGAGCAGAGAAAGAAAGAGCGGAAGCGGAGAGGATGAAAAAACAACCGGGCAACATCAGGTTGTCTCAGCTAGTAATATTGTATGCGTTACCTTAACGTGCAGTGAAGAAGCTTTCATGAACATCTGCAAAAATATTGTTCTCATGAAAGGGTATGTTTTGGTTAAGGAGCTCTGACTTCAGACAGTCATGCCTCGAGTGTGCTGGCCGATAGGGTTTTTTTGACGCCACGAATATTTTATGCTTAACCAAGCTGTTAGTGAAAAGTTTCACAATACTCCTCCAATATTTTTGCTTGTTTGTCAGGATAACAAATTAACAAGTTATCCGGATTGATGTGATTAGGAAATAAAATTTAAATAGATGAGTATGAAAATGATGACTAAGTATAATTGCTGTATCGTAATGAATTAAAATGCAGTCATTGGGAAATACAATGAGCTCTTAAGAACTCAATTTCTACTTCTTCCAATGTCCTCTCTGATGTGGAGATTTTACCAAAATTTAAGATTTGCTTTTCAGGGTGGTACAGGTGCGCCAAACAGAGTAAAAGGAGGATAAATTAGCTCTTAGGTAGTCGGGTGCGATGTACTAATATGGGGGAGGGTCTGCAACCTGATTTCGTGTAGTGGAGCATCAGGTTGATGAAGCAGCCCTCGCATTCTCGTTTACAGACCCTCCCCATATTCCCAAATTGTAAAAGGCACCATTCCCGAGACCCGGTCCGTTCTCCCTTTTTCTCTCTTTTCTTTTTCTCCCTCTCACTTTCTCTCTCACTCATTTCTCTTTTTTTCATTTTTCCCTCTCCTTTCTCTTTCTCTCCTTTTCTCTTTTTTCCCTCTTTTCTCTGTTTCTCTCTTTCTGACTATTCCCTTCCTCTCTCTCTCTCTCTCTCTCTCTCGTCACTCTACCTCCACTCGCGTGAGCGGCCTAGTTGTCTCAAGAGCGGGACCACCACATTTGCGAGCCATGTCGGGTAATAATTCTAAGCCAGATAAACGTATTTCTGGTGGCCCTGACAACTGAACCCTCCTCCCTTCGCCGCCTTGCACTCAATAGTACGAACGAAACGAAACAAACATATCCAGATAGCTTCTAACAACTGTCATGATATATATCATGAGTTTAGCGCCTAATATGGATATTTGGTATTAATTGTAAAGCAACTAGGCAATCTACAGTGATTGAGAGCTCAAGTAATTGATACAGGATGCAAAGGTGATGGATGGATAGCGTTAAAATGGTTTGATGAGTGATCAATCTTTCAATTGGACCACTATCCCGAATTCAGGAAAGGTAAAGAGCGTTTTGATTTCACATAATGTGTGCCTTGACGAGCATTATGTAATATTTCAGAGGGACTCTGATAAACCCACACGTTTCTCTTATGAGAGAGAAACTGATGAAAATGATAAATTGTATGATGACAGTGATATATTGTTGATAAACTGGTAAATGATATATTTTACTACTGTTTTGTATCGAGTAACTTAAAAATATCCTACTTGTCCATAACTGAGTGTCTTATTATTACAATTGTAGTAGATAAGAGAAATATCTGCCCTGTGCCAGTTTTACATGTACACCGCTTAGGTGAGATGACGATTTCGCACGATTTATTCGTAATATATCTTAACTGAACATATTTTCATAATTTATTATCATGGTTGACAAGATCTACATATATGAGAATCATACATACAAAGCAATATTATTCTCAATCGTGCAGTTCCTGATAAAATTAATTAATCAAAAATACGGCAGTGAAAACGTCACATTGGTCTATATCAATACTCTAATAACTGCGGTAATAATTAGAGAAAATACATCATTATATTGTTTTACAAATACAATAAAGGGACTACATTTATTTAAACATGTTCTACTAATTACTTTCCCCTTTAGCCAATTCATGAAGTTTTAATTACTATAATTAGCAAAATACCAGCCGTTAATGGATTGGAGTAATACTCTTTTAGGCGCAGTATTTCAGGTCTGTTCGTTTAAAGAAGAGAACGTTTAGATTCTACAGGCCAGGGAGAAATGTTTGCAGAAGGTCTCCTCACGAATTTACAGTGATATTTAATTTGCGACGATGACACACAGGGAGCGGTAGCTCAGTGCATCAACTGAGGTCACTGCAGCGCCTCTGACCGGGTGATCCTCGGTTCGAGTTCTGATGGCGGCAGGATTTTCGACACTAGCTTTTCAGCTAGGTCCAATTCACCTGCTGTCAGGAAGAGAATTCTAGCGGCCGGCTGCTCTGATCGGTAGTTTTCCGTGGTTTCTCCCATCAACACCATGCGAATGCCGGAGCAGTACCCTACCAAACGGGCCACAGACCGCGCGCGATCTGTCCTTCCTCTTCCTTGTCCTATCCTTTCCCCATACACTAGCATTCACTACACTACCACATATTCCGGGAGACCGGTCGGGAACTTAGAATTTTTCGCGGCTGAGGCGTTTGCCCGCTAGTGCGAGAGTCCTGGTTAAAAGGAAACCCCGCTAGCCGACGGTAGGTCGGCGCCCGATCTCGCGATCCAGCCAATGATGATCACCGCCATCTCCCGAGGAAAAGAAGCATGCACTACAGTTACGGGAGTAATGACCAGAGCAGTTGACGCGCCCAGAAACACGAAAAAAGCAATCAAAAAATTCTCTCTGCCATATAAGTTTGTGCGTACCTTTCAGCCTTAGTACTTCCTTCAATAGTTTCTGCCTCTGTCGTACTCCTTTACCCCTCCAAATTCCGCCACAATCAAACCTCAACCAACAAATCTCTCTCCACTTCCCTCCTTCTCGCTTTCGATACGCTCTCGTCACAGTCTTGCCCCTCTCTTGCCATACTGCACCGCTACATTCGCATAATTTTAGCCCCATCTTAGCCTCGCTCCAGTCCCCGTCCTCCATCCCGCACGCTCCATCCCGCCGCTCCATCCGCGCGCTCCTTCCCGCCCGCTCCATCCCACCCGCTCCATCCCGCCCGCTCCATCCGCACGCTCCTTCCCGCCCGCTCCATCCCGCCGCTCCATCCGCACGCTCCATCCCGCCCGCTCCATCCCTCACGCTCCATCCCGCCCGCTCCATCCCGCACGCTGATTCCCGCACGCTCCATCCCGCACGCTCCATCCCGCACGCTCCATCCCGCACGCTCCATCCCGCACGCTCCATCCCGCACGCTCCATCCCGCCCGCTCCATCCCGCACGCTCCATCCCGCACGCTCCATCCCGCCCGTACCGGCAGCGGTAGCTCAGTGCATCAACTGATGTCACTGCAGCGCCTCTGACCGGGAGGTCCTAGGTTCCAGTCCTGACGGCGGCAGGATTTCCGACACAGGCTTTTCAGCTAGGTCGAATTCAGTCGCTGTCTGGAGGAGAATTCTATCGGCCGACTGCTCTGATCAGTACTTTTCCGTGGTTTCTCCGATCGACACCAGGCGAATGCCGAACCCTATCAAACAGGCCACGGACCGCGCGCGATCTGTCCTTCCTCTTCCTTGTCCTATCCTCTCCTCTTACACACACACTTACACTAACATCCACTACACTACCTCATATCCCGGGAGACCGGTCGGGAGCTTAGAGCTTGTCCTTACTGAGGCGGTGCCCCGTTGGTGGGAGAGTCCTCGTTAGGGGGAAATCCCACTAGCCGACGGTAGGTCGGCGCCGGATCTCGCCATCCAGTGAGGGAAGATCGCCGCAATCTTCGGAGAGAAACATGCACTACACTAACGGAACTAATGACCAAAGCAGTTGACGTGCCCGGAAACACGACAAAATTAATCAATTAATCTATCAATCCTTCCCGCACGCTCCATTCCACTCAACACGCTTTCGACTTTCCCCGCCTTGCTCTACCTTACTGCGACCCACTCTGTCCCGATGTGTTCCGTCTTCTATCATTCTATACAGTCCCCCGTCTCTTCCCATCCCCTTGATCTTATTCCATTGATTGATAAGTGTTTCCGGGCATGTCAACTGCTAAAGTCATTATTACCTTAAGTGTAGTGAATATTTTTCTTTGGGAGGTTGCGGTTATCTTCCCATGCTAGGTTTGTGATCCGGCGCCGACCTACCTGTCGGCTAATGGTGTTTTCCTCAACCAAGTATCTCCCACTGCTAAAGTCATTCTTCCCTTAAGTGTAGTAAATATTTTCCCTCGGGAGGTTGCAGTTATCTCCCCACGCTAGATAAGATCCAGTGTGAACCTACCTGTCGGATAGTGATGTTTTCCGCAACCAGGTATCTCCCACAAGTGGGGCACCGCCTCTGTCTGGATAAGCTCTAAGCTCCGACCAATCTGCCGGCATGTGTGATATTGTAGTGCATGTGTGATATTGTAGGGCATGTGTGATAGTGTAGTGCATGTGTGATAGTGTAAGGGCATGTGTGATAGTGTAAGTGTGTGTAATTAAGGTGCGAGGAAAGGAAAAGGAAAGGGAAAGAAAGATCGCGCGCGATTCGTGACCCGTTTTTTAGTGTACTGCTCCGGTATATGCATGGCAATGCTCGGAGTAACCACGGAACCGATCAGAGCAGCCGACCGCCAGAATTTTCGTTCAGTCAGCGACGGATCTCTATCTAGCTATGTAGCTCTAGTTCGAGTTGGAACTAGCTATCTTCCTGCCACAGTCGAAACTCGAACGTAGGACCTCCCGGTCAGAGGCACTGCAGTGACATCAGTTGATGTCCAAAACTGCCTCTCAGTTTATTCCACATTGCTCACACCCCACCCTGTCTTCATTGCCTGCCTTCCTTGTTCGGCTCCATACTCTTCCTATCCGTTCCGCCTTGCTCCGCGCCGTCACTCAGAGTTCTCCTCCTCTCCGCTTGGCTGCACCCAGCTCCGCGGCTTCCGGATCACCTTTATCGACTCCGCGACAGCAGGCGCAGGGCAGTAGTAGCTACTCAAACCTCGAGTTCAAAACGAAGCAACTCACTTTCTATTTAGGGCGTTATTCTAGCCGACAGCCGGTGACCCTTTGGGACGCATATTCCATCATACAATAGACATATACACAACTACTCCTACGATCTGGGGTCAGCAAAACGCGAGGCGCTCCGCGACAACACACACATGAGAGACAAGGGACAAACAACCACGCTCAAGGCGAGACTCGAACCCGCGACTGTTCGGACCGAAGCGTTCAACAATTACACGCTCTTAGTCACCTCGTCCATCCAGGGTGGCAGTTACTCACGTTATTGAAGATATTTTTATTTTCGTTAGAGATTTACACATAATGGTTTTGAATGGTAATTGAGATAGGACAAAAGCCTGTAGTTTTAACTGCACTGAGTTGAATTGTGAGTTTCAATTCCAGCCAATGGAGAAGTGCTTTCACCATGTGGTTGCCAAGAGGCCGACAAAGAGAGCATAGCAATCATTTGTGTCAGGGAAGGTCAACATTGAACTACATATAATGTGATATTTCCAGGTACCAAATGCGCTATTGAACTCCACTTATGTTTCCTCCTTCGTACGTTCATGATTGAGTTTGGTAAGCAGGGATGAAGAAGGATCACGAGACTAAATTAATGTACGGACGCCAGTTTAAGCTAGGCACATTATTGGAACACCAATCTCCAATAGAATGATATAATATTTTGAATGAAAGGGTACCGGCGGCGATGGTGTAACGTTAGGCGTTTCGGGCTGTTTCACTGAAGTTTGCGGGTTCAAACCCGATCCAGGCCGTGGACTTTTAAGGGCGAAAAAATCTTTCATACATCTTCCTTCGGAGGGGAAGTAAAACCGGCTGTTCCATGTTTATAGATTTACTGCAAGTAAAAGATCTTCAAGCCTAAATGAAGCCTCTGAGCTAAATTCAAATTGCCTGTTTCGTCGCCCAAGTAATACTTTCTTTCTCCCCTAGTATGTGAAAGGAACGTAACGAAATTTGCGTGGTCCGACGGAAGAGCAGGCCTCAGGGTCTGAGTCTCACCACGTAAAATAAAGGCATTTATTCATCGTTTTCTGAGCTCCTCTGATGGTGTTACGGCATTCATAAATTTTTATTTTTTGAAGATCACTCCGAACTATCATTGAGGGGCTTCCTCAGTATCTACATTAGAAGAAGTATGAGCAAGAATGTAGTTCTCAAACATGTAGTGTAATCAATTCATTTGTTAGTAATCAATCTTGTAGTGTAGTGCGTTTGGCGCACGCGCGAGTAAGTAACATAAGTTGTTCACAACTTATGTTTACCATCAATCGCTCAGGAACGCTGTCATTTATCTGGTTCGAAAGTGATAGAGTCGTGAAAGCTATGTTCTTTAAATAGTATTCTTCACTATAGTATTACAATGAATACTAAACAAGAATTTTTGAGCGAAATTTAAGTGTGAAAAAATTTATAAAAGGCAATGTAAAATCTCCAAATACTTTTCAAAAATTTTTATATTTCATCTTCTCTCCAAAGTATACTCTAAATAAAAAATATACTCTAAAATATATCACATATTCTCACATTTGTATTTCTTAAAATACCTCTTTAGTTTAATACTGTCTATTATAGTGTTCTTTCGCACCTCAATTAAATAATTTATATCTGAATAACTATTTAAAATAGCTCTAAATGTTACATGCTTTACATGTTCAAATAGAATGAAACTCAGAGTACAAAGGCAAGTGAAGTGATAATTAATTATTACACACGCCTCAAAACAATATTACTATAAATTAATTATGAGACGTTTATAAATTCACTGTAAGAAACAAAAGCATTTCCACTCATTATATTATGTATAATTTGTACTGTCATACATTCATTTGTAGTACGATCTAAAACCCATTTTCCATTTTTTGATATCTGAAATCTGTTTAAGGAATCCGTTATATGAACAGGAGATTAGCCGATAAAGTACTGCATATAATAACCGGCATCTTTAAAAAAAAAAATTTACAAAGTGGATATTCACTACATACCTAATAATTATATATCTACGTATACTACGAACAAATCATGAATATTTCTCTTAACTTACAGTATTTTAAATAATATACTCACATGTATAAATAATTAACCTTCGTAAAGGTTTTCTGGCTCACCTGAAACAGAAACAAAACATAAGTCATATTTCACATGGTTACTGGTCGCACACCTTATAAATGTCATTTTTGTCATAATAGATAAATATTTGACAACTTTTCCATGTAGATCAAAAATCGCTATTCTCGAGACAACACAAAGGCCCAAAAGATTATTTGTTAACAGTGAAACATATTGTGAAAGCACAGTTTTGTACACTCGCTCGTTCAAAAGTTACTTTTATAGTGTTATCGTTTGTAAAGTGTCTCTTTCTAGCAATAGACCAGTAAAATATTACTCCTTATTTACGAAACTAAAACAGAAATGAATCTTTGGCATAGGAATAAAATGTTGACTGACGAGGTAAGGAAGTGAGTCGACACTGGAATTTTGAAACGAGCGCGCCGAAAATACTTTCAAACCAGTTACGACCATTCTTTTACTTTATCGCATAATTATTACGTAGTATAAAAAATTGAATGCTGCTGGAAAAATCGGTATTTTTTCCACAGAAAACTTTTATTGCCAGACCATGATAATGAAAGAGTGGATAAATCTTGTTCCTGTATGTAGGAAGTTACTTCCTCTAACTCACTGTGTAATCCAAATCTTTTCTGATCCTTGAAACGGAACAATTTGTTTACGGCAAAATGTCTGTCCGACCGTACCTGCCTGTGTGTCTGAATGTGTGTGTTTTCTGCTTGTGCGTCTGTCTGTGTGCCTGGTGTCTGTTTGTCTGTGTCTGGTGTCTGCCTCTCTAATTGTCTCTCTATCTCTGTCTGCCTCTGTGTCTGTCTCTGTCCCTGTCCCTGTCAGTCCCTGTTTGAAAATCATTTCATTTTTGAGGGTACTGTAGATGAAACATTAACAACACTTGCAAGATTTTCTCAAAAAATGAGTTTATTTTTAATTTTTTTTTCCTCAGAAGAAAAGATGTTTAAGAAAAATTGCGTGGGTTGCAATGACTTTAGTCCCATTTTCTTCGAACACTGTCAATTGTCAAACATTGCAAACCATGCATGATTTCTTTGCTGTACTCGTACGGAAAAGTTTATTTGGTCGTACTGGTACCGCGAAGTAACACTTTCCAATCAATAAACCTTCCAATATTGATCCGTATTCAAATATATTTCATTTGTAAGTTATACATTTTGTTTTAATGAGTAATAAGAACATAAATATCTCATTCAAATAAATTCAAAACTTCAGACACAATGGTGTTAATTCCTTTACATTTTTATTATTTTTTAAATTTTTTTGGAACGATTTAACTTCCTCGACTTACCATGTACTTACGTAGTAAAGATTGTAATAAAATATCTGCGATTTTTGGATAGAAAGCTAGTATTGTGGGGCCCAGGATTTAAAAAATTGATAAATCTGGTTTTCGATGAAATCTCCTTTTTGCTTGTCAGAATATTTCTTGGAACACTAATTGTTGATTGCACCTTAACCTTTAGCTAATGAAAAGTGTTACTACAACAGCATTACAAGAAAAACTATTTATCTCAACGAAATCTGTGTTGGAAACCCACTGCGTGCAAACTAGGACGTACTGTCTCAAGCCCATCTTCGCCGGAGGCTTCCAGAATCGTAAAGTGTCAGGCGCCAGGCGTGATATCGCACATCACAGCGCCAGATGCGGAGAACAGACGATCTCGCCCAGAGAACTGGCAGTAATGTCTGGGGATGTCGGCGGTGAGGCTCTGTCAACGGCAACTCCACGACGGGGTCGATGGTGATGCCCTACGTAAGACAGTGAATGCTAATAATAAGTTTGAAAAGTACACGGTGGCGAAAACGATGAAGAGACAATGCGGAAAGCTAAGAGAACGGTGATGAGAATTCAGACGCTTACTAAGGTAAATTATAGCGGCTGAATTGCTCTCATCGGTGATTTTGTGAGTCTCTTTCGTCAATAACAAGATAATGCCGAAGCAGTATCTTAATGAACGAGCCACAGACCCGGAGCCGTAGACCGATCTTTCCATCTTCATCATTGTCCCCCCCCCCCTCTCTCTCTCTCTCTCTCTCTAACAGTCTCTCACACTCGCTCTCTTTCTTCCTTCCTTCTTCTCGCTCTATCCCTTCTTCCTCTCGCTCGCTCTCACGCTCACTCTCTTCCCTCTTTCACCCTCTCTCTTTCTTTCTCCCTCTCTCCTTCTCTCTCGCTCTTTCTCACTCTTGTTCTAGGTCCCCCTCCCCTTTTTTTTCTCTCAGTATCTCTCCTAGCGCTCTCTCTCGCTCCTCCTCGCTCCTCCTCGCTCCCTCTCTCGCACTCTCTGCCTTCCACTCTCTCTCCATCCCCCTCTCTCCATCTCCTTTCTTACATATTTACACTTACATACTTCAGTAGTAGGCATATCGGTAAACCAGTCAGATTGGGGTTCGTCCCGCTGGGCGCTGCTGGATTGGTGGAGATACCTGGATGTAGGTAAAACCAGCTAGCCGACCCGTATATCACTTGTAGAGGGGGAGGAATACCCCCTCCGTCGAGTGCACACCAAGCACTACCCCTACAAAACCATTGGCAATAGCAGTTGACGCACACGGAAACACGATATAATCGAATAACCATGACTAGGACGGTGACGAAGACTGTAAGTTAGAGCGTGAGGAGAACCGTCACAGAGACAGAGACTGGGAAGATGACAAAGATAGTGACGAGGATGGTGACCAAGGACGAATCAATGTGATTACAATATGATTTAATTCACAATAATTTGTTCAATTAAAAGCATGGACATCAAGGTTTTGGGTTGTTTACTTTTTATGTTAGTACCGTGAATTGTGATGTAAACTGAAATTTATATTTGTATTGAACTTTGACTAAAGACAGTGAGGTGAAGATATCTTTACCATTTGAGCAAGTGCAACGATAACTCATCCACAAACGCAAATATTTGGCTCCGCAGCACATGGAAAATTTGCTTTCATGTTAAATAGATCACAAATAATTTTCTCAGTAGCTGGAGCGAACACGTTGTTACAAGTACAGATTAGCGTAGAGATAAAATTGAAATATGTTTCAACAAAGGCAAATGTTGCTAAGAAGCAACGACGAATGTCGTTAAATTGTCAGGTACGAGCAAACGTTCATGACGAAGGTAATATACACAGAGCTGAACAGTTATACTTCGTACCTCTCGTCACATAAATTTTGTGTTAACTAGGCGGCTGGCTTCTGGCGACGTTCGCTTGTTCCCATAACAAAACTATGTGTTTATGTATGTCGAATCTCGTAGCGTAAAGGTGACGGCGTCATTCGTGAGGGTCTGCGGGTTCGAAACCCGCCTTGGACGTGGATGTTCGCTTTAGTATTGGGATTAATACTCCAAACCATGTAGCACCTTCAATTCGTTCCCAAACGGAATGTGAATGTGAGGGATGAATGTGACTACCTACAATCCAAGGCGAGAAAGCTCCTTAATGGGATTAAGGGTCGCAATGTGAACGCGCTTTAGCGACTACCAAACCTTCCTAGTTACAATAGAGTGTCGCAATGGATTCATGCGACACAAGCCCAAAATACTAACATTGTAGTCTCGACTCTGCCCGTCTGGTACAACAGGCCAACACTATGTAGCGAAATTAAGCACGCAAACCAACAATTGAAACTGCAGCTGAGAGAAACAAATGTCACACTTTTTGAAATTAATTTCCTCTCAGCAAAAGACTTCACCCGGCATGGTCTTCGCATGAACCTTGCTGGAAAACATGCAGTCGGTAACAAGCTTGCACAACTCCATCAACTCCAGTCCTATGCAGTCTCCTGCCAAAAATCTATCCCTTTCACCTTCCTTACGTTCTCCACCCCCCACCCTTATTTCGAACCCTGTTGCCTCTTCCTCTGAACCTACTTCCGTTTCTCTCATTCCCACTACCAATTTGTCTACATCCGATGCCCCATCTTCCTCACAACCTGTCACTGCCGGGACACACTACAACCTTCGACCACGCACTCGAGGTAAAAATGAAGTAAATATATAGCAACTACAGTCAGATGCAGCAGAAAAACATTCGTGTAGGTACTTGCAAAAAATAAACATTCTCCAACATAATGTTCAATCCCTTTCAAATAAAACTTAGTTTATCGAGGCAGCTCTACAGAGCGATCTTAATTAAACGGACGTTCTTTGCTTTACAGAACATTGGTTATCTCCTAATCAACTTAGCATTTTCCAAATTCCAAACTTTTACCTCGCAGGCTTTTATTGCAGAGACAGAGAATCCTATAAAGGTCCTACGTATGGGGGTTCCTGTATTTACGTTAGAAATAATATTGATTCTATCCTTTTGGCAGAATTAAATGTGTACTCCATTGAAAATATTTTCGAAATTTCTGTTCTACATCTTACTTCACTAAAAGTGATAATACTTTGCATTTACAGACCTCCAACAAAGAGAACTGCTGATTATATTTTGTTCTTAGAAAACCTGGATATAACACTTAACAAAGTCAGCAATCGCTCTTTGAATCCATTGTTGTATGCGGAGATTTTAACATTGATTTTCTGATCGAATCTTGTGAGAAAGAAAAGTTTCTCAATTTAATTAATTCCTTCAATTTAGACATTACAATTAATGTACCTACACGGATCACACAACATTCGATGAAGGCAATTGATCAAATTATAATTAACAAAACTACTACTCGATATGAAGTTGAAACAAAAGATTTAGGATACAGTGACCACGATGCACAAATTCTTATCATTATAAGAAATGCGATCACTGACACAATAAATAATACACGTATGACTAGATTGTTTACTAAAAGTAAAATTAAATTATTCATTGATTACTTGATGCTGGAGTCATGGGAAACGGTTTATAATACTGCTGATACAAACGACAAATATAATTCTTTTTTTTTCAACTCTTTCATTTCATTTTAACACTTGCTTTCCTCTTCAAAAACGAAAATTAAATATTTCACGGAAAAGCAATTCTTGGATAACACAAGGGATTAGGACATCTTGTAAAAACAAGCGAATTCTTTCTTTCATTTCTAAACGTCATGACGTATCTCAAGATTTCTATCTACTTTAAAAATACAAAACATTGTTACGAAAAGTCATAGGGCAGGCTAAAATCATGAAAAACGATCAGGATATTTTGAACTCAAATAATAAAACAAAAGCAATGTGGAATATAATAAAAAATACTACCAAATCAACTAGAAAACCCGTAGAGAATGTTGTTTTAAAATATAACGATATAAATGTGAACGATCCGGCAACAGTGGCTAATCTCTTTAACCAATACTTTTCGAGAATTGCTGCCGATCTCACTAAGGGTCTTCAGGCACAAAATTCAAAAACAGACAGTTCACCCAAAATTTTAGACACAATTTCGTTTCCGAAACTTCTTCCTATGAAATTCTAAAATTCAAAAAAAAAGCCGCTTTTCAAAAAAGGCAACAAAAATGAAATTCAAAATTATCGGCCCATTTCTCTTCTATCAGTTTTTTCAAAAATATTAGAGAGACTTTTTACGTACGAATGGAAACCTTTCTCACTAAACACGACGCGCTTTCAGATTGCCAACATGGATTTAGAAAATCAAAATCAACGGAAACAGCTATATTTTATTTTCTTAAAGATGTCGCCTCATCATTGGATCAAAACTAGGCACCTATTGGATTATTTTTAGATCTCTCAAAAGCTTTTGACGTCATTGATCATGACATTTTACTTTCCAAATTACCTTCATATGGAATTCGTGGTATTGCTCTAGATTGGTTATGTTCGTACCTTAAACAACGATCTCAGAGAGTTGAAATACCTTACTGGAATGATGGAACATTACGTACGCACCTTTCCGACTCTTTGCCTGTTGCACGTGGAGTTCCTCAAGGATCGATTTTAGGCCCTATTCTGTTCCTACTTTACGTAAACGATATGCCCTCGACGATTCGAAACGGAAGAACGGTTCTCTTTGCGGATGATACGAACATCCTTTGCAATAAAGAAACAGTAAATAGTACAATATCAGATGTTTCAAATTGATTCCGAAATAACAAATTAATAGTAAACGAAAAGAAAACGGTTGTAATGCAGTTTTCCATTTCAAATAAACAATTATGTTCTCCATTGAAAGTGAACGGGGTACCATTGACATGATGTTAAGGCAACAAACTTTTTAGGTCTCCCAATTCAGTCAAACCTTAAATGGAACGTCCATTTAAATGAACTGAACAGAAAATTAGGTTCGTTATGCTACGCGTTCAGAATTCTTGCAAATTCTGTCAGCCTTCATACTGCTCGTTGTGTATACTTCGCGAATCTTCATTCCCGCCTGAGATATGGCATAATATTCTGGGGAAATACATCTTATAGCTCCCAGACTTTTAGATTACTAAAACGAATTGTACGAATAATAACCAAATCACACCCATCTCATTCATGTAAGCCTCTCTACATTAATCTAGGAATTTTACCATTACCTTGCCTGTTTATTTACGAATCAGTGGCTTTTGTCAAAAATGACTTGCTTAAGGGCGGGAATATATTTTCAGAAAATGCCGATGTCTATTACTTTAACACTCGCCGTAGAAATCATATTCATCAGGTGACAGTATCAACAGCTCCTTACAAAAACGTCACTTACAATACATGTACATTATTTTACAACACTTTGCGTAATGACATTAAACGTAAAAAATCGATAGAAAAGTTTTAATCCAAAGTGAAATCGTTTCTGCTGCATAACTGTTTCTATACAATTAGAGACTATACTAAGCATCAGAAGGAAAGTGACATTAGTTTTAACAGTGTTGTTTAATGTATTATTTACCATTTGGACTGTGTAAATGTAAACAGCCTGTAACAAGAATTGTACCGCAGCCTCGGGGTCAATGATCCATCTCGATCTCGATCAGGTTTTTCGCCCAGTTTCCCTGATCCATTGAGCAAATGCTGAGATGGCACCTTGTTTTTGCTTCTGGACATAAATGTAACTTCATTTTCTGTGCACGTCTTCTAGAATTCAGTGGGAAATACAATTATTCAAAGTATCGTTTCCATGTTGTCGCGGCAGGAAGTAATAAGATCCAAAAAATTTATTTTTTTAAAAATTTTACATGGGAGTTTTTTTGGTTTTTTTCCCTTTCAAAAATTCAAAATTTATTGCTTATTTATCCTTAAAATAGATTTTATTACATGGGAGTTTTTTTCTCCCTTTCAAAATTCAAAATTTATTGCTTATTTATCCTTGAAAATAGATTTTATACATGGGAGTTTTTTTCTCACTTTCAAAATTTAAGTAGTTATGCTTACTGTAGGGATTACACAATTTTGAAAATGTGCACACAATTCACTTTTCCCCATAGCACGTCATACGCAGTTTTTAACTGTTTTTGACGTAAAATAAATAAATAAATAAAAAGCGACAGTAGTTAGTTCTCGGCCGCGATGTTACCCTGGTGGCATATTTGGGAGCCAAAATCTACCACCAACACGTGATGGTTTTAAAATGAAAGTATCAAATTCCCATCAATTTCAGCTCAAGTGAAAGGATAAAACTCCAAATGCCATGATACTACAGGCAAACGCACAAATAACCAAAAATTGCCCATATTTCGCTTCTGGTAGCTTGGCCCTTGGTGAAATGAATGAAACAGTGTCTTGAGACTGGCTATGGCTTGCAACGTATGTCTGGGGTTGTAAATGTTTAATACATTTTACAAGGTGTTTCCGTATTTTATTTACGTATGTACGTTGTCAGATATGTAGAGGCGTAGAAATCACCTAAGTAAAAAAAAAAGAGTCTATTAATAGTCGCTTACAGTAAGGGAAAGGGATATGAACGATGGTACTTGTGTAGTTTTTCTTCTACCTCTGTATAGGCGAGGATTTACTGTTTTTGTTTGATGAATGTTATTATTAGAACAATTCTTCATCGTATGTGATAGTTTAGTCTTTCAACGTTTATTGAATGTTTACAAAACAATATGAAACCCTCACCACGCAAACTTGCTTCACAAAATTTCCGTATTTTCTTTCAGCTTGGCTTGCCTATATATTCGCTAAAATATTATTTTAGTACTTGACAATGTAGAGAACAATTGTGCGTTCAGAAAAAAACATAGTGTTAATTGAACTGGTTATTAAAAAAGCATGGTCATCTGTTTTCCGCGGAAAAGTTTTCAAGAATAGAAAATTATAGAAATATTTCTGCCCTTGACATACTTCTAAAACTTAAAATATTTTCACAGAAACATGCAGAAAATGATTGCATTGTACTCTTAACTCGCTAGAGGACACGTGTGGCTATGAATGTAACTGCTCGTCTGGAAGAAAACAGATCCGAGAGAAATTTCGTTCCGAAGAGGTATTCTAACATCACGAATTATTACAATTCGGCATATTTAGATTCTTAACTTCATTTATCAAGGTCTTTTTAAATTAAAAGTAATAATATAAATTAATGAAATTCATAACACTTTCTTACGCATAAAATAATTATTTTCTTCAATACAATGCAAGAGTAATCCATAAACATTAATACTTGGCAAAATTTCATCTTAGAAAGGTCAGGAAAACATTTTTACATGCAACCTTTTCCACAAACAATGAATATGGTTAGAATACTACTGATTTTATTGTAATTTTCACATTCATGGGATACATTGCGGTCCACATATCTTGGATAAATTCCTGATCTTGTTAGTTTTATTTCTTGCAACTTCTGGTACTTGTTTTTGTTTTAAATGAATGTATTATACAATTTTATGTAGCCACTCTCACGAAAGTCGTGCTACTAGTGATATTAGAATATACGATCTGCTTTCTGACACCAGCGACATCCGCGAGATGAAAATAATTTCTTGGAATGGATAGACAGTCTGCAATCGTGTGAAGAATAATGAATTTTATTGATAAACTATTAAAGGAAAGCTACTGACAGTCTTAACTACAACTATCCGCCTGGAATCCAAATTCAGTCATGCCTCCCTTGGCAGGTTCAATACCTGTTGCATTAGTTTTAATTATATAAAAGTTTCCTTGAATTATATTGCAATTTATTGTAGGATTCGCCGTTGATACCCCATACCAAAATCACATTGATACGCTAGTGTTAATAGCATCGATCAAGGCCATAAGCCCTACCAGTACCCTATAAGGATGGTTGAAGACAGCTCCATCAAACAAAACTTTACTAGTATGCAAGAAACTGTACGTTTTAATCGCTTGTACACGAGCTAAAATTACACGGCTTCCTTCTCGTCTCACGCGTTTAACCGCAACATCGTATATTCCAACTGCAGCCGAGCCAGGCAGTCGATGGTGATATATGCACGCCTCTATGGGCCAACACACGAGCAGAATATGTGCAGACGTGCGGGAATCACCCGCGGACGGATGATGGCAGCACCGGCGCAGCACCCGCCTGTGGGCGACGGGAGCTTGGCGGCGAGCCAGAATGTGCCTCCTCGCCTCGCGGAGCTTCATTAATAAAACGCCGAGGGGGCGGCCCGCCCGCGCCGAAACCGGGCCTAATAGACAACGTTTATTGTTCGGAGGATTACCCGCAAGCGAGCAAACTGACGCGCCACGCCATACCGGTCCGTGTTTTGCTTTCATGTTCAAGCGGGAATTACTGAGACACGAGTTAAGAGATGGCTGTTAGGCAGACGGTCCGCTCCGCGACATGACAGCTCTTGATGGGTTCCCTCCCTCGCGCGAGTTCCTTTCCAAACGGTCGGCGGAGGCTCGATTGTCGTGGCGGCGGTGCCGGATCTGAGAGGCGGAATTTATCATGGTCCGAATGTTGGGTGAGAGGGGGGAGGGGGCTTGGATGGACCGGCTGCCAGTGGGAGATTACAACTCAATTAGAGCGTCTCCTGGCTTTCTTCCGTCGCGGAGGCTTTTATTCAACCCGCGTCCCGTTTCTTCTAAATACACTCAAACATTTAGTGACTTGGGGAAAAGGCTAAGGGAAAACCTTGTACAAAACTTGAAGCTGACCCGGAGGAAATAAGGTTGCCGTTTTCTTGTTCGTGGGTTGAGGGGGGGGGGATCGAAGAAAGCACTCGATGTGCCGTGAAACGAGAGCAAAATGAGGAAAAGAGGTTTCCTGGGACTGGCATCTTACTTTCCTTTTCTTGGCTTCCAGAGGCGGTCGCGAGAACTTTTTTGGAGCGCGTACTTTTATATAGTTTGATTGATTAAATGCACTTGCTTTCCTATCGGTGTGCCACGTAGAAGTCTTTCTTGTCTCCGTTCACATGAAACTTGGCATATCTCACAACACTGAGCTGTCTCTTGATCTCATGCGTCCTCAGAGAAAGAAATGTACCCTTTAAAAGCTTCAGAAATGTTCGCTTGTTTTGATGCTATCTCACAAACTTGTGTAAGGAAATATTGCGTTTTAGAAACGGAATTCAAAAGAAAGCATTCATTTGTATCTACGTAAGATTTATTTTCTCATTGTAAAATATACCTTTGATAGAAACATGACGTAATAAAAAGTTTTCATCATTCAACGTCCTAATAAAAGTGGCATAAGTAGTCGCAGAATGAACGCACAACATGAAAAACGATTGTCTGACGCTCTAAAAGGCAAGTTATAATTCTTGTGACAGTAAAAATTTAAGTCAAGATAACTGCGCCAGAATATTATTTCTTTTTAGATAAATTTTCATTAAAAATATATATTTCTCCCCATATTCCTATATACTTGAGGACACATTACCACATAGAAATTCAAACTTATTTACATCACAAAACGCTGTAAATGCGAAATTTTTCATGGATAAGCTGAGAATAAATGGAAATGGAATGCTATTGCCGGGACGCTAGATAAAACCTGAACATCATCTCCGTAACTGAATTGTCGACGTTTACTATAAGAAACATATTTAGGAAATATAACCCAAATACCTCTTAGTATGTTCAGGCAAAAATACTTTTCTATAAATTTGCATATAAAAATAGCGACGCAGTTAAAACGCATTTATAAACAAATTAACAACATGTTTTTAACAAATTTACTTTATGTATATGTACGAGTTTAACAAAATTGTGTGTAGAAAATGTTGCGTACTATGTCTACATACCGGTGCCAGAATGCAGAAATACAAAAGTACATTTACAATTAAAAAATACAATGACAAATAACATACTAATGTATAAAAATCCATATAAATTACATATAAAATACAATATACTAATTTATAGATAAATAAACTTACATAGTATACAAATATACATACATACCTACATACGTACAAACATACACGTGTAGATACATAGATAGACCAAAGAACCCTCGCATACACATCAACCTGCACCAATTCATTCACATTCAGACAAAAACGGGTAAAGATTTTTACCTAACACCATAGATAATCAAAAGTAATCGTATGGGTTCTCAAACAGAGGCCGGCATACCACACGTATGACTTACAGGGTAAAACGTGAAAATTTTAATTGAAAGCTATGAAGAAGGAAAAGGAACATTCAACAAAATTCTCAACATTCTTGGATTAATATACACTTTTACTTCTTTGTAATAGTATAGTATAGAGTTGAGATTCCTAGTTCTTGAAATAATTAAATGTGGAAATTGAACTGTTTACTCTATCGTATACAAATGTATTATATACGGTGTAATATACACGAATCTTTTCCTAATGGTTCTATCATTAAGGGAACGAAACATTGAGAAAAGCTAAAAAAAAATACTTTAGACAGCAATAAATATGGCAACTGAAATGAGAGCAGATCAAAATTGAAAAGCTAGCTCAGACTAAAGAAAATTAACTAGTACGAAGAAATCTGTCGAATTTTGTAGCATCAAAAGTATTGAACGAAAATGGCTTTCTTTCAAGTTCTTGTAAAAGTTGTTTAGTAGAACACGTTTTTAAATGCAAATTATTCTTAAAGTTCATAACAATTTAGAAAAATAATATTACAAATGTGTCATATATGAATATTTTATCGAGGTTGTAAATTTTCCTTTTAGTAACGAGTTGGGGATACAATCTTGAAAAAATATGAGATCTTCTGGTCTCTCGTCCTCTACATACCTCCATCAGCCAGCTGTCGGCAAAACGAAATAATGGATACGAAAAATCCGGGTAAGGCATAGTTTTACTTTGTGATAGTGACACAATAACATCAGCTCAGAGTAAAAGCGATACATCTCAAAAAACGTTATTTTTGAATTGGATATTTCGTCAGACGAACGGTATACGGATGAAAACGCTTTCTTTGACCGAGAGGTTCCCTCTACTCGGGTTAGGTGTGAACCCACTCACACAAAAACTGATGAGTATGAAAAAGAAGAAGCGCCGTGGTCATCCGTGATATCAAACATCTGCAGCGGTTGGCTTTCGCAACAGCACCTCCCGATTCGGAGCGAAATTCAATTGAGGCAGCGAGGAGGCGCCCCGCGGGAGCCATCGCCCTCCGATTGCAGGTCTCTGCGGCGACGTGTGTGGCGTCCACCCCGCCCCTACCCCCGCCCCCCGGCGGCGGAGCAGCCCAAGCGCGCCTCCCCCCCCCCCCCCACCGCCACTCATACCATTCTTCAGCTTCTGCTACCTGCACACCACTCCCACTGCTCCTCCCTATCTACATCCTCCCTGACACCTTCAATCTGAATCCCTGATCTACACTACTTTCCGCCTTTTTCTTATCTTTATTCTCCGCTCCCTGGACCGGGAGCGGTAGCTCAGTGCATCAACTGATGCCTCTGCAGCGCCTCTGACCGGGAGAGCCTACGTTTGAGTCCTGACGGCGGCAGGATTTTCGACACTAGCTTTTCAGCTAGGTCGAATTCAGTCGCTGTCTGGAGGAGAATTCTAGCGGCCGGCTGCTCGGATCGGTAGTTTTCCGTGGTTTCTCCGATAAACACCAGGCGAATGCCGGAGCAGTACCCTACCAAACGGGCCACGGACCGTGCACGATCTGTACTTCCCTTTCCTTGTCCTTTGCTCTCCCGTTACACACTCACTTACACTAACATGCACTACACTACCACATATTCCGGGAGACCGGTCGGGAGTTTAGAGGTTGTCGCGGCTGGGGCGGTTCCCCGTTGGTGGGAGAGTCCTGGTTAGGGGGAAACCCCACTAGCCGATGGTAGGTTGGTGCCGGATCTCGCCATCCAGCGAGGGGACAATCACCGCCATCTCCCGAGAAAAATCATGCACTACACTAGCGGGACTAATGACCGAAGCCGTTGACGCGCCCGGAAACACGAAAAAATCAATCAATCAATCAATCCGTTCCCTGGGCCCTTTGAGATATTTCATTGCCGTCTCCTCAAGCCTCATCCGCCTCGCTTTCTGATTCTGGATATGTTTTACGGGCCCCTGCCGTCCACTTCTGCCGCAATCACTGCCCCTTTCTATGTTCCGCGTTACGTCTCCCCACTTCGTCTCCCAGTTACTGCTCTCCGCTCCTGCTCCCTATCCTGCCACCCGCTCCAGCCTCCCATTCCTGATACCCGCTCCTCCCAACCCCCCCCTCCCCTCCCAACCCACTCCTGCCTCCCGCTCCTGCCACCTGCTCCTGCCTCCTGTCCCACTTCTCGCTCCTGCCTCCCGCTCCTGCCTCCAACTCCTGCCTCCAACTCCTGCCTCCGGCTCCTGCCTACTGCCTCTGCATCCTGATCCCGATTCCCGGTCCTGCCTCCCTCCTGCTGCACCGTCCTGCTCCTCCCCTCCTCCAACCCCTTCCTGCAACCCCCTCCTGTTACCCCTCGTGACAATCGTCCCTGTTAACCTCTCCCATCCGCCACGTGGCGACGTCCACGACGCGTCGACCGAATTGCTTCACAAGTCCTTGCCACTAATCCCATTCCCACCTCTCTCCGTTTCCTCGAACCGCATTCAGATAAGTCCCACGCTGGCATTTGATAACACCTCTCTGCCCTCCCCACTGTTCCTACCCACCCTTCCCCACTTTAGTCCCTATCCCTACCTTCGGCTCTCGCCCACCCTACGACCGCGCCCGGATCAATCCGCAAGCCCAAGCCTTTCAGCCCCGCGGCCAAGCGACGAGGAAATCTCATCGCCTCCTCAGGCCTCGCACGAGGCGACTTTTTCATCCTCAAACAGTTGTCAGCGGAAAGGGAAAAAGTTGCCCGGGCGAGGGGCAACTGCGGCCGGAACCGGGGGGGGGGCGGTGGCAGCGGCTGCGGCTGTCACACTGGACCTGTGGAGGGCGGGCGAGCCTGGCGGTGGCCCGTTGTGATAAAGGAGGGAGTTGTGCAAACTCGCTTTTGAATTGCTCGAGTCCTCCAGTCGCTTCCACGAACACTTGTGATTTTCGAACGAGCTACCAGGAGGACTCTTAACGGCCATCGACGCTCAAGCGCTGCCGTCCAGCAAGAAGTCGAGCAACTTTATTGTACGAAGAACGATTGATTTCCTTCACATTGATTGATTGTTATTGATTACGGGCACTTTATGTAATTACTCGCTTAAGTGTAGTTCATGTTTTCCTGGAAGGGGCGGCGATTGTTCTCGCTGGATGGCGAGATCCGACGCCGACCTGCCGTCAGCGGTTTTCGCCAAACAAGTATCTCCCATGAGCGGGGCATCGCACCCGCAAGCTCTCAGATGCCAACCAGTCTCCCGGCATGTGTGGTAGTGTAGTGCATGTTAGCGTGTGTATGTGCGTGTAAGGGATGAGGATGAAACGAGGAAGAGGAAGGAATGATCGCGCGCGGTCCGTGGCCCGTTTGTTAAGGTACTGCTCCGGCATTCGCATAGTGCTAATCGGAGAAACCACGGAAAACTACCAATCAGACCAGCCGACCTCTAGAATTCTCCTCCAGACAGCAAGTGAATTCGACCTAGCTGACAAGCTAGAGCCAAAAATCCTGCCACTGCCGGGACTCGAACCTAGAACACCCTGGCCAGAGGCTCATTAAAATGACATCATTTGATGACCTGAAGCACCCGTCCCTGTGATTTCCTTCACTATTTAGTCTGTTTTGAAGTTGCAAGCTTAAAGTGGATCGACGTGTCATAGTCTTCCTTTCAATTTGTATTTGAAGGACTCAGCTCTTTGGCTTTTCAACAATATCAAACTGTTGGAATTTGTAAGTCTGTGTAAAATAATACAATATGATTTTTAATAATATGTAGTAATAAAATTGTAGAATGTAGTAACAAAATAACTGGATTTTTAAAATCACGTATTGTTATTTACATGATACGAAAACTCAGTGAATTGTATTTACAATCATACAGTCTCTCTGACGGTCGGTCTATCTGCTTCTCCGTGTTAAATTCGGATTAAATTATTTTTATGGGGATTTGCACTGCAACATAGAGACATTTTGGAAATTTGTGCAATTTAATGAAATTTTTTCACATAAATATTTGCCATTACCTCAAGAAGAATATTATTTTAATACAAATCTTCACTTTTATTTCTACTGTAAAGAAATTGTGTACACGTGATCTTCCAAAAGAGAAGAAAAGGTACATTCTACACGATATTTCGTTAAACTCCGTCATTATATATACCGTTAAATGTAAAAAACAATGCATTTATATACGGTGTTATGAATAAAAAAGAAACATTTGCTCAGATTATGTTCTCACAAGCATGGGCATTTATTCTGAGAAATTTTTCGATTAATGAACATTTGCTCAACTTTGTGTAAATAAAAATATTCTCAGACTGATGAGTAGATTCTCATTGCAAATTGAAAATATTCTCAGTCTATGAAGCTGATGCGATTTTGCTCCGATTCCCGCCGTTTTACAACTTGTTTTAATTTATCTCGTTTGCGTGCTGTAGGTGCCGTTGTTTATGAAATCTGTCGTTGCTATATTGTGAGGAATATTTTTCGATCTTAAGCTTCAACTTGACGCGTAATGGAGTAAATTAAATTCGAAAGTGCTGTTGTGCTGTTTCAGTTCCCAAAACATCTCTCCATGATAAAATCCTCCCCAGAAAGAACTATACATGTTATAAGGCGTAATTCAACATGGACAATACCATAACCTTAATTTCAAAAAAGGCATTGGAATTATGAATTTTTATTATTTTATAAGCGTCTCATTTTTTTCATATTTTGGAACCTTACGCTGATTCAGGCCAGTTAACATTTACACTAGAAGTCTTATTCATATTTACCTGCATTACAGTTTTGCTTGAATACTCTTTTCTGTTAATACGTTCATTCCCAAATATCGTAGTTTTGTAATACGAATGTGCATATAATATAAGCAGCAGATAGAGAAGATAAATATGTTTTTGTTCTGGCACTTAACCTTTATTTGTGTATCTTTGTATTGTGTAAATATAATTCATAAGGAGCATATTTCTATTCACATGATCCAGAATCTCAACATCAACCTCAGAAACCTCAACCTGTTTTTGAAAGTGTTGTCTATCTGTAAAATGCACAAATCTCCCCCAACACCTCACTAAAAAGATCAACATCACCGACTCTCAAAAATACTTTCAGTTTCGTATCGTATGAACGAATGCCACATATAGTTTTCATCTTCTCTTGATTGAAAACAAGCGTTGCGAGAATTTAACATTTCTTTCTGAAAATAGTAAATATTTCTGCAAGTTCTATTCCATCGCGATACATCTTTTAGTTTCTTATATTCATGAGCAAAGCCATGTTTTTTATATATTCCTACTTACAACAAGAGTACTATAACCTAACAAAAGTGAGACACCTTAAGACGAGACTCAAATCGATCTGAGGATATGCTCATGAAAGGAGTAAATTCTTGATTTTTATTCATATGGATGTGAGGATATGCGCCACTGAGCCTAGGAAAGTGAGAAGTTTTTCAAGTTTGAGAATTTACTCATTTTCGAGAATATTCTCGATACCTTTATTCATACGCCACCTATCATCAACTTGGAAAACGCGAATAAATAGGTTATACTCATTTTTATTCATGCCACCTATAGTTTTCCTTGACAATAATAAGATTTTCGAATCAACTTCACATCCTTCTCTAAGTTACACAATTTCGTTTTTTGAACTTATTTCTTAACAATTAACAATTTAATTAGTAGTTTTTTAAACTATGTATTTTCTGTCCGATTACAACATCAAAATGAAACCTTGTTGGTGTCCATCGAGCTGTAAAATCCGCCAAGTTTTTTTTTTCAATTTATTGATTTCTTATTTTCTGTTAACAATCAAGATTTGAATAGCATTATTTGCCGTTGACTTAAAATACAGAATGGAGAGTGGCATTTCTACTTTGCTTCAAGCTCTTTAAATCTGGCGAATTTCTGAGCGAACAGTAAGCATATAAAGTTAAACGTATCAGAACGAAATGCATTTTTTTTCGCCACCTAGATGTCATGACCAATATCCTCTTGTTTTTCAAACGAAACAAAGAAGCAATGTCATCGCCCAAACTTATTAACTATGTCGATGTCGATAACCAAACCGACAAAAGGTTTCAATGGAGAAATAGTAATATCCACCAAATTTCCTTAACAACAGCAGGTAACATCAGCTACTTCATCTTGTCAAATATTCTGCTTTGCTTAGCACATTGCCAAGCATGAAGTTGTTATAGGCAACATTGAAACTATTTTTTATTGAATGGAAACTCAGTAATGTAATATTTTCCATTTAAAGTTATAGATATAACTTTTAAAACAAAGAGAACCGAATACGGATATAGAAAATTATATTTTTTTTAATATGCGTCACAAGATATAAACAGTATTTATATCGAATACTTATAGTGAAACACGAACACACATAAACTTAACGAGTTTTAAAAGACAGAAACTAAAACGAGATTGCTGTTGGAAACAATAGAGATCGCCAATGAGACCAAACAATAGAGACCATGATCCAAAAGGATCAGTCGTCGAATCACCGGAGATTTCGTTTGGAAGGTGGACGACGTTTGAATGTCACTAGTACCTAGTCTGTGGGCCGTACGATAATAAATTGACTCGTCAGGAACTTGATATTAAATTGCTCCTTTAAATTTTGCCTTTAAAAAAACACCAGAAAGAGAAAGTATGATGCACATCTTCACGTGACCTGAAGGCACATCTTTGGAACTAAGCATTGTCAAAAATATTCTTAATTTTACGATGTGGATTTCTTACCCACACTCCCCAAAAGTTAAAAACATTCTGACTTTAGCTTAGTAATTAGAGCAAAATTCACAAAAGATGTAATTCTTCATTCACAGTTGACACCAACTATTTACATTCTGCTCGATTCTTGAGGATTTTATCCTGTTAGTTATGATTTAATATTTTGGAAATAATCGGCTGAACGGTTCAGGCGCCAGCTTCAACCATGGACAAACGCACCAACGGACGGACCAACAGACGGACCAACGGACGGACAAACGGACGGACCAGCGGACGGACCAACAGACGGACCAGCGGACGGACCAACGGACGGACCATCGGACGGACCAGCGGACGGACCAACGGACGAAAAAACGGACGGACAAACGGACGGACAAACTGACGAACAAATGGACGAGCGAACGGACGGGCAAACTGGCGGACCAACAGATGGAACAACGGACGAACAAACTGACGAACAAACGGACGGGAAACCGGAAAGGACGGACAAACAGATAAACAGACAAACGGATAAACGGGGGGGAAAAAGAAGAAAAACACAAACAGAAAGCGAAATCGCAAAACCAGTCAGACGAGCAGATCTCTTGCTGACGATCTATTTTTTGGTATCAAGGACTCACAAAACATAAATTTTCTATCGAAAATTCTCCGCTTTCCAGCACAATATTCTCTCTTATTGATTAGTAAAACCGAAAAAAAATACTTAGAGAAATGTGTTTTTACTGCATCAATACTTATAAAACATACATAAGTAGTTATGTTGCTAGTAGCTAAACATAAAATTGTATCCAACTTAATACCAAAAGTAAATGAAATTATGTTCAAAAATTACAAAGTCCTATCAATTATAAAATAATTCTTAGAGCAATGAATTGACAACACTCATAACGTGCTTGCGAGCAAACCACGATGGCTAACGAGTATAAAGCAGTTTCTGGAATGTGAATTATATTTACTCCACAAGAGCAAAAACATTACCTTGAAGAAGTGGGAAGAATCTTCATTGCCCATAAACAAAGGACCTTTTACAGTACGAAGACATGGAATTTTAATTTCCCTACATAATTAACTACACAACGAGGAATATTGTCTCCTCATAATAAACTCAATTTACTCATACTTCCATGGTATTTACACCAAATAAATGAAGGAAAACAAGAACCGACCAAATATGTTAAAAACAGTTTAATGAAGTAAATGTTAATGAGTTCCGAGTCAGTTCGTTTCTTTATTTTAATTTCAGCCCTGTATACTACTGCCAACCTTTGTTTCTCTAGAAGAGCAGAGGCCGTGAAAATTTCATTTCAATGGCCATCGCCTCCTTTCATCGCGTTTAATTACTTCCTTACAAAAGACACAGATTTCATTGAAATTTTAAATTTAATAAAGAAATTCTGAGAGAAACATAAAATCGACCATTTGTCGTTAATTATGTGTGCAAGCGAAAAAGCATTCCATTGATTAATCAGCCAACCCTCTCGTACAGTTGGCTCCAAACGCACAAGATTGCGCGACACAGAACCAAATTATTCGTTCATCACGAAACAAAAAAATATCTAAAAATAATCCGTCTTTAATCTGCGCTTGTCCATCGCACCAAGCAATTAAAGCGTTCCCTACAATCTCTATTAAATTTGATCCAATTGCGAGAGAATAAAAATGATCGGGGATTTTCTGCGAGTCCGACCAAATGTACGACCTGATATACGCGGAATATTACTCGCCGTAGCGTACGAAGAGCCGTATAACGAAAATCTGGAATACCGTTTGACGGGTGCGGTCGGTAGGGAAATCGCTCACTACGCATGCCACAGAGATACAAATTCCGATACAGCCAGCCATAACAATAAAGACGGCTTTAGACGAGAGGAGAGCGGGAAGGATAGGGTCGCGGAGGGGTGTAAAGGGGAGGGAGGATCGGTGTTTACGAAAGGGAGGGGGGAAGGTGTGGGGAATGTTTACAACGCCAACGACTGTCTCCTTAGCTTGAGATTACTCGGGGGGATAACTACATTCGAATATTGACAGTTACGCCGGGCGGGGGGGGAGGCGAGGGGAGGGGCGAGGCGGCGCAGTATAACGTAAATTGGCGACGTGACGCTCCGACGCGGTTTGATCTGCGCCAAGCGCGCGGATACTCCCCCCTCTGCCTGCAGCTCCTGCGCCGCGATCTGGCCTATTCCCGAGGTCCCTGCCTCCTCCCACATCATTCCCTGCCCCTTGCCTCGCCTCTGGTCTCGTGCAGCTGTCCCCGCTAGGGATCATCGGTGTCGGTTGACTGGTTGGTTGGTTAGTGATTCTGGGCGCGTCAACAGCTTAGGTCATTAATCCCGTATGTTTAGTGTAGGTTTTCCCTTCTGAATATGGTGGTGATCTTCCCCTACTGGATGTTGAGATCCAGTGCCGACCTACCGTCGGCTAGTTCGGGGTTTGGGGTTGCCCCCAAACCAGGACTGTCCCACCAGCGGGGCACCGTCCCAGCCGGGACAAGCTCTAAGCTCCCGACCGGTATCCCGGAATATGTGGTAATGTAGTGCACGTTAGTGTAAGTGTGTGTGTAAGGGGAGAGGATAGGGCAAGGAAGAGGTAGGACAGATGGCGCGCGGTCCGTGGCCCGTTTGTCAGGGAACTGCTCCGGCATTCGCCTAGTGTTGATTGGAGAAACCACGGAAAAATGCCGATTAGAGCAGCCGGCCTGTAGAATTCTCCTCCAGACAGATGTCGGTGTTGATGTCTACAAAATCTATCAAATAATCGATATATTTAATGTCGATTTTGTGAATCCGGTGTTTTTAACATTGATGATTTGTGTTAGATGTTTTCATGTGGTTGATATTTTTTATAATTAAATAAGTTCATCGTAGAAAATACAATATTAGTTTTCATAAATTCTTGAATTTAATTTTCGTCATACCATAATGGCCAATGTTGAAAGAAATAAAGTCGAGATTTCGTCAGTAAAAAAGTCTACATTATTTTCTAATTAACGAATTAAATTATTCAAGTTGTTTAATTGTCTTGACGATTTTATACTAATCTGTTTTATCAGTTAATCTTTCATATTAAACCCAGGCCCTGTAAACTTCAATAACCACTAATCCAATTTTAAAAATATCTATGTTTAATACCATCATTTATTGGGAGTCGAAGTTTTATTAATGTCGATGTATTAATTTTGATAATCGATGTTTAGAAACATCGATGTTTTCAGGGCAATGTCACATCACTAGTTCCCGCCTGCTGGGCGATCCATGGCACAGTGGTCCGCTTGCTCTTCTGTCTCTGGGTTCGGAGGTTCAATTTCGTTTCATATGGAATTCTTGGTGGACGAAGCGGGGTCGCGGTAGGTTTCTTCGTCTCTCGTTTCAGTATTGCTCCTTAATCAAATGGTGTTTTCGTACTTACGTGTCCGTCAAATTATTCATCCAATCCAGATATTTGACTATAGACAACTTTCATAATTACATTAGTAAAGATATTGGGTTCTCCTCACCTACTCTTTTCACCTGCGTTTGTCTCTACATTGGATTTTCCTTTACTTCTTGCACTGTATCTATTCACCATTTCCCACCCCTTCAGTTCAACTGATCAGTATTTTTAACCGTCTCTTCTATTCTATTTCCATTTTACATTCTTACCCATGCTATTTACATATCACATCTCTTACCAATTTCACTTTCTAATTCATTTCTACGTTCTTTCTCATCTCTTCATTCATTTTCCTCTCAATTCCACTTGTAAAAATCTGAACCTTCCATTTATATTTCTTCGTTTATTTTACTGTCATTTTACAGGAGGTTTTATACACAATTTAACCTGTTATCCAGTGCCACTTTGCAGGTCATTTTATTATTATTTTCTGATCTTTCCATTCTTTACAGAAAAAACACTACCTAGGATAAAAAGCCTTACATGGAAAGGGATTAATGATTGGATTGCGAGTATTAATGTGTGATATAAATGATGATGTATCAATGATGGAATAGGAGGCAGAGGAAACAGAGAACTCCGAGAAGTTGAAGTGTACATCACACATTTCATGTGAGTCAACCGGGATCGCAACGAAGACAGAAATCTGATCTGATTCTTTCTGGCGAGTGATATTACCACCACATCACTGGTCACCCTGTGTTCTCGTTGATACTTCTCTTCTCAATTCTTTGAGCCTATTCAGACTGCATTTTTCATATTATTCTCCCCGTTAGATTCTCTCCTACAAGAATTCTTGTACTGGGCCATTTTTGCTTCCTTAACTCATTAAGAGTTAGTCATGTCCCGATTGCACACGCAAACGTTTACCCAGTACACCATCTTGCTTCAAGGAATTCGACATTATTGGCCCATCTCTTTTAATCATGCTTTCCTCCTCTCTCTTTCTATATTTCTTCTTTTTCTATGCCATCGTGTCTCCATGAAAAGAAACACACATTCTTCTTTTCTTTTTGCTCTAAAAGACTTTTCCTCTTTTGTCTATGTTCGCTTGCTTCTGATTTACTCTATAACTGCAAGTAAAGTCACCAGTTTCCGTTTAAACCGTGTCCACTGTGACTACACTAGAAGATTCAATTGTCTTATTTGATCAATGGGTACCCTAATCCATGTCAGCAAACATCTTGATAAGAGCACACAAGTACAACTTTGGGTCAATAAGAGACTCCAACGTCTGATAAATCTTAATGTTTGAGTTCCGGGTAGGGCTAACTACAAGTAGCAAGGAATCTACCGAATCTACCGAGCTAATCCGTATTGTGTACACTTTCTCAAAACTCTGAGGAAGTCCACAATATGTTGGCTGAAACGTAAGCCACCACGACAGAAACGCAGCTCTAGCCTACATAATAATAAATATATAATTGTTATTTTTGTTTCATTCCTCGTGAAATATTTTTATTTATTTCTAATACTATATATTGACGAAATTCATCTTTTAAATTTCGAATGAGAAATACAATTTTCCTACAACCACAAAGTTCATCTGTCTGAATGTGTAGTGAAGCTTCGCTTTCCCCTGAAACTTTCCACGCTTCGACCAGAATAGAAGATTTAATTATCTTATTTGAATGTTCTGTGAGCTCTTTTGCCTATTCTTTGAACACTTCATTTTTTACGAGGCTGGAGAATTCGTAGCCCATATGTGGAATATTTTTAACGCTTATCTCTTTTTCGAGATTCTCTCTGCATTTTTCCTCGACAGATATTGATGTACGACGGTTGTAGCTAGCTACCTAGAGTCACTGGCGCTAGTGTTACTTTCTAAGCACAATCATTTCAAATGATCCGCTGACTTTTGGGACAGTGATTATTCCAAAACACTGTCATACGGACAAGCTGAAAACCACATTCATTTCGTATAGTATTCTTAAATTTCGTATAGTATACTTATGTAATTACCATTGCAATTACCGTCAACCAATCGTCACTTCTAGTCGTCGTCACATTTTACATCTTACTTGTATACATCCTACAAACATATCATATAACACGTTTTATTGCCTCTTCAACTACCGATACCACTTCTAACGGATCCCTCACCACCCAGTACAACTTATACTCTTTGTCATTAACAATACTCCTTGGATGCCAATGCTCAATTTTCACTTGAATATGCCAACCATCACCAGTCCCCACCCTATTTGGCATCTCCTCCTCAATCACCCTCCCCACCCTCAACAGCGCCTAGCGTCAGAGCTAAAGCGCGTTTCGCATCGGCCGAGATTACAACCAATAAACCAAGAGTCTGCATCTCGATTCCGACAGCCGCTTCACCGACCCCCATCTCCCCTATACCCCGTCCCCTCCGCGCCCCCCGCCCCGCTGTAATTAGGAGCGTTGTAATTGGAATCTAACGAAGATGGTGACCGAGTCGCGACGTCTAATTGAATTGCAAGGCGTTTCTGGCAAATTGCTGCCATCGGCTGCGCCTGGCTCACAAAACAAGGTCTGTCTGTGCTGGCGTTGGGAGATGCCGTCGCGGCTATGGCACTATGGCTTTGAGCATCGTACTTCGGATGCGGAAGGCATCTTCTTTGGCGGCGGCGATGGTGTAGCGGTTAGCGTATCGGACTCCTATACCCAAGTTTGCGGGTTCAAACCGATCGAAGCCGTGGATTTTTAAGGGCGAAAAAATCCTTCGTACGCCTTCCTTCGGGGAAGTAAAGCCGGCTGTCCCATGTTAGTACATTTACTGCATGTAAAAGATCCTCAAGCCTAAATGATGCCTCTGATCTAAATTCAAATCGCCTGTTTCGTCGCCCAAGTAATACCTTCTTTCTCCCATGATAGGCGAAAGGAGCATAACGAAATTTGCGTGGTCAGACGGAAGAGCAGGCCTCATGGCCTGAGTCTCGCCACGTAAAATAAGGCAAATTCAATTCAATTCAATCTTCGGCGAGAGAGCAAGACTGAGTGAGAGCCGATGCGGATCGAATTTTTTGAATGTTAATGTACCGAAAAGAGCAACAAAACAGTTTCCGAGTAGTGAAGCTTATTGCAAAGTATGTTACTAGTAGAGTTAGGGGGGGTACAAAATAAAATGTTGACATTTTGAAAATAGTACGCAAAAAATACTGTCGTACGAGTTCATGAACCAGGAGTAGTGGTATTTTTTTAATCAGGTGGAATCAGCTACAAGGTCATTAGCGACCGCCCCAATTACAATACCTAATACATAGTTTACATTTGAAAATTTTTAATACAAAATTACATTGTTTTAATACCCTAAGTCTACATTATTACAATAAATTACGGTTTACAATAATTAGCATGTTGTTTTGATCTCAGATTTCCGACATAATACCGATAACGTTACAAACTTTGACCACTTGATTTTGATAGTCCGGAGAATGTAACAGTGTGCCAGTCCCCGCAAGAGGTTTTTCCACTCTAAGGAGCACTTGGGATAAGTAGTGGTATGAATCATTCAAATTCATTAAAAACTACGTAAGTACATACTCTTGCAATATCATTCTCAATATGAATTTCAGTAGCCGTGTTGATTCATACGGCCCCAGTTTTTCGTTTACTTTACAGTAACCAATATTTTTATAAGACTATGCCTTCTTTGTGGTTCGCGTACGACAGTCTATTTTTCATACGCGTATCGTAAAGAAAAACTTCCCAATGAATAAACAGTGAAGGAGAGTCTAGTTTCCATTCATGAGATCTGGAAAATTAATTTGTGCTCACGTCGCAGATTTGCGGCATCTAGAAGACGAAGGAGCTGGAATGGGGCCCCACTTATAACAAATACAATAGAGACTATACATGGCACTGCGATGTATCGGGCGACATTTGAAGATAGCGCCTCTGGTGGTCTGACCTGTCGTAACCATTCAACAGCTGAGTGTATGTCATATCAAAAACTGAGTATAAAAGTTTGTAAGTCTGAAGTTTTTAGTTTATTTACGATTACGTGTACTTACGTTTCGCAGAGCGATTAAAATATTTTCGTTTGGTAGTTAGTAACATTTTATATGACTGGGAAGGTATGACATGCATGTGATTGCACAAATTCTGAAAGAAGAATCGTTTTTTCGATTTCATCATGATGGGAAGTTGTAAGTCACGAAGTCTACAGAGGATTGTAAGTGCTTTACCATGTAAAAACGTATCATTTTCTAATTAAATTCAGATATCAAATGATCAAATCACAGTTGTGGACTGCTTGTAATATTGGACATTTACATTTTTATTCCAGAAATATAAAATTTAATATATAACTATAAAATTAAAATAAGAAACAAATAATGATAATAATAACAATGTATAATACATATAATAGATTTATGAGAAAATACAGAGCTCCAAAAGGTTTTATTTATGTATTGAAATTGGAATTTGCCGCCAATTTTCCAGTTCACGTCACTAGGTACGCTAATGAGCTGTTGTCTCTTGTCAATAGTACGAAAATGGTTCAAGTATCCTGTATTGTCTATGCAGAATTTGCTTATTCGCCTTCACATGGGAATTTGGCAACAGGCCTCCCTATCATAATATCGCCAGTATTGTAAGCTCACGCTGGTTTGGGGATAAAAAATATAAATCTTCTCCAAAATACCACCATTCAGAATAATAATCTGACAACGCGTCATTATGTGAGGCGGAATGATGCTAGAGGTTACAAATATAAGAACGTTATGATACTTTCGATACTTAGTATCGTTTCTATTCTTTTCATATTCTCAGTATTGAAAAATACGCCATGTGCACACTAATTCGTGACGCATATGATCGTGAGAGGATAATTATGAGAAGTTAATAAATAGCTTGATAGTTCAGATGAAATACAAAGTGCCTTTGAAAAGCCAGAGATGGTATAAACCAGTCAAATAGTAACCGAACGACTCGATCAAAACGCGTTTGTTACCAATCCAGTGTGTTGTTCAATAAGAGGGGTGTCTAAAGAACCAGAAGTTCTCTCGTAATAAAAATAATGAATAATCGCCAAAAAACATGTCAAAAAAGTCAACATTTAGTGAGAAAAATCTCTAAAATACGAATGAATTTGCTAATGGTTGGTTGGTTTTTCATGTTTACAGGCGCGTCAACTGCTTCCGTCACTAGTCTCGTAAATGTGGTGCATGTCTTTTTCTCGGGAGATGGCGGTGATCTTCCCCCGCTGGATGGCGAGATCCGGCACCGACCTACCGCCGGCTAGTAGGGTTTCCCCCTAACCGGGACTCTCCCACCAGCGGGGCACCGCCCCAGCCGGGACAAGCTCTAAGCTCCCGACTGGTTTCCCGGAATATATGGTAATGTAGTGCATGTTAGTGTAAGTGTGTGTGTAAGGAGAGAGGAGAGGACAGGGAAGAGGAAGGAAAGATCGCGCGCGGTCCGTGGCCCGTTTGGTAGGGTACTGCTCCGGCATTCACCTGGCGTTGATCAGAGAAACCACGGAAAACTACCGATCAGAGCAGCCGGCCGCTAGAATTCTCCCCCAGACAGGGAGTGAATTCGACTTAGCTGAAAAGCTAATGTCGAAAATCCTGCCGCCGTCAGGACTCGAACCTAGGACCTCCCGGTCAGAGGCGCTACAGTGACATCAGTTGATGCACTGAGCTATCGCTCCCGGTATATTTTTGCTAATATTCGAAGACTTTTCCATGGACGAAATATCGAAACATCGATGTACTGAGCACATGACAGAGAGCGAGAAGAAAACCAAAGTAAAGTTGTCAAAGGGTACATATTATCTAAATCACATAAGGTAGAGAGAACGAATAGTAATAAAAACGGAAGGTCCCAGAAAGTGAATCACAAGCCTTTGTAAGAGCTTAACAAAGTGTGGTATATCCGACAATTCAGAAACTGTAGATGTACCTAGAATGTTTGAAAAGTCAGTTCCTCTCACCAGACAAAAGAAGTATAGTGCTACTAGCCGTAAATTAAGAAGACTCTGACCACTTTGCAGTTAATCCTTTCGGATCCAACAGCCACAGTAGGCAAATCGGCTCTTGCCCTGCGAATAAAAGACGATATTGTTACTTAATAACCGAGTCACAAGCTTTGAAGCCTTTGAGACAGTCACAGTTTTATCTCGTACCAATCGAGCAACGAGCGGGTCTAGCACGGATTTCCATCCTAAATAGAGCGGTTTCGCTGGCTCGTTAGAGCGTACACATTAACTCATTTACGTGCACATTACACACACACACACACACACACAAGTACGTGCGCTGGATTCTTTATACGCATTATCTTAAAGTGTTTCGTAGCATAAGATTCGTTAATTCCAATTCGGCTTTATTATACAATTTTATATCTGATTTTATTTTATTTATTCCCTGATGTTGATTAACTTCTAAAGTCAAAATTTGAGAAAATACACGTTAAACGTATTGTAATCAATATCAAGGAGACAATGAAGTTGAATCTGGCCTAGGAAAAAAAGAGAAAGAAATGAATGTGTCTTAACTGAAGGCAAATTAGATCGCGTAGATGGGAATTGTTTGAGAGAGGAACGAAGGCCCAAGGAAGAAAGAGCCCTGCTACGCGAGGACGGCGAACCGCTGCTTGGCGGCAATGGCCCAGGGCTGGACCGGACGACCAAGCGCGGGCAAGGCTGGAGAAGAGAGCCAGGGCGTGAGCGAAGGCAGGGGTGGGGGAGCAGACGGGAGAGCGTGAGGGCGGACGTGAGGAGCAGGAACGGGGGCGGAAGCGCGGAATAACGAGGGATTGGGTGACGGAGAAGTGGGCGAGGAGGGCTGCAAGAGGGGGGGGCGGGGAGGCGAGGGGGCAGGGGAGCGGGCGGGGAGGGAGGCAGGGAGGGGAGGAGAAGGGGCGGTCTTGGGCATGGACGGGGCGATTGATGCGGCGTGGCGGGGGGAGGGCGAGCAGGGCGGGGCGTGGCTGGGTGTGGACGGAGCGAACTAGAAGCGCCAGTGGAGTGAGAAAGTGTGTGAAGGGCTGTGGGGACCATTGGAGAGTTGTGTGAGCGGAGCGGAGTGGGTGTCGCAGAGAGGCGGTAAATGAGTTTCCCCAGGAAATGGATGGACAGAATGTGGCGTCGCAAATTTGCAATCGAATTGGAGCAGTGACATGATATTACTGCATTTGACGCCGGCAGACGCGTCCGTAATCGAGATGCAAGCCTGGACTATAACGTACACTCAGTCGTGTAATACCCGGCAATATGAGTATGTATTTGCCCCGTAGAAAATGATTTTGTGAGAAATAATTTAAAAATAGGACGTCACAAAAATTTTAAATGCAGCTATTGTGACAAAAATATATTTTACACTCTATATTTTATCCAGGAACAAGTGGTACTTTTGTGGAAGTGAACAATAGTTTAAAGTGTGTTAAAGAGCAGTAACTAGTACGCGATTCCTGAATGTTTTGGCTATAATATTACGGTTTCATTACAACTCCCCTAAATAATGTATCACGAAAACAAACGAGTTTAAATATTGGATGTATGGTGATAGGAAAAGATCAAAGAAATGGGATGCTTAGAACGTCACAATAAAGATCAAAGTAAATATTTGTTCATAATTTAGTTGTACGTCACAAACCAATGTGAAATTAAAGAGTTTGTAAGAATCTTAGTGGTTTGGACTTAAACAAGAGATTCAGCAGCAGTGGAGTCTGTGGCAATTAAACATTATGCAAAGATGTAAAAGAAAGGTAAAATATGTCAGCTGAATTGAAAAAAATTGAAGTGCAACCGTTACTACTATCTATCAACATACATCAAAATATAATAATACAGAATAAAGTTATCTATGAAAAACATTTTGAAGAAATTTTCGAACCTGTTGAGTAAAATATTGGAGGTGTAACTGAGGTCCTTTAGTATAAAAAATAATCCCCGAGAACCCACATTAAATTCTACAGCGAAACTCTTGATAAAAAAAACACTGGTTGATTTAAGACTTTTTTGGGCAGAAGATTTTCTCCCCATACGTCACATACAGATTTTTACTGATTTTTACAAAATAAATAAATAAACAAATAAAAAGTTTTGCTACCGAAGGGAGCTGTTGGGCCAATACAGTCAGACAGCCATTTAAAATCATAAACGGTTCTGTAACTGAAAACAACACAAAATCAGAAGTGAAAACTTAAAAGAGTTCAGTGTTCGTCCGAAGCGACCAAACGGCCGCAGAAATTCCCCTGTCTCGGCGGTCGATCTTTGCCTTTCCACAGCTGCCGCAGTCTAGGCTAGCCGCCAGCGCTTTGCGGCGAGGATCTAGGGTTGCAGCGGCGGTGGTGGTGGTGGTGGTGGTGGTGTGGTGGTGGTGGTGGTGCGGTGGTGGTGGTGGTGGCGTGGTGGGGGGTGGCGGCGGCGGTGGCGGCGGCGGCTGGGGGCGGCGGCGGCGGCGGCGGCGGCGGCGGCGGCGGCGGCGGCGGCGGCTGCGGCGGCGGCGGGGCGGCGGCGCGGCGGCGGCGGCGGCGGCGCGGCGGCGCGGCGGCGGCGCGGCGGCGGCGGCGCGGCGGCGGCGCGGCGGCGGCGGCGGCGGCGGCGGCGGCGGCGGCGGCGGCAGCGGCGGCGGCTGCGGCGGCGGCGGCGGCTGCGGCGGCGGCGGCGGCGGCGGCGGCGGCGGCGGCGGCTGCGGCGGCGGCGGCGGCGGCGGCGGCGGCGGCGGCGGCGGCGGCGGCGGCGGCGGCGGCGGCCTTTGCAGGGGGGGCGGGGCCGTATTGATTCCTGTCGAAGCCCCCGGGGCTGGGGGCAGGAAGACAGCTAGAGCGTGCTCGCCGGGAATCGAATCGGAAACGTCACAGGCGCAAAAGTTGGCATGTGTCGCGCCCGTCGCTGCCTTTTATTTTTGCAGCACGGCGCAATCGACGCCAAGCTCTAATCATTTCAGCTGTGAATGCAATGATCGCTCCCCCAATTACAATGGCTGTCTCCGGTATTGTTTTTCTGACCTCTGAACTTTTCTATAGTTTTGCAATTTTGCCATTTATGAATGCAAAGCCTATTGTGTAAATCACCATTCAACAATGTTCATAATGAAATGTATACAAATACGTATTTTACTTGTTTCTTCTATAATGAATTTTGAATAGATATGTTTATGCTATTGAATGGACTAGGTACATCAAGTGAAATAATGCTTGATATAACACGATTTAGGGAGTATCGATATCAGTTTAGTTATTCAAAATTGTAGTAAAAATAAGTTTTGTTAATCCGTACTAGTAACAAATTGTCTGCATTATTCTTTTAATACAGTGCACAACTCCCATTGTTAGTTTATCCAATAATTGCGTTTAAAAATTTTTTTTTACAATAATACTTAAATCAAAGTTTCAAAGACAAAGTTTAAAGTCAAAGTTTGCAAAACTCATATCAGTGACATAAAAGAGTTATTATGACACGATTAATTATTTCGTGGCGCTGTTTGGGTCGTTAGTCCCATGCATGTTTTTTATCACGAGAGGTGGCAGTTTCTTGCTCTGGATGCTGCGATCAATTACCGACATACATACCGACTTTAGGGGTTTCTTCAACCAGGTATTTCCCAGCGGCAGGGCTCTGCCTCAACCGGAACGTGTTTTGATCTCCCGACATGTGTGCTAGCGTAGTGCATGTCAGCGTAAGTGCATGTAAGTTACGGGAGAGGATACGATAAGGAAGAGGAAGGAAGATAGCCTTCCGTGGTCCGTTTGTTAGGACACTGCTCAGGTATTTGCGTGGTGTTGATCGGAGAAACCACAGAAACTACCGATCAAAGCAGCCGGCCGCTAGAATTCTCCTCCAGACAACGGCTGACTTAGACCATGCCAACTAGCTGCTGCAGAAAATTCTGCTGCCACCGTCGTGATTGCAACCCTAGAACGTCCCAGTCAGAGACACAGTAGTGCAATTAGTTTAGTTAATGCCTTATTTTACGTGGCGAGACTCGGGCCATCAGGCCCGCTCTTCCGTCTAACCACGCAAATTTCGATACGCTCCTTTCACCACCTAGTGGAGAAAGGAGGTATTATCTTGGTATTGACGAAACTGGCGGATCTCAATTATGCTCAGAGGCTTCTTTTAGGATCTTTTACATGCAGTAAATCTACTATAAGGGACAGCCGGCTTTACTTCCCCTCCGAAGGAAGGCGTACGAGGGAGTTTTTCGCCCGCCACGGCTTTGATCGGGTTTGAACCCGCAAACTCGGGTACAACAGTCCGGTACGCTGACCGTTATACCACGGAACCCGCAAACGACCGAATCCGCAATTGATGTTCTCAGCCAACTCAGTCAGTTATTACAACACGAGTATTATCTTGGTTAATAGTCTGTCACCGTTAGTCAAATTTTAAAGAAAATTACAGAGCTCTATAATTCTTACGAAGTGAATGAAATGTTTTACGATTTTCGTACCGTATTATTTTATGAAATTTATGTCGTAAATAACAATGTCAGCGCTTCTGCATGGAAACCCAACTTTCATGAACGAGTCGATTGAAATATAAGGTACGGAAAAATAGCTAATTATGGGCCGCATTCAGAAAATAAAACAAAACACTGTGCTTCAAAGCACACTGGAGAGATATGTGTCTGTCGTGCGCCCACCTCGCACTTGTCTTGCACCAGGGAGAATTCACTCCGGGGTGGACACCTAGGCGGTAGTCCGTATCTGCACACTCTGCCAACTCTCAAGTGCTCCTAACCGGGAGCGGTAGTTCAGTGCATCAACTGATGTCACTGCAGTGCCTCTAACCTGGAGGGTCTAGGTTCGAGTCCCGACCGCGGCAAGATTTTCGACACTAGCTTTTTAGCTAGATCGAATTCAGTAGCTGTCAACAATAATATTTTAACTTTATAATGAGCTATTAATAACTTTATAATGAGATGATCAGGTTTTGTAATGATCTTTAAGTTGTTGAAATGACCTTTAAGTTGATAAAAGTTGTAAGTTTATCAAATATCTAATCAAGGATTTCATACCCAACTTATACAACAGCAAATACTTTCTCACATTATTCGTTACTGGTCACATTATTTCCAGCACATCATACAGGCAAGCAAGGATAATTTCACATATAAAGTGAACATCCGGAACTAAAGGCCATCCAATATATCGCATTATGAATGCATTAGAAACTATATCATTATCTCGACCTTATTATGACTGGATTATAAATGTATTATATCATAATTTCAGTTGAAGATCTGTTGAGATGAAAACATTTCATTAAGAAAAAATCTTTATAATTGTTTTCGTAAGAAGAGGTCGAAAAATTGATATATTGCAATTTTCGAGAAATTGAAGACTTCAACGAAAATGAGACTTGCACCATTCTCTTAAGCCGACTTTACACTATCCGATTACAAAATTCAATCAAAAAATTCGGAGCCTTATTTTTATTTTGAAAATGTCCCAGAGGCTTCATGTGAAGTACCTCCCAAAATTCATATAAGGGTTTTAAATTCAAGGGACCGCTACATCAGGCAGATCATTCGCCATATATCGGTTTTTAGAGAAATTACTCGGAACAATTTAGCCACTAGCGTTGTTCACAGACAGATGGACTGAGATTTTGCCGTCAATCGAATTTTTGGAATCAAGGACCCCATGAATTCCGACAATACAGCATGACATATATATATATATATATATATATATATATATATATATATATATATATATATATATATATATATAGAGAGAGAGAGAGAGAGAGAGAGAGAGAGAGAGAGAGAGAGAGAGGGAGAGAGGGAGCGAGAGAGAAGAGAGAGAGAGAGAGAGAGAGAGAGAGAGAGAGAGAGAGAGAGAATACGGCATTTATTCACTGCTTCGTTACCAGGGACCTGCAAATAGACATTTCCGTTGAAAATTCATGTTTTAAAAGTAAGTAAACATGTTTTAAAAATTGTAAATTGTAAATGTTTCTTATTTTAATTTTTGTCTTGACAATAAATATAGTGTTGATAGCTCAGTGTTTACAAAGGTTCAAATTCACCCCTTCAAAATACAAAATTTCTGTATAAAATGAGCTTGTAATTCGTCAACCGGAATTGGTCGACAAGAGCGCCAATCATATAATGTGTAAATTCCCTATTAAAAATGTCCCAATAGGAAACACAACTTTGAGTAACACCTATATTACTTCGTGCATTAATTCGCAAACGAATTAAACCAAACATTCATTTAATTAGGCGGGAATCACTTTATCGACTTATCTGGGAGCAAAGTAGCAAGACGACATTCCTAATGTCAACTCTTGAAAACGTGCGTATTAGAAAGTCCACATTCAATTTAATTGCACGCATTTCTGTGTATCTTAAACATTTTCTTCGGCAAAGCAAATAGTTTCTACGAAATGAGGAAACGCACGGAATCCAAACCGTCGATGTGTTGGGAAGAAGCGCATGCAAAGTGCTTCAGGAAAGTCTCCGCAAGAGGGCGCGCGATGCACGGGCTTTTTAGCTAATTAGAAGATTGCGTGCGGCCCATTACATTAATTTCCACAAATAAAAACTAACGACAGTTCTACACTGTGCTTCAGTTGAAAAATGTTGTAAAAAGAAGATGTACAAGAACCTTACTCGCGAGGAGTAGTGGTTGTCAATTCTGGAGGACTTTAGTTCATTGTTAATTATCCTATTTTTATGATCTCTTAATTTATGTCCTTGCTTTTCAAATATTAATAATTGACGCTTTGGATGCAAGAGCAACAGATCCCTTTTTTGACAAATTTACAGCAGAGAAAGAAAATGTATTAAATAATAACGTGATTATAACAAAGTTATTTATAGCAGAACATGTTTACCAAGGGACCATAATTAATGTACTGAAAAAAAGTAATTGTCTGTATCATCTTTTATTAAATTTTATTTCCTTGTTTAGCTTCTGTAATACTTAATAAGTACAATTACGTTCTTTTTGCATCCAATCCTTTAATTGCTTCCGTATTTTCTGCAACAATTATAAGAAATAACTTTTATCTCAAATCGTGATTGAGTTTGTTCAACCGATGAAAACTGTACATTCAACCCGTTCGTCGTTCTTTCTGTGGAGCAAAGCTTTTTATTTTTATTTTCTCTCTCCTTCTCACCGAAAAATCAATTGACAAAAAAACGTCTAAGGTTTACTTTAGTATTACGTCTGTCTGTGTCTGTCAGTCCGTCCATCACTCCGTTTGTCTGTCTCTCTTTGGTCAACGCCTATATCGCCAGACGTTTTTCTCCCAGACTATTCCCAGACTTTTCCCCCATGATATTATTTGATCTATCTGAACAAATTCAAATCCATGCGAGTTTCAAAGGGATACTTTTATTTTTTAGCTGTACTTTCTAAAAAGCATCAACAGTTTCAAATTTTTCTCTAAAACTGCTCCAATGTTTTTATTAAAATTTGTTCACTGACAATTTAAAGAACTCTTAAAAATTGCGCGGGTTTATCTATGATTTTTCGAAAATTGCAAAGCTCATCATTTTTAGATACATGTTATGTATATTTTTCAAAAATGTAAGTGTTTTTGGATAATTTTGCGTAAATATGCCCTTATCTCAAAAACGGCTCCATTTTTTTCTTTGAGATTGCTGTTCGTATGTATCACAGGATTGTTTAAATATTGGTACTGGTACCATTTTTGCCTAATACTCAGTATTTTTTAATATTGCAAAATATTAACATCGCAATAGAAAATAGAGATTTATATCTTAAATGAAATCTATCCTAACAATTAAGAACTTTAAAACGTTCATGTACACTTTTGTTTATATAATGACTAATTTTCATGTAAGTTCTGTGTGAAGTTTAAGCAACAATTTTCTCAAACACGGCTCCAAATGTTTCGTCGATTAGAACAAAGGACACTTAAAAAATGGAGCAGTCTCATTTTTCCTGAACTCTCAGAAATTTAGATAATTGCAAAGTTAAAAATAATGCAAGAAAGTATGTGCTGCTGTACAACCAATAATGTATGTACTAATCAATGTAATATACTGCGCAAAAAAAAAGCTAGTAGAATAGGGTGTTCAGGAAACAGCTTGAAATCTTACTCGCATCAAAAGCACAAACAATAGTGGAACATGTGGGTGAAAATGGCATCAGATGACTGCATTGGAAGTCAATAATGAAATCAATAAACAATTATTAACTAAATATCACGTCAGAAGAGAACCAATAAGACAATACTAATCACACACTTCGCAATTTTCAAAAATTGAGAGAGATCAATGAATGTTAGACTGATGTCCTTTTATAAGCGTTCTTTGAAATGTCGTTTTAAAAATTTTCAAGAAAAAATCGAGCCTTTTTTCAGAAAATACAAATATTTTGAAAAATAACTATGAAAGACCTCATTTACAAATCATATGTCAAAGAACATATTTCATTACGAAAAAAGCTCTGTCTTCAATATAGTAGTTGTAGAGAGACGCCGAAAAAATTCATATCTTTTCTAATTTACGAAAATTCAAAGATATCAACAAAAATATATCCTTATAAGCGCCTTTATATCGGACTTTTAATAAGTAGATTACACTCGGACATTTTTCAGAAGCACCATTTTTATAAACGTTCTACATTACTCCTAAAAAAGTAATACAAAAATTGGGAACTATTTTTGTGAAAATATTGACAGTGTTTTTGAGACTGCGTATATATTAATTAAAATATCAAACTCAAAATCAAAATATCCGTTTCATATTCAAGGGACACCACCCACATTAATTGGGAATATCAGTTGAGGTGAAAATCTCGCGTACGCTAGCGTTGTTCACAAAAGCAGAAACAGTTAAGGAGACAGGCACGCGTTTTGCAATATACTGTAACGTAGTAGTCGTATGTCCTGCGATAGCAAGCTTAGCATCATAAAAAGTTGTTTGGGAACAGGAAACAAACAGAGTACTTTGAAAGGTCGAAGTGAGTAGTTCTTCTTCTCAGATTCACGATAGCTCAACTAGATTAGCTGTCGATAGTTCTTTGAATATTTCCATAAGGACTCGATGTACTAGAACTGAGGTAATACGCGTTCGTTGTTTTATTTATTTATTTATTTAGTCAAAAACAGTCAAAAACTGTATGTGACATATGGGGGAGAAAATCAACTGCGCACGCTTTCTTGAGTTTCAGAATCCCTTTCCAACAATTTAACTATTAATAGTTGAGAGATGAAAAAGTAATAATAATAATAATAATATAAATATAAATAATAATAATAATAATAATAATAATAATAACAATAATACATTTTAAAAAAGCGACAGATTAACATTTCAAAAACTAGATATTTTCGTTGCTGAATTATAGAAAACTTATTTGTAACGGTACACGAACGAACAGATTTGATTTTTCTATATTGTTAACAAAATATAAATGCACCCTAAGCTCTACTACCACTAGAAGAAAAAGGAAAGTTCAACAAAACGTGCGCAGAGTGAAGCTACATTTACATTGCTAACAAAACGTGCAAGTTCAACAAAACATGCGCATAGTGAAGCTACAAGTTACATTGTTGTTGAGAAAGAAATTAATTTCTTAAGAAGATTTAGCTGGTGGTCGGCTGGCGCATGCTTAGCATTTCTCACGATTGTGACTCTACAATACCATTTTTTGGGTATCAATGATCCACTAGAGGAGGATTCTGACTGCACATCCTATTATCCTATGTAAGTAGTCAACAGAAGGTAAAAAAAAATACATATTTTTAAGCAGCGTATTCCAGCATAGCAACCACCCGCGGCTCCTTCCATTTTCCGCACAACCTGCGTGTTTCGCCGGAGGGGAAAGTGCCGGGAGATTGGAGAGCGGGGGGGGGTGCGTGCAGTGGACAGCGATTCGCCGGCTCGCGAGTTCATTTTCTGGGGATTAGGGCGGGCGCCCGTCCCCGGCCCGCCCCACCTCGCAAGCAGCGAGCGCCGAGGCGCCAACACGGAACAGGGCTCACAAGCGATGGAACCAATCATGTCGCAACAGACGTACGCTGCCTTCCATTTAATAGAATTATTATTACTAAAATTATTACAAATATTATGTTTCAATTTTTATAAATTGATTGATTGATTTTTTTTTGTGTTTCCGGGCGCGTCAACTTTGGTCGACGCCGACCTATCATCGGTTAGCGGGGTTTCCCCTAACCAGGACTCTCCCACCAGCGGGGCACCGCCCCAGCGGGGACCAGCTCTAAGCTTCCGACCTGTCTCCCGGAACATGTGGTAGTGTAGGGCATGTTAGTGTGTTGTGTAGAGGATAGGACAAGGAAGAGAAAGGACAGATCCCGCGCGGTCCGTGGCCCTTTTTGGTATGGTACTACTCCGGCATTCGTCTGATGTTGATCCGAGAAAACACGGAAAACAAGCAATCAGAGCAGCCGGTCGCTAGAATTCTCATCCAGACAGCGACTGAATTCAACTTAGCTGAAAAGCTAGTGTCAAAAATCCTGAAGCCGTCAGGACTCGAACCTAGGGCCTCCCGGTCAGAGACGCTGCAGTGACATCAATTGATGAACTGAGCTACCGCTCCCGGTAAATTTTTATATATTTCAAATGTGTTGATTACTGGAAAGCAAGACTAAGTAGTTTGATGTGAATTTACTATACTATTTTGCCCTATCTCCAAATTATTAGAAAACGTTTTTTCTGATGCAATTTTTGTATCGAGTGAAGTATAGTAAAATGTTAATGACAAAATATAAAATTTAGGGAATCATATACAATTAAACATTACAGTAAAATTCGTGTATTTAAACGTGCGCAGTGGTGTGGCACACAGAAGCCGGCGTGCAGTGAAGGATTAATAGTTTGACTTTCTTACGTATGCAAAAAACGAAATGTTTTGGAATATTTGATATGCGCACCATGACTTTCAAGCTGGACAATGCAACGCTAAGATTTTATATATTCATGCAGCTCCCATCTTTCGCTCGCTGTCACGTCGCTGAATCTCATGGCCCGGAAAAAATACACGGTAGCGCTTGAACATGCTTGTGACAAGTACGCATGTGTGTGTGTGTGTGTGTGTGTGTGTGTGTGTGTATGTGCGTATGATTGTTACTGTGCACATCAAATAGTTGGTGAGACATTTAGAAATGAATCGTTATTGTGAATACATATTGTGATGATTCAAAACAGTGAAAATTAAATACAAACAAATTACGCATCATTTAAAAATATACACATCAACAATGGGAAATCTGAAGTTCTTATATGGTGCTGTTGTAAATAATGACAATGTAAGGGAACAGTAGTGTGTTTAACAGGCGGGAAAAATAGTGTAATTTGTTGTGATAATAAAGTCAAATGGAGATGCGAGAAATTTCCGTGGTAATTAGTTAATTACATAAGAGAACGAAAGAATATGGTAGTCTAGGAATAAACATTATTATATGCTTAGACGGGATTAGCCAATCAGAAAAAAGAGGGCGCGAGCGGAAGAATGATATCAGCGCAGGTAAAAACAAACAGCGCATTTTATGAAGAAGACGAGAGAAGCTATACCAAAACAGTGGCGTTCGGATGATGTTGTGGAAGAATGTTCGCGATGATGTTCTGACGATGTGATGATCGGATGGTGTAAGTTGGTTGGCATTGTTAATGGTGCAAATGTTTTAAGATGCAGAATTAAAAATGTGTGGGCAGGAGAAAATTGTAAACATGATGACCAACGATGTAATTGTAATTTTCTGAAATGGAACTTGGAACTTACGGCCATAAAGGCAGTGGTCTCGGAACAGAACAAGTGACAAAAGTTGGCATTATTTTTATGAGCATTGTACGAAGATCAAGTTTTGTTGTAGAATTTTAAATTTCTATAGAAATGTGCTATGAAAGGTTTGTTGTTTTCTAGCTGAACTGAAACAGATTATAATCAATTGTTGATTTGAAAATTAGTATTGTATTATTTAGATAATGGTAAGGAGAATTCCCAAACGCAAATAAGTAAATAAAATAAATATGTATTATATAAATTGTCGTTACTGCAACACCGTAAGGACGATCCTGTCATCCTATAAAATAAATTTCTCACGACGGATAGACCTCGTCGAATAAATAGGGGAGTGGTCGAACTAAATAAAAATTCGAAGAATAGGATTAAGAATTTTTGGTAAATAATTCCCCAATTGGAAAGAGAAAAATCCGCCACATATACATACATTTTAAATACATTAATTATGCATGTTGGTAAACAGGTGATTTTAGTTTAAAGGATAACTCCGCCTCAACGTGCGTACAGAATGAAATTTATGTTTCAGTCATTCATTTAAATTGTCAGTTTCTGCAATTCATTAAAACACTCAATGTTAGTGTCAGATAGAATGCGATTATATATATGTGGACTTTTAAACTTAAATATCTCGCCGAAGAGGAGAAGACTCTGCCATTAACAAACTTTTTTTTACACATTCCATAACAGTCCCAGTTATATATAATATTTTTGGTTTCACATCTTGTGCATAATGATATTTAAATATGATGAATCAGAAGCCACTTCTTTTATCTATTATCATTGTTCGACAAAATTGGCTTTCAAGAGATTACGTTACATACACTTACATAGGATTTTTGAACTTACATTTCAACAAATAGGAACAATGTTTGAAAATCGTAGAAACTAAAAACTAAGGATACCTAGGAAGAGTCCTTCAGAAAAAATGCACAAAACATTTGAAGTAAAGAATACATTTAAATTAAGAAATATTTGAACATTAGAATAGATAATTACGAGAGATGAAGTATGTCTTTGAAATATCGTGATTTGATTTGTGGTAAAAGATTAACTCATTACCAAGAGTGTACTTACTTTTGATAATCACTACAGTTGTTCGAGATGAAAGAGAAGAGTGGAAACGAGAAGACATTTTAAGAATCTAATTTTTAGAAGTACTACAGATAATTGTTTTCAAATTTGTTCATTTCTAATGTGCATTAGAGCTTTTAAAACTTCTCTTAAGAATGTATTATGCAGTACTTCCAGGTTCTGAAAGTTGGTTTTAGAGATAGATCCCTATATTCTTATTTGAGTAGGGAGAGATCGTATTGTCTGAAAAAGCAATACGGAAATTATTAAATAAATCTTATATTGTTTAAGAGTTTTGTCATAACTACCATTCTATGAAACTTGCCTTTGTGCTGCCTTCAAATCATATGAATGGTAATGAGATATAACGTAAAAGTTAAACAATATTAGTTGTTTTAGTTGTCATTTACTCTAATTTCAGGCACCGCTTTTTCAGAAAAATAAACAGTTGGATTACGATATATGCATATAGAATGGCAGGTGCGTTCATTTTAGCCCGTTGCGTGCGGCATGTGTTAAGTAAACACATTGTATCAACACGGTTGTTTGGATTCGAAGGTCAAACTTTGTGTACGATACTGGGAAGCAGATTAAATTTTACACTGCTCTCTTCTATAAATTGCATTAATGCCATGATAATGAACACATACGCCCGTATCAACCACATAAATGCCAGGCGTACATCTTTTTGTATGTTATTTGACTAACAAGGATTACTGTTAATCTGGAACATACTACGTTGACTAGAGGAACGCAGAACATATTTGTAGTATCACGAGTACATGAACTAATTAGAAACTTAAAAAAGAATAATTTTCTGGAATGCGGCGTTTGTACAATTCAAAAAATTTGATTATCGATATAGTTTTCCGTAGAAATAATGCATTGTTGATAAATCCAATTTCTTTGAAGAGATTTATTCGTTTCCATTCACTGAGATTACTGCAATATTGAGAATTGGGTAACTAATAAAATGTTAGTAGGGCATTTTATTAACTTTTTCTACAGACATCGCTTACCTATTGATTGAAAAATGTATTTTCTTACACAGTGTAACGACAAATGTACACCATAACGTTACAATTATTAATCTGTAAATATATATTATAGTGATGAAATTTGATGATACGATGTGGTTTGGCATTGCCTCTCTCTCCACAATCAATACTTGAAAATATCCGTACCTGACATAAAATTCGAACCTACAATTCTTTTGTTCCTTACTGACAAATTATATGTTTGCGATACGTAGTTTATCTATAAGAATTACATATAAAAAACTAAAAGTGCCATAACATCATAAAATGGTTTCTATCTTTTAAGGTTACTTAAAATAGCAGTAGTGCACACAAAAGTGCTTCTTTTCTTACACGCAAAAATATTTACCTGACACAAATAATAAGAACCTAAACAATTACGATCCGTATGCAACAAACTGAATCACCGAACCATTTTGATGATTACGTAGAAACATTTAAACACCACTTCCGGAGTATTGAAAAAGTACATTCGATAATTTGCCAAAATTCTGAGATTTCATGAAAGGCCGCCTTATGGAACATTATTAAGCAAATTATTCGAGAAAAAATCAAGTATTTTTTTCAAATAATTTTACTATATTTTGAAACATCATATCACAAAATAAGTACGGCTATTACACAATAGTCACAAAATACGATAATTGTAAAGCTTTTATTATAAAAGGATCTTAATACAAATGTGATGTAGTTATAAAAAGGTAATGTCAAACGAGGGGAGGGCAAGAGTGAGAAAGGAAACATCATGAGCAATCCACGGCCTGATTTTAGGGCTGGTTTGACGTTCGCCTAGTACTGATTGGAGAAATCACAAAAAACTACACATCAGAGCAGCCGGCTACTTCAATTGTTTTAGATACAGTCGTTCCATTCGAACCAGATATCAAGTTAGTGCGGAAAATACTCTACCATCCGGACTTGAACCCTAGAATCTGCAGGTCAACAATGTCACAAAAACAACGGGTTACTACTGCCCTAACGCAGTGCACTAGTGTAAAAAAGATCTGCCCCCAGAGCAGTAGTATAAAGATCGATTACAATACGCAAATGATACACTGTAAGATACCATCCTGAAAACTGAGTACACCGTACAATTATAGCTCAACAACCTCAAAATCGCCAGAAGTGAATTCACCACTGGGTGCCATCACAGACAGGTGCAGAAGGCTTGAAACAACAACCGTAGTAGCAGCAACAACAACAACAGCGAGTTGGAGTAATCCCAGAGGGGCCAAAGTTGTAGGATCGGCGGCAACGGCGAAGCTACAACAGCGGGAGTTGAGCTGCCGAATTTCGTCTGGCGAAGCTTCCAACTTCCCCGAGCTCCCGACCACCACCGCCGCCGGCCCGCACGGTGGTTTGATGGGCGTAAGAAGAAGACAAAATCTATTTTAGCAAACGTGTCCCATTTCCTGACTACAAAATCACTACAAAAAGAAAAATGACCAGTGCGCTATGTTCCTCAACACCCTGTTTTTATTTCTTTGACTCCGGTGAATAAGCTGATAAGTCAAAAAAATTATTTTACAGGGGAGCAAGAAACAATTTTCAACTAATGCTATAAATAAGAGATTAATGATATTCAAACAAAACCTACACAAAATATATTTGTTTGAATAGCACCTTCGTTTGAAAATCATTAATCTCTGATTAAATTCATTTAAACGTTGTTTTCTGCTGTATTGTAAAATTAAATGTTTACGACTTATCAGCGTATTTATCGGGATCAAAGATTTATTTTTGATGCCCCGCAAATATCAAAAATATTTTAAAAACCGTACGGTGATAACCACTATTTACATTTTCCGCATTCGTCTGTGTTACGAAAAAGCAATTTTATCGCGGTATTTTGCTTACGTTCTATGTGTCTGACCCATAGTTTTACGAGTTTCATATTTGTTGCAAGTTTTTGATAGTCATATCTGCTCGAAGCAATATTAAATGCAACGTAACAGACACTTAAAAGTGTACCAATATATCCAGAACTACTTTTTTCTAAATACGTGTGGATTGTATTGTAGCTGCCGCTAACAAAGGGAGCCGAAATTAATTTTTATTATAGAATGTGACGATAATGCAATGAGAAAGGATCATGCACAGAAACAATTCAATATATTGCTTGGAAATTTACCTGAATTTTTTCAGAGAAAATCATTAAAACTGTTAAAATTATCCTCTCGCAGCGGTCGACTTCCATGTAGCCACATATATGACACAAAACTAACATGAGACCTAAAACTGACTGGACTTGAAAGTAAGGCCATCTGGTGTGCAATAACTGCGTACAAAAGCTGTATACTTAATTTTAGACATGGCCTCATGGCACAATGGCAAGCACACACGACCTCCTCTGACTTCGAATCCCGGCCAATTCATATGAAATTGGTACATAAGAAAGGGAGCTCTTGACATTGCCCCATTATTCACTTCATCATTGTTTTCGCGATCATAATACCTTACAAATCTAAACAATATTAACAGTTCAATCCTCCCTAACTCAAAATAAATAAAATAAGAATATATTTTTGTAGCCTTTTTCTCGTGGGCAGCGTACTAGCTTCCCGTGGTGCGATCGCGGGGTCGGCACGGAAGACATCGTTAGTTGGCCAGCAAAATCGGACAATCGACCCAAAATGTAAAATACATACATATTTATTTGTCCACCAATAGCAGTGTCGCTGTCCGGGAGGTTCTATGTTCGAGTCCCTACCGTGGCAAGATTTTCGACACTAGTTTTTCAGCAAGGTTGAATTAGGTCACTGTTTGAAGGATTGATTTTGATTGATTCTTTTTTGTTTCCGGGCGCGTCAATTGCTTCAGTCATTAGTCCCGTCAGTGTAGTGCATATTTTTTGCTCGGGAGATGGCGGTGATCTTTACCCCGCTGCATGTTGAGATCCGGCACCGACCTGGCGTCGGCTAGTGGGGTTTCCCCCTAACCAGGACTCTCCCACCAGCGGGGCACCGCCATCACCGGCACAAGCTCTAAGATCCCTACCAGTCTCCTGGAATATGTGGTAGTGTAGTGCAATTTAGTGTAAGTGTGTGTGTGCGTGTGTGTATGTGTGTAAGGGAAGAGGATAGGACAAGGAAGAGGAAGGACAGTTCGCTGAAAAGCTAGTGTCGAAAATCCTGGCGCCGTCAGGACTCGAACCTAGGACCTCCCGGTCAGAGGCGCTGCAATGACATCAATTGATGCACTGAGCTACCGCTACCGGTACTGTTTGGAGGAGAATTCTAAAGGTCGGCTGCTCTGATCGGTAGTTTTCCTTGATTTCTCAGATCAACAACAGACGAATACCGGAGCAGTAACCCAACAAACGGGTCACGGATCGCGCGCGATCTTTCCTTCCTCTTCCTCATCTTATTCTCACCCCTTACACAAAATTACACTATCACACATGCAGGAAGACTGATCGGAAGCTTAGTGCTCGTCCCGTCTGGGGCGGTACCCTGCTGATGGTTGGAGAAAACCGCGCTAGCCGACAGTAGTTCGGCGCCGGATCAGTAGAACAGTACCGGAAAGGTTGATCACCGCCCCCTCTCGATGAAAAATATGCGCTACACTTTCGGTAGTTGACACATTCGGAATCACTAACAACCAACCAAGAATTTGTCCATCGGTTTCCCCGATTCGGAACACAGCGAGCAGTAGCAGCCGCCGTCACGCTCTGTCCCGGGGCGGCAGCCGCGCAGAAGTGGGCAGGCGAGGACAGGCGGAGGCAGATGGAGGCAGTCGTCGAGTCCCGAACACGGCCCGCGCACTCGTATAGCGTTGTGCCACGCAGCAGCCGTCGCCCCCGCCGCCGCCCACGTCGCCGCCGACGCCGCCTCCTGCGACTGCCAGCTGCAGCGCCGCCTCGTTCCGGACCCAAACTCGCGCAACTATCTGCTAAGTATTTCGTGACTCGCGGCGCGCAGAAACTTTGAGGTGAAGACGCTCGTCGTAACGGAAATCTGGGAATTAATGAAACATGAAGGGATCTAAGCCTGTTAAAAGTAAAGCCACACCACCCAACGTATTCCGTGTAATCATCTAAATCATCATGCAGTTAATTGGTAATTTCTCGGGAGTAGCGTGATGGCTCAATTACGCGGAAAGTTTGAAGAACTTTGGAAAAAATATATTCAGCTCTCAGGCAGAGAAAACGTTTGTTCTGCTTGTTGGCTGTTGATGGAAAATTGCAATTTGCGGCTCGTACTGTAAAGTAGCCATGCTTACCAAAAGAAACCATTTAAAATTTTTAACCATCACTCGGCGCTGCCATGTGAGTGATTTCACTTAGTGAAAATTCCTGTGTTTTCTTTCAGCCAGACGTTTCGATCATTAGCCATGTTAAAATGTTATTTTAGTAAATATCGATGTCTACAGCATGTAACGTTCCTAAGATCTCTTTTTAATACCTTTTTGATTTAACATATTATCCAGCAAATTGAAATTTATAAAAGCGTGTGATACATGTACAGAAAAACGTTTTATACAGCAGACGGCTCGTTATAAGTTCGCATTGCGAACAAATAATATCGTAATTATTTTCAAATGAATATTTATTAATAATGATTAAGTATATAAACTGCATTATATACCCGTTTCTGTTAACTGATACAAAAAGAGGGTTAGTGGAGTGAAGGAAACTATTTTGTTTCTAAAATAAATTTTATCGGATGATATAATTTTACTTGTTGTGCGAAAGAAATGCATTATTACTGTGTGTTCACAACAAGAGATGGGTCTTGAGTGTCTCTATTAGCACAGAGAGCAATGTGAAATCTATGGTCTGACTACCGCATTCGAGATGAATGTAACCCTTGGAGCAACGCTACTACATCAAGAAAGCTGTTCTTTGTAGAAGAAAAGTCCTAGAATGTAACAGGGAATTGGCGGAAACTGTAGCGAATAATACCCGTCCATATCAAACAGTCGCGATATAGCCAGGAGAGTTTCAGCCAGGACCCGCAGCAACCTGTGATCAGCAACGCACGGAACGACCTGGGAGTGTGCAGACAGACTACTTGCGGTAATCAAGCATCTGCTGCAGGGAGGCAGATGATGGACGCTACTGGAGTTAAAGTGCGAAAGTGGTATGGAGAAATGCGCACCAAAAGGTCGTCTCGTAGGTTGCAGATCATAGATTGAAACGTGTGCTAGTTGAACCGCTCCACGCCATCTAGCGTCTGTCCGGTATGGAAGTGATTTTTACTAACCGATTCAATCAATTCCCGGTGACATTCTAGGGCATTTCTTCCCGGAGAACGATTATCTGGATGTAGAAGAATGGTTTGAAACATTCATCTCGAAAAGTGGTAGACAGATAACTGATTTCACATTGCTGATTGCACATAGCCGGACAAGACAGGTGGACGAACAGACGACCAGATGGACAGACGAACGGACAGACGGACGGATGGGCAGACGGACGGACGGGCAAACGGACGGACGGGCAGACGGGCGGCGGACAGACGGAGAGGTCGGTTAGACGAACGGACGGACGGACAGACGGACGGACGGTCAGCTAGACGGACGGACGGTCAGACAGGACGGCGGACGTACAGGCGGACGGACGAACGACGGACGGGCGGACAGCGGATGGACATACGGACGGAAGTTCAGACGGATGTTTAGCCGCAAGCAGTTTTTCGGTAATAAGGACCCACAATATATGGATTCTCCCTAGCCAACGTGTTAGAACCACAATGCAAGTATCTGTCAAAAAGTTCACAGTTTTTGTCGCAGCACTACAATATTTACTCTATACTACCTAAGTAATATGAGAGAGAAAGAGAGAGTAAAACTCAAGGACTGTCAATAAATGCAACAACAAATGTATCGCTGCAGTTAAGTGAACGAACATTCTGCAAAATATATTTTGAATATGTAGTGAACATCTAAGAGCTTTGATTAGTGTAATGATACATTATTCCGTATATAACGCACACTATAAAATAGTCGTGCATAAAATACTATCGAAAATTGTTCTCATTCTTAGGAAACAAATAATCAAAAGTCCAATTATCAAAACGTTATTTTATCGCCCTCACAGAGTCCCTATTATAACCAAATTGTAGGACATCTATCATTGTGAAAGGTCCTAGAGTTTTGAAGAGTGACCTATAGCATAAACCGAATAAGGGTGTGCCTCCAGCCTTTATAAACAGTCGTAATTTACTTTTAACTACCAGAAAGCACGCACAAGACATGCTGACTGTCAGAATGAGAGCGTAGAAAATATGGTTTACGACCGGGTAATTCCGTGAGCACTAGCCAGTGTATGACATCTCTTTGACTGCTTTTGCGAGGAAACTATTTCATGCTCTTTTACAATTGTTCATAAATCACGCTTTCTAAAATAACTTTTATGGCCGGGAAATATATCCACGTCAGTTTTGAATTATTTCCCTCAATTACATCTTCATATTTATTGAAGTATTTTGCCCTAGATAACCTAGATATTTATAACAGAATAACAGCTATTCTCGTTGAACGCAATACTGTTTTTTTCACTAAAGATTACCTCCATTTTTAGTATTATTGATGATGATGATGATAATAATAATAATAATAATAATAATAATAATTTAAGAAGATAATAGTACTTGTCATAATGTAATTATCATAAAGTTCATCGAAATAAACGTTTTGGGGGCCCTAATACCGGAAAAGTTTTTTTTTTTCCCAAAACGTCCGTCCGTCTGTCCGTTTGTCTCTCTGTCTATCTGAGGATCTGTCCGTCCGTCTGTGAACACTACTAGCGCTTAAACCATGAGTACGATCTTTTCCCAACCTGTCCATCTGACTCTAGTTGAAGCTTTGAATTTTTCAACAAAAAAATCTTTTAAAATTTGGGGGTACTTTACATGAAGCACCTGGGAAAATTTCAATATTTTCTCAACAACGATTCTAATTTTTTCTTTATATTTCCTGTAAGAATACAGTAAAATTCACTTAAAGAAGGCGGCATAAGTCCTATTTTTACGAGTAACTCAGAATTTTTGGTAATTGCAAAATTTTGAAATTTTTTCGGCCTCTACCTATAACTATAAAATTGAAGATAGAAATTTTTCCTTCAAAAGGAAATCTGTTGTAATTGTTCTTTCAGTGAGGTTATGTAGATTTTTTTAAAATATTAGTAGTTTTCACGCAATAGTGCGTGCAATATTTGCACTATTAAAAAATAGCAAAAACACGATTTTCTCAAAATCGGCTCAAATTTTTCTTTAAATGTTTGATAGGTGTAGTGTCAAACAAACCGTATACGATGGCATAAACGCCATTTTTCTCTAATCTTGTTTTTTCAAAAATTACAATAACGTGATTTTTTGACTTGGCTCTCTCGTCGGTAATATTTAAATTACAGGCAATTTCTTCACGTTATTTTACTTATGAATACTTGTGCTTTCAATAATGTCAAATTACGATTCTCGAAAACTCAACCGTTTTCTGTTAAAATTAGCTCAAAATTCCGCATTTTCAGAAACGCTCCAACGTCACTTCCTAAAAAATGGCTCCAAATTTTTTCTTCTAACTTTTCCAATGGATTGTGTTACTTGAATAGTTAAATATGACATTAAAGTTCGTTTTGGTGTATTCTTTTGATTTTTAAAAAAATACACAAATGTATTATTAAACTTCTTTTAAATATCTCCCACGCCGTTGATATGCACATTTCCGTCGATTTGTTTTATTATTGTATTATTGAGTGAAAGATCTTTAAATAACTTTAACTAGTTTTTCGATTTTTAAAAAAAGAATTTTTTGTAACTACAGTATCTATCACTTTATTCAGTTCGTACAGATTAATGAAACTAGTTGAAAAACTTCAAGACAAGACTGAGGTGTCCATCATCAGTAAATGATAACGTCTACACGAAGAAAAGCAGAATTCATACATTTCCAGCGATACGAACTTTTCTACTCGGCCAGACGACACCTTCAAGAACGTTCCTGTTTTTCAGCTTCAACTTTACAACCTGAACATTTTTCTCTGTAGACGCAATCGCAGTTTTCGGAAAACGAGTAAACATTCACATTTCTTCCTTATCATTTCCACACTTTCTCTTCTTTTTCGAGTTGTCGAGGGCAGTTACAGAAAATTGCGTAATGCTATTAGGTATGAAAAATGTTGCATATGCGCATAAAAAACTTGTAGTAATTCTCAGTTTTAAAAGCAATATGTAGTAATTCTCATGTTTAAAAGCTACCATACAATCCATTCATTTCATGAATTTTATTGCGGTAAGGTTACGAATTTAGAACAAGTGACTTAATAAATTTATTTAAGAAAAATTCCACAATTATGAAAGAAATACAGCTTTAAATATTCAAATATTAGATTTGAACTGCTTTTCCTCATCTTATAAACATCTAGTTAATTACAACCAATTCTCGTTAACAACCCAAACTTTTTATCTCTCCTACAGTATATCCGTTGTTTACTTTCTAAGTATGCTGTTCTTATTCTGACTTAGATTTGAGTTATGTCATTGGCTTCCTCTATTTCGTCATTATTTGGCTATTTTCATAGGTCCTCTTACGAATGTTCACAGTTTCACGCAAGGGCAGTTCTAAGGATACACTCCAAGTTCTGGAAAGTGTCCTGTTCATTGCAGGCATTCTTTCTTGTGTGGCAAATCGTTCATTCTCGTTCTTGACGATGTTTAATGGAATATTGTTTTATATTCGTTATATACCGTGTGGAAATTTTCGTTTATATGCTATTCTACTTGTTAACGCCAACATTTGCATTTAAAATTAATTTTTGTATTAATTTTTAGAGCAAAATATTATTTTAATTACTTAGGTACTACTCATGAGTGATGTTTTAGATGGATAGCCACCCTCAAACCAAGCACTCCATGGTGTTTTCGTATACATATGTACTTTATTAAATATTTGTGTTTGATACTTGCTGAGGGCCTCAAAGTAGAACCTCAAAACGTTTTGTAGTGAATATGTCATGTGATTGTACCTATAGTATTTTTATACAATTATTTATAAACATAGAAATATTAGCTATATAACACAGGCATTAACTTAATGTTTTAGTGTGACACGAAAATATAGATTTCTTAGAAAATGCCTGAATCCTTTCTCGAATTAATTAGGTACCAACGTATTGACCATTTTGGCTACAGACCCTTCGTCACAGGCTCATGTTGTTGTCCCAGGCCTTTGTCACAGGCTCACGATGTTGCCATACAACATCGAAGACACTTCCTCCATGTACAAATTACAAAATGAATATTTTAAAATTAAAAAATGTATGACACATATCCCTAGAGAGACTTTAATAACTCGACCAATAAGTACTTGGAATTTCAATTGCTGCGCCTCATGGTTAACATTCTGTCTTGACCCTTAAAGACTCATTTAGGAGGAGCTAAAAAAATAATTATCAATACATTACCAGAAAAAAACGCGACTTCAAAAACATGAACAAGATGACACAATAAACTTGATACATATAACGTTTACTACTGAAATGAAAATGAGTTTGTGTTATAAAGTGATCATGACAATATTGAGGCACTGAAAGAGAAATAACGACAAAATTATTGTAATTTTATGCCGAACAAAAGTAATTAAAATGTTTGAAATCGCTTCTGAGAGCTCATCATTCAATTACAATATACAAAGAGTATACACCCAAATAAGGGACAAGTTTGGTTGGTGGTGGGTTGTGAAACAAATGATTGGTTAATTTATTTTGCTGGTGTGCTTAATTTACTCAAAACATGTTGCAAAGAATAATTATACACACAAATTGTGCGATGAAAGGGAGATATAGGCTGCAAAAACTTAAGTAACATCTCAGAGATGTTGATATTATACACTTATCCGCTTTGAATCCGCCATCTTTCTTCCGTGAATTTTTTTTTTCGCCCAATATAAAGTTATAAAAAATATTATTATTGTTACAAATAAACTGAATGACTTCTATTAATAAAAGCAATATAAACATCTTGTGTAGGATCATTTGATTTTGTACCCATGTTGGAATTCGAAAGTTGTTGTTCGGATGTCTGTTGTTACGAGAGCACACGCAGCGATCGTTTAGAACATTTTGATTGATTTTTTCGTGTTTCCGGACTGCTTTGGCCATTAGTCCCGTTAGTGTAGTGAATGCTTTTTCGCGGGAGATGGCGGTGATCTTCCCCCGCTGGATGGCGAGATCTGGCGCCGACCTACCGTCGGCTGTGGGGTTTCCCCCTAACCAGGACTCTCCCAACAGTGGAACACCGCCTGTTTGGTAGGGCGCTGCTCCGGCATTCGCCTGGTGTTGACTGGAGAAACCACGGAAAACTACCGATCAGAGCAGCCGGCCGCTAGAATTCTCTCCAGACAGCGACTGAATTCGACCTAGCTGAAAAACTAGGGTCGAAAATCCTGCCGCCGTCAGGACACGAACCTAGGACCTCCCGGTCAGAGGCGCTGCAGTAACATCAGTTGATGCACTGAGCTACCGCTCCCAGTAGAACATTTTGATGATTTGTAAAATTCCATATCTGTCAACATAAGGTATTTACTCAAATTTTAACGAGTTATATCTGCTTTTTAATTAATAGAAAATTATATATTGATTGAAAAAATATTACAAAACCATGTTTTATATTCAACTGTACTTTTGCAAAACATTTTCTATTTCCTATAACAAAAATCAAACCATCAGTGACAATATTTACATTTTTTTCTTAATTGGAAACTGTATGGTAACTTAGGTAAAAAAATAAATATTCTATACAACAATAAGGCATGTAAAAAACTAAACATAACCAAGAAATTGTAAGCAATTTATATTCGATTCACCAAAAATTAAGCAATATATTTAAATTTTTTACACGATTTATCAGAAATAATTAATTACTGGCTTTTTCAATAATAATAATTATAATATGATAAATAAAAAAGCCAACCTTACTAAACGATTGTGTTGTGTTCATATTGTATATATTGATCTGTAGTATTTATTGGAAAGAGAGACTAATCCATGCAAATGTTTAAAACATATCTTTACAACGATTTCAAAATGTTTAGAAGAAATGAAGTTTAAAGGAAATAAGTCTATGAGGTTATGGAAAAATAGTAGAGATTTTTGTACGTATTTCAAAATCAAATCCAGTTATCAGCGTAAAACTTTCACGTTAGATGTTAATAAACGTACAGCAACATTTTAATTTGTTATTCAAACGCAATTTTGAGGCTAGGTAACTGTATGTATCCTCTTACAGATTGACATAATGAGCATGGAAGCTATGATGGTAACCATCAGACGCTCAGGTAAGATGTGCAGTAAGATATCAAGTTTCACAAAGAGATGTTGAATTATATGTTCATGAACTTCGTAATGATATATTATTCTCTTCTTTCAGTAATCCTCTACTCTCAGTAGCTTTCTGACGAACATACGAGAAAATGAAAGTGGAAAACAAGAGGCTTTATCCCATTATTCTCTCTCGTGCGATAAGAAACAGGGCCAGCCTCGCCGAGGCGGATGTGACGTCAGCGGCGCGGAGCGGCCGTGGAGTGGCGTGGAGTGGCCGGGCCACGGTCCACGCCCGGCGCCGGGGCAGCAGCGGACGGACGGACACCTGTGGCTCTTTGCAAGCCGCGGCCACGGCATTGTGACCGCCATCGGCTCTGACGTCATCCTCGCCGGTGTCGCTGTCCGTTCCAGAGTGCGGGTTTTGTTTCCGCGGGCGGCTGCTCTCCCCGCTCCGCCGCGCCCTGCGCCCTGCGCCGCCCCCGGCGAGCTCAGCCCGCCCAACTGCCCCCGCTCCGCAACCCAAGACCACGTCCCGCTCACGTGCTGTACTATCGCTTTTTACCGGGAGCGGTAGCTCAGTGCATCAACTGATGTCACTGCAGCGCCCCTGACCGGGAGGTCCCAAGTTCCCACTCCCTATGACGGCAGGATTTTCTTTTTCAGATAGGTCGAATTCAGTCGCGGTCGCGAGGAGAATTCTAGCGGCCGGCTGCTCTGATCGGTAGTTTTCCGTGGTTTCTCCGATCAATTACAGGCGAATGCCGGAGCAGTACCCTACCAAACGGGCCAAGGACCGCCTGCGATCTTTTCTTCCTCTTCCTTGTCCTATCCTCTCCCCCTTACACTAACATTCACTACACTACCACATATTGCGGGAGACCGGTCGGGAACTTAGAGCTTGTCCCGGCTGGGGCGGTGCCCCACTGGTGGGAGAGTCCTGGTTAGGGGGAAACCCCACTAGCCAACGGTAGGTCGGCGCCGGATCTCGCCATCCAGCGGGGAAAGATCACCGCCATCTCCCGAGGAAAAGCATGCACTACATTTACGGGACTAATGACCAGAGCAGTTGACGTGCCCGGAAACATGAATTAATAAATCAATCAATCAAACTATCGCTTTTCCCTTTCACGTCCCTCTGCCCCTCCTTGATAGCCAATCTAATGTTTCCCCCGCGCGCACTTCATCTGCTGCTCGTCTCAGCGGCTCTTTCCCCGATCCGAATTCTCTTCCACGTCCTACTGACCCTCCTTCCTAACCAATACCCCGCTCTCACTTCATCTGCTGCTGTTCTCAACGGCTCTCTTACCCCGATCACCTCCCCATACCCTGCCTAATCCCACCCCCATTTTTGGTTTCCCGCTCACCATCGTTTTTGTCTGCCCCATCCTCCTAGACCCATGCCCAAATCTCATCCCCTTCCTTGTCACCGTGCTCTTGACTCATCTCTTCCTCGTCCCCGTTCCTCTTTGACTCCACTTACTTGCTCCTGCCGCTCCCACTCCACGTCCCAGAGCTAGTTCCCGGGATCTTCACATTCACTGTCCCCATCAACGTCCTCGCCCAAGTCACCGCCCCCCTCCCTCCCCCTCTGTCACACCGTCCCCCTTTACCCTCATCGTCACCCTCACCGTCACCCTCACCGTCATCCTCACCGTCACCCTTATCGTCACCTCACCCTCACCAGCACCCTCACCGTCGCCCTCATCGTCACCCTCACCGTCACCCTCACCGTCACCCTCACCGTACCCTCACCCTCACTCTCATCGTCACCCTCACCGTCACCCTCACCGTCACCCTCACCGTCACTCTCACCGTCACTCTCACCGTCACTCTCATCGTCACCCTCATCGTCACCCTCATCGTCACCCTCATCGTCACCCTCATCGTCACCCTCATCGTCACCCTCATCGTCACCCTTTCCGTCCTCCACACCTTTCGCGCCGGCCCCCTACTTTTCTCCTAGCTCCCAATCTCCCCCCCCCCCCCCCCCGGTGGCGCAGCCGCAGCCGCCTCCTCCACTGCAAGACGCGGCGCGCTCGCGCGGTGGGGCCTCGTTGGATGAATGCGCGTTTGCACAAGTGCTCGCCCGCGCGGAAGCTCGCGCCCGCCACTCGCCGTTTCAATAGGCCGTCGATGCGCAGCCCAGCGGGCGCCGTGCCACCGCTCCCAGCCTTCCAGAACACATGCCGGCTGCGAGGACGTGCGTTGCAAGGGTGCTTCAATAAAAGATTCCAATCTATGGACATTATGAAGTCTACGGGCAGAAATTTATGTTTAAAAAAATGGAAATAATTCTCAATTGTTCACACTAATGTCCGTTCACAAGTTCCCAGAATACGTATGGAAATGGAAAATGGAAATAACTCTCAATTCTTTGCACTAAAGTCTACTCACAAGTTTTCAGAATACGTATAGGCCTTGAGAACACCTCCCGACAACGTATCCATCACTTACGCGTTGCAAGGATGCTTCAATAAACGATTCGAATCAATTAAAATGATGGTCTATGGGCAGAAATTTCTGAATATTTCTCTGTATTCCTCGACAAGAAATGGAAATAACTATCAATTCTTCACACTTGTGGCCACTCACAACTTCCCAGAATACGTATAGGCTTCGAGAACAACCCCCAAGAACGTGTTGCAAGGATGTTTCAAGAAACGATTGAAATCTATTGATATCTTTAAGCCTATGGACAGAAATTTCTGAATATTTCTGTGTATTCTTCGACATGAAATGGAAATAAATGTGAATTCTTCACCCTAATTTCCATTCACAAGTTCCCGGAATACGTATAGGCTTCGAGAACAACCCTCGAGAACGTGTCCATCACTCACGCGTTGCAAGGATGTTTGAATAAACGATTCATATCTATTGAAATGATGAAGTCTATGGACAGAAATTTCCGAAGATTTCTATGTATTTTTCGACAAGAAATGGAAATCACTCTCAATTCTTCACACTAATGTCCACACAAATTCCCAATAGGCTTCAAGAACACACCCCGAGAACGTATACATCACTCACGCGTTGCAAGGATGTTTTTATTAAACTATTGAAATCTATTGAAATGTTCAAGTCTATGGACAGAAATTTCTGAATATTTCTATACATTCCCTGACAAGAAATGGAAATAACTCTCAATTCTTAACACTAAGGTCCACTCACAAGTTACCGGAGTACGTGCAGGCTTTGAATTCACACAGTACCAGAACGTATCCATCGCTCCCATATTGCAAGGATGCTTCAATAAACGATTGAAATTTATTGAAATGTTAAATTCAATGAACCAAGATTTCTGAATATTTCTCTGTATTACCTGACAAGAAATGGAAATAAATCTCAATTCTTCACTCGAAGCTCCACTCACGAGTTGGAAGATCACATGCAGGCTTCAAGAACACAGCACGGGTACGTATCCACTACTAATGCGTTGTAAGGATATTGCATTAAACATTCATATTAATGGAAATGTTCGAGCTTTTAACATAAATGTCTGATTATTTGTGTGAATTTGCTGACTAGATGGGAAATGTTAACACTCAATTCTCCACTCAAAAGTCCACTCACACGTTTCCGTAATAAGAACATTTTCTAACATCAAAAGGGTATAACTCTATATTCTTTTGTTCGAAGGTCCACTCTGAAGTATTCAGACTACGTATTCACACACGCAGACCTCGAGACTTTTAAAATGGGAACGTATGCACCATTCTGGTGTTACAAGAATATTCGAATATACGTATTAACACAGCTAGAAATGAAAGCGTGTGCTTCCGCGTGAAATAAAAGCTGAGTAAATATCTGCTTCGCTGTCCGGGAAACATGCGTCTCCTGTACAAATGCTAACGTTCCACTCCTAGGACTGCGAAGCAGATAAAAGTTTAAGAGCACCTGAACTGTTGAAGAATACATCAACAGAACTTCTACTGAGAGTCCAAATGGTGAGTGACCTGTAGTGCATTAGTAAGGCCACTTATCATCCAACCCTGAGTTTGAGGATCAAATCCCGATCGATACATGAGAAATTTGGCGTGGAAAAAGCGGATTTGTCGAAGACTGTTTCAGGGGTTCTCCCATTTTCCCCGAAATTCACTTCATCATTGCTCCTTCATCATAAACATCATATCATCCGTCATCCATAGAAACGCTTCTCGCTCACGTGACGAAAAACAGTAATAAACCGGGGATCATAATAAAGACATGTGTTAATGTAAATTTCCTTTATGAAATTCAAACTACTGGCTCTAAAACAGCAATACATTCTCGCATTATTTGTAGTTATTTAAAGCTGAGCTAAAAAGTGACAGCAGCGACATTTTTAAAGTTGGTTGAGCCATTTTTGACAAAAAACCCTTTTTTAATTGCCTTTATTTCACCTAAAATTACACAAAAACATTTCATAATGTGATAAAATTGTGAAGGTGAAAACATTGAAAGATATAATTTCGAAAAACAGATTTCTTTAACAAAATCCCTAAGATTAATATTGTAGTTGTAAGAAGAGCACAATCAATTTTGAACTTTTACTTTTTTTTGAAAACCAGAGAATTCAATTAAAATTGGACCTGCGCCAGATTTGTAACGTTACTTTTTCTGTTCGATATAAAATTTAATCCAAACATTTGGAATCATTTTTGAGAAAAATTTCTAAATGTTATTGAAGCTTCATGTAAAGTATTAGAATATCTGTTTCAAATTTAAGCGGCTACGACAGGTACTTAAATTTGGAAAATATTTTTTTCAGAAAATCTCGCCTAAGGTTCACACGCTAGTGCTCTTCACAGCCGAACGGACGGTCGGACGGTTTAATTTTTGTTGAAATTTCTGATTTCTCTAAAATTGTAAAAATTGATTTGTTCTAAAGTATGTTCCTAAAAGAGAGTTATTAAGATTAGATTATGTGCAAATTTTCAAAAATTTTAGTAGTTTCTGTGAAACGTTTTATGAAACATAGGCAACTTTTAAACAATTCCTTTTTTAAGAAGCAGCTCAAATGTTTTTTCTTTAAATTTTCCCCCTATGGAAGAATAAAAGTAAGCTTTAGTCACATTTTCGACGAACTCTCTGAATTTTCAAAAATTACCATACGTTAACATTGCAATTGTACAACATTCATGATAGCGATTTTTCTTAAACAAAGTCTGTTCTACAAAAGCAAATCTTAAATAAACTGTAAAATTTTTTTGAAAAATGAGTAGATTTAGTGTAATTCATGCTTGAAAAATAATGCAAATCAGAAAAAAAATTTTTTTCAAAAACCGCTCTTCACTTTTTTTGTAATTTTTTCCGCCGATAGAAGAGGGAAGGGTCTCTTCAAATAATGATGCAGCACTCATTTTCGTTGAACTCTCTTAATTTTCAAAACCCATAAACCTTGTGAGAACGTATGTGCTATTGTAGCACCACAAGTTAGGTTAATTGATTGATTGATTAGTACTTCCGGCTTGTTAAGGCTTGTTAAAAATGTTAAGATCGTTATTCCTGTTAGTCTAGTGCACTTTTTTATCGCAGAAGGTGGCTGTAACATTCGCCCGTTGGATGGCGAGATTCGGTGGCGACCTACGTCGACTTGCGGGAATTTTCCCTCACCAGCTATCCCCCGGCGTGGCAACACCCAAGCCAGGAAAGGCTCTAAGTTCCGATATGTATGGCAGTGTAGTGAATGTAATTGTAAGTGAGAATTAGTAAGAGGTGAGGAAAGGACAAAAAGGAAGGAAAGATTGCACACATTCGGAAGCCGTTTGAGGTTCTGCTCTGTCAATCGCCTGGTGGTGATATGAGAAACCACGGAAAACTACCTATGAGAGCAGCCGTCCGATACCATTCTTCTCCATACAGCGGCTGAAATCCAACTAACTAAAACCTTAGTTTCGAAGATCCTGCCACCGTCGGGACTCGAATTCCTGTACTATTTAGTCGGAGAGCCTCAGGGGACATCAATTGATGCCCTGATCAACCTTTGCCGGTTTCGAATACATACATTCATGTAGTTACAGTCACGTGTTTTACCAAAGCCGAATGATATACGTTTATCAGCGTATGTCCATTTGAGTGCATTTGCTGAACACGTCAGAAACAGAGGTAATCATTGGGCTGGGAGGTGTCATGCCGTTCTCGTACATGATATTGACATGACGTTAGTCAAAATGTATACATGCACCCTTGGGAAAACATGAAATGTCAGATGTTCCGGAAAATGATCCTACGCACCAGATATATCTCTCTTCAACTTCCGTTCCAAAATTAAAGATGCCTGTTTCTTTCGCGAGTTTTCAATAGAAATGCAAAAATGCATAATATAATGCATAATATGCAAAAAATACATAAGTAAAGCAACCGTAGTGTTCCTACCAATGGAATCATTCAACTCCATGCGTTGAAGATCAAAGTTTTCTGTCAAGTAAGTTACAATCTTTGGAAACCCAAAGGTGGCATACATTTTTGATAGGCCCTCTTTCAGCATACACATATGAAAATATTCAACTTTTCACGATTTGCTACACAGAACAATTTTGACGTATCTTCATTAATAATCTAGTAGCGTAAGAATATGATGGTATTTTCGTCTAATATTACCAGAAATTTAGAGGAAAATTCTGAGTTATCAGTTATATGAAGGAATGCCTAATTCTTAATTACAATTATTCATTTTTTTGGCGTTTTTGAATAAGGAAAAGAAAACAATATTGTACTACTGCAATCAAATTGTGAAATCGAAGTTCTCAACTTCACGAAAAAATGTCATTTGTTCAGTGATGAAGACTGACATGATTTAACTCCCTTAGTATCAAATAATAGTTTTAAAGAAGTTACAAACAGTAAGAAAAACAAGCTGAAGAAAATTCCTAAGACGGAAAGTGATGAAGCGTAATTTTCGTGCTGACTGATTTTTCCATCTCGCTTGATACTGCGAAAAAGCGATAATATGACGATTGTACGGAAATGCATATGCCAGAAAAATATTTTAAGCACCGATTGTGCTTTATTAATGTGCGTAGACAAGACAGACAGTGAAACAATTTACATTTTTATTTTAAAATGAAGTATTGGTGACAATATTTATTTTACACTCATTACAACTCACGATTTTAGGTTTATGTGACCACAGAGCATGCTCGAAATTAAACATTGTTTTCCACAAAATTCATTTTATTTTATTTATCCTGCCACCAGCTGTGGCGTAATCGATTTCAGCTGAACTCGTGTTTTTCGCCGCAAAATTGCTGTTCTTTTTTTCAATACCGATCTGTGAGAGTTTTAATTATTAATGAATGTGAGAGACAGCAGTAAGATGAGTTACAAAATTCACGTTAATTTAGTATCGCATGTCCGAGAATTAAATTGATGTGATTTCAATGAAGAATACTGCAAATAAAAGAGAAAAGGTGGTTTGTATATTCCGTGTTGAATTGGTCAATATAAGCATACCATCATTGAAAACATTTATTGCTTCGTGGAATTTAACGTATTTACAACCTATAGTTATTAAAAAATAACTTCTAGTGTGGAATACTTGTTCCTAACTGCCTTCGCTTATGAATGACCACAGCCTGTGAGGTGTGCCATAGTCCCAACAATACAGAGTGCAGCAGAATATCACATGTAATATATGGATGTATTTGGCGTATTGGGTCGGTAGTCCGACCTCGCCGGCCAGTTACCGGTGTCCCCCTTGCCAAATTAAATTCCCATGCTAGGGGGTAAGAGCGACATGAGGCGAACGTGACGTATTATCTTCACCGTAACTAGCAAGATATGGAGATTCAGCTTATCTTCGTCACACAGCTCTATGTTTGCCTCGACCGGGAATCGAACTCGGGACCACAGCACGGAAAGCTAGTACGCAGCACATGAGCCAACCCATGGGGTTATGTAATACACACACACACGCGCGAAAGAGAAAAGCGATAGTACAGCACGTTAGCGGGACACACACACGCCGACCTAGACGTCGATTCGCGAGGTTTTATCTGCCAGGTCTCTCCCACCAGCAGGGCCCCGCTCCAGCTGGGACAAGCTCTAATCTCCAGACTGGTATCTGGACATAAGTGTAGTAGTGTAGTACAGGTAAGAGTAAGTACATGTGTAGGTATCTTAGGAAAGAGACGGGTATAAAGATCACCAGTGACCCTTTTGCTAGAATACAGTTTCGGAACTCGAGGAGTATCGATTGAGGGAAACTTCAAACAATTCCCAATCTTCGCGGCTTTCCGCCAGAATAACTCTCCTCTAGACATACTCAAATTCTATAACCTACTATGCCCAGATGCTCAGCATGTCGCGATGTTGCCGCGCCCTCGCTGGCAGTAAGCTATACGCAATTTCCATCGCAAAATCCAAACCCAGACTCCCTGGGATCATTCTGGATTCCCTCCCTCGCAAGCCCTGAGCGACAGTCGCGCGTAGGAGGTGGAGGACAGGGCCTTCCAACTCCCATATAACGCCGTGGAGACCATTATAGTGGTTCCCTCTCCTGTAGCACCTTCTTACAGCAAATAAAATACGAACTGCTGCGAACGACACTTAAAATGTGCGTGGTTGCTGCGAAAAATGCAAGCAGTCACGTATATTACAAAAAATAGCGCCGTTGTTCGCGCTTTCTTATATGTGTATATTAAGATTGATTCATTGATTGATTTTTTCTTGTTTCCAGGCGCGTCAACTGCTTCTGTCATTAGTCCCGTTAGTGTAGTGCATGCTTTTTCGCGGAAGATGGGGGGTGATCTTCCCCCGCTGGATGGCGAGATCCGGCGTCGACCTACCGCCGGCTAGTGGGGTTTCCCCCTAACTAGGACTCTCCCACCAGCGGGGCACCGCCCCAGCCGGGACAAGCTCTAAGCTCCCGACCGGTCTCCCAGAATATGTGGCAGTGTAGTGAATGTTAGTGTAGGTGTGTGTGTAAGGGGAGAGGATAGGGCAAGGAAGAGGAAGGACAGATTGCGCGCGGTCCGTGGCCCGTTTGATAGGGTACTGCTCCGGCATTCTCCTGGTGTTGATCGGAGAAACCACGGAAAACTACCGATCACAGCAGCCGGCCGCTAGAATTCTCCTCCAGACAGTGACTGAATTCGACCTAGCTGAAAAGCTAGTGTCGAATATCCTGCCGCCGTGGGGAGTGGGAACCTAGGACCTCCCGGTCAGAGGCACTGCAGTGACATCAGTTGATGCACTGAGCTACCGCTCCCGGTGTGTGTGTGTATATTAAGAATAACTGAACATTTATTAGAAGATACATTTCATATTTCTCACAAATTAGCCAATTTTTATGAGTGGAGGTTGGCGAACCCAGCCTGCAGCTGCACCCGGCAACACCAGCCTCTTATACCATCACCCCCCAGCTTTGCCTCCGATTTTGATGGAGAGTTCAAAGGTCCTGATGGAGGAATTGAAGTGACGGCGAGCGCGGAGGGGGAGGAGGACGGCGAGACGATGGGCGTGGAAGGGGAGGGGGAGGGGAGGGTGAAGAGCGTCGTCTTACGTCACACCGGATCCGCCGGCGTCGAGGTTAAGAATCGCTAATGCGCCCCGAGGGCTGCAGAGTGCGGGTGCGTCGCGGCCGCCGCGCGATGCTAATGGGCGAGGGCAGAGGTCACGGCCGAGGGGGCACAGTGGGCCCGAACGTCACGACCGGAAAGAAATAACAAGCGGCGATGAAACAACACGTACTTTCTGGTGTATAATAAATGAAGGAAATTGATAATTTCAATTAGAACAATTTATTCATCCAAAATACAAAAATCAAAATACAAATACAAAAGCCAGGTCTCGTTCTCCAGAAGAATCGGGAGCGGTAGCTCAGTGCATTAACTGATGTCACTGCAGCGCCTCTCACCGACATATCCTAAGTTTTTTGTGTTGTAACCAGTAACATACAAAAGTAGCAATCATCTGAATGATTCCTCGGCTGACTCCTTACCATTGGAATGGCAAATCAAATAGATGCTTTCTCCTTTTTTGACCATTTTCTAAGATCCTCTACACATATTATGACACACTTTATGTGGCGTCCAAGATTGGTCCTGATCACCAAGTTTAGATTCAAGATACGAAAAATACATATTTGTAACAAAATCTTAAATGTTCCGTTGTTATTTTTTAATCACAAATATAACAAAAACTGTCATAATTGTTCTTACAAGCATGATTGAACACTTACTGTTAAACTAGTATGTTATCTTGATAGCAACAATACAAACACGTGCGCCTCCAATGAAACAATCACGACACTGCTTTTCAAATATTTTACCCTCTTTATCGTCCTAATACTTTCTCATTCTAACTTCTTCTTCTTTCTAGGGTTTTTATCTAGCCTACAGCCGGTTACCCTTTACGTCCCGATGGGACGCATATTGGACCATACACTATACCAACACACTTGCGGGATTCTCTGATCTGGGGTCAGCAGAACGCGAGGCCCTCCGCGACAACACATACATACAAAGACAAGGGACAAACAACCATGCCCTAGGCGCGACTCGAAACCGCGGCCCTTCGGACCGAAGCGCCGAGTCGGTACTCGCTCTTAGCCACCTCGACCATCCAGGTCGGCTCATTCTATCTTCATATCGTATATTTCTAGATACTCAGTGCTGCTAGATACTCTCCTTTGCCTAGCTATCCAGGTTACACAGAGAAATGTTAGAATGTGAACAAATGGTGAGTGATACGTCATTTGTAACATTATTTTTAGAATCTTCACCCTTAAAATCATAAGAATTAGCTGAGCACACACAAATATATTTTGGTCGTAAGCCTGTGATATTAGTACGTGTCACGGTTATTAAGGCTTAAGTAAGTTACATTTCTTTCTGAAACGTATGATATTGATATTGTGTAATTTGCCTCATTACTTAATCATATTCGTATACATGACAGCACTGATTATCGCATTCATGAGTACAAAGGGGTCACATGAAAAATTATTGAGTCATGGAATGTGCCATAACATTTTATTAACGAATTTATGTATCGACAAATATTGTTTAAAATGATAATATTCATAAAAGAATTATATAAAAATGTTGGTAACAATTTTCCCTTAGTGTGTAATTTGTTTAGACTATTTCATTAAATGCATTCATTCATGATATTCACGACATTAAACATTTACTTGTTACAGAGCCACTGTTCAGATTAATGATGAATTTTCAGTTGGCAATATGATAACAATCACTGGTGGGAAAATGTACAACCACTTCATCGGTCTTCCGTGAGAAGCGTTTATAACATTATGCAAACAATTGTGCATTAATTTCCGTTGTAAAGCTCTATTGCAACACACATATTGTGTCTATTGATGAAAGCAAGGTCCTGTGTTGTCTAAAGACGACACAGGAAAAGCTACTACAAAGCAAATTGGCACAGCATAATCATACAAAGGATATTTATGGAAATAATTCTGTGCATAATGTAACAATGTTCGCCCAACTACTGTGTAGAATGTTTTTTCGCACTATTGTATGTTAACTGGAAATACTCTCACTATGAAACACATACTGAATAATGAATGCATGTTCATGCAATTACCTAGCTTTTATTGGAAACTCAGAAATAAAGAAAGAAGGAAATAAAGAAATTAGGTGATTTTCTAATCGTAACAGATCAAGGTAAACTCACGCTATATTGTCTTCTTTCAAAAGCAGGTAGATCAAACATTTCTGATGCATTCCCTTTCCATATTCATGATCGAAGTTTCGAAACGCAAACCATTACAAAACAACCGCAACATACAAAGACAAAATCCGCAACGATTAAGAACAAAAACATGAAAAAGTGGCACGGCACACACAGGTGCTTGCGTTGCAATAGTCGTCGTTCCAGGCGCAGCCTAGGGTGTCTTTTGTAGCAAAGCTTTGCAAATTGGAGTGCATAAGAGTGCGTCGTGCGCTTTTCCATGGAAATGAAAAATCCGCGTTTTCAGCATCCTCAACAAAATGAGCGCGCATGGCCCACGAGAATAGTCGCAAGCTGCCTGGGGCTCCACGACGCATTCTGCCTTTCTCTCTGCTGCCATAAACCTTGTCGCACGTACATGACACAGTGGTCTGTATTGCGAATATGCAACACACAACAAAAGAACTTTAGGCCCATAAATTTTCATAACAACTTACTGCAATAACGTGTGAATAAATGTAATTAAAAACCCGCAACTGGACCTTCGCAATGATTAAAGTTTCAAGTTCCAGTCTGCCCCGTTTTCGATACCTGCTAAATAAATATTCTCCACTGCCTTGATGAGAGATCTAGATGTCAGTTGCTCTAAAACGTCGTCTCGAGTTTTTCTCTGATCATATTTAAGTGAATACAGTTCCCTTAAGTACTTATGACCGCGCGATCATTCCTTCCCCATCCATTCTTCATTTCCATTCTTACAAGCTAGCGATTGGAGTTATAGTGATATTTTTAGAAGTTAGCTAGATCGATTATAGGTTTTATTCCTAGAAGATAGCGATTGTATTGCGTAAACATATTGAAGTGCATTGGTCGTGATACATTTCTCTATTTGAATCCCGATATAAAATAACGGAATATCATAGTGTCAATGGTCAAAAAGGTTAAATATATACAGGAAAACTTCGGTATAAATTAGAAATAACTAGCTAGGCTTTAATTGCAATAATATTTGACATTGAGATTCACAGCAAATTTTTAATTCCAAATCTGCAACCATCCTACGGCCCATTACCCACCATCGTTAGGCCCATCTCTATTGACCGACCAAATGTCTAACAAGTGACGAATACTAGGGGGACAGCAGCACGTTTCCTGAGAATGTGCCACGTAGGGGATAAGGGAAATAATAAAAAAAATTGAATAAGATGGTCTTGCACAATATTTGATTACTATAATGGCCATGAGTCTTGATTACAATGTGAAATGATATTACAGCTCGTCAACATTTTGGAGTTTTATAATTACGTCTTCTGAACTTCTAATTATCACTACATTTTATTTTAAATACATTACTCACATACACCTTTTTGCACCATAATCGTGAGAAATTAACATCTTAATAATTAAAATCTATTAATAATTATTGAGTGTTGCAAGTGGACATATACGGTATATTTGAATTGTTTGTAGACATTTTCCTTGTTGAAATAGTTATTTTAAAAAAAAAACTACGGTGGTGAAAATTATAATATTGTAATATTCAACAATAAAAAATTATTGAAAGTAGAGAGTACAATGTATTTATTTTACAAATAAGTTTATTATAATGGTCATTCTATTTTATTGAAAATGGGTGGTTCCTTTCCTTTACTAATATTATTCTCTCAAAATGTTTAAAAATATCGTATCTACATTGAGTCGTGATATTCTGACATGAGTTTGCATCTCTTTCGAAAAATAATGTTCATGTATAACGATGGAAGTTATTAACACCCTTTGCAGACTCACTTATAACAATTACTATAAAAACACTCATTTCCAAGCACTCTATAAGAAATCCACTGCTTTTATATCAATTCATTGCTGTCCTTTTTGTGACATGAGGTTCATTCTTCTCAACTGTTTTTACGGTACTGTCAGTATACATAATTATATTGAGTAAACATGTTGAAAAACGTTGGTTGTGACACATTTCTCCTTTGTTAATCGTGCTATTGAAGATTACAATAAAGTACTGTTGATGAACAATACGGTAAAATGTGTACTGCGGAACGTAGGGATAAACTAGAAATAATTAGCAAGACTTTAATTGTAATCATCTTTGACTCAAAGCAAACTTAACTCAAAGCAAAATTTTAATAATAAATCTACATGAAATGTGTGAATTTTATCTTGAAACATTAAAACACAAGTGGTCTGAAGCAGCGAAAATGCTGCCGAGCAATAACACACATAATATGAAACAGTATATTTTAATATAATATATTTTTTAATATATTTTTTAAAAAAGTAACATACACTGCTCAAAACATCAAATACAATAATCTCATCTAACACTACAATAAATTAAATATTTTAACAAAATCAGCCCTTTCAAATATTGTAATTACATAGATTACACAGTTCAGCAGGCAATGGACACACAATACAAAACATTTTTTCATACCGAGAGTATTGAAAACGTATATCCAAACGCAAGATGTTAATAGCAAATATTGAAGGTGGTTTGGCTCTTCATTGGAGATGTGTTATGACATGAAATAATCTGTATTGTAATAAATGTCGCTTTAAGTATGGTAATTTAATCTGTACCGGCCTTTCTAGAATAGATGGTATGACACAATCAAATATTCGCATTGCCTAGTCAAAATTGAAACTGTTTCACTGTATTTGAACCGTTAACCCCCAGTTCTTGGGTATCTAACGAAACCAGAAATACATCTCACAAAACCGGAGCCTGCATGTTTGCTTCTTTGTTGTTGTTTTTTTACTTTTTATTTTTTACTGACGTTGGAAGCTAATAAATTGATACATTACGATTACAGTTTACCCACGAGTTTGGACGCAATGTGCATTACATTTACGTACAGCATATTGCATATATAAAAATTAAATATTTTGAAATTTAATGATTTCTTAAAAAATGTCGGAAAAACCATTAGCAGAAACAAAATAAATTTTTGACAGACGAGCAACATACATGCGTTCATACTTAATATAAAGGGGTGTTTTCCATAGACTTTTACTTTCCTGTGCAAGTATGGGGTACATTGCATTGCATACTGTCCCGGAAACTGTTCATTAAATTGTCCCTCTTGTCATTGTTCTCCTGGACACAAAACGCTTTTGTTTTAAAAACCGCTGACATTTTGTTCTGAATGTAAAGTAATTCGGGTTTAAAACGCATGTACTTTTAAAATGGAACAAAATATATCTCCCAACACAATGTCAAGAAGTTTAAAGATTTTTCCAGAAATTTATTTAACAACGTTTACAAACATAGACGATTCCCTCATAAGGTATGGCAGAAAATACAGCTAGACAACGCAGTACTTTAGTCAGTTTGTTCATTATGTACAGTAATACGATGAACATGTGACAAGTTCACTGAGTTCTGCTCACACTCAACAATGAAAAAGTCGGACACACGTTCAATTCTCCCAGTCCTTTACAATTGCCTTGTGAACTTTAGTGTGCGAGTAGTTATCTCACTGACCTCTGATACTCCTTTTAGTGAGATGCACATGATCCAACCCGGACCATAATACCAGGCGAATGCTGGAGCAGTGACCTTAACACACGGTGCACTAACCACGCGAGTTCTTTCCTTTCTGTTCCTTGACCTATCGTCAACTATTACACACACACGCACGCACACACACACACACACACACACACACACACACATGTCCAGACATACCGGGATGCCAGTCGGAAACTTCAAGCGTGTCCCGGCTGAAGCAGTACTCTGCTGGTGGGAGATACTCAGTTTGGGTAAACCCCGCTACCTCACGGTAGGTCGGCGCTAGAACTCGCCACCCATCGGGAGAAAATCACCATCACCTCCCGACTTAAAAATATGCATTACACTCACGGGACGAATGGCCTATGCAGTTGACGCTTCCAGCATCACTAAACAATTCATCAAAATCAGGCTGGAGGTAACGACAAAAGCCTAATATTTGTGCATGGAAGAGGCGACGGGAGTGGAAATGGCGGCGGAAAGGAGGTAGTATCGGGGTGGGTGCGGGAGCGGTAAAGAGGGTAGACGCGCATCGCGGGCAAAAACGGCGATGTGTGCGCGTGGCGAGGGGGGAGGGGGCTGAGGGGAGACCCGATCGCTGCGGTGGAGTTGCGGGACAGCGGCGGCGAGAGGCCAAGGTCGAGGGCTGTTCGCCGCCGCCGGCGCTTGAAAGCGGACACCGCTTCCGCGCGCTCTTCCAAGAAGGGCCAGGCGGGCGGCGTCGGGCGAAAGGGCCGCGCGCTCGGCCGAACGGCGGGGAAGAGGCCGAGCGAAAGGGGACATTCAAGGGGGCGGTGGAGGGGACAGCGTGTCGGGTGAGTGAAGTGAGGAAGATGAAGAAGGAGCAGGTAATGCGCGGCTGATGAAGAGAGACGTGGTGGGTGGGTGGTGAGAGCAGGTGAAGTGGAACGGATGAAGATGGGCAGATGAAGGGCAGACGAACAGCGTCACGTGAAGAGGGCAGTGTGAAGGGGGATGAATGAAGAGGGAGATGTGAAGAAGGGCAATAGGGGGGGGGGGGAAGGGAGGGGTAGATAATGAGGATAGGTGAAGAGCGGCTGTGGAGGGGCGGTAAAGGGCGACACTGGCAAAGGGTCCTGTGAAGGAAGGACAATGAGGGGGAGGGGTGGGGGGGCGTAAAGGGGAAGGGGGTGAAGAGTGTGGGTGGTCCCCGTCCTGGCGCTCGAGTGCTGCGCAAATACAGCGGCCGTGCACACCACTCCCTCTGGCGCCCACGCACATGGTGGCCTCGTTCGGAGGAACGCGTTTTGCAACAAATGATCTTATTCCGTTTCTTTACCTCTTACTAATTAGAGTCGAAAAGAATTAGTTAGACCTTGAGTTATAGATAGACAACTTCTTGACTCTCATTAAAAGTTCTTCAGTCATTTGTGTGTTGCCGGTCATAATACTAACTGCTAATATTGTAAAGATACCATATGACAATTGCTTAGAGTGAATGACGTAATGTTGACATTTATATATCAGTAAAGATCTGATATAAATATTTATATAATAATCTCAACTGACTATGCCCTAACTCAGTTCTGGTAATATTACATGCAAATCAATGGATTTAACAGAGAATAAATACATTTGTTAAAAGTATAAATATTTATGTTTCACGTGCGTGCTACCGCTTTTGATAGTCCGTTGACGCCCGTAAAAGATAAAATATTTTTATTTTTACGTAATTTATTATTTATATTATGTGTATTTACTTTCATATATCCCTCTAATCTCTCATAACCCTCTCCTGTAATTTCCCCCAAAACAAAACACGCAGTGCCATTTAACTGTTTTCATATCTCCCTCGTAACGACAATCCTATCAATCCAGGGATGTTATGCAATATATGTCGATCTCCGTATCGAAGGCATTAACAAGCAATAATGTTTCAATAAAAATTCCCCTCAATGTATTGTATGGCTTTCAGATCACATTTTCTCTTCAGTATATCAATTATCTTTCAGTAGGGTCCAAGAAAAAGGTAAAAACAGCTCTTTAAAGATTGTGTTAGATGACAATTCTCATCAGGACTTTAGTTATTTTGAACATTAGTACTGTAAATTTATGCAGAATTCCTCCATCTACAACAATTCAAAAATACTTAGCAATGTACTTTAAATATTTTATACACACGTTATTGATTGAAAATGTATTAAACAAGAAAATAGAAAAATACTTGGAATCGCAAAAAGGTCATAAAAATGGAAATATATAAAGGTTATATTAATTCGAAAATTTATTGTTTGGGAATTTATAAGATCGCTTAAACAATGTGATGGTTTAATAAATGGCAAAAATACCTCCTTCAAGACAGCTCATGTTCTATGAATTTGTATTATGAAACGAATAGGACTGGTTGTATATTCAAGTTAAGTGTCCTCTTGCAATCCATCACCAATATAGACGAAAACTTTAAAGAATGACCCACAAAAGTCCACCATTCCGTGTTTTTTTATTCAGAAAGCGAGTTTACAATATGTATCTACGAGTTCTAAATAACACTACATGGATGTAGTTTGCAAAATTGAGGACGATTGGTACACACAATTAAGCGTTCTAGATAACGATAGATAAATATAATTTGAATACAAAATTACTTCTAAAATATCACATATATAAAATGTTTTCTGGTCTGTTATGATCATATGCAGAATATTGAGTTTTTTTCTGGAAGTCATATTTAAAGGGATTCAAACAGACAATGGAACCTGCTGTTAGAAACATAATTAAAATATACAGGAGGATAAAACACCATGCCATCAGCTATTACACTCTAAAAAAGTGTGAATTTGTTTCAAATTCGCTACAGTCTGTAGCGGTATTATCACACAAAGAATAATGGGTTGCAGAATAACACATTACAGGATCAGTCATTTCGGATGTAATAACACACAATAATGAGTTTATCAAAAATTCAAAGGGTGGCAAGTTCGAATCTCGCTAGGATGTTTTCTTGTAGACTTTAACATAGTGGGAATCTCCCAGAGAGCCATGTATAAGCTTTCAACACTCTTCCTTCAATTCCCGGCTGGCCTGGGCAGCGTAGGAGTTGCAGCATCTCGATGCACTTTGTCCCTTTCCTCTCATACTGGAGTAAACGCGGGGGGACCACATGCTATACAGCACCATTTTCATGCAGAATGACCGATATGGGCTAATGCGTTCCATCGGTTGAATGGATGGAGACTCGTTAGTACCACAGACGCTGCACGCAGAGTAACAAGTCTCAGCAGGACTTCAGGAGGCACCCAAATGTTCAAAGACGAATTATAGAAATACATGAGGTTGTTTGTCATAATATTACCGCTAATTCGTGCTCTAAAATTTTATTCTCATTGGTACAATTACCCTTACAAATTGTTCTGGGTAATTTTTGCGAATTCTGTCGAACGATGAATGCCAATCGCAACGCCCTCCTCGCAAAAATCCAACTTGTACAAAGACATCAAGTGTCATTGGTGAATTATTTGCTTACAAGCAAAGTGCCCTCTAGTCTCTGAACTTCAATCCCATAAGTAACATTGCCAAAAATTTGTCGCGCCTTTTTTTAGTATAATAGTGTGCTATATTATCTACAGTTTTTATAACTATTCATTACTGCAAATGAGGGAAGATTTTATTCGCATTTCGAACCTTTTAGGAACGGTAGAGGCTATTGTAGATGGCGCACTAATTTAAATAACGAATTTCCTAACAACTGCACCAATTACTTTGAAACCTCATAACATAAATTAAATATTATCAGGTGGCTCATTCACAGCGTGCTAGCTTCCTGTGATGTGATCCCCGGTTTAACTACCCGCCGAGGCAAAAATAGAGCTGTATCTTCCTTTATAATCGTCTCAGTTTCTATAGATGTACAAAAAAGGAAGTTCAGGCACGACAAATATGCTATAAACGGCGGAGAGAATAATACATCATGGTTAACTCACGTTTAAGTTTCATCCAGAGGTGGATAATGAATAAAAACATGACACAAACCTGGGAACATCGCTAGCTGACAAAAGTCAGATTAAATGCACCTTAAAATGCCAAATTTGTACATGAATACATGTTATCAGTTGCACAATTCTCTTTCAACATCTTCAGATTATATATCGGTTATATTATATTATTTATCAGTTAGAAAAAGTTGCTTCAATTGTAACACACGCAAAAAGGCAACAGAGACAGTGCCCGCTTCTAGACAGCATTCGCAAAATCCTTCTCCTGGTTGGTTGGTTAGTGGTTTCGGGCGCGTCCACAGCACAGGTCATTACTCCCGTAAGTGTAGTGCATGGTTTTTCCTCGGGAGTTGACGGTGGTCTTCCCCCACTGGATGGCGTGATCCGGCGCCGACCTACCGTCGGCTAGCGGGGTCTCCCCCTAACAAGGACTCTCCCACCAGCGGGTCACCGCCCCAGCCGGGCCAAGCTCTAAGCTCCCGATCGGACTCCTGGAATACATGGTAGTGTAGTGCATGTTAGTGTAAGTGTGTATGTGTGTGTGTAAGGGAGAGGATAGGACAAGGAAGAGGAACGAAAGATCGCGCGCGGTCCGTGGCCCGTTTGGTAGTGTACTGCTTCGGTATTCACCTGGTGTTGATTCGAGAAACCACGGAAAACTACAGTGCAGCCAGCCGCTACAATTCTCCTCCAGACAGTGACTCAATTCGACCAAGCTGAAAAGCTAATATTGAAAATCCTGTAGCCATCAGAACTGGAACCTAGGACCTCCTGGCCAGAGGCGCTGTAGTGACATCAGTAGATGCACTGAGCCACCGCTCCCGATGTAAAATCCTTCCCCCTCACAAATAACCGGATAACCGTTCTAATCGGCACGCACCTCCGACTTCGAGCGCTGTTGTCCTTTACGCGAGGCCGGCGCAGTGCTAACGCAGGCTTTCCCCGCGCGCCCTTGCAGCACTAGCTTCCAGCAACGCGCTGTTTACTGTGGCAACACGCCGCTCCAAACGACCGCCCGGGTAAACTAAATAAACCCCCGAAACAAATAAATTCGCCGCGGCCCGTTTCGTCTCGCCTCTTCCCGCCTCGCCCTCGGGCGATGCCTTGCTCCGCTGCGGCGCCGACCAACCCTGCTCCAGCCAGCAACACCCCGAAGTAACCCCTTCCACCGGCCCACTCCAACTCTGACCCGCCCTCTACAGCTCTCTTTACCCTGAGCCGCTCTAGGGTGGGCCCCTTCACACACACCTCGACCTGTCTCGTTATTACAACACTCTCTCGTCAATCACTCTCGTTCCTCAGGTCCTGCCTGCTCTCTTAAATTTGCCTCGCCTCCTCTCAGATCCAAACCGCTCTCCTTGGCGTCCATTTCAACTGATCCACTCTGACCAGTTCTCTTCAACTATCTTTACCCTGAGCTATTCTATGGTCGGTCCGCCACACACACCCTGACCTGTTTCGTAATTTCAACCCACTCTCTTTCCACGGGTTCAGCCTGCTCTCTTAAATCTGTTTCGCCTCTTCTCAGATCCAACTCTCCTTGGCGTCCATTTCACTGACCATTCTGACCAGTTCTCCAACTCTCTTTACCCTGACCTATCTAGGTCGGTCCATCACACACACCCTGGCCCGTTTGGTAATTTCAGCCCGCTTGAGTTCTTCCCCTTTCGTAAATTCAACCCCAACACAATTCATTTCTTCCCCAACTCTCTATGTGCCCATCAATTACAGTGATAGCCTGCACAACACCCATGATGTCGTCTCCACCTCACTCCACCATAGTTCACCTCGTTTTGAACTCCTCCAACCCCGTAACGCCTCGCATCATTTTACCGGCGTAGGGCTTTCTACCCCCCCCCCTCAACCCTCATTCTCTCACCAACTACATTCTCTCCTGCCCTCTTCTGCTACCTGTTATCCTGACAGCGTAGCGAACCTATTCCTCTCAACCCTCGCCGCTTCACCCCACCCCACTGTTTTCCGTCTTCTCGATATCGCGCCGTTCGCAATGCCCGCAGGGAGCCTGACGGGTGGGAGGTTGGGAAGGCTGACAAGCAGTTGAGAGCGAAGGAGGGCGGGTGGAAGAGGTGGAGGGAAGAAGGGGCGAACGGGGGGGGAGGAGGGGAGGGGGGGAGGGAGGTAGAGGGAGGGGGGGAAGGAAAGGTTGGAGGGAGGGAAGGGAGGGATGGAGGGAGGGGGAGAGGGAGGGAAGAAGAGTGGGCAGGCGGGTGTGGGGCGGATGTGGGGGCGGGCGAGCGGGCAGGCGGGGGGGGTGGGGGCCGGACGAAGCTGACGTGGCGGGAGTATGTCGGGGCGGGCGCATGTCGGGACGGGCAGGCGGGGGGATGTCGGGGTGGGGAAGGATATCGGGGCGGGCAGAGGTCGGACCGGGCGCGGGGGGGGGGGGGGGGGGGGGGGCGGGGGGCGGGGCAGCCAGAGCACTACAGGCAAAAGGCGGAACGGCGAGCAAACAACTCGTTTCCCGACTTGCGCCCACTGGCCTTTAGGCTTCCATCGCCCACCTGCCCACCCGCCGGCACGTAATTAAACATTCCCTCCGAACTACCTTTTTTCCTCTCTGGTGTTAAAATCTTTATTTGCTGAAAGCGTCTACTGGATTTGCGCAGTGTTCGCATTTTATTGGTTTAACTGCGCTCTGGCAAGCGGGAAGAAGAGCAGTGAAGGCGAGTAGAAAAGATTTTTCAGAACGAATATTATACCGGTAGAAGATTATTTTGCTTGTAAAGCATCGAAACTTTGCCAAAATATGTATATAGCCGGTATTGAAAATAATTCTTGTGCAGAAAAAAATATGCAAAATGCTTCCAAAACATTTTACTATATCTTTAAAGTTTGCTCTAAAATCTTTTACGTCAAGTCTACCACTATTTGTTTGGTTATGTTTATTTTATAATATATTGTTTTAGTTCTTTTTTTTGCTGTTTTTTAAGATTTCTCTCAGGGTAAATCAGTTTAGAATTAATAAAGAACTTAAGTCAAATATTTTTCATATTTCAATACAACAGCCATTTACATGATAAGAGACTTTTCTTTTATACGCACATTTTTTTGTTTCATGCTCACTTTTTTAATGAAGTTTTGATTTAAAAAATACTTAATCAAGGAAAAGTAGTGAAAATATTATACTTTTTAAGGTATAAACAATCCATCACAGAAATAGTGGTTTGATTTCCATGATGTAAACATCTCTATTATGTCTTTATTCAAGTTTTTTTTAGTTAGATGATTTATTAAAACTATAATGAAGACACCCTTCGAAATTTAATCCTACTACCTTTACTACTATATACGGCACGATCAGCATGGTGTACAAGAATACGTTGTATTAATTAATTATATTAGTATTTTTGTTCAAATCCTATGAATTACATAGCACTGCTGTAATTATACACATATAATTTTATGGAGTAAAATTAGAGCAAAAGTGTGAGTTTGAGATTTTATCTAGAGTTTTCTTACCAGATATAAGATTATTTTTATTCCATTCTAATAAGGGTGTTCTCAGTTAAAATTGAAAGTATTATTCTACGTTACTAAGATATTTTATTGCTTCGCTTCACATTTTTAATTAGAAGGAACTGATTAATTTACTACCTTTTTGTTATAAGTAAGTGCCCTTCGTTTTTGCGATTCATTGCTTTTCATACAAGTTTCATTTTTTTCACTAAATAGTATTTGTAATCTTTATTTAATAGACCAGGAACAATAGCTTTATGTCAAGAGTCAAAAGAAGAATGGTTAAAGAATATCCTGCAAAGTAAAAGAACTGGCAAGAAATGTCTTCTAAACCATGAAAAACCCAGAACTCTGATAAAAGAAATTATTTGCTTATGCAAACCAATGAAAACGATTGACCACAGAAGAGTAGGCATAGTTATAGCAACAAGACATTACGTAAAGGCACCGGTAATTGTCATACCATTAGCAGTTGACACTTTCAAATACACAACAAACCATTCAACTCAAAATGATTTACAATGCATATGGCTCCACGTACAGAAATTGTATTTATTTTCTAATTTATATGCATTATATTTGAAGTTCAACTACTGATGTGTCAAGTACCGTTATTTCATATTTAAAAAAATATGATAAGTTCACTAGCTAATAACATTATCAAGGCAGTCTAAATGTAGCTATCGTAAATAAAAATAGTATTGACAATTGCGCCCACCGCTGTCAAGTCAAATTCTCTTTGAAACTAGGCTCTCAGAAAATTGCCGACGAAAGCCAACGCCGCCGGGTGGACGAAAAGTAACGTGGCAACGCAGCGACTTCCTATAGCTCCGTCCCTTCCCTCTCCGCCGCGTCAATTAGACGGGAAAGTCTTTTTTTATTGGCCTTTGCCATCAGAGCCGCCGGGGTTTTATATCGGCGCTTTGTCAGGTTAGATCGATACCTTTCGAGGCTGGAGGGACAAGCCGAGTGGGGTCGGCCTCGCAACAGTTGCCGCGTTACGAACGATAAACCTCGGGCTGGATCAGAAGTAGCATTACAGTTGCCTGGGTTGCGCCGCTGACCAGAAGATCTTAGGGTTCCAATCCCGTTGGTGGTGTGTTTCCAAACCTAGATGCAGAGCTAGGTCCTGTATGGAGGAGGATTCTGGCAGATGGTTGCTCTTATCGAACCAGTACCGGGAGCGGTAGCTCAGTACATCAACTGATGTCACTGCAGCGCCTCTGACCGGGAGGTCCTAGGTTCCCACTCCCCACGGCGGCAGGATATTCGACACTAGCTTTCCAGCTAGGTCGCATTCAGTCGCTGTCTGGAGGAGAATTCTAGCGGCCGGCTGCTCTGATCGGTAGTTTTCCGTGGTTTCTCCGATCAACACCAGGCGAATGCCGGAGCAGTACCCTAACAAACGGGCCACGGATCGCCCGCTATCTGTCCTTCCTCTTCCTTGTCCTATCCTCTCCCCTTACACACACACTTACACTAACATGCATTACACTACCTCATATTCCAGGAAACTGGTCAGGAGCTTAGAGCTTGTCCCGGCTGGGGCGGTGCCCCGCTGGTGGGAGAGTCCTGGTTAGGGGGAAACCCCACTAGCCGACGGTAGGTCGGTGCCGGATCTCGCTATCCAGCGGGGGAAGATCATCGCCATCTCCAGAGAAAAAAAACATGCACAACACTGACGGGACTAATGACCGAAGCAGTTGACGCGTCCGGAAACACGAAAAAATCAATCAATCCATTTCCTGTGCCGGAGCCCTGAGTTGGCACGGTCAATTTTCAGGACAAAACTTTACAGATACTTTCAGGAATTGACAAAAATAAAAAAAAAATGCACACGTAAATTTTCAATGCCTTGGTCTATTTGGAGTTCAATACCAACAGGAATACCTCCAACGTAGATACCTACAAAATATGCCAATATTAGCATTGTCAACAAACTCCAGAAGCAGAAGTTGCAAGTAAGAAAACCAACAAGACAAAATATGAAATTTGTACAGGAAATTTACACGGGAAAGCACTTCTTAAATGTGAAAAGTGTAATAAAACATAATGAAGCAAATCCCATGCACGTTTGCGAAGTTGTATTAGTAAAATTTTCTCATACATTCTCAAATTCACTTTCATCATTTTTACAGATTTTTTGCATCATCGGAAAACATTCTTGATTTTTGATCCACACAAGTCGAATGCCGGAGCAGTAACCTAACAAACGGGCCACAGACCGCGCACAATCTTTCCTCCCCCTTTCTTGTCCTAACCTCGCCCCTTACACACACACACACAAAAACACACACACCTACATGCACTACACTACTCGGCAGCTTAGAGCTTGTTCCGGCTGAGACGGTGTCCCGCTGGTGGGATGTTTATCAGCCGGTTCGTGAAAATTCTGCTATCCGACGCGAAGGTCGGCGCCGGATCTCACCATCCAGCGAGGGAAGATCCCTAGCCACCTCCCGAGCAAACGAACATGCACTAGATTTACGGGACTAATGACCTTAACAGTAGGCGCGCCCGGAATCACTCATCCATCAAAGAAATACTGGTATTTAATGCCAGCACATGTCAAGAACCACTAGAAATTCCGTGTTTTCAAAATTTAATGCTGAGAGGCTTCATAACTTGAGGCAATATACTAGATCAAGTATTTAATGCGTGACTTTTGTCACGTGTGTATAGTACTAAGATAAAGGAACAAGCGGATTTTATGTGCTTTTCATATGCACACGAAAGTTTGTATTTTTGCACAAATAAGTTGTGTTATCCAAACGAAAACCATTGCAACATTTTTCAGTACATTTCCTGTTTAATCACTTATCGCGGTTTTCATGTCGAATCGCTCGGGACATCCGGAACACGTTTTGAGTTTATTCATTAAATTATGAGTTTAAAGATTCATTTCCAGAGCAGGAAAAGAACGGGATATTCGTGAAGGTAGCATTGACATGTATTTCACGAAAATTATGTACATATAATTCAAATATTATTATATCTTTAAGAATCTAATCCACAGTTTATGAAATATAAGAAGCATTACAACTAAGTACTATTGCATTTCTTCTGGAGGGAAATGCACTACTTATAGAATCATCTATTATTTTCTGAGTGAATGTTTATTTTCATCGTATCCGATTCTATAATCATTAGATAAAATTTTCGCGTGGCAACACTAATGTTTTTAGACTTATTTAAGGTATATGCAATACATTATTATATTAATATATTTCTGATACATTTAATCACCCCGTGGAGTTTCTCTTACTTATCACATACATCATCCAAGGATAATCTTAGATATATCAAGTATTCGTCAGCAACGAGGTTTGTAACAGGAAACTTGAAGATGGACTACAAGAAAACAATATGTGTTTTAAATGGCATAGTTCTAAAAAACGAAAATAAATATGAACGCAAACAAGAACAATGGTGTTCTCGATGTTTTTCAGGCCTCCGCTGCCCTGAAAGAAAGAGTTTGTTTCGGTTGCAGAAAGGAATGTTTCGTTTGCGGATAAAAATATATATCAGAAATAGAAAGAATTTCGACGCGAATTGTGCTGGAACTGGAAATTTACAGCTGCAGGAAGCGAAGAAATCCTCGGAACACATTTCTAAGACCCAATCGCCCGTGAAGCAAAACCCGGACGCGCCGTCAGCCTTCGTTCAGCCACCTCACACTGAGAAGGAACTTGGGCGCTCCCGTCGGGGTTCGTCTTTTTAAATTGACTTTTTTTTTATTGTGTAAAACCAAGGGTTTTTCTTCCCGGGATTTTGAAAAATTTTTTATCCCCCCCCCTTTTTCGTTTTTCCTTTTTACTTATCCTTTTTCATGTCGTCCCGGGCTCCCCTTTTGGACATTTTTGATTAAAAAATTCTTTCCGGCGGGCTTTCTTTACTTGACTTTTTTCCGAATTGTTAAAATTTCTTTTTTTTTTTTAGCCACATTTTAAAAAATTCTTTCCCTGCGTTTCCGGTCCTTTTGCACTTTACGGGGGGTTTTTATTTTTTTTCGTTCATAATCTTTTTTTCCCCCCCCACAAGTTTTTTTTTGGGCTTTTTTTTTTTTTCCAAATCCCCTTTTTCCCTTTTTTCCTCTTTAAAAACTTAAAAACTTTTTGCCGGGTTTGTCGCGAAAGGGCCGCTTTTTTTCTTTCTCGGGCCAAAAAAAGCTTGCCATTTTTCACCCCCTCCCGGGGTTTGTTTCTTTGCGGGGCTTTTGCAAAAAAAATTAAAATTCGAAAAAAAAATTTGCCTTTTCCTTTCAGCCAAAAAAAATTCGGGCATTTAAAACCCCCCCCGGGCCCGGGCCGCCTCCCTTCTTAAACCTTAAAAGGGGTTGGGGCGCTGTGGGGTCAAATCCTTTTCCTTTTTCTCGCCCCCCGGGGGCCCTTTGGCCTTTTAAATTCCCCTCTTTTCCGGGGTTTCCCCCCCTCCCCCCCCCCCTTGCCCACCCCTGGCCAAAATGCCGTTCCCCCCCCCGGCCCCTTCGCTTTTTTTTTTCCCCTCCCGTTTTCCTTTTTACGTTCCCTCCTGCAATCCCCCCCCGGCCACATCTTGTTTTTTCATCCCCCGCTTTTCCGCTCCTCTTTCTTGACGTTGCCGTCATTGTCGCCCCAAATGCCTTTTTCCCCTTTCCCTCGGCCCAGTCGCTTTTTCATCCCCCCGCTTTTCCCGCTCCTCTTTACGCGTTCCCGTCATTGTCGCCCCAATGCCTTTTTCCCCTTCCTCGGCCACATCTTTTTCATCCCCTCCGCGTTTCGCTCCTCTTTCGACGTTGCCGCATTGTCGTCGCCAATGCCTTTTTCCCCTTCCTCGCCACATCTTTTTCACCCCCTCCGCGTTTGCCCCTCTTTTGACGTTGCCGTCATTGTCGTCTAATGCCCCCCCCCCCTTCTTCCCTTCCCCCCCGGCCCCCCCCCGGGTGCCCCCCCCCCCGTTTTTTCCCCCCTCGCTTTCCCGCCCTCACTTGACGTTGCCGTCTTGTCTGAATGCCTTTTTCCCCTTCCTCCCCCACATTTTGCTTTTTCATCCCCTCCGTTTCCGCTCCTCTTTCCACGTTGCCGTCATTGTCTCAAATCCCTTCCCCCTTCCTCGGCCACATTCTTGCATTTTCATCCCCCGCGTTTCGCTCCTCTTTGCCGCTTGCCGTCATTGTCGTCAAATGCCTTCCCCTTCCTCGGCCACTTTCTTGCATTTCATCCCCCCGGGTTTCCCTCCTCTTTACTTGACGTTGCCGTCATTGTCGTCGCCGATGCCTTCTTCCTTCCCTCGGCCACATTTTTGCATTTTCATCCCCCCCGCGTTTCCGCTCCTCTTTACTTGACGTTGCCGTCATTGTCTCAAATGCCTTTTTCCCCTTCCTCCCCCTTTCTTGCATTTCTTTTCCCTCCGCTTTTCCCTCCTCTTTCCAACGTTGCCGTCATTGTCGCCCCAATCCTTTTTCCCCTTCCTGGGCCCCTTTCTTGCATTTCACCCCCTCCGCGTTCCGCTCCTTTTTCGACGTTGCCGTCATTGTCCCCCAATGCCTTTTTCCCCTTCCTCGGCCACTCTTGCTTTTTCCCCCCTCCGCGTTCCGCTCCTCTTTTGACGTTGCCGTCATTGTCGTCGAATCCCTTCTTCCCCCTGGCACATTCTTGCTTTTTCATCCCCTCCGCGTTCCCTCCTCTTTTGACTTGCCTTTGTCGTCGCCAATCCCTTTCTTCCTTCCTCGGCCACTTCTTGCATTTTCTCCCCCCCGCGTTTCCGCTCCTCTTTGCCCGTTCCCGTCATTGTCGTCAAATCCCTTTTTCCCCTTCCTCGGCCACATTCTTGCTTTTTCATCCCCCCTTTTTCCGCTCCTCTTTCGCGTTGCCGTCTTTCGTCGCCAATCCCCCTTCTTCCCTTCCTCGGCCACATTTTGCTTTTTCATCCCCCCCGCGTTTCCGCCCCTTTTCCGCGTTGCCGTCATTTCGTCCCAATGTTCTTCCTTCTGGCCACATTCTTCTTTTTCCCCTCCCGTTTCGCTCCTTTTTCCCCACGTTGCCGTCATTGTCGTCATAATGCCCTTCCCCTCGGCCACATTCCATTTTCATCCCTCCGCTTTTCCCTCCTCCCCGCGTTGCCGTCATTTCGTCGCCAATGCCTTCTTCCCTTCTCGGACATCTTTTTTCATCCCCCGCGTTCCGCTCCTCTTTGGCTTTTGGTCATTGCGTCAAATCCCTTTTTCCCCTTTCCCTCCCCATTTTTGCTTTTTCATCCCCCCCGCTTTTCCCGCTCCTCTTTGACGTTGCCGTCATTGTCTCCCTCCCTTCTTCCTTCCTCGCCACATTTTTGCATTTTCATCCCTCCGCTTTTCCGCCCCTTTTTTGACGTTGCCGTCATTGTCCCCCAATCCTTCTTCCCTTCCTCAGCCATTCTTCATTTTCATCCCTCCGCTTTCCGCTCCTTTTCCCCTTCCTATTGTCGTCAAATCCTTTTTCCCCTTCCTCGGCCACATTCTTGCATTTTCCTTCCCTCCCGCGTTTCCGCTCCTCTTTACTTGACGTTGCCGTCATTGTCGTCGCCAATCCCTTTTTTTCCCCCCCCCTTTTCCTTCCCCCCCCCCAAACCCCAACCATTTTTTTTGGCCATTTTCTTTTTCCCCCTCGCGTTTCCCTCCTTTTTCCCCGACGTTGCCGTATTGTCGTCAAATGCCTTCTTCCTTCCTGGCCACATCTTGCATTTTCATCCCCTCCGTTTTTCCGCTCCTCTTTATTGACGTTGCCGTCATTGTTCAAATGCCTTCTTCCCCCTCGGCCACATTCTTCCTTTTTCATCCCCCCTTTTCCGCTCCTTTTCGACGTTGCCGTCTTGTTCCCAATCCTTCTTCCCTTCCTCGCCACATTCTTGCATTTTCCCCCCTCCGCTTTCCCGCTCCTCTTTCGCTTGCCGTCATTGCGTCAAATCCTTTTTCCCCTTTCCCTCGCCACAGTTTTGCATTTTCACCCCCTCCGCGTTTCCGCTCCTCTTTATACTTGCCGTCATTTCTCGCCAATGCCTTTTTCCCCTTTCCCTGCCCATTCTTCATTTCACCCCCTCCGCGTTTCCCGCTCCCTTTCGACTTGCCGTCATTGTGTCAAATGCCCTTCCCTTCCTCGCCCATTCTTGCTTTTTATCCCTCCGCGTTTCCGCTCCTCTTTATTGCGTTGCCGTCATTGTCGTCAAATGCCTTTTTCCCCTTCCTCGGCCACAGTCTTTTTTCACCCCTCCGTTCCGCCCCTCTTTCCGCGTTGCCGTCATTGTCGTCGCCAATGCCTTCTTCCTTCTGGCCACACTTGCTTTTTCATCCCCCGGTTTCGCTCCTTTTTTTGCGTTGCCGTCATTGTTGCCCCAATCCCTTCTTCCTTCCCTCGGCCATCTTGCATTTTCATCCCCCCCGCGTTTCGCTCCTTTTTTGACGTTCCGTCTTTTGTCGTCAAATCCTTTTTCCCCTTCCTCCCCACATCTTCATTTTCATCCCCCCCGCGTTTCCGCTCCTTTTCCCCGCTTTGCCGTCATTGTCGTCATAATGCCTTTTTCCCCTTCCTCGGCCACATTTTGCATTTTTCCCTCCGCGTTTCCGCTCCTCTTTCGCGTTGCCGTCATTGCGTCATAATCCTTCCCCTTCCCTCGCCCATTCTTGCTTTTTCATCCCTCCCTTTTCCCCTCCTTTTCCCCGTTGCCGTCATTGTTCCCAATCCTTTTTCCCCTTCCTTGGCCACATTCTTGCATTTTCATCCCCCCCGCTTTTCCCGCTCCTTTTTACTTGACTTTGCCGTCTTTGCTAATGCCTTTTTCCCCCTTCCTCGGCCCATTCTTGCATTTTCACCCCCCTCCCGTTCCGCTCCTCTTTATTGACTTGCCGTCTTTGGTCCCAATGCCTTCTTCCTTCCCTGGGCCCACATCTTGCTTTTTCATCCCCTCCGCGTTTCCGCTCCTCTTTCGCTTGCCGTCATTGTCGCCCCAATGCCTTCTTCCCCTGGGCCCCATCTTGCATTTTCATCCCCCCCGTTTCCGCTCCTCTTTTTTGACGTTGCCGTCATTGTCGCCCCAATGCCTTTTTCCCCTTCCTCGGCCACTTCCATTTTCATCCCCCCCGGTTTCCGCTCCTCTTTCGCGTTGCCGTCATTGTGCCCCAATGCCTTTTTCCCCTTCCTCGGCCACATTCTTGCATTTTCTTTTCCCCTCCGCGTTTCCGCTCCTCTTTCGCGTTGCCGTCATTGTCGTCAAATGCCTTTTTCCCCTTCCTCGGCCACAGTCTTGCATTTCATCCCTCCGGTTTCCCTCCTTTTTTGACTTGCCGTATTGTCGTCTAATGCCTTCTTCCTTCCTCCCCCCTCTTGCATTTCATCCCCTCCCGTTTCGCTCCTTTTTTTGACGTTGCCGTCATTGTCCGCCAATCCCTTCTTCCTTCCCCCCACATTCTTGCATTTTCATCCCCCCGCTTTTCCCGCTCCTCTTTCGCGTTGCCGTCATTGTCGCCCCAATCCCTTTTTCCCCTTCCTCCCCACATCTTCTTTCTCCTCGGTTTTCCCGCTCCTCTTTGCCTTCCCGTCATTGTCGTCGCCAATGCCTTCTCCCTCTCCTCGGCCACATTCTTGCTTTTTCATCCCCTTCGCGTTTCCGCTTCCTCTTTCTTGACGTTGCCGTCATTGTGCCCCAATGCCTTTTTCCCCTTCCTCGCCACATTCTTGCATTTCACCCCTTCCGCTTTCCGCTCCTCTTTCGCGTTGCCGTCATTGTCGCCCCAAATCCCTTTTTCCCCTTCCTCGGCCACATCTTGCATTTCTCCCCCCCGGGTTTCCGCTCCTCTTTACTTGACGTTGCCGTCTTGTCGCCCCAATCCTTCTTCCCTTCCTCACCACATCTTGCATTTTCATCCTCCCGTTTCCTCCTCACTTGACGTTGCCGTCATTGTTGAAAGCCTTTTTCCCCTTTTCCGGCCACATCTTGCTTTTTTCATCCCCCGTTCCCCCCTCTTTCCGCTTGCCGTCTTCGCCCCAATCCTTCTTCCTTCCCTCGGCCACATTCTTGCATTTCATCCCCTCCGCGTTTCCGCTCCTCTTTGGGCGTTCCCTCATTGTCGTCCCAATCCTTTTTCCCCTTCCCTCCCCCAATCTTGCTTTTTCACCCCCTCCCTTTTCCCGCTCCTCTTTCGCGTTCCCGTCTTGTCGTCAAATGCCTTTTTCCCCTTCCCTCGGCCACATCTTGCATTTTCACCCCCTCCGCTTTTCCCGCTCCTCTTTCGCGTTGCCGTCATTGTCGTCAAATGCCTTCCCCTTCCTCGGCCACATTCTTGCATTTTCATCCCCTCCGCGTTTCCCGCTCCTCTTTCCCGTTGCCGTCATTTCGTCAAATCCCTTCCTTCCCGGCCACATTCTTGCTTTTCTCCCCCCCGCGTTTCCGCTCCTTTTTACGTTGCCGTCATTGTGTCTAATCCTTCTTCCCTTCCCACCCCTTTCTTGCTTTTTCATCCCCTCCCGTTCCCTCCTCTTTCCAACGTTCCCGTCATTGTTTAAATGCCTTCTTCCTTCCTCGGCCACATTCTTGCTTTTTCACCCCTCCGCTTTTCCCTCCTCTTTCGACGTTCCCGTCATTGTCCCCCAATGCCTTTTTCCCCTTCCTCGGCACATCTTGCATTTCTCCCTCCGCGTTTCCGCTCCTCTTTATTGACGTTGCCGTCTTGTGTCCCAATGCCTTTTTCCCCTTCCTGGCCACATTTCTTTTCACCCCTCCCGGTTTCCCTCCTTTTTGACGTTGCCGTCATTGTCGTCAAATGCCTTCCCTTCCTCGGCCACATTTTTGCATTTCATCCCTCCGCTTTTCCGCTCCTTTTTTGACGTTGCCGTCATTTGTCAAATGCCTTCTTCCCTTTCGCCCATTCTTGCATTTCACCCCCTCCGCTTTTCCGCTCCTCTTTCACGTTGCCGTCATTGTCTTTAATCCCCTTTTTCCCTTCCTGGCCACATTCTTGCATTTTTTCCCCCTCCGCTTTTCCCGCTCCTCTTTCACTTGCCGTCATTTCGTCAAATGCCTTCTTCCTTCCTCAAACATTCTTCATTTCACCCCCTCCGTTTTTCCCGCTCCTTTTTATTGACGTTGCCTCATTGTGTCAAATGCCTTCTTCCCTTCCTCGGCCACTTTCTTGCATTTTCACCCCCCCGCTTTCCCTCCTCTTTTTGACTTGCCGTCATTGTCTCAAATGCCTTTTTCCCCTTCCTCGGCCACATCTTGCATTTTCATCCCCCGCTTTCCGCTCCTCTTTCGCGTTCCGTCATTGTCGCCCCAATCCTTTTTCCCCTTTTTTGCCACTTTCCCCATTTCATCCCTCCGCTTCCTCCTCTTTCCACGTTCCCGTTTGTGTCGCCAATGCCTTTTTCCCCTTCCTCCCCACATTCTTGCATTTTCATCCCTCCGCTTTCCCCTCCTTTTTTGACTTGCCGTCATTGTCGTCTAATGCCTTTTTCCCCTTCCTCGGCCACATCTTGCTTTTTCATCCCCCCCGCTTTCCGCTCCTCTTTCCGCGTTGCCGTCATTGTCGCCCCAATGCCTTCTTCCTTCTGGCCCACATTTTTGCTTTTTCATCCCCTCCTTTCCCCCCCTCTTTTTTGACTTGCCGTCTTTTTCCCCCAAATGCCTTTTTCCCCTTCTCCCCACATTCTTTTTCTCCCTCCGCTTTTCCCCGCCCCTTTTGGACGTTCCGTCATTGTCGCCCCAATGCCTTTTTCCCCTTCCTCGGCCACATTCTTGCATTTCATCCCCCCCCCTTTTCCCCCTTTTATTGACTTTGCCGTCTTGTCTAATGCCTTTTTCCCCTTCCTCGGCCACACTTTTTTCACCCCCTCCGTTTTTCCCTCTTTTTGCGTTGCCGTCATTGTCGTCAAATGCCTTCTTCCTTCCTCGGCCATTCTTGCTTTTTCATCCCCCCGTTTCCGCTCCTTTTATTGACGTTGCCTCATTGTCGCCCCAATGCCTTTTTCCCCTTCCCTCGGCCACATCTTGCATTTCACCCCTCCCTTTCCGCTCCTTTTATTGACTTCCCGTCATTGTCGTCAAATGCCTTCTTCCCCTCCCCACATCTTGCATTTTCATCCCCTCCGCTTTTCCCGCTCCTTTTTTTCCCCGTTGCCGTCATTGTCGCCCCAATCCTTCTTCCCTTTCCCTCGGCCACATTCGCTTTTTCATCCCCCCCGCGTTTCCGCTCCTTTTTTTGCGTTGCCGTCATTGTCGCCCCAATGCCTTCCCCTTCCTCGGCCACAGTCTTGCATTTCATCCCCCCCCGCTTTTCCCGCTCCTTTTTCCACTTGCCGTCATTTCGTCGCCAATGCCTTTTTCCCCTTCCTCGGCACATCTTGCATTTTCATCCCCCCCCTTTTCCGCTCCTTTTTCCCCGTTCCGTCATTGTCGCCCCAATGCCTTCTTCCCTTCCTCGGCCACATTTTGCTTTTTCATCCCCCCGCGTTTCCCTCCTCTTTTGACGTTGCCGTCATTGTCGCCCCAATGCCTTTTTCCCCTTTCCCTGGGCCCAAGTCTTATTTCATCCCCCCGCGTTTCCGCTCCTTTTTCTTGACGTTGCCGTCTTGTCGCCCCAATGCCTTTTTCCCCTTCCTCCCACATTCTTGCATTTTCATCCCCGCTTTCCCGCCCCTCTTTACTTACGTTGCCGCCCATTTTCGCCTCCTTTTTCCCCTTCCTCGGCCACATCTTGCTTTTTCACCCCCTCCGTTTCCGCTCCTCTTTCCGCTTGCCGTCTTGTCGTCAAATGCCTTTTTCCCCTTCCCTCGGCCACATTTTGCATTTTCACCCCCTCCGCTTTTCCGCTCCTCTTTCACGTTGCCGTCATTGTCGTCCCAAATGCCTTCTTCCCTTCCTCGCCCATTCTTGCTTTTTCATCCCTCCGCGTTTCCCTCCTCTTTCCCGCTTGCCGCATTGTCGTCGCCAATGCCTTTTTCCCCTTCCTCGGCCCATTCTTGCTTTTTCATCCCCTCCGCGTTTCGCTCCTCTTTACTGCGTTGCCGTCATTGTCGTCCAATGCCTTTTTCCCCTTCCTCGGCACATCTTGCATTTTCATCCCTCCGCGTTTCCCTCCTCTTTATTTGGACGTTGCCGTCATTGTCGCCCCAAATCCTTCTTCCTTCCTCGGCCACATTCTTGCATTTCATCCCCGCGTTTCCATGCTCTTTGCCGAACGTTGCCGTCATTGTCGTCGCCAAATGCCTTCTTCCTTCCTCGGCCACATTGCATTTTCATCTCCTGCACGTTTCGCTCCTCTTACCTGACATTGCCGTCATTGTCGTCAATAGTTCTTCCTTCCGGCCACATTCTTGCATTTTCATTCCCTCCGCGTTTCCGCTCCTCTTTACTTAGACGTTTCCGTCATTGTAACGTCGTCAATGCCTTCTTCCCTTCCTCTAGCCACATTCTTGCATTTTCATTCCCTCCGCGTTTCCGCTCCTTTTTTGCACGTTGCCGTCATTGTCGTCATAATACCTTCTTCCCCTCGGCCACAGTTTTGCATTTTCATCCCCTCCAGTTTCCTCCTCTTTACTTGACGTTGCCGTCATTGTCATCCTAATGCCTTCTTCCTCTCATCCAGAATCTTGCATTTCATTCCCTCCGCGTTTCCGCTCCTCAACTTGGTTGCCGTCATTGTCGTCTAATGCCTTCTTCCTTCCTCGAGCCACAGTCTTGCATTTCATCCCTCCGCGTTTCCGCTCCCTTTCCCTAAAAGGTTGCTGTCATTGTCGTCGCAATGCCTTCTTCCTTCTCGGCCCATTCTGCATTTTCATCCCTCGCGTTTCGCGCTTCCTCTTTTGCGTGGGGGGGGGGGGGGGGGGGGGGGGGGGGGGGGGGGGGGGGGGGGGGGGGGGGGGGGGGGGGGGGGGGGGGGGGGGGGGGGGGGGGGGGGGGGGGGGGGGGGGGGGGGGGGGGGGGGGGGGGGGGGGGGGGGGGGGGGGGGGGGGGGGGGGGGGGGGGGGGGGGGGGGGGGGGGGGGGGGGGGGGGGGGGGGGGGGGGGGGGGGGGGGGGGGGGGGGGGGGGGGGGGGGGGGGGGGGGGGGGGGGGGGGGGGGGGGGGGGGGGGGGGGGGGGGGGGGGGGGGGGGGGGGGGGGGGGGGGGGGGGGGGGGGGGGGGGGGGGGGGGGGGGGGGGGGGGGGGGGGGGGGGGGGGGGGGGGGGGGGGGGGGGGGGGGGGGGGGGGGGGGGGGGGGGGGGGGGGGGGGGGGGGGGGGGGGGGGGGGGGGGGGGGGGGGGGGGGGGGGGGGGGGGGGGGGGGGGGGGGGGGGGGGGGGGGGGGGGGGGGGGGGGGGGGGGGGGGGGGGGGGGGGGGGGGGGGGGGGGGGGGGGGGGGGGGGGGGGGGGGGGGGGGGGGGGGGGGGGGGGGGGGGGGGGGGGGGGGGGGGGGGGGGGGGGGGGGGGGGGGGGGGGGGGGGGGGGGGGGGGGGGGGGGGGGGGGGGGGGGGGGGGGGGGGGGGGGGGGGGGGGGGGGGGGGGGGGGGGGGGGGGGGGGGGGGGGGGGGGGGGGGGGGGGGGGGGGGGGGGGGGGGGGGGGGGGGGGGGGGGGGGGGGGGGGGGGGGGGGGGGGGGGGGGGGGGGGGGGGGGGGGGGGGGGGGGGGGGGGGGGGGGGGGGGGGGGGGGGGGGGGGGGGGGGGGGGGGGGGGGGGGGGGGGGGGGGGGGGGGGGGGGGGGGGGGGGGGGGGGGGGGGGGGGGGGGGGGGGGGGGGGGGGGGGGGGGGGGGGGGGGGGGGGGGGGGGGGGGGGGGGGGGGGGGGGGGGGGGGGGGGGGGGGGGGGGGGGGGGGGGGGGGGGGGGGGGGGGGGGGGGGGGGGGGGGGGGGGGGGGGGGGGGGGGGGGGGGGGGGGGGGGGGGGGGGGGGGGGGGGGGGGGGGGGGGGCCCCGGGAAAAAATCCTTCCCCCCCCACCCCCCCTTTTTTTCCCCGGGTTTTCGCCCTTTGCCCCCCCTTTTGGGTTAACTTTTTCCCCTTTGGCCCCTTCTTTCTTTCCCTGCTTTCCCCCTTTTTTCCCCTTCCCCCTTCTTCCCTTTTTTCCCCCCCTTTCCCTTTTGGGCCATTTCCCCCCCTTTCCCCCTCCCACCCCTTCATTTTTTCCCTTTCCCCCCCCCCTTTTTTTTTTTTCCCTCTCCCCTCCTTTTCCTTGGCCCATTTCATTTTCATCCCCCTTTCCCCTTTTTTGGGTTCCCTTTGGGGCCCCCCCCTTCCCTTCCCCCGCTTTTTTCATTCCCTTTCCTTTTTTTTTAATTTTCCCTTTCTCCCGCTTTTCCCCCCTCCCACTTTTTTTTTCCCCTCCCTTTCCCCTTTTTTTTCCCCCCCTTCCTTCTTCTCCCCCTTTCCTCCCCCTTTTTTTCTTCCTTTCTCCCCCCCCTTCCCCTTTTCCCCCAATTTTCTCTCCCCTTTCTCTTTTTTTACTTGCTTCATTTTTCTTCCTTCTTCCCTTTCTCGGCCCATTTTTTTTCCCCCCTCCCGCCCCCCTCTTTACTTCGTTCCGTCTTTGCAAATTTTTTCCCCCCCCCCTTTTCATTTTCTCCCCCCTTTCCCTTCCTCTTTACTTGATTTCCTCTTTCGCCCCTCCTTCTTCCCTTCCTCGCCAATCTTCTTTCCCCCCTTTTTCCCCCCTTTTTTATCTTCCCCGTTTCCCCCCTTCCCCCTTTTTGGACTTCTTCATTTTCTCCCCTTTCCCTCCTTTTTTAACTTCCTCATTTCTTTTTCCCTTCCCCTTCCTGCCAACTTGCTTTTCCCCCCCCGCTTTCCCCTCCTTTTTTTTGGCATTTCCCCCCCCTTCCCCCTTTCCCCCCTTTTTTTGCATTTTCTTTCCCCTTTTTCCCCCCCTTTTTAAATTCCCCTTTTTCTCCCCCTTTTCCTTCCCCCCGGGCTTGCTTTTCTCCCCTTTCCCCCCCCTTTTTTCCCGACGTTGGCATTTTCCCCCCCCCTTTTCCCTCCCCCTTTCACTTGCTTTCATCCCTCGCTTTCCCTTTTTTTCCTTCCGAAATTTCCCAAACCTTTTCCTTCCCCCCTTTCTTCTTTTTCCCCCGGTTTTCCCCTTTCTTACTTTCCCTTTCCCCCAAGCCTTCCCCCCTTCCCCCCTTTTCTTTTCTCCCCCTTTTCCGTCCATTTTTTTCCCATTTTCCCCCAGCCCCCTTTTTTTCCCTTTCCCCCCTTTTTTTTTCTTTTCCCTTCCCCCCCTCCTTTTTCCCTTTTTTTTTTTTCTCCCCCTTTTCCCCCCTTTTCTTCCCCGGTTTCCCCCCTTTTTTTTCCCTTTTTGCCGGCTTTTCTCCCCTTTCCCTTTTTTTCCCCTTCCTTTTTCTCCCCCCTTTTCCCCCTCCCCTTCTCTTTCCCCCCTTTTTTCCCCCTCCCCTTTTCTTTTCTGCTTTTTTTCCTCCCCCAACTTCCTTTCTCCCCGCTTTTCCCCCCCCTTTTTTTTTTTTTTTCCCCCCCCCTTTCCTTCCCCCTTTTCCCCCTCATTTTCTTTCCCCCCTTTCCCCCCCTTTTTCTTCCTTTTCCCCTCCCCCCTTCCCCCCTTTTCCCTTTCTTTTTTCCCCCCTTTCCCTTTTCTTTTTTGCCTTCCCTTTTCTCCCGCCCCTTTTTTTTCCCCCTTTTTCATTTCTCTTTTTTTTTCCTTTTTCCCCCTTTTTTTTTCTCCCCCCCCTTTTCGCCCTTTCTTCCCCTTCCCCCCTTTTTAACCTCTTTTTCTGCCGCTTTTCTCCCGCCCCCCCTTTCCCCCTTTTTTCCCCCCTTTCCCCCCTTTTTTTCCCTTCTCGGGCTTTTCCCTCCCCCTTCTTTTTTCATCCCTCCGCTTTCCGCTCCCTTTCTTGCTTCCCCTTTTCTCCCCCCTCCTTTTCCCCCTTTCTTTTTTCCCCCCCTTTTTTCCCTTCCTCCCCGCTTTTTTTTTCCCCCCGCCTCCCCCTTCCTCCCCAAATTTTGTTTTCATTTTTTCCCTTTCCCTCTTTTTTTTTGGGGCCCTTTTTTCCCCCTCCTTTTTTCCCTTCCCCATTTTTCTTCCCCCCCCTTTCCCCTTTTTCCCACTTTCCCTTTTCCCCCCTCCCTTCTTCCCTTCTTCGGCCACAGTCTTGCATTTTCATCCCCTCCGCGTTTCCGCTCCTCTTTACTTGACGTTGCCGTCATTGTCGTCGCCAATGCCTTCTTCCCTTCCTCGGCCACATTCTTGCATTTTCATCCCCTCCGCGTTTCCGCTCCTCTTTACTTGACGTTGCCGTCATTGCCGTCGTCAATGCCTTCTTCCCTTCCTCTGCTGCTGGAACCACCACCGCCGTCAGCTCCAGCTACTTCCGAAACGCTGAAGGCACTCCTTCCACATCTGTCACCGCCACCGCCTCTTCCCCATTTTAGCGTCGTCTTCGCGCTTAACCACCCTGTCCGCCTCCACCGCCCTCGACATCACCGCAGCGGGAGCGGGAGCTCAGTGCATCAACTGATGTCACTGCAGCGCCTCTGACCGGGAGGTCCTAGGTTCCCACTCTCCACGGCGGCAGGATTTTCGATACTAGCTTTTCAGCTGGGTCGAATTCAGTCGCTGTCTGGAGGAGAATTCTAGCGGCCGGCTGCTCTGATCGGTAGTTTTCCGTGGTTTGTTTGATCAACACCAGGCAAATGCCGGAGCAGTACCCTAACAAACGGACAACGGACCGCGCGCGATCTTTCAATCCGCTTCCTTGTCTAATCATCACCCCTTAATCATACAGGCGTACAAGCACTACATATCACACGTGCCGGGAGACCTGTTGGGACCTGAGAGCTTGTTACGTCTGGAGTGGTGACCCACTGTTTGGAGGTACCGAGTTGGGAAATACCGCTTTAGTTAACAGTAGGTCGGCACCGGATCTGACCATGCAAGATCACCGCATCCTCCTGAGGAAAACACATGCACCACTCTTAACCGGACTAATGACCTTAGCAGATGACACGCTCGGAATCACTAATCAACCATTCGATCGACAACTCCGCCATTGCCGTCGCTATAGACGCCCCTCTCAGCCTCACCTAGTGATAGCAAATTTTACCAAAACATCGATACATCAATATTTCGATAAATCGCTGAAGATTTTTCGATGTCTATGAAAACATCGACGAGAAAACATTGATGTTTAAAACATCAATGTTTTAATTATAGACTAATAAACATGCGATTTTCCTATCCATTTTTAATTACAGTACGTAAAAGGGATATATTTTATTGTTTGTTTATCAGCATGTTAGTAGTATGTAAAACTTATTATCGGCTGTAAATAACAAAATTAACAATAAGGAACATCCTATTTCGCTATCGATAACGTGTTTCACTGTTGATTCGGGTAATGACACGCCTGGAGATATCATACATTCATAACACGAGCAGCTCCCAAACTTCCTCAGATTGCACATGCAATATGTGCAGCGTAATAAAGAGGATGACGCAAAACAACGAAATTGATGTGGATTGTTGCTACTCTACAACGTGCTTAAACCCCTCTATTAAACAAAATATTTTAAAAAATTAAAGAGCATCGATGTTTTTGCAACAAAATATCGATGTGAAGAAAACATCGAAAGCAAAATATCGATGTTCATATATCGATGTTTCTGGTGGAAAACATCGATGTTTTAAAAACGATGTTTTTTGCCATCCCTAGCCTCACCATGTCCGGTCTGCCTCCCTCGCCTCCTTCGATGTTCTTTGCCAATGCCACCACTTCCACACCTACCACCGCTGCTTCTTTCCCACTGTCTCGCGCGCCGCCTTCATCAGCCCTAACTAGGGATGGAAAGAAATCGATGTTTCCGATACATCGATCTTTTCCACCAGAAACATTGATATAATAACATCAATATTTTGGTTACGATGTTTTCTTCATATCGATATGTTATTGCCAAAACATCGATATTTCTAATACAACAATATCGATGTTTTACATCATCCTCATTACCATGCTGCATATTTCGCCTGTGCAGTCCGAGGAAGTTTGGGAGCTGCTCGCGTTATGTGTGTGTTATCGGTAGGCGTGTCATTGTCTCAATCGATAGTAGTGCTAGAAATGGCCATCAGATGTTTTGACAGATCGCTAAGCAGACTCACTCCACTCAATCCAACGAAGTCCTACAGTAACATTACACAGTACTGTAATTAAAAGTGGATAGGAAAATAGCAAGTATTTAAAACATCGATGTTTCTTTGTCGATGTTTTCATCGGAAACCCTTTAGCGATGTATCTATGCATCGATGTATCGATGCATCGATGTATCGATAAAATTCGACATCACTAGCCCCTGCCGTTCGTTTCTTCTCTCTCTCTACCGACGCCCTTCTTCCGCCGTCGCTTCTTAAAGCACTCCGTCGCGTCCAATATTGTCATCAAAGCGGCTCCTCCACGTCTTTGCGGTGCTTAATTCTCAAAAACGTCTTCCCCCTCTCTGTGCGCATTTCTTCGATCAAAATACGTTTCTTAGAAATATAAATTCTTTCTGCCTACCTTCTTGTCTTGTTTTCCATCTGTAGTGCCCCTACTTCCTACGGTACATGATACACTTGTAAAGGAGAACGTAAAACTCGAATGGGAAAGTTTAAAGATGAAATTATGCTCTTGATTGCGGAACTAGATTATACTATGAGTTTTCAAAATATTCTAATAAAAAGATCAAACACAAACAATGTGTTTATTTCTTTGTAATGATATGAACAGTTCAGTTTCTTCCTCGTTACTGTATTTATTTATAATAGAAATCCCATTTAATTTCGAAAATAAATTTTAAAAAATCTTAAAAAATATCAGATAACATTTAAAACTTATAAATTAAACAAAACTTGTCATTTATGAATGCCTTTTTACTTATGTCTTAGTTACGTTAAAGGAAAACTGCTGATATGAAGTGCACTCCGAAATTCGAATGTATCGTGCATATAGTAAGAATCATTTTAAAAAATATGAAATTCTTATCTTTTCATATTACATTATTATCTTAATCGGAAGATGTGGAACGAATTACCGTTGCCATGATTTCACTTTTTTGTATTTGATTGTAGTTTTTTAAGTAATTTCTCCCAACAAGCAGTTTGCTGACGTCGTTGCTTGGGCCGTCCACCTGCAACCCCCAGACCCTTTCTCGCAAGCGTCTTCTCTTTCCCAGAGGTGTTCAACTACCAGGAAAATGTGGAAATGCGTTCGCGGGCGCATTCACCCCTTTCAGAAAAGGGCACGCCTCTTCCCTTCCGCCTACAAAGGGCCCGCCCAAAGCGCTGAATTCAGGGCATCGTGGCCCGAATGCCCGGGCTAGCGAAAAGGCCTCATCCTTCTTCCCGCTCCCCACATGGGCGATCTGCCGCACAATCCTTTTGCATAACTATTCCTTGTCCAGCTACAGAATGAAGTAAATGTAAAACAATCGGAATATATAGAGTCGTATGCTTCCACGGCCGGAGTCATTAAATTCTTGGCGGTCCGGGATTAGCCGCGTCATGGTGTTGATAGAGCTGACGTTTCGGCTATCTTGTTGTGGCCTTCTTTAGAGCTATATTGCTGCCGAGAGGCTGGTGTGTCGCTGTTTTTTCAGCCTATCGCGGGCCACCTGCCCTCCTCCTATTGGTCACTGCTGCGGCCCATCGTCTCCCACACCAGCCCAATATAACGTGACATGCCAGCCTCTCGGCAGCAGTACAGCTCTGAAGAAGTCCACAACAAGATGGCCGAAACGTCAGCTCCATCGACAATGACGGGGCTAATCCCGGACAGCCAAGAATTTAAATCGGAATATATCCCTCCGCCGAAGAGCGTGTTCCGAGGCCAATGCTGTCAACTAACAGTTGTCACCGCCGCGCTCGCTGTGGCGATCTCGAGTTCATCCACACGCGCAATATCCTTCTCCCTATCGAAATCTGCAGCATCCGCGTAACAAACCGACGATTGCAAGTCAGGGAACGACATAGAGGCAGGAAAAAGAATTCACTCAACACATTGTCTATTGTTATGAATGAAGTTATCGCCAATAATATTACAAAATGCATGCACACCATTAAAATTGTGGGGTGTGTCGCGTCTTGAATATGAAACGCTGAACTTTTCATTAATACACAGAAGGAAAACATTTACACAAAATTGTGGGAATTTTGATTTGGTGTTGTTGACGTTTTTATGAGAAGAAATTGCATTTAATTGAACATGAAATTTTATAATAATTTGTGAAAATCTGTTTTTGCTTTTTTATTTCGAAATAATAATAATGATGATAATAATAATAATAATAATAATAATAATAAGTGTATTCGTGCGAGAACTCTCCCATGTTAAACTCCACCCTCTTCCCTGTTTTTACAATTTCATATTCAGCCTGCAATATATTTTTTTTTAATTTATCCTTCGTCACTTGTTCTAGTGTCTCTTTGTAATTATAACAATAAAAATTTTTTATCAATATAAACTATTTTTATTTAACGTTATTACCGAGTTATATCCGTGTAATTCAATCGCATATAATATCAAGTAAGTAGTTTAATTTCACATACAGTTGTAGATTCTACTGACTCTGAACAGGTGAAATCTAATCAAAAAGTGTTGAACCAGCAAAAGTGTAATAGAATGTTCAAGAAGATCTCATCCTTTAGATGACGATGTGATGAACATTTCCTTGTGACCGAAGGCTGCAAACTTCTAGTTTTTAATGCACTAGAATGCTTCGTTTTGGAGTTATTTAACGATATAGATTCAAAAATGCGGCTGAGTGTTGCGAGTTGCATTTGACACGAATATTTAAATGGCTTTTTTAAAACAAATCCTCCACATGTTTTAAGTCAAAGTGCAATTCGTCACGTCTCCGTGAAATTCTCTTTCTATGGAGACCTCATTATTGGTGGCGTTTGAGAGCAGCAAAATATAGTATACAACTGAAATAATAATAGGAAACGATTATTATTATTATTATTATTATTATTATTATTATTATTATTATTATTATTATTATTATTATTATTTAGCACCAGTTCTCTTACATCCACTATTCTTCTGAACTAGGTTGAATTAATAATACAGGTCACAATGAACGATTTCTGCAAATTATGATAGCAATAAATTTTCATAGATTTTTAGCTCTGAATTCATATCATACCACATGTAAATGACTCAACTTGCGCACTACCGCGAGAAGATTGAAAATGATTTTTTTTTTTTATTTTTGCTGTGGAAATACTTATGCTGAGTTCCTCACTAACACCCTACGGACCTACATAAAGCCTGCACCATATAACTGCACTACACAGAGCTAAAGAAAATTTACATCTATGTCCGGAATCAATGCATTGTCATCTCAATATTTGACCAAAGGATTAAAGGAAAATGAACAAAAAACCCATTGATGGCAATTGAGCCAGGAGCTGACGTACAAAACGTTACAAAAACCGGGAGAGGTAGCTCAGGGCATTTACAGATGTCACAGCAGTGCCTCTGACCGTGAGATCCTAGATTCGAGTTCCGACGGCGGCAGAATTTCCGACATATTTAGGTTGAGTTCAGCTCTCTAGAGGAGAATTCTAGCGGCCGGTTTGGTAACTTTCCGTGGTTTCTCCAATAAGCACCAGGTGAATGCCGGAGCAGCACTCTAACAAACGGGCCACGGGCGATCTATCTTTCCTCTTTCTTGCCCTCTCCTCACCTCTTACTTACATGCACTTACTTTTACATGCAATACAATATCAGACGTGCCAGGAGACCTTCGAGTTCTAAGAACTTGTCGCGGCTGGGGCTGATGGGAGATCCTAGGTTGGGAAAACCCCGCTGGCCGAAGGTGGGTAGAAGCCGGATGTCGCCATCCAGTGGGGAACAATCAACGCCACTTCCCAAGGTGAAAACATGCACTAAACTTACAGGACTAATGATCTTCGCAGTTGACGCACCCAGAATCACTAATCAAATTGTACCAATAAAGATTAACATTTTATAATACAGAACAAATTGTAACTAACAAATATATATCGTTTATTATTTTCGTTTTTGATGTTCAGCATAGTATCTAATAGTAAAGAAATAACCATGCCGCAGAAAAGACTTTACTCGACATTCTCCCTTGAAATATTAAAATGTAAGATATCATTATTTTCACCAGACCGCCTCAAATGATATCACACCTAGATGCCAGATGACATTAAACGATTAAATTCAATAGAAAAGTTTATATCCAAAGTGAAATCGTTTCTGCTGCATAACTGTTTCTATACAATTAGAGACTATACTGAGCATCACAAGAAAAGTAACATCAATTTTAACAACGATACATAATGCATTATTTACCATTTGGACTGCATGAATGTGTATAAACAACGTGTAGCAAGTATTGTATTGCAGCCTCCGGGTCAATGACCTCCATCTCGATCAGGTTTTTCGTCCATTTTCCCCCATCCATTGAGCAAATGCTGAGATGGCCCCTTGTTTTGCTTCTGGACGTAAATGCAACTTCATTATCTGTGCACGTCTTCTAGAATTCATTGAGAAATATAGTTATTCAAATTATCGTTTCCACGTTGTTGCAGCAGGAAGTATTATTCCTTGACGAAAGACATCACGGATAAGAGCCCAAAATTTATTCCTTATTTATCCTCGAAAATAGATTTTATTACATGAGAGCTTTTTTGTTTAATTTTCAAAATTTATGTAGTATATGACTCAGTGTAGGGATCACAAAATTTTGAAAATGTGCACAGAATTCGCTTCTCCCCATAGCACGTCATACGCAGTTTCAACTGGTTTTTTGACATGAAATAAATAAATAGACGCGGTTAACACCCCGGTCGCGCGCTGAGCGGGTTTCGTTAACGCCGCTCACGCTCCATCTCTCTGCTTCTTCCGCGAGCCCCTCGCGCCATCACGCGGCCAGCGCTCAAGCACGGCCGCCGCCTCAACGTCCTCGTCCTCTCCGCTTTCCGCGCAGCGAGGACGGTCACCGGCGGGACGGCATATTGGCGGACAGCGAGGACGATGAACGTCGGCTGCGCATGGCGGGGCGCGGGACCGGGGTGCGGTGCGCGGAACGGCGCCATTGTTAGCCGAACGGACCGAAAGGAGCAGAAAATGGGCCAAAAACGCCCGGCGGCGGTGACGGCCGCGGAATGGCCCAGCCTGCGAGATGAAAAGGGTTCCTGCTGCTGCGAGGAACTGCTTTCTCCGCGGTGCACAGTGGAGCGCGGCGCCTCAGAGTGCGGGGCGAATAAAATGCAGGGCAAATATTTCTCTGCATATATCTTGTGTATATATATATATATATATATATATATATATATATATATATATATTGTAACCGCTCATAAGTCGGTTACATCGTTCAAACAGCGCGCTATAATGGTAAACGAAGACCCAAAGCAGTAATAGTACCGCTGAACTCCAAGGAGGTGCGCCAGAAAGAAAAGACATTCTATATTCTGAGTAAAAGTTCTGAACGACTGAGTGAAAAGTTCTCACATCTGGTATAGTATACTTGAAGAAAATGTGAAAGATTACAATATATATATATATACGTACACGTACATGTACAGTTCGACCTTTTTATTTGTGTGGCGATCGTGGAAAATTTTGCACAACCAGCAGGACCTCGCTCGCCGAAGAACGGTGTGCAGAACTCCCAGGGGGTCCCAGGGGAGACGGGATTTTTTCAGTTTCTCGCCGTGTAAGTGGTATGTGTGTGACGTAGTGTCGAGGAAGACCCCTCCCCGCGCCAAAACAGCAATTTTCCAATATTTGAAAAATAAATCTGAAATCGTGACACCTGCACCATTCTCTGAAGCGTCATTTGCGCTCTCCGAGGAAAAATAAAAAAAATGGCTCCATTTTTGAGAAAATTTTGAAAATGTTTTGAGGCTTCTTGAAATGATATATATTCTAACGCCCCCAACTACCGTGGCGGTCGTCGGAAAGAATGCTCTTTCGAGCTTTGAATATCTCAGGGGGCAGAGGGGTGTGAGAAAGATATACACCCAAACACAGAATTAGGTAAAACAGTAATATATTCTTAGACAATATTGCACAAATTAAACTCTTTACACTGTCACAGGAAAGAGGAGAACAAAAAATACCAAATTATTAACTGCGCGCTAGGACGCATGCAAATCCACTAGTGGTAATATCTCTTAGTAAAATTACAAAGAAAATGTTTGCTTAATGATTTCACTCTTCACCCAAGTAGCGATTATTTGCCTTATAACACCCGTGCACGGAGTTCTTGTTTGACCAATATTAATTAATGAAATTTAACTTTTCCTACACTACCTGGATTGATTTACCAGTACACATTATCACAGGTTTTACTGCAATACACATACAAAATTTTCCTCTTCAATAATTACATACACAAAATTCTTCTCTACAGCTTCTGAATGAAATGTACCACCGGCGTACGAGGTTATATCAAATACATCGCTGTTACTCAGTTTTAAGGCGAATATTCAAAATTTAGTATTCTGGTTTCTGGTGCCAACACTACCTTTGTAGTTCCTGTCTCCCATTTCAGTTTTATGCAAATTTGGAAATCCAGCCGTGCCGCCACTCGCGTTCCTGCCACGTAGCCCGCTTCGATGCCGCTCCGAAGGCCACCCGGTCTCCTTTGCACCCGCCACCAGATCCAGGGACCAGTCTTCTTTGCGCCCGCCACCAGATCCACGTCTCGTCTTTAATCGCTCGCCTATCTTGCGACACGCGTACGCATATTGCCCAGTCTCTCTGCGTGTGCTAGCTGACGTGTCGTTTCATTAATGCTTTATAAAACTCGCACAGTTCCGCAGTCGCGGCCACTATTCTGCTCCGTCCTAAATTTTCACAGTTCTCAACCGTCTCATACAGTGTTCTACTTAAATCACGTAGCCTCGATACTATATCACTTCTCCCACTTCCTAACGCCTCAATAACTACTACGGCTTCTCTCCATCAACTACCCCGCTATCTTACTCGACCTCTCACCTCGGCGTCTCACACAAGAACGGCCCTTTTTCTCGCTGCTCCACCGATTAAATGGTGACGTGACGTCACGGTACAACACTGTCGCGCTGCCCGTAACGCGGAAGTACACCGCCGCCGCGCTTCAGGCCGCAACTAATAGGTAGCGCTTTTTGCGATCTGTAATCGGCGTTCTCGTATTCCTTCGCTCTTCACATCTCCGCCGATGCTGCGTGGGCGTTGTGGGGTTTGTGACGATGCCTCAAAACGTCACTAACATTATATATATATATATATATATATATATATATATATATATATATATTGCTGTGAATCAAATTTTCGGTATCAAAACATGGATTCAGTCCACACTACGTGTTAGAGGAAGTATTTGACTATATTAGCAACAGTATTTATCCACTTTTCGTTGTCAGGGCTCCGCAATAAGACTGTTTCTGTCGAAATCTCGCCGTTTTCCGGCGCACGATTACATAACTTCTGTTCTTACAAAGTAAGTGCGAGAGAGTAAAACGGGAGACTTTAAGTTAAGGGCAGTTGAAAGTGAGAATATTCAAAGCGTATTGGCAGCCTATAACCAGAGAACAGCAAGTCTATTCCACGTTTTCCTGGTTATGTCTTCAGTTTTTTACGGTACAATCATACTCTTGGTTTTGCTCTTTACGCCGATTTGTGCACTCGTCTTTGTCCTGGGGTTCGAACTTCCTTCCTGCGCAAGCATCGTATCTGTAGGAAATCTGCTGTGACCTCCGACAGGCATTTCAAGGACAGGGAAGTTAACTAGTTTTCTAGAGTTCGCGGGCAACGCTTCGATAGCAACTCCTGCCAGATTGAAAAGTACGGTTGTACAAATTGCTTCAGAGTGGCGGTACGTCACTGGACATCTGGCTCATGATAGTCATTTGAAGAAGTTAATTATCATTTATTGACCCAAAATTAGTTAAATTAATCCCTATTTCATCTATTAAAGCAGGCTTGTCAAACCGCGCCTTCATGAGTTACTTGCTCGCCTGGGAAGCTCGGAGCTCCTACGGGCACGGGCAACTTCCCCTGACTCCGCACTCATTTCCCCTCCAAATACAGAAAGGGGTGTACACGCGCAAGCTGAAGAGGTGCGAGGCGGTGAATAGTGGCTTTACAGGAAATTATATTTCCTAGTTTTTTCTATCAAATAACTTAATTCCAACAGTTTAATTAAATCAATTAAATAAGAATTGTACTATGTTTTTATTCTTCACCACTTGCTACATATTACGTACTATATTTGGTGTTTATTTCCTTACTAGATTCTCTTTTATATGAACGTCTTTGCTAACGGACAGGCATACGTTTGAATGGCGAAATCCTTGTGTTATTAAATCATTCAGTTATGTATTGTACTTAGCAATAATATAAAATAAATGAACAAGTATCTATGAGCCAACAATTCTTGCTTACGGACGGAGAGTTACTTAAACAGAAAATAATATTTGTCTGTTAAAATTTCTATCCTGAGTGTAAAACGTTTTATAACATTCTTAAATAAACAGAATTACAAAGTCAAGGTACTTTTCATTCAATGTTTACTTTCTCGTATACTTACGTATATACGGAGTAATATAGGAAGTATATAGAAAGTTATGCATTGCTGCGCGAAAAAACGGGGGATTTTCGGCGGAAAAAAATTCATTGCCGGGCTCTGGTGAAGAAAAGTGCATAAAACCAGTTGCTAAATTAAGAGAAAAAAGTCCTGTAAGACGTGATGTAGCCAGAATCCCTGTTTTGTGAGTCATTGATGCCGAAAAACCAATTGGAAGCGAAACGTCCGTCTGTCCGTCTGTCTATTAACACTACAAGCGCCTAAACCATTCGTACGGTCTTTTTCAAATTGAAAAGTCCTCTGTCGATTAGTCTCTAGTTGAAGCTTTGAAATTTTGAAAAAAATCTTTAAAATTTGGCGGTATTTTTCACGAAGCCCCACGAACATTTTCAAAATTTTAAAACTCCGTTTTTTTCAAATGGAAATTAAATTTCGATTTACAGTAAAATTTTTTAAAACGGTTTCAAATTTTTCAATGGTAGTGTCTATTTATGGCGAGGTTTCACTTTTTTTAAAAAATATTTATATAAAGTCGCCTTAACATCTACGTCATTAGCGACCACTATTGTTGTTAACGGTATGATAACTATGTGGATGGAACGATGTAGTGATGATAAGAGGTGCAAGACCGAACACAAATACAAACATGCCCGAGGCGGGACCCGAACCCGCGACCCTTTGGTCCGAGATCACTACGACACTACTTCCTTAGCGATCTCGACCACCGGGCCGACGAAGTTTCACCTTTCTTTAATGTTCTGGAAGTAATCTGTAGGTTCTACTATTAGGAAACCGAAAAGTGTGGAAAATGTCAAAAAAATGTTCTTTGGGCGACGATAGATGGCAGCTGGCAAGAGATTGGGGCAAAACTGTTGAGCCAGTCCACACTAAAGATATTTGAAAACTTTACTACAAGAAAGTCTGTGCCATTCGCTCATGCTAATCGGGAAGATATACTATTTCATTTTAATGAATCATTTCTTTGCCTTAATAGGTGCAATAAGTGTCACATAAGGTCTCCTGACTGCCATGTGCCAGGTATCTCGTGACGTACCGCCATTCCGTAGCACTTGTACAACCCTTACTTTTCAATCTCGCCCAATGTCTTTGAGCGCAATGGCCGAGAGCTCTAGTAAGCTTGTTACCTTGCCTGCGACCTTGACTTGCTAGAATTAAGGCAAAGAATTAGTCTATTAAAATGAATGCATCAATCTGATTTCCAATCGTCAGCTGAGCGTAAAATTAAACATTTTGAATCTAAATGATCCTAATTTCGCAATCCTGTTTAATTAAGAGAGCAAAACTGTCATTAACATTCTACTTTTAAGTTAGGAGGTAGAACAAAGATTTCTGTGTGTTAAAAGAGCCTTTTGCCCTGAAGTGAGGCTTGTTAATTCCTATAGACTTTTATTTTAGTTCACATTACTATAAACAACTTTCAACATTCCCACAGCAACTTTCAAGTCCGCGTAGCTGTAGTCTGTGGGTTCTAGTTCCAGGAAATTCTTATTTGTGAAGAGGTTGGCTTTGCATGTTCCACATTTCGTCTAAGCCATTTTTCCATTCACAATCGCTGACCTTCTACAGTAGTTCCCCGTTCATGGTCAACTCCCCTAATTCAAATAATAAAAGGCAACGAATATCAACTCTTATAAATTAAAGAGAATGTTCAGTTTTTAATGGTCTTCGCCCTATATTTTTATGCAGAGAAAAGGAGAACTTTCTCTATCTCACTCATTTGTCCCTCATATTTTCAGTATAAGGTAAATTACTAATTAAAAATTGTCAAAATATAAAATACAAATATTTTACGATTTACATTACGCAGCTGACATAATCCCCCCAGCCATATTGTATGATTAAGTTTCCGTAAGAGACGATCTATTCCCAGCTATTTTCCTTATCTCAGTACTATAAAAAAATCTTTACTTTTTTTTTCAAGTAAAGATCAAAAACCGTACATAAATTAAATTTAATGTACACGTACAGTAACTTTAACAATAATCAAATTTTAACATTACATTGACTCTTTAATATGCAAGGTACATTAAAATTCATTACCGTCATACATTAAATAGACATTAAATTTAATGTGATTTACGACAGTGTAGCTCTTCAAATTCACTGTACTACTGGCAGAACTTCTAGTGCACTGGCCTCGTGCATGTTCGCATAACATCGAGGTCGAAAGAGATACTAGAAGAATGAGCTTTTTGTCCACTTATACTTTGAGCATTCAGGTAGAAAAATCCCTCCTGGACTTCGAAGGAAATCTTCCGGAAACCACTCTTTCCGCTGCTTCAGCACAAAATCCATTCAAACGCGCGATATAAGTTAGGAGACGCTTTCCCGAAGCGATGTTCCTTTAAAACGGAGATGAAGAAATTCCGTGCATCATTTTGGCGGTCAATAGGGCTCATTAGGTCTCTCTGAAGTTAGTGGGCCTCTTTTTCTGTCAAGAAAGGCCATTGATATGAGAGCACAGTCGCTTGAAAATTTTCCTTTGAGACCAAACGGAGACTGAACCTTTTCTCTTCGCTAGCCAAATAAATAAGGAAAGCTCATCCCCTTACTAGGAGTGGGTTGGTTCGTTGGGTGGTTAGTAGTTCCAGGCGCGTTAACAGCTTAGGTCATTAGTCCCGTAAGTGTAGTTTTTTTCTCGAGAGATAGCGGTGATCTTCCCTCGCTGGATGGCGAGATCCGGCGCCGACTTACCGTCAACTAGCGGGATTTCCCCCGAACCAGGACCCTCCCACCTGCCGGGACAAGCTATAAGGCCGGTCTCCCAGAATCTGTGGAAATGTATTGCGTGTTAATGTAAGTGTGTATGCGGGCGTTTGTTAGGGTACTGCTCCGGCATTCGTCTGCTCTTGATCGGAGAAACTACGGAAATTTACCGATCAGAGCAGCCGGCCGCTAGAACTCTCCTCTAGACAGCGACTGAATTCGACCTAGCTGGAAGGCTAGTGTCGAAACTCCTGCCGCTGTCACGACTCGAAACTACAACCTTCCGGACAGAGGCGCTGCAGTGACATCAGTTGTTGCACTGATCTACCGCTCCCGGGCCAGAAGTAGGTACTGCTAATTTGTTACTCTAGCGCTGTATTAGTCTCTGTTCCATTATAGAGTATCAATACAATGTTAATGTCTATCAAATCATACATACTATGAATAATATATCTCGTCTATCATTCTAACGGACATTTCAAAACAAATACATGTTATTGACTGTTAATACTACTAACATTTTGACCTTAAATCATGTTGTAGTCATCATCAGGGTAAGATAAAGTCTTATAGCTAATATAATAGTCCAATATGTAAGTAATGAATAGCAATACAATATCTGTTACATTCAGCAGTTAGACATTGGGTTGACTGTCTAGGAAACTATATTTTCTCTCCTCAAAGTTATTGATGCTGATTTGTGTTGCAGCGATATTCTTCGAAAATCTTATAGTTAATAAAATTCGGTGGTATAACGGATTCGGTGGCATAACGGTCAGCGTACAGGACTGTTGTACCCGAGTTAGTGGGTTCAAACCCGATCGAAGCCGTGGATGTTTATGGGAGAAAAAATTCTTCGTACGACTTCCTTCGGAAGGGAAGTAAAGCTGGTTTCCCATGTAGTAGATTTACTACAGTTAGACATTGTGTTGACTGTCTAGGAAAGTATATTTGCTCTCTTCAAAGTTGTTCATGCTGATCTGTGTTGCGAATCACTCCTAAACGAAAAATATAGATTTCAAAAATGTCTTTTTGTCATTTGACTGCATTGAACTTGTACAATCCACTTATTTGACATGTCATTTTCCCTACGTCGTTTCTTTTACTTTCTAAAAATTTAACTTTAACATTAATACATATTTTTAGTTTGAAATGAAAATATAAATGTTATTCAACACTTCAACAGTTGAGTTTGTCATTGACATTCTTTCATACCACGTCCAGATGCAGAACATTATTTTAAATAATTTGAGCTTATTTGAGGTCTCCTATTCATTTTGGTTCTAAAATTTCAGATGTTAATAAAATTTATTTCGAAAAAAGAAATGTTTGGGGGAACGTCTTCGGGGCACTGTAAATTTGAATACTTTTAAACCATATAAAGATTTACTACTATAATTTTCGGAGCTGTTGCTCCTCAGAAAACAATCACATTAACCACAATCACTTGCTCAGTACAATGCCAATGTCTCTTTCTAACATCAATATCAAATGAACATTATTTTCACTACCAAACCGTAATAACATCATAGTTTAAGGATTTAAAGTAAATTCTTAGTTTTTTTCTAAATAGATTCAGATAAATGTAAATAAAAATAGTTTACACATTTGCCTTACACACAGAAAACATTTTGTGAATTGTGTACATTTGGAGCAAAGTTTTAATACATATAAAAATAAATTTTAGCCAGATGTTTTTTGAAACGACAGAATAAAAGGTTCTTTTATATTAAACGAGCCAACTATGGTGCAAATGTAATATTTTAAAAGTCGGGACTAAGAGTTCTCTCCTCTTTACTTGATCCCCGTAATGAAGGAGAAGCTTCAAGCGGAATGGTGGGCTATTTTTGTCCCGGGATTAGGCCCCAAGTTAACGAAACGCATCGCAGCGCAGATACGAAATTTCCAGACATATTTCATCGTACATCTCATTACCCTTTCCCGAGCAAACTGCGATCTCGAAATAAAGAAAAAACAACATAACTCTAAAAAACCGAATCACGGCAACGTTATAAGTTTCTCCCTGACGCTAAAAACAGGAGAAAGAAACACGACCGAAAAGCATGACGGCAAAAAACACTGGAAACAAGTTGGCGAGAAAGAAAATTAACTCTGAATATCTCGGAGGTTCTTTTAACTACCTTGTTCCGGTTAATAGAAGTCTTGACGCCTTCGTGTATGTGAAGGTTTTAATAAAGTCGGCCCGTTTGCAAAGTAATTTATAAACATGCCCTGAAAGAAGGAAGGCGGGGCGGGGCTGGCAGGGAAGCCCGGGTGACGTACACAGCGGAAGTTTAATGAGGTGACGGAGGCGTAACACTGGCGCGAAGTCGCCGTCGCAAGGTGCAGGGAAAGGGCCTCACCTAGAGGACACGCGAAGAAGGCGAAGGGAAAGAGGAGACGGCGATGAAGGACGATGAAGGGCAGTTAGATTGATTATGACACAACATCCTTGTAATAGAAGAGATTCTTTAAATATCTCTCTCCTTTTCTTCTTCTTTTTCTTCTTCTTCTTCTTGTTCTGTTTTCTCGACTTCTTTCTTCTTCTGTTTACTCGAATTCACATGCCTTTTCTTCTTTCTCTGCCTTACTAGTATATTGTCTACTGCGATTTCAACGCCTCCTTCGAAATATGTCGATTATTCTTTTGCCTAATGCATTTTATTCACTTTCCTTATTTGTAATATTTTATAGCGACATTCGCAAAAGTTACCTTCTCCCTTCATTTTGATTTATATACGATTTCCCCTACTATCTATAGCTTGCAAACCTCCTTTACCACAAAAAATAAATACTACGTCGCTTTCTGTACCATTTCTTATTTTATACAACTTAATTTCTTATGCAACATTCAATAGATATAAGAAACATTATTAGTAACTAACAGCTTTTTAGAGTAATAAGTGAAGATTCATTAACACTGCTGGTCCAACTCTACATTTTCCTCTCTTTCGCTATTTAAACACTCTCTCTGCCATTCCGTAACTGCCGCATCATTCCGTACTATCTACTCGCTGGTTTCTTATCAGTTCATTTTCATTCCATTGAGCTTCTTCTTCCATTGTCTTGGTTCATGTCAATTCCCGTTTTCACTTGCGGGTTGCGTAATGATTTTCGACAACCCCAGAACGCGCAGATCCCGAAAGCAAAATTTTATTTCATCAGACATTAAATTACGGAAGAAACAATAGACGACGACGCGGACATATAATTTTCAGAAATTAGCGGAAAACGCGAAAAGCGTGAAAGGGCAATATAAACAATGGCCAGAAGAGAATTCCAGGAAAAATCTAAAGCGAAAATCAGGAAAATCGAACCGCGAGTTAAGAAGATACAAGAAACGGTACAAACTGCATACAGAACGGTTAGAAACGTAGAAAATTGAACCCATTGTTGATATAGCAAAAGTATCAAAGAAACAAGTTTTCATAAATATCTCGAGAACGCCTTGATGAAATGACTTCAAACTTTCTGGAATTGTAGAGAATAATATCTGGATCATGACAAAATTAGCCACGGCACGGGAAAATTAACACGGGACCTAGATAAATTGAATATTTGGATTTATTACGTGAGGGATTAGTGAAAACAAACGACGCGCCGTCTGACGTAGGGGAGTGACGTCATCATGGATGAATAACACGAAAATAATTATTTTAAAGAAAGGAAAAAAGGGGAAGAAATATAACGATGTGACATTTCTTAACTAAAGATTAGACAATTTATGAAACCAGTAATGAGACGCAAGACGCCCGTAAAACGTAGAGCTATGAACATATTACGACATGTTTTTGCAGTGATGGGCAGGTGTTTTATAAAACGTTTCCGGCTTCTGGACCAACAATGTCAAATAAAGGATAGTAGTGTGTGAGTTGAGCTCTCGCAGCGTACGCATGACCCGTACCAGAGTGATAGGAAATTCGAAAATTTTGCGTAATTAGTTAGTGAAAGTTTATGTGGGAACGCTATGAATTAGATGAAGACATTTCAATATCATGGAAGTGAAGTTTAAATTATCTGCGAACAGTTAGTGGACAAAATTGCAAAAACAATAATTCGCGTAAGTTAGGACGCGAAAACGATCGGCCATTTTTGCGAGTGCATCGAGCCTAAACATTTTATAATTACTGCAATGCGCGGAGCTCGATTAGTATAAAAGTAAAGAGGGGGAATAAATTTTGAAGATTCTGTCGAAGACCTAGTCATGCTAATTAAGTTAAGAGTAAAATAACAGTATAAAGTCACGACAGAATGCGCATTCCGGTATGAATGTGTATTTTGTTTATGTTCTTTAAGTATGAATGATGTTTTGTATTTGTTTACGTTTTAAATCCGGGGTATTTATGTCATTGTGTAAAATTTTGCATGCCATAAAAGGGGCAATTCATATAAAAGGGGTGTCAAATAGCTGCCTCGACAACTTGTTAATGGAGAGGAAAAGCAAATAAATGAATGAACGCTCATTGCGGCTCATGTATACCTGGATTATGAGTACTCTTCTTTTTAGCTATAAACTGACCCAGGCACGAGCGTGCAGATACACCTTTCAATTCCGTATGGAATGATCACAGTAGTCACGCCCAGGTAAGGCTCTATTTGCATATGCTAGCTGAGATACGGTCAACATGTGTGTGAGGATATTATTTTTGTCACAGAGTGCCAACAAACCAGGCGCTCAGCCAAACGAAGTAGATTCTATGAAGTGTAGGATTATGATAAAAAAATAGAAAGAGCTAGGGCACCATAGTGTTTGAGACCAAGATGGAGGTGCTAGGCGAGGAATGGTCACAGCGGCTGACCAACACGGACCTAAAATAAGTTAGGTGGCATCGCAGCAGTTAAAATGAGTGAAGAGGGATCGGGAGAGATCGCTTCCAGTGGCACCAACGTGGGGGCGCAAATGAATAGAGCAGGTAAGATAGGTCGGAACCATTACAGTTGACTCCCAACGCCAAGCAACAGGTCTTCTTGGCCAATGACAAGATCGCTTTGTCTCGTTTGGTCCTCATGATCTTAGGATTGTCGCCGGCGTTTCGTGGCCACATACGTCAATAGAATTGTTAGAATTCTATTGAAATAAAGAAGCATCCAACTTACACAATTCAATTACTTTTTTATTGGTGTTAATTTTTCTTTGTCAACAAATATACTCATCTCTTTCGTAAATGACAAACAATTTACATGTTTCTGGAGCTAACAATGTACTGTATTGTGAATTTTATTAAAAATGTGAAATAGACACCTGACCGATCATATCAGTTGAGCAACTACAGAAACTTAGCAAATTCACGAATCAGAATCCGTTTCCGTTTCCCAAAAGACGATTGTCAACCTTCATAGACATTTGTATTCAGGTCTGTGGGAAAAAAAAGGAAACTTGTATTGAAAGTCTTTTAAGAAAAAACCTCGTGAAAATTACATGTAAAATAATGTAAAAAGACGTATCATTGTCATCAGGCAAAGGTTACAGTTAGCTCAAACAAAAATAGGAAAAATTAGGATAAAAATTCAATTTGTTCATTTGATGTACCAATTCAACTCCTTGAAAAGCTTGATCTTGTGAACAAAAAAGAAAGAAATTAAATTGAAAGGAATTGAGGAGACAAATGACTCCCGTGCATGACGCACGTGCAGGAAGGAAACATCGCGCGCGGTCCGTAGCCCGTTTGTTAGGGTACTCCTCCGGCATTCGTCTGGTGTTGATCGGAGAAACCACGGAAAACTACCGATCAGAGCAGCCGGCTGCTAGAATTCTCCTCCAGACAGCGACTGAATTCGACCTAGCTGAAAAGCTAAAGTCGAAAATCCTGCCGCTATCAGGACTCGAACCTAGGACCTCCCGGTCAGAAGCGCTGCAGTGACATCAGTTGATGCACTGAGCTACCGCTCCCGGTACGTGTGTGGTGAGGTAACTGTGAAGAGCCAATGGCGGAATGTTACTCCCTTAATAATAAAGGCTTATTGAGGCAGTAATTATGAATTGTATTTCGGGTGGCGACTCGGTGATCAGAACAAAACGTGGGCCCCTCATATTTGCTGTGAATCGTGTGAAACATTTCATAGTGGTTAGCTTAACGGAAATTGGCGGCACATGCCATTTGCAAATCCCATGCTGTGGAGGAAACCAAAGGACCACACCGTGGAAAATTATTTTTGGAATACTAAAGAATCACAAGCAAGACGAAGAAGACTATTCGATATCGCAGCCTCCTTCAGGTAGTAGTTCGTTACAGCGACAACCCTTCAATCCCAGCGTCATCGGATTAGAGCTTAGATTCCGAAAACTCCGGTGATACAGATTTAAACGTAAGTAACGAATAAGATTCCATTGAAGACCCAGATTCCGAAGGAACGTCTACAGAACCTCACAGAATCAGTCAAAACTTAATTATCTAGTACGGGATCGAAACTTGTCAAAGAATCAGGCTGGATTGTTAGCTTCTATCTTGATTAAAGAGTTGGAATCTCCTTCAAAAGAGAACTAAAATTGCCGTGTATCATTGTCAGGAACAAGATCTCCGATACTTGTTCTCTAAAGAACACAATTTAGTGTATTGTACTGTTTTTGATGCATTACTGAGTTGGGAGATGATCATGATCCGAAGGAATGGAGAATGTTTATAGATTCCTCTAAACTCAGTTTAAAATGTGTTTATTCATATTGGAAATGAAAGCCATCAGTTTCTCTTGTCTATGCAGTCCAAGTGAAAGGGACGTGTGGCATCATTAAACTTGTGTTGCCCAATATACAATACCAATAGCATTCATGAAATTTACGCTGCGATTTCAAAGTTATCGCTCTTTTGTTAAAGTCTCCAATAAGAGTATACTAAATTTTGATATGCGATTAGGGTAGCATAGATCGTAAGCACACTGTGAAGAAGCATTGGTCTCAACATCTGATACCTTGGCAAAAAAAGTAACTTCGCAACCCCTTATAAATTCTGCAAACGTATATCTTCTTTCCTTACACATCAAACTCGTATTGATGAAAAATTTCGTGAAGGCGATGAATAAAACTTGGCCAGGCTTCCATACATAAAGACGACGAGTTTCCATACATAAAGTTCACGATGATCAGTACGGAGAAATAAAGGAGAGTATATTTGTAAGACCCCAAATAAAGTACTTATGAAGGACTTTGAGCCAATGTTGAATTATGTTGAAAAGGCAGCATGAACGTCACTTGAAAAGATCGTAACTGAATTACTTTATAACAGAAAAGCTGAGAACTACAAAGAACTCCTACACAATTATACAGCTTCGGAATGTAATATGTCCTTTATAATACACCTTGTTTAATTCAAACTTAGACTTTTCCTGAAAATCTCGGTGCTGTGAGCGACGATACCAGTGAGCGATTCCACCAATACATTCCAACAATGGAAAAACGTAACTAGGGAAAATGGAATCAAAATATGCTTGCAGATTTTTGCTGGTCACTCAAAATGACTGTCCCTCAAGCAAAATACAACAAAGAATCGTTTAAAATCATATTTTGATTGAGATTATTAGACGGAAGTAAATAAAAGCAACCACTTTCCAATTAATTGCTTATTACGAAGAATCATTGCCCGTTAAAATATACAGTTTTGTACATTTTAAATCACAGCATCATATTCCTTAAGAAACAGACCTCTATTCCAGTGAACAGACCAAAAATTTAATTTTGTAAACCAGTGTAATCGGCCGAAATCAAAACGACTGAGACGTCAGTCGTGGGTGTTATCGGAAAAGACTAAAAGGATAGAACTCGTAAGACGTTGAGTGGTGGTGCTCTGAGAGCATCGGTATTCACTTTCAATGGTGTCAAACCCATGTACGGTTTGCCACAATATGGACCAGAGCTACTATATACTTATTTTATTGATTTTGTACAAGCGTTTGGCTTAGAACCGAGAAATAAAATACTTGAAAATTTGAGAAAGTTCAAAATACTAAATAAACGAATAAACCTAATAAAGATAACCTCCAGCAATACTAAAGCCAGAGTGCGAGTGGGTAATAAATTGAGTGATGGATTACAGGTCGAATTTGGGGTCACGGAGATTAATTATTCGCCACCTTGTTTTGTATTACAATAGATGTAATTTTAGACTAAATTGGAGTGGACGTCAGTATAACCACAAGGCTGAAACAATGTCCGGCGTATGCAGATGATTTGCTTATATCAAGACGGGCAAAAAAAATTGGGATAAATATTCACAGAGCTTAAACGGCAGAAATATATGTACTTCAAATAAATAGCCAGAAAACTACATTTATGAAGGGTAAAGCAGAAGTACAGAAAATCGAGGATACAATAGATGAAACGTCTATCGAACGAAATCAGATCCTTCACTTATCTTGGCTCTAAGATAGACGGAACACAATAAAAAAGAAATCAGACAAAGAATAGCAGTGGAAAATAGAGCATTTAGCAGATAGAGATATTTTGCATTTAGAGAAATATTCAGATATTCGATTTTAACCAAGAGAGAAAAACTGTGATTTTACAAACAGATATTCGACCGATAGGAAGATATGCATCTGGGAGTGGGCAATGGAAGAATATGATATGCAAAGATTGTACCTACGTCAAATATTCTAAAACTAATATAGCTGGGAGATCTTTCCCAGAAATATGTTACCAGAGCTGTACAGAAAATGTTAAATAGGTGTCGATTCTCAACCGAAAGGAAGGAACACAGACAGAACGAAAATTCTGCCACCGTCGGGGCTCGATTCCTAGGACCGTCCGTTTAGAGGCACTGCGGTGACATCAGTTCATGCTCTGAGCTACCTCCGTGATTTTTGCTATAATAGTTGGGCGCGCTACCATAGTTTGACCGTCACCGTTTGTTTTAGTGGACATGGACATCCTTGACCCCTCGTTCTAACAAGAGCCGTTGTCAAAATTTTGCCAATTGGGGGAAAATACAGGCTGATTGGAATAACTGCGGTTAACAGCAATTAAAGGAAATTTGTACTTTATTGGTTTTTGTACGTGAGAACTTTTGAAGCTTACAGTGCATGATACACATCTGAACTATACTTGTATGACATTATGAATACTAACCATTTTTTTCCGACTGTCAATTTGACAAATGTTTTCATACAAGTTAAAATTTATAATTATAAATTGGTATTCACCACACGGCAATTAACAAATTCTGAATAACAAATTTGGTTACAATATTCTAAAACTTTATGATAATTATTCTAGTTATGTAATGGAAAAAAAGTACTGATAATACTAAAACATGGGGAACAATAATTTTAGAGGAGCAATGCAAATTCTTGAAAATAAATAATCAATATCATAATAAACATATTACAATATTTCAGAAGAATATGACTAATTTATTATTTTTTTTACAATTTTAGAAATAAAAAAATTGTTGTCCTTAGAATATGCATAGTTCTTCAGTCTTCTCACGCATTGTCATTTTTTGTAGGGCTTTTATCCAGTTAACAGCCGGTTATCCTTTACGTCCCGATGGGACGCGCATATTCGACCATTCACTAAAGCAATACACTTGCGGGCTCCTCTGATCTGGAGTCAGCAGAACGCGAGGTCTTCCGCGACAACACATACAAAGTCAAGGGACAAACAACCATGCCGAAGGCAGGACTCGAACCCGCGACTCTTCGGACCGAAGCGCTGAGTCGGTTCTCTTAGCCACCTCGGCCATCCAGGCCGGCACGCATTGTCACAATGGCTCTAAATATTCCATTCTCAAGCCATTCCATTCCCATATTCCAATTCCCAAATGTTCCATTCCCAAGCCCCCCTCCATTAGCAGTAGAATGACCCAGAAGACACCTCGCCTCCGCCGCCTTATCTGCGCTGCCGGAAGCGCTGGCGGCGGAGGGCGACGTGGCGACTGGTATCGCCACCTGTTGCGCGCGCGGCGGCGCTATCAGGCACTAGCCGCCGACGGCCCCGACCCGTCTCGCCTGGGCTGCTATCGCCCGTGATTGATTGTCCTGGTGCGGGGCCTTGCCGACTACACGCCGCGCCCGCCTCCGCGCCCGCAATGCCCCGCAGAGCGGCCGATGCGTTTCCCGTTGCGGTCGCTGCTCTTGACATTTCAACGCGCCGACCCTGCAGTTCCATCCCCATTGCGGTGTTTTGGCCGCTGAGTGCTCCATAATGCGTTCGAATGAATCGGAGAGTGACCCCGTGAAATATTCCCATTATACTGCGTTGTTGTATAACATTAACGTTATCAAACAGATGACCGGGAGAGGTGGCTCAGGGCATCAACTGATGTTACTGCTATACCTCTGACCGGGATGCCCTAGGTGCGAGTCCCGACGGTAGCAGGAATTTTGACACTACCTTGTCAGCTAGGACGAGTTCAGACGCTGGCTGGATGGGGATTCTAGAAGCCAGCTGCTCTGATTGGTAATTTTCCGTGGTTTCTCCGATCAACACCAGGCGAAGTACTGGAGCAGTACCATAACAAATGGGCCACGACCGCGCGCGATCTGTCCTTCTCTTCCTTGTCTTATCCTCTCCCCTTACAAACACTAAGTGTCCCGCTGGTAGGGGATCCCTGGTTGGGAGAAGCCCCACTAGCCGACGGTAGGTCGACACCAGATCTTCCCATCCAGCTGGGGAAGACTACCGCAACCTTCCTAACAAAAAAAAATGTACTACACAGTACAAATGAATTTAGCAGTTGAAGCGCCGGGAATCATTAACAATCAAACAGATGAACGAAATGTCACTTTAAACAGCTCGTTTCTGTTAAGTATTTCAAATCATTCACTCTTATAGCAAAAAATGGCGTATGAATACTATTATTCTAAGAAAATATGTTTGTTATTTATGTTTTTTTATAAGAAGATATTATCAAAAATATTGAAGGACACACGGCCGCTATCACCGGCAAAAATAGTTCACGGCATCAAGTGATGACACTCCAGTGCCTCTGACCGGGAGATGCTTCTATTCGAATCCCCACCGTAGCAGGATTGTCGACACCAGTCAGATGGCATGATGGAATTCAGCTGTATCGCGGAGAATTTTAGCGGCCGCACTACGGTTTCTGAGGCTCATTCTAGAGGCCAAAATTAATAACTTGAAATTGTGAAGAATGTACTAAGTGCAAATGTTCCATAAACATTATAACCACAAAACCATTCATGCTGCAAAAAGTAAAAAAAAAACAAAAACAAATTATTTATGATTTTTTACTAAAATGTTGAATAAATACATCTATTAGAGTTACGCCTTTTTCCTCATTCTTCCAATCATCATCATCTTTGCATTTTTTCTTCTTCTTCCTCTCCGTGACTTTCTCACTTTCTTTACCTTTGTAAAAGTAAGTTCTAGGGCTATTATTTCAGAGTGAATATTTAATTTGTTTTGGTGTCTACACTATTTTAATTAATGCTAGAAATCACCAACATTTATAACCATGATCAAGCAATCTCAAGACGGAATTGCAACAAAGCTTACTCTGGAATCTTTATAATGATCTGACCAAAAAGTACCTACCTAAAAGTAATGTCCTTCTAGAAACAGAAAACATCGACGCTATCATCAATTCATTTAACGATGTCATAACTAAGGCTGCAAATGAAACATCTCTGAGACAATCAAATCAGCAAATAGACCCGATTTATTGCATTGGTGGAATGCCAAATGTAAATTAGCACTCATAAAATCGAAAATGTCTTCAACAAATCTACAATACACAAGATGACAGCTGTTACAAGGAGAATCATAAAAGAAAGTAAATAAACCTCCTGGTATAACTATGTGTCAAGTATATCATTACATAATAATATTAATGAGTCATGGGCAAAAATAAAAGCTATCGAAGGAACAAAGAAAGGTAAACAAATGCTTTTTTACTCTCAAATAACCAAATCATTGTAGACTCTGTTGCAATAGCAAATTCAATTCAATAAACTATACAGAAGGTGTTTTACTGCACAAAAAAGATCAAGAGAACTTACAAATAATAAATACTTGGCTACTTATAAGTATATCAATGATCCTATTGGAATTAAAGAACTTCATTTCATTATCAACAGGATTAGGATCTCCCCACCTGGACCAGACTGCATTCCATACATTCTTTTAAAAAATCTACCACTAGAAGGAAAATAAATTCTACTAAAAATATATAACATAAAATGGGAAAAAATGTAATTTCTGAACAATGGAGATCAGCTAATTGGGAAAATTTACAAAAATCCAAATTACAGACCCGTCTCTGTAACTTTCAATATGTGCAAAATTCTGAAAACAATAATTAACATAAGACTCAGATGGTTTCTAAATTTTAAAAACATCGAAACCAACAATCTTTTTGGTTTCAGAGCAGGACAATCAACGGCTTCTAACCTAGTAAGTATTGATACCTACATCCAAGAAGCCCTTGCTAACAAACAGCATGTTTTAACAGTGAGCTTAGACATCAAAAAAGCTTTTGAAATGATGAGGACTCATAGAATCATCACAAAAGTACACGAATGTGGACTTGAAGGCAGCATATTTCAATTCAATAAGAAATTCATCAAAGAAAGGAACTTTTAATGTGAGTGTTAATGGTAGTCTATCATCAGTACAACACCTGAATAATGGACTAGTACTTAGTGCAGTACTTAGTGTTACTCTATTCCTGCAGTCCATTAATGATCCAGGCTCTGAAATCATTCACCCGGTAATCATATGGAAGCATATCCTCTCTGCAGAGGAGCATCTACTGCAACCAGTCAAGAGATTATACAATATGCCCTAAACAATCTACATGAATGGTCTTTCAAATCAGGTTTTTCATGAATCAGTATTTAAAATACACGTTCACACAAAGCGATAATATTAAATTTTGGAAAGAGACAATCATACCAATTAATAATGGATAAGAAATTAGCAATAAAAACATAAATATATATTGAAATACATTTTCCAAAAATATCCACCATATTTCACGGCATCGGTACATCAATCAAAATATATTAAGTTCCAGTCGTTCGGTCAGTGAACCTGTGGGTGTTTGTAAAGCGATCATGATGTATGATGCACATATCAAATGCCACCCATCCGTTATCGTTAGGCGCTATATCTCATTTGAGGGTGACAGGTGATCGCGAGGCGCCATCATTCCAATTGATGTTAGTTGACGGCTCTTCTCGGGACCAGAGGACAGCTGTATCGATGAGAGATGGCTCACCTCGCTTATTCCAGCAACGAGATCCACCGTTGAAGAATGAAAGAGATACGACAACTTTCATAAAATGAACTGTTCAGTAGCTGCCTTCGATTGATTGGTTGATTTTTTTCGTGTTTCCGGGCGTGAAAACTGCTTTGGTCATTAGTCCCGTTAGTGTAGTGCATGTTTTTTTCGCGGGAGATAGCGGTGATCTGCCCCCGCTGGATGGCGAGATCCGGCGCCGACCTACCGTCGGCTAGTGGGGTTTCCCCCCCCCCAACTAGGACTCTCCCACCAGCGGGGCACCGCCCCAACCGGGTAAGGGGAGAGAATAGGACAAGGAAGAGGAAGGAGAGATCGCGCGCGGTCCGTGGCCCGTTTGGTAGGGTACTGCTCCGGCATTCGCCTGGTGTTGATCGGAGAAACCACGGAAAACTACCGATCAGAGCAGCCGGTCGCTAGAATTCTCTTCCAGACAGCGACGGAATTCAACCTAGCTGGAAAGCTAGGGTCGAAAATCCTGCCTCCGTCAGGACTCGAACCTAGGACCTCCCGGTCAGAGGCGCTGCAGTGGTATCAGTTGATGCACTGAGCAACCGCTTCCGGTAGTTGCCTTCGAGTGTAGGGTTCGTGAGAGAAATGATATAGACAACTGAACTAAACTACAATACAGACAAGAGTAACTTTTGATGAAGAAACAAAATCATGGCTGTTGTGAGGATGTATCTGTGTGATGTTTATTTGACGTTTTCTTGGCGCACACATTATGGCTACGAGCTGACGTTGGCTAGATGCTGAAGTAGGTCGTAAGTCCATCTCGACTTCACTTAACGCTTCCGAAATCGCGGGCCGTTTAGTGTCCTTAGTAGTCGCATGGAGATGCGTGGTATCTAACTCTTTTATTTCTAAAATTACCAACAATTAGAATTGTTTTTAAATTTATTATCACTTTTCTACGTAATATTCAATTTCGTCGATTAAACACTGTTGATTCTTAAATTCTAAATTCTGTAATTAACTCTTAATAATTTGAAATTTAATGTAATTCAAACGGCGATCAAACAACTACCACCTTTCTTACGGTAACTACCATATTGTAAGATTTTTTTTATTTTTGTATGAAAACCTAAACAGTAATACTAATTTTTCTTGCATATTGTCACTAATCTCTTGGAATTCACTTACATCACAAATAATATTTTAATAATATTATGTACATTATATATTTTAAGTAATATCACGGACGAATCTGAACTCACGTGGCGATAGCAGGAGTTCCCCTCCACAAAGAACGCGTTCTAATTTAAGCACATTAACTCGCATAACAGATTTTGTTTTCCTGAAGGTAAAGTAAACAAGGTGTTGAAAGGTACTGAAAATTACAGAAGAGTAGGACAGAACTACAGTAAAATCCCGTTTTCACGTTCCCGTAATTTACGTTTCCCCGGCATTTACATTTCTTGTCGGTCCCATCCGTTTTCGTATATTCATGTTATAAATACCCCGCTTTTACGATAGTATAATTTCAATATTCCCGCAATTTACAACAGTCTGCTTGCCACCACAACGTCTGGAAAGAACTTCGCGTTGGGCACAACTGACACTGGTACTGGACTTTCCCATCAACTTACCGCGTTAAAAATGGCCGTAACATGACGCCAGCTGCGTCAATTCCTGCGCATAGGAGTGACTTAACGGGTGTGATTATTAACACAAACTTACGCGAAACGACACACGAGCGCTTTTGGTTGTAGCTAACGCGCGTCGCTTAGCGGGCGTCGCGCGTTGAAAGCTAGAAAATGCGCTTTATCTCAACTTGTGGTCGCGTCTTGCTTGAGCTGCGGGATCAACGCATGTCGCCAAGAGCGCTCGTTTGCCGTTTCGTATAAGAAAATGTCAATCTTCGACGCGCGTTATGTGACGTGTGCATCTATGCAACTGACGTCATCAGCATTAGGTGACGCGCGTCAACGCTACACTCACGTGACACAGACCTAAGAGCGGTAGCATCATGATCATTTGTTTATTTTACATCATCCTCCTTCACTATTTCACACTTTCTCATTCTAAAATAAACGTAATTTTTCCCCATCCTGCAATAGCTCAAGCATCAAATAATGGAATTCTCCGTATGTTTTTAATTGTAAATTCCTTTTATGAACACTATATATATAATAAATAAATAAATTAATTAATTAAAAAATACTAGTTGGAAATCATTATGAATTGCCCAAAACAAATATTTTATTGAGTTTCGGAAAATGTAAACTTCGCATTTTTTATTACAACAGAAATACTATTTCCCTTCATTCGTCAATAAGTCCTACATGGTTGTATCGTCAGAAGCTACCAGCAGAGGATTGCGGGGACTCATGGAAGAGTCGTCGCGACATTTAAAATTCATTAGACTACGGTATTAATATGTCTTCGCTTTCCGAAGTTGTTAATTTAGGCCAGATTGCTATTTGACCTTGTAATATTGTTTAATATGTATCTAATTATACATATTAAAGCATATTATAATCCTTATTGATTGTATATAAATACATTATACCCATAGTTTCAAAGAAAAAAATCATGAACCCGAATGTATTCATCTTAATTTATTTACTACTTTTGCATGGTTTCTTTCCTCAAATAATCAACATATCAAATACATCTGAAAAAAAACAATGTCCTCTGATGGCACAAAAAATACACATAGCAGACAACAATACGTTTAAAATTAAAACCCAACAAATAAACAACAACCATTCGCACTGAAAATTATAAAAAGAATATGTACACTCATTCACTCCGAATGCACATTCTGCCGTTAGAATTGTTGACCCTCTTATCTTATGGTAATGAACAAAACTTGATCTTTGACAGATGCTTTTGAAGATGAAAAGAAAAACGAACAAACAAATATCCATGCATCACTTCCCTTTGTGCGGGACAAATGCTGTGACACGCGGCGCACGTCACGCGTCACCGCCCACTGATTCGTACACTCCCCGTGTACGACGATAGCACGCTCCAACATCCACCAGCTCCAAGACCATATGTTCCGTCAACTCACACTGCTGAGCAAACACTGCGAAGCGTTCTGAGGTAAAACGCGAAGTTTCCACCACGTTTAAAGTTCCCGCGGCGAAGAAATACTATTGATTTCACGAATAGAATTTTTTAAAGTTCCCGCGGTGAAGAAATACTATTGATTTCACGAATACTGGTGAAAAGAATCTTTTAAAGTTCCCGCGGTGAAAAAATACTATTGGGTTACGCGAACTAAACGAAACTGCTCTGTTCGTCTTTCGATTACTGTCCGAAGCATGCTGAATTCGGTATCATGAAATTTATATCACAAAATATCCGCGACCGTTGCTTAACATTGCAATCGCTTAAATTCAGTCTTCGCGTTGCGTTCACCCGTAAAATATTGTTCCTATTTCTAAATCCGTTCATCCGCTCACTACATCAGTTTTGTTCACTTGAAAATATAAACAAAAATGTTTTCAAACATTTTTCTAATACGGAGCTCGCGTCTTCACCAACCATAGAACACTGCACTTTCTCTCCTCTCTCGAGCATTGTTGTCCCTTATCCTATATAGATTTTTCTTGAACAAACGCCGATCGCTCGCCCATGGCAACAAACAAGATTACAGAATGTTTCTTAATTTCCCGTTTATAAGCGTTTTTATGCCTCGCTACTGGTTCTCAATATTGTCTATTGTTTCTTCGATAATTACACCGATCTCTATTTTTTTCTTTCGATGTCTTATTTTATTAAATCTCATCGTTTTTAGTTCGTTCACTGTCGTGACATTAGTCGTGACGTCACTACGATGCGTCACTTGTTTCACACATATTTCAATTATACTTTTAATTTTAATTCATTTTTTATACGTTTCCCAAAATCGTGATTACCTTCGAAATTGTTCATAAATTTCACCCTGTCGTTCTCTAAATTCCAGCTCGATTCCTTCAAGCGTTTCCGTAATATTCCTTAAAACATATTTGCCCTCAACTTTACCCTAGCAACAATGATCTCCATGTTCACGCTCTTTAACTTGAAATGCATGCTTGCAATTATTTTCGAAATTTTGTGAACCCCTTGCCCGATTTTGCTGATTGTTCTTTCTAACAATTCTAAATATTATGCTTTATTGAAATGTTTATGTTAAATTTGACTTTCTTCCGCGCATTCGGGTAATTTAGAAAAAATGTTTGCGCGCGGCGCTGCCGTCTTCTGTCTTTTTGAATATAAATCTTAACATTTTATTGGAAGTTTTATTCTCTGGAACACTAAATTACCGAAATGATCGCAAATTATTACATTACATTTCCCGCATTTTACACCATTTTTCCTAGGGTTCCATGAAAATTGTAAAAGAGAGTTTTTACTTATTTTGTTTGCCAATTATTACAAATGGTCTGGGCACATTTATGAACCCCGTGCTACTTCTTAAAAGTTGGATACTGGGAACAGACATTAGGTATTAAACCAAACACAACTCATCCAGTTAACCGTGGCTTAGTTAGGATTTGAAACGGCGATCTTTCTTGGGTGTTTGTTCTCATTCACCTTCCGTTATCGTCTCCTATAATTCATCTTTATGACTCAACTTATACATAAATCAGGATAATTACTCTATCGATTACCCAATGAGTACTTGCAATCCCTTGCAAATATTCACACGTATGATCAGCTTCTGGTTCAATGGAACATTTGAATCAACTCTCCAGGTTCTAAAGTATTAGCATAAAATTCCACAAGTAACACTTGTCGGTTGGTTGGTTGGTTGTTTCGATGTTAGCGAATCCGGGCGCGTCAACAGCTTAGGTCATTCGTCCCGTAAGTGTAGTGCGTGCTTTTCCCTCGGGAGATGGCGGTGATCTTCCCCCGCTGGATGGCCAGATCCGGCTCCGACCTACCGTCGGCTAGCAGGGTTTTCCTCTAACCAGGACATTAATTATGTTGAAAGTCAAGTAAAACTACTCCAACATGTGACTTAGAATGAAAACTATCATAAAATATCCGAGTTAGTTATAACTACCCAAGAAACGAATGGGATTAGAGACGACTGGGCACTACAAGGAGGAAACAAATGAGGAAGAAATAGGAACAACTATTATTAATTTGTTACAGTTCAACGAGGAAAGCAACCAACCAGAGAAGTTGAATGGTAACATTTTTCGGAGTACAATGAAAACAAGGAGGAAAAGGATAGAAAGTATCCGTATTTGGAATAACACAAATAGATGTAGTTTTTCTACAATAATTTACTTAATATATTATTAACTTTCAAAAAACTAGCTCTTATCTACAGAACTGTCAAAACCTGCTCATCAAAAACGTATTATTTAAATGTTCGAAACACTTTACATTTTTTCCAAAAGAATTACGTCCAAAACAGTTAAAAACTATGCGTTGTGCTGCGGAGAGATATGTATTTTGCGCAGGTTTTCTTACTTCTGGTATCACTACCTTAAGTCACATTCAAGTTGAATTCTGAACACTCAAAGAAATTATCGTTTTTGGCATGAATTCATAAGAAAATATTCGCTTCGGTGTAATAAAATCTATTTTCAAGGACAAGTCAGCTACAGATTTGGGTTCTTATCTCACATCGGGTTCATTCATCATCCTGTCCATCATTCCGTATTCAAAATTTAGAATCAAATTCTGACTGTGCACTCTGTACAGAAGAGACTTAAGAATTTGGAGGAAAGAAAATTGGCAAATAATTTGGAAATCGTAAAATACAGAATAAAACAACTACAAATAAAAAGTACTTCAGGAAAAGTTAATTGTATTTAACACGTAATTTATGTTTGCGTTCCCATAAATATACATATTTTTGCGTTTAATGATTTTATGCATTATAAATCAATAATTTAAGAGAATCAACAATAACTTAATAATGTAGGTAATAATAATAACAATAATAATAATAATAATATTGTAATTGTATTTCTTCCAGTTGATACTAGTCTAATGTAGCAGATAGATGACTCATTTCAAGTAGTTTTGGACAAAAAATCAATCTGACGAGGATACCAGAAATTAAGACCTTTGTATTTTACATATTTCAGCTTTACGTTTCGCACATTTAATACGTGCCTTTTCAAGAGCAATATAGATATTGATTGACCTTCAGCATATTACAAAAACCTTTCGTCATGTTATATGTTGAACATTGATATAAGCACCAAATTGTATAAATGAAATTTAATATTTTTGTATTCCTACGTTTTATTACGTAAAGATGTATTGTTTATGCTCTTGACAACCGCTTGTTGAATAATTGTAATGTTCTTGAAAAGGCATATGCTGAATGTGCGAAACTTACAGCTGAAAATAAGTATATAAAATACAAATGTCTTAATTTCTGGTATCCTCGTAAGATTGGTTCTATATAATCCAAAACTATTTGAAATGAGCCATCTATCTGCAATAACAACAACAACAACAAAATAATAATAATAATAATAATAATAATAATAATAATAATAATAATAATAATAATAATTTTCAACCTTAGGAATTACAAGGAATCAAATTTATTTCGGGGCATTACGTGATTTTTTCGTTCTATTTCAATATTATTATAGTTTACTGAATTGAGAAAGAAATTTTCTAACATCGAGGACAACGTTGCAAGCATCTTTAAATGCATTAATCTAATCACTTGAACATTTTCTGTCAATTTATTCGAGGTCAAAGAAGAACATGACTCTAACGTTCAATAGATTCAATGAAAACCTGATAAGAAGATGCTCTTGGGCATTTTATGGCAGAGGACAAGCTGTGGCTGTTGACAATCGCTTCATTAGGAAATTAAAAAGCTCCCTTCAGAGTCACTCCCATCCCTTCGCATCCTCTTCCCTCAGACGTCACTCAACAAATCAGCCATTAGCTCTAATCGACCGACGGCCATTGCCTGCTAACTCAGGTGCTCCGTAACACAGCAAAAAGTTACTATACACCAGTCGTAAAACTTTATGTGGATATGGTGACAAAACAAGACATTTTCTGGGAAGGGAGATAAATTTTATTGTTCTGCCTATTTCATGTTTTTCATCGGATTTTATTCTATATTTTTTAATAATTTTATAACTGTCTATCTTCAACAGACATTGCACTACTTAAACGATGTCATAAGTTCTTACGCTTATATTTCTTTTGTATTATATATCCGTCTTTTGCAGAAATAAATTCGCAAATTAGTGCAAACGTAGCAAATGTGAGTTGACCAGATGTACTACAGTGCATTAAAGGCTTACGCAACAAGGCAAGAAAGTAAAAAATAAAGGCAGAGTACCTTTTAGTAGATACTACCGCGTTGAAGACGGCTTGAATGACTGGATTAATGAGTTCGGCAACATCTGAAGTCGTCGCAGTCACGTCTTTAGTATTTTCACAGAAAAAAGTCAACTTTTGTTGTTCAGGTAACCCTATCCCTTGGTTCAGGTAACCCTGTCCCTGAATGTCAAAATAAAACAACCGCGTTGCGAAGATGAAATGATAAATATCTTCTTAACTCTGTGTTCACCAACCCCGGCACGCAACGAGCAGCGCAGCAGAGATAACGACCCAGACAATTCCGCCATATGTCCTATGCGAAACGCCATTGTACTCGTAGGACGGCCTGCAGGCTTCGCTCGTCCCGACAGGCAAGAGAAGCGCAATTAATGAAGGGAAACGTTCGTCTTCGTGACAGCCGCTTGAAGCGCCACCCTGTGCGTCCCTGAGCTGTCTTAATACGAGAAACGACGGGCGCTTTTACTTGAGATAACGGCGCTGGCCCTATCTGCTAAATACCATTATTTGTATCACAGCTAGTAGTCTGTTTATTATTATTATTATTATTATTATTATTATTATTATTACTATTATTATTATAATTATTATTATTATTATTATTACTATTATTATTATTATCACCATAATCATCATCATTGATTGATTGATTCATTTTTTCGTGTTTCCGGGCGCGTCAACCTACGTATGAGTACAATAGATAGTCTACATGCTACATTTACAAAAAGAAATAGTTGTAATCAGTGGCTCTTACTTCTGTGAAAGTACTAGTGCAAGAATACAGAAACATTTTCTTTTTATGTGATATTACTCTAATTCATCCGTGAATAAAGTATCATTTAAATTTTGGCAAGAATAAAGACAGACATCAGCAAAGGTTAAATTCTCAAGTCGCACTTTGGAAAATGAAAGACAGTATATCTGACACTGAAATGCGCTAAAGCATTGATGTGAATGTTCTTAAGTTTTATTGTAGAGCAAACCAAAGCGTTCATAACCAAGCATTCAACATTTGACAAATTATAATGACATCCCAGACTAGATGATAAAAAGTATAAACCTGTTGAGAATAGCAATACTAACATTTTATTTTATGAAAATTTGTTGACAGTCCATTAGTTAATGTGATATATGTATTTATTATTACACGCGTTTGGAAATATATTCTTTCATGACCTCCACAAAATAACTCTTTTCAACTGTCAAAAAAAGTTCTAATGATTTTGCCTTTTTGATTGAGGAGCACTAAAAATTTTTCCGATATTTCAGGCAGAACTACAACCTTTTAAAACATAACTGGCAGTGCAGGGAAAGCGCGAGTGATAGATAAATAAATTCACTCACGATCACTTGAGTGGACCTTACTGACTTCGTCTTTCTTAGCGAAACACACAAACCGCCATTGTTCCGTGTCGTTGACGTAGCGTAACGAAAGTTCAATGTAATTAAAACTGAACGTATTTCATTGCCACGTTCATGGTTTTCTTCAGATGGGTAACGAAAAGTATTATTAGAGAATTGGCAATAAATAAAAATAAATATTGTGAATAATGAACATCAGTAACAATTTTTTTTCTTTCTGAAACCGAGTAAACTGTACATTTTATTTTTATCTTCAGATATTGGATGTGACACTGAACGCCCTAAATATCCATACTTTGATAACATTGCATTAGTTTAAGGATATTTTAATTTTTAAAATAATTATGGGAACGTCAAAATTTAAATAATGCATTTTCAATAAATCGTTTCACATTAAGAGATTGGTAGCAAGGAAGCACCTAATAACTTAGCCAGAAGGAAAACAAATATTAACGTATAAACGCAAATTACATGACTATAGTATGCAGAAAAGAAGTGAATTTCTTTGCTGAAACGAATTCCCATCAACCTCGCGGAAATCCCACCAACCACGTGGAATTTTTTCGTCTCCTGCCCAGTCAGCACAACTTGCCAGAACATTTTCATTGGAAACCTTATGTTCTAATATGTTCAAAATGACCTCTATGTAACTGCACACCACAGCAAGCGCAGCAATTCTCTTCCACGCATTTAGTATCTCAATTTCCTTGAGACTGAAAAAGTATCTGAAGTCAGTGCTAAGATATATATATATATATATATATATATATATATATATATATATATATATACCAAATATCTATTATTACGGCCAATGGAATACAAAATTCGACACATGTTACGATTTAATCCGAAAATATGCTAAATTTGCAAATTATTTGGTGATTCAATCATTAATCAGTTTGGATAAAGCGATACGAATGATAATGAATGGATAATTTTGGAAATTATCCATTTAAAATTGGCATTAGCCATAAGACGCTGGCTAAAGTAGCGTTGCCTGAGTGTGAGGCGTTTTCTGTGTTCACGAGAAATATTTAGCATAAAAATGCATTAGAAATTATGTGGGCTGAAGATTTATATAAATCGCAAAGGCCTTAATCACGACCAACGTCACTGAGTCAAAAATGCATAGAGAAACGTCAGCTGAGATGTGTGGCAAGTTTAGGTTACGTCAGATAGTACGGTATAAATATAAATTTAAGACACGCCCGGGGAAACTTGATACCATACATCTCGCCTTCCACTAGCCTCAGAAAATTCTGATCCCTGTTTTTTTGTCTTCTTTTATTCCATAACATCGTAACGTACGTCATCTATGCTAGATATTTGGTACAATGTAAACTATGTTACAAATTTTGAATAATGTAAACAATATTCCGGTTTTTCCCTTATTAACCAGTTTCTCATATAAGATGTATTTTATTATACTCTTTAACAGAAAAGAGATCCCTTGGATATATCTAATAAAACTGAATAACGTAGAGCCTGTATCTCTCCCCCTAAACTAAATATTAAGTATTTTGAGTTGGTATTAATCTGTCTAAATGGGTTTAATAATTAAACCGGCACGATCGCATTAATAAATACACAACTCAGATATGAAATAAATAATAATATATTAATGGTATCATACGTCATCATAATAAAATTCTAATTTTAATAAATGATTTAAGAAGACCAGAGAATAAAGGCGTTGCACGAGACAAAAAACATGCTTTACGGAGGTGGTCCCAGAAGTACCCGACCCAACAAAGAAAAAACAAAAATTTTGGATTTTTTTTTCAACATAATCTCCTTTTAGCTCTAAACACTTTTCCCAGCGATGTTCAATAAGTTCGATACCCTCTTTATAATAAGAACTGTCTTGCTTCCCAAAATAGCCGTTAACTACTGACATCACTTCTTCATTGTTAGAAAATCTTTGACCACTGAGCCATTTTTTCAAGTTTGGGAACAGAAAATAATCAGAAGGAGCTAAATCTGGCAAATAGGGTGCATGAGGGAACAATTCAAATTTTAATTCATTAATTTTGGCCATTGCAATAACGGATTTGTGAGCTGGTGCATTGTCCTGATGAAACAACACTTTCGTCTTAGCCAAGTGTGGCCGTTTTTGCTTGATTTCTTCGCTCAAACGTTGCAATAAGTTCGCATAATACTCGCCGTTGATGGTTTTTCCTTTTTCAAGATAGTCAATGAAAATTATTCCACGCGCATCCCAAAAGACCGACGCCATGACCTTGCCTGCAGATAGAACGGTCTTCGCCTTCTTTGGTGCGCGTTCTCCCTTTCCAGGCCATTGATTTGATTGTTGTTTCCTCTCTGAGGTGAAGTGGTGGACCCATGTTTTATCCACGGTTATGAAACGACGCAAAAATTCTGCTTTGTTGCGGTGAAACTTCGCTAAACACTCAATTGAAACATCTTCACGACACTGTTTTTGCTCGAGTGTGAGCAAACGCGGCACCCATCTTGCAGACAGCTTCCACATGTCTAAATTTTCAGATAATATGCGATGTACCGCACTTTTCGAAATGCCTACTATGTCTGCTAGCTCGCGCACTTTCAGTCGACGATCACCCAGGACCGCTTTGTGGATTTTCTTTACCATTTCTGGAGTAGTCACCTCATTTGGTCGACCACTGCAGCTCGTACGGCCTCGTTTAAACTCTGCTACCCAATATTTTACTGTAGTAAACGAAGGCGCAGACTCACACAGAGTAGAATCTAGTTCAGTTTTTATACTGGTTGGGCCGAGGCCTTTCAAAATAAAGTATTGGATCACATAACGATGACCAATTTTCTGTATTTTTACAAATTCACTCACAACGTTCACTATTGATTGTTGCCAAACAAATACTATACAACGTAGCATTTTCAAACTCAAAACATATGCTTCATAGATTGTCTACTTTCTAATACAGTGATATTTTTCGAAAAACTACCGCGATCTCTAGGTCAGGCAGGGTACTTCTGGGACCAACCTCATAGAACACCAAGTGGAGGAAGAAGAGACGAAATAATTAAGAAGAGAAAAGATTTTATTTTATATGTGGCTGAAATAGACCGTTATGTGCAAGTTAGGTAATTATTCACGAGTGCGTTAGCGCGAGTGTATAATTTCTAACGAGTACATAATTGTCTTTTAGCCACGTACAATATACATTTTATCTTATCCGCTCTCCTTCGCAACATTTTTAGTTTATTCTCTTCTACATGTAGGTGTAATTATGAATGTTATTATATTGATTTGGCGGTATATTAGAGGCCTTGGAGGATATATTTGAGTTGACAATTGCTGCCTGTTCGGGGAATTTCCTGAAATTATTAAAAATATTCTTGAAAGTATAAAAAATGAAACCGAGAAAGCTCTGGAAGATAAATCTGCACATTAGAAAATATAAAGATATATATAGTAAAGAATACAAAATTATCAAGTTAAGGAAAAATAACATATTAAGGACAAAGTTGTGTAATATACTTCGTTGTTTGATGATGATTATGAGTAAATGTGTTGTTTTCATTAATACATTATTAAGTAAAAGTGTATTTGTATCTATATTCCTTCATTTTTAATAAAATAATGTTTTGTGTACATCATATTGTTCAGCTTGGCGACCTGCAGCTATTTCTGTTGTTTATCGTGACAATCGATAGCTACTTCATAACAGGGCTGTAATAAAGAGCCATTTCACCGACTTCGTACACGTAAGTAAACAACCTACAAAAATGCATCAGATAAGATAAAACCCTTAAAAAATTCAGAACGTATTCAGTTACAAACCTCGTCCTAAATGGGTCTGAGTACGACGGAAACGAATATTAGAGAAGACGGCGTGGGACTGAACTTTAAGTCTGGAGAGAAAGCGAAGAACAAAGAGAATTTTAAATTGGCATCACAAGCAGCACATAAACGGTAGATCCATTCTGAGCAGTCAAGTACATGCAAATTTGAGGAAATAAGTAAAAAAGTTAAAGTGATGGAACTTAATACAAAGAATATTGTGAAGCGCAACAAAATAATCATTGTAGATCGAAGATCTGTTTGTCCAGTGGATCATAACCGGTAGTTTGCAAACAACTAGTAGTACACTGCTACAAATAAAGTGGCACGTAAAATGTTTTCTTGTTATAAACATTTTCCATAAATTCGTATTCGCTAGTATTTCATTATTTTTGTAGTAAATGGGCGATTCTGATGCTCCATAAAGGGTGCAAAATTTTTTACGTATCCCACAAACGACATATACATTTTTAATCCTAAATTATCGAATAAATGACTCAGTAGAAATACATTTTCATTGATGTACCCAGTTGATGCTATATCTTATCACATTCCTGTAAGGAACACTGCTCTTGTAGAAAGATAAACCGAAATAACTGTCAGTTCAGTCAATATTGCTGTAGTTGTTTGGCATTAAGCAATTTAAGATAGGTAGCTTAAAATTAATTTTAAACTAGTGGTGCTATATTAGCACATCGTTTCCCTTATTATTGCAATAGAATTTTTAATATTATCATAGGTAATACCACGAGTGTTTTCAAAGTTGTCGATAAATCCCCGACTCGTGAAGCACCAAGGAGAGAGACTCGTGAAGCAACGAGAATTTCCAAAGCAATAGTGGACGAAAGGACTATTCCACGAATGAAATAACGTTCAACAATGTTCCAAAATACTCCAAATATTGAAAATAACTGAAAGCGTGTTAAAATTAACAGAGTTATGTGATAGTACATACTCTGCACGTCAACACAGCTATCGATACATACCGCCTCTTAACTCATAGATGAGTCGCAGCTTATTATTGGCCAGTAGGAAGGAGCGGTAAGAAATATCGTATAGAAAAAGTAATAAAGTTTTTTAGATTCACCGCCTTGTTTGTGGAATTTTATATGTAGAGTTACACGCTATTGATTTTTATTTTACGAGTGGAAAGTCAACGTAACGTTTTAAAATTTCATCCATCACTTATCACTAAAAAAGCATGCATACGTACTACATACTCACACACTCTGGACAGAAGTATATGCCATGACCCTCACCGTGCTTACCTGAAACAAAGAATAATAATGTTAAAGAGCATTTGCTATGAGGTACAGATACCGTACCAGAGTGATATAATGTTGTTTCATTTATTTCATTCGTTTATTCATTTTGTGCGTCTTATTAGAAAATTAATTATTATTAACAAAATCCAATCGCTGAACAAAAACATTAGTGCGCTTTACGCATAATAGTGATTTGATTTGAAAAATTTATACATTTTTACCGTTTGAAATTGCTGCCAAGTCTTGTGATGACGATTTCCGTGCCCAATTGAAATACTGCTAAGAAATTTTAATTTTGTATGACTTAATTAATTTAATTTTCTATTGATTTCATTTTGTTGAACGTTTTGAAATGAAATATTTTCCGAAGAAACATTCCCAAACTTGTAACAAAACCATTATATCGAGATCCATTGAGAAAAGTATTTAGCTCAATATTTTTGTAAAAATATAATACATAACATCGTATTAGGCAACAAATATGATTCATCGTTTAGGATGAATAGTCTATATATATTTATTCATGTCTGGAGGGTTACAATGCAAAATTGAATCATATGATAAATATTCTCTAAAAGGTTTCTCTCAAAAATCATTTTCGCTGTATCAAAATGGAGATACACGAACGCACGAAATTTTATGAAGCGATTCCCGGCTTCCTTGGTATAATTTCGTTATAACAAATAATAATGATTCTACTTTACATTTTTTATTAACTTATATATACCAATAACACCTCTATCTTTATTGAATAATAATAATAGTAATAATAATAATAACAATAATAATAATAATAATAATAATAATAATAATAATAATAATAATAATAATAATAATAATAATTCGCTGCATTAACTCCCTACTGTCTTAACTCTACTTTTCTCTCGCGCAATTGTCTATGATGCCGTCGCGAATCATTCTATTTCTTTTTTCATTGTTAGTTGACATGAAACCTAAAACAGCAGCCATGCTCTTTTGCTTGTCACCGTCCGCAGAAAATATATTTTTTTCTTTTATGTTTATTATAGTAAGTAATACCAGATCACTTGTTCTCACAATTCACCAAAATATTTTCATTCTCTTTTATCTACAATCTATTTCATTTATTCTCTTTAAACCTGTTATAATTGGATATTATATTAAGAACCTTCCGGACTTGTCCCAACAATCATATTATCTTGTTCCTTTCGATTTAATTGCCAAAATTCAACATCTATATGAATGATTATAGAATATGCATAATCCTCTTTATTTATTTATATCCGTCATATTTCTTATTAAAAACATTTTCTTAGTTATGTCTCAAGTTGAACAAAACGTCTTGTTTTTCGTCTTTTCTTCAATTCTCTAGACCGTAATGTCCCGTTCGGAATTAATATTTAATAAATTAAAATAATTGTTCAATTGTCAAACTTCCACTCGCGAGACAAACAACTAAAGTCTTAAGACCATTATTTTACTAGATATACATAAAGGTAACGAGTGCAGCAGCATTGTGTTGTGCAGCAGCCAGTGCAACCAGTGCAGCAGCACTGGTTGTCATGAGCGTCTACTATTCCTAAAAATGAATTCGTATTAAACCCTTCGGACGCATCCCTGGAGTTTAATTCCGTATCCATCAGTTCTGTGCACTTTAGGGGTTTTGTACTGATGCCTTACACATGGCACAAAACTGAAATATTTCCTTTTCATGTAACATTAAGAGAGGAAGGGAACTAAAAATACCGCAAACGATAATATTATATTCCGTTTTCACAGCGTTAAGACAAAAAGACCCTTAGACGGAAAGAACCATTCCACTCAGTATAATTTATGTAATACAAATTATAATGCGTTTTCTGAAATATGGAGCCGTGATATAGATTTTGAGGTAGCGCGAGGGAAGAGTGTTATTTCTCCGGATATTAGGGGCTGCAAAGCAAACAGACCGCCCTTCGCCTCTACATCCCGGGAGCGCTGCGCTGCGCGGCGCGGCGTGGCATGCTACGAAACGAGGCGGAGTGAAGCGGGAGGGAGAAGGGCGGATGCAACGGATAGAGCGTAACGAGACGTTGAAGGAAGAGGAGCGGCGGCGAGGGATGGGGGTAGAGGAAGGAAATTGAAAGGCTGGAAGGGCTGAGGAAGCGCACGGCACAGAACGAGTCTATTGATTGATTGATTTTTGATTCCGCGTGCAACAATTGCTAAGGTCATTATTCGATTAGGTGTATTGAACTTCTTCCACGCGAGGTGACGGTGGTAAGATCTGACGCCGACCTACCGTCGGCTAGCAGGATTTTTTTCTCTTTTTTCCCAGGTATCTCCCACCAACAGGGCACCTCCCCAACCGGGACAAGCTGTAAGTTTCCAACCGGTCTCCCCGCATGTGTGGTAGTGCAGTGAATGCTTGTGTGCGAGGAAGTAAGTGGTAAGGATAGGACCAGGAAGACGAAGGAAAGATCGCGCGCGATCCGTGGCACGTTAAGGTACTGCGCCGGCATTCGACGAATAATGATCGGAACAAGGGAAAATTACCGACCAAAGCAGCTGGCTGCTAAAATCCTCCTCCAGTCGGTCACTGAACTCGGCCTAGCTATCTAATCAGTGTCTAAAATTCTGCCACCGACGAAACTCGAACCGAGGACTTCCCTGTCAGAGGCACTCCAGTGACAGTTGATGCACTGAGCCATCTCTTCCGGTATATGGAGAGTGGAGCTGGTCGAAGGGTCGAGTAGGACGGGGGATGCGGGGAGCTGGGAGTGGCAGGGCGGGGCGGGACTGAGTGGAACTGGGCGGAGCGGGGAAAGAGGGGGCGGGGAGGGGCGTGTCAGGAGGAGCGTGGGAGGCGGGGAGGGGAGGGGCAGAGAGGAGTAGAGCAGCGCAGCTTAGGGGATGACGCGTGGCGCGCGAGCTGGAGCAAAGAAGCAGCGGGGTGGAAATTCCAGGCTCGTCGCCCGCGGGAAGGGGTACGCCGCTTCCCTTGCCCTGGCTCCCCACCGCCCCTGCTGGCCCCGCCCTCCAACTCCCAAGCGAGCCGCGGCTCTGGCTGCCCACTCCCACGCCATCGCCTCCAGGGAGCGATTTACCAACAACTCTCCGAGCTTTTTTCTAGAGAATTAACACGATATGGGCTCCGGGCTCTCCTGATCTGCTCAAGCAAATTGCACGCTGCTTTGATTACAAGCTGCGCTTTTCCGGAGGGTTGTATTTTAATATAATTTATGTCAATATTTTATTACCTCGCTTTTCAATTGTTTAAATAACTATGCATTAATTGTCGCAGTGCTATGAAAGTTTCTGGGTCCATAAAAGCAAAAGTATTTCATTAATTCGCCATATCACTCGTGTTAGAAATGAAAACAGTTATTTTAAGAGATCAAATAATAAATAGAATATATCTATCAAATAAAATAATGTTTGAATTATTTCCAAAACCTCTGAAATTCCTAAAATGTACGATAGTGACGTTGTCTTGTCTTGTAAGAAGTGAAGGTAAATAAATCAAAGAGCAGAGACTGTTGGCAGGCTTGTTATATCTGTTGCCTTTTTCTACTATTAATACCGTGGAATATAAATACCGTGTCTTTTTTTATCTGTTTGTATGGAATTATTGTTGTTCCTCATTGATTTTGAAATATGGCTGAAATATTTACCAGTGTTATTTTCGTCAGTAATTTAATATCGTACTCAATAGTGTTATACCGCTATAGTTATAAGGGTAATTTCTCTTCCTTTTTTCTAAACTCGATGTCGTAATATTATTCATATTAGTAATCATTTTTCCCTCATGATCACCGACAATCGTATATCCAGCGGAAGACAAAATCACACCGTACTGTGATTATCTCCTCACGAAAGGGGAGTGCATAAATCTTTAATGCAACTCCTACTGCAGTTGACTGACATCATCAGGTGCTAAACTTAGTGAGGGAACGCTATCCCATTAAATTATCTCTGCAGCAGAACATTCAAGGAAACATTACGAAATACCTCACTCTCACTCAGTTGATACAACAATGGGATAGCGTTTCCTCACTAAGTTTAGCACCTGATGATGTAACAAAGCGAGTTACGGAACGTTGTGCAATTCCTGAAATAAATGATTGTCATAAAAAACTTAGGATACTTTTATTTGTAAACATATATTAACAATCAAGAAGAAATATTGATTTGCAGTTAACTTAGTTTGACTCATCATTGTGGAGATAATCTCTGAAAACATTTTTATGCCTTCTCTTAATCGCGTCCACAGATATTCTGAAGTGTTTTAGTTCCCGCATTGTAGTGCATTAGTCGTAAAAGAGCCAGCACACATCGGTAGAATAGACGGAAGTGTGGTGACTGTGGTGGGTGGTGGAACAACATGCAGGTAATTGGCCGTACCCTCACGTCCCTGCAACAGTGACACGTCAACGTCCTCTCTGCGCGGGTGAATGGCAGCGATAAGGTACAAACTGATTTGCTATTGCGGTGACGTTTTCGATTATAGTCGTGAATGATGCACCCCCAACACCTATGTATCTCCATTCCAGGGCTATCCGTCACCCCCGCTCTTGTTCTCAACTCCGTTGCGAGCTTGCGGCGACAGGCGAGGATGAGTTGGTTTCTTATCATTTTTAGTGTCTTTAGAAGATAATCTCTGAAAATATTTGAATGCCATCTCCTCATCAGATGTACTAAAGTGATTTAGTTCTCGCATTGTGCAAACATTACTGGTCAAGTAGCCAGCACAATCGCCATCAGTTTCATTTGTCTCGTCATTCGGTTGGTTTGTTTGTTTTTTAATTAAATTAGATTGATTTTTTGTGTTTCATGTTTCCTGTTCTTAAAATGTTTTTGTAGAAATAATTTTACCTCTTATGTCCATATTTGTGCACACATTCAATTTACAGTAATTTGTCATGACAATCAAATAAATTTACATTTTATAACTTAAAAAACAGGAAAGTCTTGCTGATCAGTAGATGAAAATGCATTTCTTTGTCCTAATATAAATCGATTAAAGTTCAAAAACATTTATAAAGACAATGAAAGACTTCAGTTGTATATTTTTGTCCCTCCAGACGTTTGAATAAACGACTTTTTTATCTTTACTAATAATTAATAAGTAATTTAATACGAAACGCAAAATCGCATCTAAATTTCCTTCAACAGACTGTTTCTCACATTGATCCAAGAAAACCATTTACGTCGTTATTTCGTTATTTATCACCCCAAAAGACCCACAAAAACGAGAAACAACTTATAACCACGTTAAGGAACAGCTGGAAGGAAACTGAGCGGAATATTTTAATGAAGAGTTAGCTGTGCTTTTACGTCACTCCAGAGGCGCATAAGATTGAGACACTTCTAATTCAATAAAGAACTTTATTAATTACCAGAATTGCATTAAAATGTACACAGTAAATTGATAAATAACATTTTTACGGTACATTTGCACTTTTTTGAAAAAGAAAATGAAAATAACATAAAAATCCATGTATTTCGAAGAACAGATTGCCGTAGCATAACTACGTATATTCAAAGTCATATGTGTAATTATTTCCAAATAATTATTGTACACGTCAATCTAGCGGTCATTTTCCATCGCAGTACTCATGTGATTGTCATTACTATCGAATGACAAATTCATAAGTAAAACCATCAATTATATTCACACACGAACAGATATTTCTATCATCAATATTGTTTCTGCCATATTAATTTTACGCAGTTATCGAAAATGCAGGGAATTTGCCGGCAATTGCACAAGTACCAATTGCTTTACCGTTCTTTTCTACATACACGGGGATGGGGAATGGGACCTGTTTTAGAAAAATAATGTTTAAAAAATACCTGTATTGCATGCAGAAACTACTCACATTTTCGAAAAATTGAACACGCTCTTATTTCAAGATGTCATTCAACAACAGATATTATTCAGAAAAATATTTCTATCTTCAATTTTGTAGTTGCGGACGTAAAAAGTTTAAACTTTTGCAATTTTCGAAAATTCAGATATTTCAACGAAACGACCTGCACTTTTTTAAATATTCTTTTACTTTAACAGAAACAAATTGCAAAAAAAAATTATTTTAACACGCATGGTTCTGAGTTCGTTTACATCGATCGGAGAATAATAATTTTGGAGAAAATCATCTGAACTATTTAGACGTTAGCGTTGACGACATCTGGGTGGTCAGAGAGACGTGTCGTCAATTAATTTTTAGGTGTCAATAACCCACAAAATATGGTTTATGACTACACAACGTGCTAGAGGAAGTAATTTTTAAGAACAAGATTTATGGACATTTTCATTCTAGGACCGGACTGTCGAACTATCCCCGATTTTCGCAGCACAACTACAATAGTATCTATTTACTACGTACCAAGTATGTGAGAAATTAAAAAGGAAGTTACCTACTGTCGTAGCATAGTGGGCATTCTGTTGAAATGAAATAAACAACTGAGGCGTCCAGCGAGAGACGGGAGTTAACTTACAAGGGTACGGAACTAAAATAAATTGAGTTTTGCGTTTGTTTTATCAACTTTTTGTAGCGTCAAGTAAATGTTTTTCTTTATCTTCCAAATAACAAACTTGTTTAGTTGGGAAAATATTCTTTAGAAAATCTAGAAGTATTTTATAGACGACACAGAGCAATAAAGGTAATATTTTCATAGATTTATGGACTATTTTTGTGATTACCCAAACATTCTGCACAATTGACAGTGGTTATTGTAAGAAAATAAAACAAAGATTTCTGTTTTGTATGTTGCAAAGTCCAGGATTTTGCAAAATTAAATAATATTGTATGTTTTTCATTGACTGTTAGCATGTGGTATCCTCAAATGAGGTTAGACGTATTACGCGATAATGCTCATTTCCAGAGATGGCGTAGGTTGTTCTTGGGTATCGTTTTCTCTGTCGTGTCACTAATATTCTTTTTCATTGTTCCTCTTCCTTCTACTTTATTGTCTTCTGCATTTCGTTGTTTCATGAATTCGTTCTTGCTACCTTTATGCGGGCTGTCTGACTCCCGGATTCATTAATTTTGTGTTTCCGGGCGCGTGAACTATTATTGTCATTAGTCTCATAAATGTAGTACTTGTTGCATCCCGGGAGGAGGTGGTGTTCCCCCCATTAGAACGTGAAATTCGGCGCCGTCGGTTTATACGGACTTACCTACCCGCTGACATTGGACTAATTCACATCTTCATAAACTAACCCTTCAGTCCTCACAACTCCTCTACTCACTCTCTTTCTCTATTTCCCCCTATTCTTTCCCTCCCTTCCCCTTCCTACCTCTCCGAACAACGTCTAGTACGGGGAAGCGAGAGGATCCTTTTTTTCCCTTCCTTCTTCACCAGCACCACCGCAATGCGTCAGCCACCCAACTGGGAAACGCTACTATAGCAGGCCCACCAAATATAATCAACAAAGGAATGGCTTACGGAATTCTCGCTCCCAGGTATCTCCGCCCTGGCTGAGTACGGGCCCTGGAGTACCTTCCAGCTGGGACACGCTCGAAGCTACCAACTCGTCTCCCAACGAATGTGTGTAATAGTGTAGTGCATATAAGCATCTGTGTGGGTGTGTGAGGGGAGAAAATGGGACAAGGATGAAGGAGGAAATATCGTGCGTTGTCTATGATGCGTTTATTAAAAAAGTGCTCTGGTATTCATCTAGATCGGAGAATAAACGGAAAACTACCAATCAGAACAGCTGACTGCTAGAATTGTCTTACAGACAGCTGTTGAAAATGACCTATCTACCTAATGAGATATTTACATTGTATTCAAAATATGTCGTGTCTCGAACCTTAAAATCTTTCTGTCAAAGACGCTGCAGTAGTTGTTACCCTGAGCCATCTCAGACGCTCACAGGGATTCTTCTTTCCTAATATGAGAGTAGTTTGTGTTGTTTATTGTGTTACCAATCGTTACTCTTGCAAACAATAGATGTTAGTGAAACAATTATTTTGATGGATTGAATATGGGATGTAATTATTACATCTGATGTTCTGGTGCCAATGTTGGTATTATTAACAACACCCGTGAATACCACTTAGCTCTCTTTCTCACGGAAATTGTAGGAAACGAGTGCGTCACCGATTGTAAAAGATGAAAAGAGGGTATAGAATACTGTCAGGAAGGTTTTTTATTTTATTTTATGAGTTGGCTTCCTCTCTTACTGGACGCCTCAATTGTAACCAAGCTTTCAAAGTATTTCCGCTATTCTCATCAAAGCGAAACGGTTTGTTTGTACCAGTTCACGAATGCAGGTTGTCTCTTGCATTACATGTAATGTTGCTTAGGCGGGTCGGCACGTAGTCAGTTGGTCGTCGAGCAACGCTGGCTGGGCAAGTAGTGGGTCATCAGCAGCACTGCCCCGGGCGCTGTCCGCTCGCAAAAGCGGAACGACGAGTGTCTACGCGCTTCCCCTGCCATGCCGTGCACGTCTTTTTCACTCGTTCACGAGAGTGAAAACAGCCCTGGTGCACCACTCGGCGTTCACTTCTCGAGCGTGATCACTACGTCAAGCAATGAGCCGTAGTCGGTAACGCGGCTGTTTGGCCTCGCGACATTGCAATGGTCTATTACACTGCCTCTGAAATCAACTGCTCCGCTCCGCGGAAAAAGAATTCAAAGTCCGAATGAACATCAGCCACTGCCTCGCTTGCGTGACTGTTTTGTCAAGCTTCGTTGGAAATTTTCCGATACGAGCACCATAACCTGGAGAGATGACTCAGGGTATCAACTGATGTCACTGCAGTCCCTCTGATCAAGATGTCCTAAAATCGAGTCCTGACTGTGGGAAGTCACTAGCTTGTCTGCTAATTCGAATTCAGTCGCTGTTTGGAGGATAATTATCGAGGTCGGCTGCTATGATCGGTAATATTCGCGATTTCTTCGGTCAACACCAGGCAAATGGAGGAGCAGTACCCTACCAAACGCGCTATGGACCGCGCGCGATCTTTCCTACCTTTTCCTTCTGCCATCATCTCCCATTACACACACTTATACTAACATGCACTATACTACCAAACATGTTGGGAAACCAATCGAGAGCTTAGAGCTTGTCCCGGGTGGGGCGGTGCCCCGCTACTGAGAGATACCTGGTTCTCTGATTTCTGATTCAACAATTCTGATATTTTTATTCTATAAATGGTACTATAAATAAAAGTTTCTCGTGGATTAAGGTTTTAATATGTTGTTAGGATTCTTTTTAATTTAATTATTAAAATTCATTTTTTCTAGAATCTGTTCATAAAAATACATTTTTTCTAGACAGACTCTTGTAAATTTACAATATGATAAAATTATATTTATGTAATTTTATTAATCATTTTTACAAGTACAATAAATGTCAATGTCAAATGGCACTTCGCTAAATGTAATAACTTATGCTAAATAAGCTACTCGTTTTTACTTAAAAATTTGCGTTTATTTATTATGTTACTCGTAATTAACTGTGCGTTAAATTTTTTAAAAAATGTTTGCGTGTAAATCAAAATTTCAATTTGGAGTGCAAATGTCTACTCTATCGCTAGTGGATCATAGGATCAATATCGGTGGCATCAGGCTCCCGATGACATCTCGTTGCTTACATCATGCCCCCCCCCGCTTGGCTACGATAAAAACAAGACTAGTTTACGCCATCTCTTCCCTAATCCCGAACATCCTCAGACTAGTAAGCTGAAGAGGAAAGAATGCGAGAGCGGGAGAGAGAGAAAGAGAGAGAGAAAGAGAGAGAGAAAGAGAGAGAGAGAAAGAGAGAGAGAGACAGACAGAGAGAGAGAGAGAGGGAGATGAAGAATTCGAGAATGTGAAAGTATTAGCATAATGTTCAATTGATAAAAATTAACGAGAGTTATAAAAAGGGAATTACGGTTGGAAAAGCAAACAAGATTGGGAGGAAGTAAAAGAAGAAGCAAGAATGTGCAAAAGATTGAAAGAAAATGGCAGAAAATGAGATAGAGAGTAGAGAGGGACGGAGGGTAGTAGAAAACAGGTGGTTAATGAAATAATTAAACGAAAGCATCAATACTTCTTTATGAGGGCAATGCTTGCACCAACCTATGCAAGCCACTTCTCCCGACTGAATTCCCCACTCCGTAGAAACGACCCTGGAAAGTGTTTGCGGGCCATCCGAACCCACGTTCGCCCCGGCTGCGCCGCCGGGGAATTACCCACGCCATTGGCGCCGTCACGTGACGGGGTGCGGGTGGCGCGTCGTAATTGAACTGCGGTGGCGCGCCGCCGCCGTCATTTGTTAGGCGCACGCGGCTCCCGCGCGTCCGGTGCCGCGCCGGCCGGGCCATCAGGCGCCGCGCGGCCCGGCAGGGGCTCTCCCTACGGGGGAGCAGCGGCCGGGGACCGGGGGGTGCGGCGGCGACGGCTGAGCACAACGCATGACAACGGCAATGACAGTGGGGTTGAAGGTTGCAATTTGGCGCTAGGAACGGTGTGAGTGCGTCGATAGTTTAATTGAGTGATAGATTCGGCGGGTTTTCTAAGGTGAAGAGGAAAGAAACCAAGAGAGAGAGAGAGGGGGTTATCGTGAGAGGAAGAATTCAAGAATGTGAAAATATTAACATAAAGTTAAATTGATAAAAATTAACGAGAGTTATAGAAAAAGAATTACGGTTTGAAAAGCAAACAAGATTGGGAGGAAGTAAAAGGTGAAGTAAGAATATGCAAAAGATTGAAAGAAAATGGCTTTCAAGTTTTCTTTCGGGGCCGGGAGCGACAATTGCTCGCCATTTGGCCAGAAAGTGTAGCGTTTGGTAATTCCGGGAGGAGGCGTGTTTTCTTCTAGGCTAGAACGAGAGATCCTGTGCTGACCTATGCGTTGACTTGTGAAGTTTCTTCCCGAGTAGTAGTGCAGTTCAAGTAGTGTAAGGGGAGAGGTAAGGACTATGATGAAAAAGAAAGATTGTGCGCGGTCCACCAAGGACCGATTGCTAAGGTGAAACATGAGCATTTACCTGATAGTTCAAATTATTTATATTGACGTTTCTCAAAACCCAAACGTTTTCTGTACAAATGAGCTCAAAATACCATATTTTCGTAAAATGTTTTCAGAACTGCTTCAATTTTTTCAATGCCAATTTGCATAGAGGATCGTGTCTAAATTTTCTACAATATTCTTAAAGTATTATATCATTTTCTTTTATTATAACACCCCAAAACTGAAATATGTGAAAAAGACGCCGATAGGTATCATGGAAAGAGGATGCGGAAAACCGAAAAGGTAGCTTGCTCACAAGATATTAGAAAATTAACTCGTGCAAGACAATTTGTGTTATTCGGTATTCCCTCTCGAGAGTTTACGTAGTATTTTGTAAAGTAAAAGTTTATATTTTAAAATTGGTACCCTCTTACTACTCATCATTTCATATCAGTTTGATTATTACCAAAATTATATTATTCTTTTATAATATTTATTCTTGTTTGGTTATTATCATTATTATTATTATTATTACTATTATTATTATTACTTTTATGTGTAACATCATCAATCGTTTACAAGAAAGTTAAAATGTTTTATATTAACACAATACATCCAACTAGTTATATTTACTAAACGTGGCTGCACTAAAAGTTGGAGAAGGAATGTTTCTAACAAATTTCAAACTCAAACCGCAATTTTCGCGTGATCATTCATTATGACAGGATATAACATGCTACATATTCTCCAGATAAATCTCGATCATGTGGCGGACGGATTTTTAAATTTCTTCTCATGGCCCATCCCATTGTGAATGTAACAGTGTTCGCCCTAAAGTCTAGTACCTCCCTGAGATCTTGCAGCACATGTGAACCGCTGTATCTGGTTTCATGTCACCCACAGGCAAGCAACATCAAAGAAAAGTCCCTCAGCTCTTTGAGCTGTCGACGTGAACGTTATCGTTGACGAGGCCGCGGGGCGAGGAATCAAGGTACCACAAAGGCAGTCGCCTCATGGCTCTGTGAAATTTGGAGCGACTCAGGAACCACGGCAGCGGCATGAGTGCCGGAATCTTTTTCAGGTAGGTGCAATAGATCTCGTACGTAACACACCAGGAGCGGTAGCTCAGTGAATCACCCTAAATAACCAATTTATTATTTGGAGTGTTATACCCATCTGGAGTACGTCACCCCATGTTTTAACTACCACACCTCCAGAAAGGTTAAGTATTCCACACCACAACCGCGAGCGGTAGCTCAGTGCATCAACTGATGTCACTGCAGCGCCTCTGACCCGGAGGTTCCAGGTTCGAGTCCTGACGGCGGCAGGATTTTCGACACTAGATAGATAGTAAGTAGGTCAAATTCAGTCGCTGTCTGCAGGAGAATTCTAGCGGCCGCCTGCTCTGATCTGTAGTTTTCCGTGGTTTCTCCGATCAATACCAGGCGTATGCTGGAGCATTACCCTACTAAACGGGCTACGGACCGCGCGCGATCTTTCTTTCCGCTTCCTTGTCCTATTCTCACCCCTTACACACACACACACACACACACACACACACTAACATGCACTACATTAGCACATGAGACACGGGAGATCGGTCGGGGACTTAGAAGGCGCCTGATCTGGCCATCCAGTGAAACCACCCGAGCAAAAACACACACTACATTTACGGGAATAATGACTATAGTAGTTGACGTGCCCGGAATCACACTCTATCAATCAATCGGAAGTTGTCCCGGCTGGGGCGGTGGCCCACTGGTGGGAGATATCTGGTTGGGGAAAACCCCGTTAGGTAGGTCGGCGCCCGATCTGGCCATCCAGTGGACGAAGACCACCGCCACCTCCCGAGCAAAACCACACACTACATTTACGGGAATAACGACTATAGTAGTTGACGTGCCCGGAGTCACAATCAATCAATCGTACATAATACAACCAATATGTCCATACATTGAACTAACTTCTTCGTTCTGTTCCTCCGCCACGAAGTATATTACAGGGCGGACAAAATCCAAAATAAAACTAACTATATATATATATCTCCTGTAAACTCTTGCAGAGTGTTCAGAAAGTCGTCATTATAATCTCTGTAGTTGAAAATGGCATGAGATTTGTTTAATTTGTCTTCATTATTCTCTCAGTCCAGCGTTTCAACAAGGCGGAGCTGCACGCTATAATACACTTCTGGAAAGGTTATGAACGTAGAGGAGGAGCCGTACTCATTTGTCCAACATGACTCTACACTGACATACCCAAAGATAAGCCAGAACTCGGTTTGATTTTCTTGTATATGCATTACTACTACTCGTCCACATTTTTGGCTGCTTAGAATGACATCAAACTATAATTGACTATCATCGCTAATTAAGGGATGACCAAGAAAAGGATACAATAAGATAAATTGTGTTATAATTAACCTATATCTAGAAAAAAGTTAAATCTGACTGGTCGTTTAAGAGTAGCTACCCACCAAATATCGAGCATTTCATTTTTATTCATAAATAGATGATCCTCTTCGTCTAGTGTTTTCCAGCGTGAGAGCACGTTTTTTCGTGTTCATGTGTGCGCAGGAGTTCCTGTGTGGAACTAAAAGTTCGCGCATGCTCGAGTCTTATGCAAGCACTTGCGGAAGAGCCTGTGGATAGAGAAGTGCTGTATTTGTTTGCCCGTATTTGATTGTGAGGATGTTTCCGTGTTTCTGAGAGTGCTGGGTGGCTGAGGGTAAATGTACGAGCGAGTTTGCTTGTTTACGAATCTAGATTTTGTAGTTTGGCCCCCGGTCATTTCAGGTTTGCAATCTCGTACAGTGTGTTTTAAAAGGAAGCATCTACAGTATGTTATATAAATAGCTTTCTAAATGAAGTGGACGCCGCTTATTGCAATCACGGTTATTGCTACCATTCGGTTAAAATTATTATTCGTTTGATGTCCTCCTCGGACTGAAATTACATTAAGAAAAAGTTGTGTATATTGTAATTAGAATTTATTTATGTTATTATTTTGAGAAACATTTCAATTACTCAAAGTTTTTAGCCATCATTGGTCACGATTCGCGAAAGTCCAAACAAATACTATTTGATACTCGCATGAACCACGCAAGACGTCGTACAACAAATTTCGGAAATGGATGTCTGTGGATAGTAACATTTCTATATCTTCTGAAAAAATAGTAGATGAAATATGTAAAATCGTACCATCTACAGTCTCATAAGTTGCAGCAGGTGTGTGTGTGTGTATGTGTGTGTGAAAAAGAAAATTACGATAGTACTACGGAAATATCTCAATCACCAAAGATTGAAACGAGGCAGGCAATAGATATATTGCGACGTGATGTTCAGAATAGGTCAGTTGATTTTCAGAAACAACTGAAATTGCAAGCGTTATATTAAAAAAAATCTTAGAGAAAACCAGAAGTAGAGCTTCATCCAGACATTTTTAAATTACAGAATCTGGGTCTGGCAACATAATATTATTTTAAATTGCATTACATTTTATTTTCTAGGTAAGGCAGGAAATCAAGAATGAAGAAGGAAAGAATTCAATAATTTTATTGAGAATGGATGATTTACCCATAATAAAATACATAAGTAACTTTCTTTTTTAATGGATAATATTCAATTAAGGTTTTTGGATATTATTATCAATCGGTTAGTGGTACTATAATATTTGAGACTCGGAGGAATATCTTTAACCGGTGTCCACTGGATCTTTTTTATATTTAACACTGGGTCGTCCGGGATTCAATAACAACCTACTTTGCCCATTCATTTCGGTATCTTCGTGTTTTCAACTTGTTTTTGCGACGATAAAATAACAGTTTGTTATTTTACATATGTTTACTATTTCTTTAAAATTCTTCGTAATTTATTAAATTATTAAACAATAATATTTCGAAAAAAATATTTTACATAATTATTAAACAATAATATTTATCCCTCTGTCTCTGTCTCTCTGTCCCCCACTGTCTCTGTCTCCCACTGACCCTGTCTCTGGGTCCCTCTCTCTCTGACTCCATCTGTCTCTGTCTCTGTCTGTCTGTCTGTCTGTCTCTCTCTCTGTCTCCTGCTATGTCTGTCCCTTCTTTCTCTGTCTCCCCCTGTCTCTGACTTCCTCTGTTTCTTCTCTGTCTTACTCTGTCTCTGTCTTACTCTGTCTCTGTCTTACTCTGTCTCTGTCTTACTCTGTCTCTGTCTTACTCTGTCTCTGTCTTACTCTGTCTCTGTCTTACTCTGTCTCTGTCTTACTCTGTCTCTGTCTTTACTCTGTCTCTGTCTTACTCTGTCTCTGTCTTACTCTGTCTCTGTCTTACTCTGTCTCTGTCTTACTCTGTCTCTGTCTTACTCAGTCTCTGTCTTACTCAGTCTCTGTCTTACTCTGTCTCTGTCTTACTCAGTCTCTGTCTTACTCAGTCTCTGTCTTACTCTGTCTTACTCTGTCTCTGTCTTACTCTGTCTCTGTCTTACTCTGTCTCTGTCTTACTCTGTCTTACTCTGTCTCTGTCTTACTCTGTCTCTGTCTTACTCTGTCTCTGTCTTACTCTGTCTTTCTCTTGCTCTGTCTGTTACTCTGTCTCTGTCTTCCTCTGTCTCCTGTCTCTCTCTACCCTCTCTGTCTTCTCTGTTTCTGTCTTCTCTGTCTGTCTGTCTGTCTGTCTGTCTCTCTCTCTCTCTCTCTCTCTCTCTCTCTCTCTCTCTCGCCCTCTCTGTCTCTCTTGCATGCTGGCAACAAAATCTGAGTAGGTGTTTGATAGTTTTACATGATCGTTTATACATTGCTTATTGTTTTTCTCACTATAGTGACATTTTGCATTAGCATAAGTCAGCTGAGATGGCTCACGGCAATATAATACTTACGCAGAATCTCTGATCTGGAATTCCTAGGGTTTCAGTTCCGGCGTTGACGGCATTTCGACGTAATATAAAGCTAGGTCGAAGTCAGCCGCTGCCTGGCGGAAAATTCTAGTGGCCAGCTGCTCTGGTTGGTAGTTTTCTTTGTATATCCCATATATATTAGATGAATGCTGGGACAGTACCCTACTAAACGGGACACGGACAACGCGCCGTCTTTCTTTGCTTATCCTTGTCCCCTGTCAGCAAATGGACAAGAAGAGCCTCCCCTACAGCCCTGACAGGAAAGGGATAGGAAGAGTCTTCAGAGAACCAAATGACTCCGGTCGCGGAAGCCTATTAATGTAGCTGGGCTACCGATCATCCGTCTCTGCCTCCGCTCTTAGTTCCGGTGGTGTCGGGGTCAGGTTACAATTTCACATGCCTTCCCCGTCCACGCTTTCTCTCTCACCGCCTTATGCGCGTCCGCTTCCCGTATCCCCTCAGCTATATTCCCTCCACTATGTACAGGCACTTGTATATTCCTACCGTACGCGTCTTCCTCTCTAACAGCTTCATTCCATGCCAACCGCGTCATCGCCAGTCCACGCTAATTCCCACGTTCGTCTTTGCGACCATATACCACTTAATACCACATTAACAAACGACCGTTTCCTCCAAACTAAAAAACTAGTCTTTGCCTATTTTCTCTTCGCTCGTCTCCCTCTTAAGCTTCGCCCATTTACATCCACCGACTCAGCGCTCGGCTCCACCATGTCATATCCCGTCATGCTCGCCCTACTGACCCATCAACATGCCGTACCAGTCACACCACGCTACTTGACGTCAGCCACACAACATCACGCTTTCGCCTACCCACTACGCCCTCCGCGTTCCTATTACACCAATCCAGACACACCACGCCAGCCACACCACGCCAGCCTCACCACGCCAGCCACACCACGCCAGCCACACCACGCCAGCCTCACCACGCCAGCCACCACGCCAGCCACACCACGCCAGCCACGCCACGCCAGCCACACCACGCCAGCCACACCCGCCAGCCACACCACGCCAGCCACACCACGCCAGCCACACCACGCCAGCCACGCCACGCCAACCACACCACGCCAGCCACACCACGCCAGCCACACCACGCCAACCACGCCACGCCAACCACACCATACCAGCCACACCACGTCAGCCACACCACGCCAGCCACACACGCCAGCCACACCACGCCAGCCACACCACGCCAGCCACGCCACGCCAACCACAGCATACCAACCACGCCACGCCAGCCACACCACGCCAGCCACACCACGCCAACCACGCCATGCCAACCACACCATACCAGCCACACCCACGCCAGCCACACCCGCCAGCCACACCCCGCCAGCCACACCACGCCAGCCACACCAGCCACGCCACGCCACACCACCACACCATACCAACCACGCCACGCCAGCCACACCACGCCAAGACACCCCACGGCAAGCCCCGTCATTTCTTCTACTCATCATACCACGCCCGGCATCTCCCTACCCACCACTACCGGCATTTACCCACCTCACTACACTACGCTACGCCATGCCCCGCCCCGCCCCGCCACGGCTCGCCATGCCGGCCGCCTCCACGCCACGCCTGGCGCTACCCTTCCACACAACGCCCGTCCTCCCCACGTCCGCTCGCGCTTCATCCTGGCGCCGACAGAAAATTACCCGGATGTTCGCCTCTCCTCATCGCATCGCGCAATGCAACAGCTTCGCCGCACGCTCAGGCGCCGGCGGAGCAAGATGAAGGCGGGAGCGAGACGGAAGACGCTCGGAGGAGCACATCGCAGAAGGCGGCGCCGCGCCGTTCGCACGCACTCGCGTGAACCTCCCGAGGCGACCGCCGAGACAAAGAAGCGGGCCACGGTAATAACAAGGATCTCAGCCCGTCGATGCATAAAGCGCGATGCGGCGTAGATGGAAAGATTCACACGACAATGGGATCTGGGGGCTTTGTGGCGACGAACATTGGACACACATCCTCGGAAATTCCTTAAGTTCCTTCAAAGCAACCGGGAGCGGTAGCTCGGTGCATCAACTGATGTCGCTGCAGCGCCTCTGACCGGGAGGTCCTAGGTTCGAGTCCTGACACTAGCTTTTCAGCTAGGTCGAATTCAGTCGCTGTCTGGAGGAGAATTTTAGCGGCCGGCTGCTCTGATCGGTAGTTTTCCGTGGTTTCTCCGATCAACACCAGGCGAATGCCGGAGCATTACTCTAACAAACGAGCCACGGATCGCCCGCTATCTGTCCTTCCTCTTCCTTGTCCTATCCTCTCCCCTTACACACACACACACACACACACACACACACTCACACACACACACACACACACACACTAACATGCACTACACTAACACATATTCCGGGAGACCGGTCGGGAGCTTAGAGCTTGTTCCGGCTGGGGCGGTGCCCCGCTGGTAGTCCTGTTTGGGGGGAAACCCCACTAGCCGACGGTAGGGCGGCGCCGGATCTCGCCATCCAGTGGGGCAAGATCACCGCCATCTCCCGAAAAAAGCATGCACTACACAAACGGGACTTATGACCAGAGCAGTTGACGCGCCCGGAAACACGAAAAAATCAATCAATCAATCAACTCTTCAAAGCATGTAGAGGTAAATTGATGGGAAGGAGACTATGGTTGTCGCCTAGGAACAAGATTATTTGCACAGGATAGTAAGGAGTGTAATTGGACTTAAGTCACAGATGAATAAGATGTTTTGTATTGAATTTGAGATGTATTTGTAGAATACGATATTAGAAAAGGTTAGCTGTAGGACCACCGGGACATAGTTCAATGAGTATCTAATTACTTACGTGAATTTTTTCAGGAGTGCGTGGAATTTGATACGCACAATTCCATGATTTTCCGGCAATGTTTTGTTTTATGTGTTCGCTATGATAATAATGAAGAAGGGAACACGCAATCTTTATGCAAGTCTTAATCAAGTACTTTAGAAAAAAGGATATATTCTGCTTGTCTTATAATGTTCATGGTTTAGCGTTCCGTACAGTCTCTCGAACAGGATTTGATGAAATGGAGAAACCCACGTAAATAAGTATCAAAGACTGGTAGTTATTAAATTCAGAATGTAAACTTTATAACTTTTGGGCATTAGATTTCTAATTGGAGATTTCAGCAATGAGCAATTTCCTCAAATTCCGCTATGAAACTTACATCAAACTTTCATCGTTAATGAAGTAAACACGAATAAATTAGCATTAATATTATAACACGAGCCCTTGGAAGTTTGGTACAATTCCAAATAATTTTAGTAAAAACATTTTTAAGAAGAAATTGTGTAAAGTAAATAAAAATTATGAGGTTTACGGAGTAAAAGCAATACGATCCCAAGAAACCAATATTTTCCTTGACTGCAGCAGTAGCTACAGCAGTCTTTCTCAGACGTTGAGGATTGCAGCTCGCGCCGTACGCAACCCGAGGAGGCGACAGTTGAAACAGCACGGCATGATAATGAAGGGAGTGACAGCCAGACGAAGCACAAACGGAGGAGAATATTACACGTTTAGACTCACGGTGAAATGCTGGAGAAGGCGCAATGTGTCACAAGGAATTTGAGTGCTGAGAGTCAGCTCGTAGAGAAAAGGATAAAGTTGTACGAGCGACATAATTGGACATAATGTGTTCTGTGAAACAAACGTCCACTGTTATTTTTAACGCTACGTTGGTTTGATATGTTGCATCCCACTACTGCTCAGAAATTAAAAATTAAAGATAGACAAAACGGAGATCATCCAATATGAAATATGTTTTTTTAAAATGACAAATGTATAGAATGAATACCAATTTAATGGCAAACGCAATTATGGAGAAAATAAAACGTTATCACGAAATTTGCATTTTTTTTCATTTCATGACACCGCTCACGTGCGTTCACAACTGTCTCACGATGCAGACGCACTCGATAGTACTATTTACTCTATAGTAAACATATTTCGGTTATGCAACAGAAGGATTTTATTTTAGTTATTAAAGAAAAAAGTATACGGACGTCATAATGAAACCAGCCTAGGCTTTGTGTCGCAATAGCGATAAAGCCTACATTATAGTTTTATATCCAACGCGTATCTTTGAATATTTATGTTATGGTGATCCCAAAGATAATTCCATTTCATTGTATGAAATTTTATAATTCAAAAACTAGACACTAAATGTTTCTGTTTCCACAATTACGACTTTCGTTTGTTTTATTTATTTGATATTGGTATAAAAAATAATAGTTTTAAAAAGTGACCGAGGTTTGCGCTGATATTCTAATAACTGCATTTAGTTGTTAACATTTGTGAGATATTCAGAGGAAAATAAGAGAAGTTGATTGCGATTATGTTCCCTTGGTATTAAAGATATGGATGAAAATGTCGTGGCGTCCCTTCAACGAGAAAAATCAAAGGAAGCTTATGGAGAAACGTACAAAAATGGCAAAAGAGGCATAACAAAAAGTCAAGATATGCAATGAGAATGTTTTGTTAACTTACTTTAAGAACTAATCAAAAGAATATAAACCCTCTAAGGTATGGGTATTTTAAACCATGTTTACACACAATGTAAAAATAAAATAAAATATCGGTATAAATAAGTTTGCACATCGGATTGCATTGTTAAAAATATCGTGCTTTCTATCTAAAATATCAAAAGTAAAAAACGAGATTTTCAGTTTTATTCAGAAAGCTGGTCATATAAAATATTTTATAATGAAAGTGACATTATTTGTGCGTTTCAACACGATGCATTAATAAGTTACGCTTAAAAAAGGCACATAGAAGACAAAAGTTAGTGTATTCCTTTCGTAATCCGCGATTCGAAAGCTATGGTTGCTGGTATTCTTTTTGTTCCTACAAGAAACAGAGGAAATAAATATGGTAGAAATAATTAGAAAATACACAGCAATACTTCTTCCAGAGAGGAGGTAGTAGGAGTGATAAAAAAGACAGCACAGGAGGAACATGTGAATGAAGCAACAACGTATTAAACTTAGCATAATACAATATTTTGTTATTCTTAAGTTGAGTGTCCCGCCTTGACTGAGACATTTTATTAAGTGTAAGTCGAATAATCGAAATTGAATTTTCATTCTTGACAGCTCATTATAATAAAACCATTAAGACCTAATTTAAAACAACGATCATTCTTAGTTCACTACATTCATACTGTATTACTTCTGCTATTGATGTTGTTGGTAGGTACACCATCGGCATTGGTGCTTTTCATTTCATTCATTACACCGGGAGCGTTGGCTCATCAACTGATGTCATTGCTGTGCGTCTGACTGGGAGGTCCTAGGGTCGAGTCCCGACAGTGGCAGGATTTTCGACACTAGCTTGTCAGCTAGATCGAATTCAGTCTCTGTCTGGATAATTCTAACGACCGGCTGCCCTGATCAGTAATTTTCCGTGGTTTCTCCGATCAACACCAGGTGAATGCCGGAGTAGTACCCTAACAAGCAGGCCACGAATTGCGCGCGATCTTTCCTTTCTCTTTCTAGTTCTATCCTCTCCCCTTACACACACACTTACACTAATATGCACTACACTACCACATATTCCGAGGGACCGGCCGGGAGCTTAGAGCTTGTTCCGGCGGGGCGGTGCCCTGCTGATGGGAGAGTCCTGGTTAGGGGGAAACCCCACTAGCCGACGGTAGGTCGGCGCCAGATCCCGCCATCAAGCGGGCGAAGATCACCTCCATCTCTCGAGAGAAAAAGCATGCACTACACTTACGGAAATTTAATGACCTCAGTAGCTCACGAGCCTGGAATCACTTACAACCAACCAACATTCATTCACTACGCACTCTACGTCACTTTTACAAATCATTTCGTACTAGCTGATCTACAAAACTCGCCCTCATTCAATGATTAAAACTATTTGAAAAAATTCTTGCAAGATATCTATTTTGTACTTGTATGTTTCTATAGTCACAATAATTGAAAAGTTGACATGGAAAATGATGCAGGGGCTAAATTTACCCAAAACGTGATTCTGCATTGAAACCGTTTTATGTTCCATTGTTATATAGTTTCAGGAATGGCGTGTGTGTCAGAGTTCCCGGTTGTAAAGCACAGTAACGCTGTACCACAGTGCAGCGAGTAACTTCATGACAATATACATGTTTGAAGATTGAAGTATAGAAATTTTGCTACAAATATTCTCAGCATTACTTTTACATCGAAGATATGGCAAAACACAAACTACTTATATAGTTAAACCATTGTATAAAATAAACCATTCAATTACTTTAATTACTTAATTTTATTATTAAAGTTCGCTTTGAGATTTATTATTAAGGATTGCTTTGAGCTAATGCTGTGGCAAAAATGATTACAAATGTATAGAATTTGAACAATTACAAAACCATTACAAACAATTACATTTATAATTAGAAGTTAACGACTACGTTTTAATTAATTTCTAGTTATTTCTAATGAATATTTTGTTCTCATTTTTCTCTGGCTTATAGCTTATCTAACACTTCACTCCATTTCATTGCAATTCACGGTATAAGGGATCTTATTATTATTATTATTATTATTATTATTATTATTATTATTATTATTATTATTAATATAAGCAATAACAACTTAAAAGTAACATCAAGCCTAATAGCAGTGTTAATAATGATAATTATGACAACAGAAAGAATAATGACAGTAATATTAATAATAATAACAATAAATAACTCAGTATTAATAGTGATGATCTAAATGGATTTAAACATATTTTAAAATTTTACTGCATTTTGACACCGAAAGAAGAGCCTCTAGTGCTCTGGAGGTAGTTTTTACCAATCTACTTTAGTGAGATTCACAAAAGAAAATTTGCCTATATCAATTCTTTCCTTTCTTCGTCGTATTTTCCAAGGATGGTCGGTCCCCTCTGCTTTGGTAATCTGGTTTCTGTAATCTTTTACCGGTATCCGACCATGCTGTGTCCCCTTTGTATGCCCTGTACATTACAACCAAACGCAACCATTCCCTTCTCTCCGTTAAGAACTCCCTCACTTCTCCTGCATCAACAGCGCGCAAATGATTTGTAAAATATAGAACAATATAATATAATAAATGGGAAATATCAGTAGAAAAGACGCTATTTTGAATACAATGCGAAAATGCGAATGCGAAAACTCATGGGATGTTTATTAACAAATTAAAAAATAAATTAAAAAAAAAGTTAAACGATTCTTTGTAGGAAGCAAATGAAGTAGCGTACAGCCTTCAACCGCTGGGACCCTGGTTTAACTCCCGGACAATCCATTTGGTAGGAATTGGTAGGAGACAAAGCCAATTTTTTGGAGGGTTTTCACGGGGTTCTTTGTTTCCCTGGCCTCAAATTGCGAGAGAACACAAACTGATTCCGCCAGAGAGAAATCGACAAAAAGTGCACACCGAATGAGGAAATTTAAAAAATGCGAGCTAATTAATTTGCAGCAACACGTGTTGCGCATTACACGTTTTCTGTGCCCTCCGCTTCGTTAATTATTTTGTGGTGAACATGTAAATTATATGCAGTACCAAATTCATATTCATTATGGACAAGAAAACAATGTGTGTAACTTATTCTCTTGGTTCGTGAGATACAAGTTATTTAACATGGACATCATTCGTGACATTTTGGCTGTAGTTGTAGATTACTAATAAAAGGTGGACGAGACAAGTTTTAATTTTTAATGTTTCTATAGAAAATGTCACTGAACTATGTTACTGAAACAGATCAGCATAATAAAGACAACAGCAACCTTGATTAATTAAAAAAATTAACAAAAATCGCTCCTGAGACATTTTTATACGCGTTCAAGAAAGAAATTCCAGCAAGAATATTCTTTTAAATTGGAGGCGATTTTGAGAATTTTTTTTCTAGTTGTCTTTATTTCATTCAGAATAACATAATAATCACTCATTTGTTCAAAAAATTGTACACGATGTTATTTAAAGATGTCGCTGAAGAAAAATCGCTATCTTCAATTCCATTTGTAGCAAGAGTTCAAACAAAAAATTGAACGCAAATTTCGAAAACTCAAATTTCAACGAAAGTGAGACCTGCGTCATTTTTAATTTATTTTCCTCTCTCCAAGCAAAATTTTAAAATGATTTTAAGGTTTCATGTAAAGTACTGCCGAAAATCAAAATATCCGATTTCATACATGACCTCAAGATCGACCAGTTTGATCGGAGAATATAAATTTTGGAGAAAATCGTATGAACTGATTAGACATTAGTGTTGACCGCAGACGGATGGATGAAAATCGTAAACTTATTTTATTTCTTGTTTACCATAAAGAAAGTGTGCTACTTATTTCCTATTAACCAGTTTTCTACATGAAGCATTAATTCTAACTTCACAATGAATTAGAGGAAGTAATTTAAAACATATAGGAAGAGGGATACGCTTTTTCAATATACCACAATACGAGCTGCCCCACATCAACCAACACTAACACATATTAGTATGATTTTACAACCGCTTAATTGTTTCCTTGTTTAAACATTTGTTCGAGCAATAAAACCGTGTTTTAAAAGAAATCAGTTTTGGATCTACGAAACTACTTATGGACTGAATGTTGAACTTGCACGTCGGTTCTGAATATCTAAGTATCCAAGTACTGTTCCAATTACAGACCCAGTAAAATAACATGAGAGTTAAGAAGCGAAGCAATGGAAGATAGAACCGAAAAAAGACAAATTAAATTGATGTCAGATGAATCGTCACTATCAGCAGCAGCGGAAGAAAAAGAAAGAAAGAGGAGAAGGAGAATAAGGAAAACCATCAGTGGATCTGAAACGCATTCAAGGGCTTGGCTGGCTTAATTGCACGCAACTAAAAAAGCACAGAACAGAGCGGTTCGGAGCCATGAGAATTGGAGTACAAGGAACATCATTAGAGAGATGGTGGAGAAGGAGCTAGGCAGAGAGGCGAGGCAGTAAGAGGCTAGACGAAAATGGACAGGCGTAGAGATTCGTGGCAGAGCTGCGATGGTTCAGGCGGAAAATAGGATAAGATGTTGCAGAATGATGGGGGAGGGGTAGAATATGATGAGAAGGATGAGAAAAAGATGGGGCGGGTCTGGGAGTAGGACAGAGGATGAGCGGGGGAAGGAAAGCAAGAAGGGGAAAAGGAAATATCGGAAATAGTGCGGAATAGTGCATAGAGTAGGGGAACGGGAAACGACGGAGACGAGAAGCGGGACGAAAAAAAACACGGGGAAAATCAGGGGCACGGAAATAGATAGACGCAGGGCAAAGAAAGGGTCGGAGGGGGAAGGGAAACGGAGGAAAGTCAGGGTGAGAAGCGGGACGAATAGAGCCACGGGAAAAGCAGAGACATGGAAATAGGTACACGCGGGGCAGCGCGGAAATAGTGCTGGATGTTGCGGATGGGAATAGTGAATAGGGTAGGGGTATCGGAAAAGTTGAGTCAAAGGCAGGGGTGCGTGAAGCGGTAGGGAAAGAGGCACGGGAAAAGCCGGGGCATGGAAACGGGCCGGCGCGGGGCGGCGTGGGGGAAGGCCACGTTCCGCCCGCGAGACACCGGAGCCCGCGCGCAACTCGGTGCCGCCCGCGCCGTAATTGGGTATCCGAGACCGTCTTGGCAGGTAGATTGCGCGCGGCGGGCGGCGATCGGCGCCTGGGAACGCGCCACCTGAGCCGCGCGCCCTGCGCCTCCCGAGGCGGAAGGAAGCGCCACGCCCCTCCCCCTCCACCCTCCCCCCACGCCGCCTGCTCCTGCTGCATCGAACGGAAGCGAAACACACGGGATTAGTTGCGGAAACTTTGCTACCTTTCAATAAATAAATCCAATAATTGGGGGTATCGGCGACTAGTCGACCGACTGTGATTGCTCCGTGGCAATACACCTGCCTCTGCCGCATCGGGGAACTGAACGTCCAAGAGTTCACGTCGCGGCGGTGACGAGCTATTTGGCTAGACCGAATTCATCCACAGACTGGACGAGAATTATTGTGGACGAATGTTCTGATCGGTAGGATTCTGAGGTCATCCCGATCAATACCAGTTGAATGGTAGAACAAACCCTTACCGAACAGCCCACGATGCGCGCAAGATGTTTCCTATTTCGTTCTAGCCCGTACCGGTCTCTTACACAGGTTGATTAATTGGTTAGTAGTCCCGGGCACATCAGCTGCTAAGGTCATTAGTCCCGTCAGTGTAGTAAATGCTTTGCCGCGAGAGTTGGTGTTGATCTTCCCCCGATAAACGGAAATATCTGGGTTTTCCCCAACCATGTACCGCCCACCAGCGGGGCTTTGTCGCAGCCGGGTCAATATAGAAACTCCCGACTGGTCTACCCAGTGCATGTAAGTGTGTGTGAAAGTAAACGGCGACGATATGGCAAGAAAGATGAAGGAAAGATCGCGCCCGGTCCGTAACCCATTTGCTAGGGTACAGCACCGGCATTCTCCTGATATTGATCGTAGCAACCATGCAAAATCTCGGCCCAGAGTAGCCGTCGGCTAAAATTCTCCTCCAGCCATCGGCTGAATTAGACATAACTATCTGCCTAGTGTTGAAAATCCTTCCACTGTCGGTACTCGAACCCTAGAACTTCCCGGTCACAAGCACTGCGGTGACATCTGTTGATGTTCTGAGCCACCTTTACACAGTCAGTCTTTACACAGAGGCCATTACACATTTGCCTTTTAATGTATTACTCCGCTACAAATGTAGATACCTGGGGAGATACCTGGATATGGAAAACCTCGCAAGCCAATGCGTAAATAGGCATTGTATCTCACGTTCCAGACAGAACGGAAACGCATAATTTCAAAAACTTACTTTCACTACACTCTTACAGGATAAATATCAAAGACGTTGACGCACTGTAAATCAATGCACATTGTCTCACGTAAATCCAGAATTGCGATCCCATCCCCGATTGGATTCAAATCTGACCTGAATATGAAAGCGGGTCACATAAAAAAGACTTACGACACTTCTTTCTCTTTCCCTCCCTCTTTCTTTTCTCTTTTCTCCCCCTTTCTCTCTCTCTGTCTCTCTCTGTCTCTCTGTCTCTGACTCTCTCTCTCTCTCTCACTCACTCACTCACTCACTCACTCACTCACTCACTCACTCACTCACTCACTCACTCACTCACTCACTCACTCACTCGAGAATTCGGGAAAATGTGCAATTTATTCAATATGTTTCACTATGCATAGCTAGATTTTATTGAGATCCTTCGATTGATTAGTGCTTCCAGGCGCGTCAACTGCTGTCATTAGTCCCGAAAGTGTTGTGAATGTTTCCCCCGGGATATGACGGTGATCTTCTCCCGTTGGGTGGCGAGATACGGCGCCGATCTACCATCTACTACCGAGGTTTTCCCCAACCAGGCATCTCTCACCAGCGGGGCATCACCCCAGCTGCGACAAACTCTAATTTCGCGACCGTGTGTAAGCAAGGGGTGAAGATAGGACATGGAAGAGAAAGGAAAGACCGCACGCGGTCCGTGCCCGTTCATTACGGTATTGATCCGGCATTCGCCTGATGTTCATCGAAGAAAACAAGAAAAATTACCAACCAAAGCATCAGGCCGCTAGAATTATGCTCCAGACAACGACTGAACTGGACCCAGCTAGCTAGCCAAAAGTCATGTTACCGTCCGGAATCGAACCAACAACCTCTCAGTCATAGGCACTGCAGTGACATCAACTGATGAGCTCACCCACCTCTTGCGGTGAGATCTTTAGATTGATTATTTCGTGTTTATATGCTATGCCCACTAGTCCCGTAAGTGAAGTGAACGTTTGATCAAAGGAATTGGCGGCGTTCTTCTGTCATTGGATAGTGAGATCTGGCGTTGACATACATGTCTGCTTGCGGTGGTATTCCCTATTCAGCGGGACACAGAAAGAACAAACTCTAGACTCTTGATAGGACATTCAACATTTGTAGTAATGTACTGCATGTAAGTGTAATTGTGTTCAAGAGGTGAGGATATAAGGAAGTGGAAGGAAAGATCGCTCACAGTCCGTGCGCCATTTGTTAGGGCACTGCTCCGGCATTCGCCTAGTGTTGATCGGAGAAACCACGAAAAACTACCGATCGGAGCAGCCGGCCGCTAGAATTCTCCTCCAGACAGAGGCTTTATTCGGCCTAGCTCTCTAGATGGCCTCCCAAATCCTGCCTCCAAGGAGACTGGAACCCTAGGTTCTCCAGGTCTGTGACTCTGAAGTGACCAGTCACAGTGCTCTGCGTTCTCTTTAGCTGATGTTCTTATGTTGGGAGTTGTGAGGAATGCAAGATTTGCTGCTCATTATAGTAATAAGGAATCATCATTTACCTTGACCTAATCGTTTTCATCATTTTCATTTGAGCCATCTGACACCAGAGGTTGGTACGACAATGCACGGCGACTCCGCATGAAGCGGATGCAAAAGAGGGAATTTTTCTTGCTAGAAATAAGACGTATGGGGTACCCATGGATGGAAGACATTTCTGTGTGTGTGTGTGTGTCTGTGTGTGTGTGTGTGTGTGTGTGTGGTGTATTTTAATTCAACTGCTCGATTGGAAACACTGACTGACCGTATACAGTATGCTTGTGGCACGTCTTCGTATATATAATTTAGCAACTGTGATGACGGTTTTTGTTCTTACTCGACATCTATTCCTGTCCCGCACAAAACAATGGCTCTACGGTCAATAAGGGACAACGCTCAATATGAGCCACGTTCTGGGAAGTCTATATTGGTAGAGGGGATGCGGCGAAGCACCCATATTCACGAATTGGGAGAAGGATAATAGAACGTGGCTCCAGGAATGATTGAGGAATTTTACGGGTTTCGGCACCGTGAATCCAGCTCTAAGGCCTGATACATTCGATCCACCAATTCATTTCACCATTTCCAGTTAGATTCGTCCTTTATATTGTTATTTAATTATTATTATTATTATTATTATTATTATTATTTAATTTCCTCATTTCCAATGGCATTTGATTGATTGATCGGCGCGTCAACTGATAAGGTCATTAGTCCCGTAAGTGTAGTGCATTTTGTATGCTCGTGAGGTATCTGTGATTTTCCCCCGCTGGACGATGGGATCTGGTGCCGACCTACATATGGTGTAGTGGGGTTTCGTCAACCACCCTCTAATGGAGCACTCCTTTATCCAGGACAAGCTCTTAAGCTCCCGGACGGAGTCCCGGCATGTTTGATAGAGTAGTGCATCGTAAGTGTATAAGTAAGAGGTAAGGACAGGGCATGGAAATGAAAGGAAAGATAGCACGCGTTCCATTGTGAGGGTACTTCACCGTCATTTGCGTGGTGTTGATCGGAGAAACCACAGAAAATTACCGATCCTGAATTCTCCAAATAGGGGTTGGATTCGACCTAGCTGTGTAGCAATGTTGAAAATCCTGTCACCGTCGGGCCTCAAACCTGGGACTTCCTGGTCAGAGTTTCCTATGACATTCCTCTCCATTCACACCGCACTATTTTCTCTGTCAATTCTGTATTTTTCTCATCTTTCTCTTTCTGTCCCTCCCCTCTCTCTTTCATGCTCTCCCAACGCATATCTCTCACCCTTGCACGCCAGCCGGCTCTCAACTCCGCCAGAATCGTTTCGTTAATAGAAGGGCGCCCCCTGTCTCGTGCCGCCATCTTCTCCGGGCACCTCCTGCGCGCCAGGGGACGCGTCGCGGAGCAAATCTGCGCTAAGAGGATTGGCTGCGTCAGCGACAACAGCTCCTGCGCGCCACGGGGGCCTCGGCGGCGGCGGCGCGCAGACAGGCAGACAGGCAGACAGGGAGACAGGCAGGCAGGCAGGCAAGCAGACTGGCAGGCGGGCTGGCGGACAGGAAGGCGGGCGGCAGACAGGCAGGCAGGTATACAGGCAGGCAGGCTGGCAGACAGGCAGGCAGGTAGACACGCAGGCAGGCAGGCAGGGAGGCAGGCAGGCAGGAGGCGAGGCAGGCAGGCAGGAGACAGGCAGGCAGGCAGGCAGACAGACAGGCAGGCAGGCAGGCAGGCAGGAGGCGGACAGACAGGAAGGCAGATAGACAGAAGGCAGGCCCAAACAACGCCGCAGCGGCTAGAGTGGCTGCTCGCGCCGTCATTCCAACTTGCGGTTAAAATTTTAACTTTCGTTAATTCTGGAATTCGAAGTAAATTGCTCAATTTCCAAAGTATTTCTATCACTGATTAATAATTTCGTGTTTCCGGGAACGACAACTTCTATGAACATTAATTCCGTAAGAGTAATGCATGTTTATATTATTCTCCTTCTTCTTCTTCTTCTTCTTCAGCTAGAAGGTAAGATTCGGCGCCGACGTATACGCCAGATGGCAGTGTTTTCCCATTCAGGTATTTCCCTCTACTGTGGAACTGCCCCAACCTAGACAACCTCTAAACCTCCGACTTCTCTCCATAATATTTTCCTCCAGTCGTTAGCTGCATTCAACCTAGCTTCTAGCTATGAACTTCTTGCCACCTTCGGGTCACGTACCTTATGACCTTTTGTTCAAAGTTACTGCAGTCACAGTAGTTGATACCTTGAGCAAAGGTATATTTCTGTGAACAAAATACATGTAAACGTAGTCGATGCTTTGCTACGCATTTTCATGGCTCCGATACTCAGGCTACGTAATTAAAAAACACCCGTGAGTCTACGCAACGCATAATTGCCCTCAAACGTTTATAAAAAAAAGGCATAAAAATATCTTGCTTCGAAACCACAAACACAAACGTCACGTTGGCACTTTATCACTTATCCCGTCTCACAAATTACATATATGCGTGCTCTACATCTCTGAGACGAGTTGCATGGACTCTCCATTACAGCTGCATCTCTGATGAGGAACGTAATGCCAAGGCTGCTTATCTGTGGCAATAGCCTGTCTTGCCCCCCGCGGAATGACACGCGCATATCAGCGCCACGTGTAACGTGATAGGGAATGATCAGCAACAACCGAGATCAGTCTACGCATTCACGGAGATTGAGCTGACGAAATTTATAACAGTGTGTTTGTCAGAGAATATGATATTTTTCGATTCTGCGAACAAAATAAGGCGAGTACGTACATAGAAATGTAAATATATTAATTCACATAACAGCAAAAAACGCAATTTTATTTAGATGAATGACACTCGCTAATGGTTCCTCTCTAATTTCTTATATAATTTGTAGTGACGTTTAATTTCACTACTACACTTTTATAACAGGTAGTCATGTGTACGGAGGGGAAATTTCATTGTAGCACCCGTGCTACTGGTGACAACTTCTGGTTATGACCATAAAATTTTCTTGAATTCACTTTTTATGAAAACTCAAGGTAAAGAGGACTCTCAGAGAAGTCCGGTTATCAGCATTTTACAAAAATATTTTAATAGTTAGCCTTAATCTGCCATCCCGGTTGAGGTTTTTCTGGGTCCTGTTGACGGAGCCTCGTCCCTCATTAACTCTATTATTATTATTATTATTATTATTATTATTATTATTATTATTATTTAAGTATATTCACCACACAAACCCTTGGCTGGCGTCTGCGTCTATGGTGAAAAATGTACATCCCAGCTGACTGGAGATACGCCTCCCAACCCCGGCTCGTTGGTGCGTGGGTCGGCCGGTCAGAGAGCTATAATTGGCACGCACCTGGTCGCAGAAACGAACAAGAGGGAATGACGCTGCAGAGGAAATTCCAGGAACAATTACTGAAACTATGCGAAGTATGCGAAAGATGGAATTTCGTCCCAACCGAGTCGAGGGACACCTGGGCAGATTTTGCGGTAAGACACCCACGCGTAATAATTCGCACACTGGTGTAGTGGAAGCTTTTGGAAGCTTTTCGCATCTAACTGGAATAGAAATGCGTTCACGCACCATTTGAAAAATGTTTTGATGTATAAAAATTAAAAATAAATGTACGTAAATATTATATCATTATGCTCCAGAATAAACTGTTCTGTGTTTCTCATAACCCCAACGACCTTTTTTATTGCGTCTTCGTTTTTTTAATTGTCAGCTATGTTGGTGGTTACTTCGCAACTACGCCAGTGTGTGACCTATTTTTCAGTTGCATATAAAGAAGTTTAGATTAATATTTTGCACAAATACTTTCATTCTATGACAATACAGTAAACAATACACAGACTACTTTATGTATGACATCCTTCTCAGAACTAAAATAGTATGTTTATACATTATCCGAGGAACGTCTCTGAGATACAACGTGACTATGCAAAACAGACGAATGGCGACCCTCTGACTTCACTTTACAACAAAAACGAGAGAAGCTTCTAATTAAATTTGATATGCGCTACAAAACAACGTTCACTACTATTCACGAACAAGGCGCTCTTTTTACAAAACTCGCAGCCAGAAAATTTAGAACACAGTAATTTACAGTTGTAACAATTGTGGGAGTAAATATTTTTAAATGTATTAATACAATTAAACATGTTTATCCTCGTCACAATTAGTATAAATCTAGTGATGTAGAAATCTCATGAATTAATTCTATTCGGGTGAATAAAAGACATTTCAAGAATATACACTGACTGCAGTGTTTATCGAAAGGCAATAAAGATAATGTAAATTGGCGACCGCAGCTGCTGCAACAGAATTCCTGACGTGAAGCTGAAATAAAATCTAAAATAAAAACCAAATAATGAACGAACCAAAAGATCTTCTACAACTTTCATGAAATATGTTTTCAACATCTATCAAGGCCAATTTTATCATGATATTTCATCCAATTCTTTGTAAATAGACTTATTGTTAAAGTTCTGACGATGGAGGCACAACTCGACCTCTGAAACGTTGCCACGCCGTTTCTTGTTTCAAGATACCATTGTGAATGTAAAAATCATTTATGTTTCAATAAATGTTTTTGTGACTGTCTTTAAAAAGTAATTATTGGAACTTTTATAAAGAGAAAATAACGACCTAACCACTTTATCGACTACTTTACATAAACAACCTTTGCCATTGCATCGTTTCTCACTAGGACGTCTCAGCTACGTTGCTAAATCGAATTGAATTACTATCTGGAGGATTAATGAAGTGAGCTGCCCTGAGAGATAACTTTTCGTAGCTTTGCCGGCCAATACCAGATGAATACCGGAGCAGTACCTTTTTGGTTCGCAAACAACGTGCAATTTTTCCTCGCTCGTCCTTACCCTACTCGCTCCTTAGATGCAACCAAACACACACACACGTATACACACAACTAAACACACACCTACACACCCAACTACATACATACACACATTTACAGACACTACATTACTACAAATGTCGACAGACCAGTCGAGCGCAAAAAGCTTGTCCAGACTGCATCGATGCCCCGCTGTGGGAAATATTTGGAGAGAGATCAACCGACGAGTAGGACGGCGCCGAATCTCAAGGTCCTGACATCCCGCAGATAGATCCATCACCCCCTCCCCGCAATACACACTTCTAATAACCAACGAACGCGGCTGCGATGGTGTAGCGGTTAGCGTATCGGACTGCAATACCCAAGTTTGCGGGTTCAAACCCGATCGAAGCCGTGGATTTTAAGGGCGAAAAAATTCTTCGTACGCCTTCCTTCGGAGGGGAAGTAAAGCCGGCTGTCCCATGTTAGTACATTTACTGCATGTAAAAGATCCTCAAGCCTAAATGACGCCTCTGAGCTAAATTCAAATCGCCTGTTTCGTCGCCCAAGTAATACCTTCTTTCTCCCATGATTGGTGAAAGGAGTGTAACGAAATTTGCGTGGTCAGACGGAAGAGCAGGCCTCATGGCCTGAGTCTCGCCACGTAAAATAAGGCAAATTCAATTCAATTCAATTCAACGAAGCAGTAGACATGAAACAACCATTCAATACAATGACTTTACTATTTTGAAAGGCGTAGAGAGCGATCTGTTTCGGAAGCCTTGATAAAATCCCTCATTGCTTGCGGGGCAGGTGGCGCCGGACGAGCCGCTGCGGAAGTGCTGTTGCGGCGTGTGGCGCAGCTCTCCAGCAGCGGGTGCGGCTTGGGCGCGTGGCCTGGGCACAGGGACGCGTGCAGAGCGGATCGAACTCACGCGCGCGCACAAGCGCACGCACGCGCGCACACTTCGCCGACGACGAACAACGAGCCACGCACGCCGAGGACTCGCGGGGAAACTCAGACGAGAACATCAGTTGGTTGGTTAGTTAGTGATTCCGGACGCGTCAACAGCTTAGGTCATTAGTCCCCATAAGTGGAGTACATGTTTTCCTCGGAAAATGGCGGTGATCTTTCCAGTCCCGCTGCATGGCGAGATCCGGCGCCGACCTAACGTCAGCTAGCGGGGTTTCCCCCTAACTAGGACTCTCCCACCAACCGGGTACCACCCAGCCGAGACAAGCTCTAAGATCCCGACCGGTCTGCCCGGATGTGTTTTAGTGTAGTGCATGTTAGTGTAAGTGTATGTGTGTGTGTGTGTGTGTGTGTAACGGGAAATGATAGGACAAGGAAGAGGAAGGAAAACTCGCGCGCGGTCCGTGGCTCATTTTTTAGGGTACTGCTGCAGCATTCGCCTGGTGTTGATCGAAGAAACCACGTAAAACTACCGAGCAGAGCAGCCGGCCGCTAGAATTCTCCTCCAGACAGCAACTGAATTCGACCTCTCCGCCATCTCCCGAGAAAAAAAACATGCACTACACTAACTAATGACCAGAGCAGTTGACGCGCCCGTAAACATGAAAAAATCAATCAATCAATCCCATGCGTGGGGGTAAGAGCGACATGAGGCAAACATGACGTATTCTCTTCACCATTACTGGCAAGATCCGCCTGCTTCAGCTTTTCTTCGTCACACAGCTACAGAAACTGGGACGATTTTAAAGGAAAGCTACAACTCTATATTCGCCTCTACCGAGAATCGAACCCGGGACCAATCAAGTTCATCTGGGATGGGAGATACAGCTTACAGCAGTTAAATTTAGGGTTCATCTTAACCCTTAACTGGGCGCGCGGCGTACAGAGTACGCCAGCTACATTTGTGAGCTTAACATTTCTACTATTCCGAAAAGCTGAAACTTCCGACACCTAATACCATACCGCCAGTTGTTGCATTGCCGATTGTGAACTCCTATGTATTTTTCTTTGCGTGGAGTAATCTGAGGGCGGGCTCGTTTCCTTTTCCGGTGCATCTAGGCGTATTCTGTACGCCGCGCGCCTAGTTATGTAAGTAATTTTAATTTTTACAATAGAAAGTACGCGTAGCACTTGTAGCACTCTTCTAGATACAACATTTGGGATGGAATCACATTTGGCAGAACAGATCGACGACGACTCGTCAGATAATGAACCAGAAAATGTACAAACGTTCGATCATGACAGTAAATCTGAAGAAGATTTACGCACATCGCGCTACAACAGTGATAGCGATAGCGATGAGTAATCTGAAACTAGCCAAGAATACTTTTCTAAAATAATTTTCAAACACAATAGATCGCTTCGTAAGAAACAATTACAAGAAATTTTAAAAAGTGGAAAAACTCGAAAAGCAAATGTTCTAGAACACACAAAAAATATTTTGAAGAAAATTATTCCCGACGCATAAACAAAAGTGCCTAATAACGTGAAAGACGAACTCCCTGCGTTCATTAATTTCATAGACATTTTAGACAAAATAATTTTCAATCATACAAAAGAGACTTTGTGGCAGGCTGGGATCTTGTAAATTTATCAACTATTTTTGCCTACATTGTTCTTAACTTTGTTAACAAATTTGTGTAATGAGAAAATGCTCGAATAAAATAGTTTAGTGTAATAAATACGATATTTTAAAGTATTTAGTAACTTTTAGTTTCTCTACATAAACGAAATAAAATGGGTACACTATATGCCGCGCGTCCTGGGAGAAGATACAGCTTACATCAGTTAAATGTGCATTATTTTTTCACTTTTTTCTCCATTAAAATCATACCCCACAGCAGTCAAAATGAACCGACACACAAAACTATCTTTCTTCTGCAAGGAAACATTTGCTTTTAACTTAAAAAATGTAAGTTCTTTTTATCAAAATTCAACCATTTTTTCATCCACTGACTTTCCCTAATTACTTAAATAATTTTGAAGATTTTTACAAATGTCTTCTTTTAATTTGTTGGCAATACTCACAGGTACAAACGCACGTTCATTCACTTAGATCTCTCCATAAACAACATTTTAAATTTGAATTCAAATTTAATATACAGATTAATAATATTTTTTAGTTGTATAATTTTTTATCACGAAAACTCTTTGTCAAAAGTATATGATTTAGCACGGTTTTGTAGATATTACTTGGTTAAATGCATCCTAAAAGAAACCAAGGTTTTAAAATGATTAATTATTGAAGTATAAGGGAAACGATTCTTAAAAACAGGAATTCTGGGAAACAAGGGACAAAGTTAGATTCAAGAGTTTTGCTTACTTTTCTACTCTAATAGATACAGCGACATACATTTAGAATCCTAATTCGAAAACTATTACAGTAACGAAATATTTTTTCACCAAAATACTTCAGAATTATTAATATAATTATATATAAATATATATTACAATTAATATTAATAATAATAAAATTATTAATATTAATTATAATTGTTATTTTTTATAACATTTTCCCCATGCATTAATTATAATTAATGCGTAGGGAAATAATGTTTTCATAAACTTTTTTTATGTTTTACGATGCATCTTCCCCCTTGATAACCAAACGACGTGATTCAGCCTTATGGGCGTATGGGGTTGATGCGGAACCGCTGCACGCGTGGCAGCACGCAAAGCGGGCGGGCGGGCGGGCGATCGAGCGGTCGGTCGGTCGGTCGAGCGGTCGGTCGAGCGGTCGGTCGAGCGGTCGGTCGGTCGGTCGGGCGGGCGGTCGGTCGGGCGGGCGGTCGGGCGGGCGGGCGGGCGGGCGGGCGGGCGGGCGGTCGGGCGGGCGGGCGGCGGGCGGGCGGGCGGGCGGGCGGGCGGGCGGGCGGGCGGGCGGGCGGGCGGGCGGGCGGGCGGGCGGGCGGGCGGGCGGGCGAGCAAGCGCCTCGCCGCTGCACTGATCCGGCTCTTAACAGCACGTGCGCCCCCACCTCACAGCACGACCGCCTCCGCCGGCCGCTCCCCTGCTCCGCCGTCGGCGCCCTCTAGCCACACGTGCGCGCCGGGAGGAATTTGTGACGTGTGCGAAACACGTGTTGGTAACGGATCTCCGTCATTTGGGCTGGCCGTGCCCCTCCCGACCTCGTCCCCACCGGTTTGCAACCCGCGTGTGCGCCCACACTCCTATCCCAGTCTCGTCCACTGCCCCACCGCCCCGTCCCCTGAAGCTGACACTGGGAGAGCTGATTCAGGGCATCGATTATGCCAGTACAGTGCCGCTGACCGGGAGGACCTAGGTTCGAGTCCCGACAGTGATAAGATTTTCGACATTAGGTTGTCAGCTAGGTCGAATCAATTCGCTGTCTGGAGGCGAATTCTAGCGGCCGGCTGCTCTGATCGGTAGTCTTCCGTGGTTTCTCCAATAAACAAAAGGCGAATGTCGGAGCAGTACCCTAACAAACGGACTACGGACCGCTCGCGATCTTTCCTTCCTCTTCCTTGTCCTATCCTCTCCCCTTACACACACACACACACACACACTAACATGCCCGACATTACCCCATATTCCGGGAGACCGGCAGGGGACTTGGACCTTGTCCCGGCTGGGGCGGTGGCCCGCTGGTGGGAGATACCTGGTTGGGAAAATCCTACTAGCCGACGATGGGTGGACGTCCGATCTCGCCATCCAGCGTGAGAAGGTCACCACCACCTCCCGATGAAAAACATACACCACACTTACGGGACTAACGAGCTCAGTAGTTGACGCGCCTGAAATCACTAACAACCAACCATCCAAAGCTGACCTCACCGGTTTCCCGCCTTCAAGGTATACACCCGCTTCCACGTCCCGCATCCATCTCGACCCCACTCCAAGCAGCCACGCGGTTCTCGCCCGACCCTCGCCACTTCAGACGCACCCGTCCCTCAGCCGCCCCTCATCTTTCCTAATGCTCCACGCCCCGTTTCCTCTCCACGTGCCGCACACTCTCACCATCCTACTCACCTCGCTCTCTTCATCTCTCTCTGACTATACCTGCTGCTACTCATCGAACATTGTTCTAAATTCTACATTTAATGGGTGTCATCTTTCATACTTGAATTACGATTACAATAAGTTCACTGATAGCATTTTCCAATGGTATTTATAATACTTATTGCCATCGGGAGGTGGCGGTGATCTTCCCCACTGAATGGCGAGATCCGGCGCCGACCCACCGTCGGCTATTGGGGTTTCCTTCAACAAGGTATCTCCCACCAGCATGGCACCGCCCAAGCCGGGAAAACCTCTAAGCTCCCCACCGGTCTCCTGGCATGTGTGTTAGTGTAGTACATGTTAGTGTGTGTGTGTGTGTGTGTGTGTGTGTGTGTAAGGGGTGAGGATAGGGCAAGGAAGAGGAAAGAAAGATCATGCGGGGTACGTGGCCCATCTTTTAGGGTACTGTTCCGGCATTCACCTGGTGTCGTCGGAGAAACCACGGAAAATTACCGATCAGAGCAGCCGGTCTCTAGAATTCTCCTCCAGACAGCGAATGAATTGGACCTAGCTGGCAATATATTTATTGGTTTCAACAACATCTACATCTGTTACTGCATTTTAGTATTAATTTATTGATTGAAAAGGCAATAGTTCAAGTTCCGCGAATATTACGCACGTATATATGACCTTGACGCTCACGGCCGTGTATGTGAGCTCGGTTTTGATTATTTAGATTGCATTACCATTAATAATTAATGTCTTTAGAACTTGTTCGACACTCAGAAACAGCGATTTTATATTTCTCTTAAGGTTGGTATTATGGCTTGGTGAAATGGTGCTATTATGTGAATTTCAGTTTTAGCAAAAATGTTGGATTAGAAATTACGTATTTTTAAATAAATATTTGTTGACTTTTCACAAATTAATCATTTTGTGAATCGTGTTCTTTTGAATACGGTATTCTATAAACATGTGATATTTATTGAAATCAAATATTTCAAAGAGAATTACCATTTGTTTTACTACTACTTTAAATTTTCGTTTAGTAAGTACTATATTGTCATATATTTGGAAATCAGAAAAAATAATTTTTTTAAAATGTAACATCGAGACTTCGAAGATGCGTTTTTCTATAGAGTTTATACAATAATTATTATTTTCCAATCTTGTTTTTTCAGAGATTTCTCCAAATTCAAAAGACCAATCGAATATTTGCTCACTTTCACAATCTCCCACACTGCATCTGCCTTCAATACATTTTCCAGTTCTTCTGTACCTGTCGTTAACGTAGTTCTCCATCACTGGATCTCTTGTAATGCAATAGCAATAATGTGACACACGTATATTCTCTCTCTACAGATACTCGTCCACCTGAAGAGACATGTACCATTAGTCACATATTGAGTTTCTGTGGAGATTGGCTGCACATTCCTGATAATGAGGTAACCGAAGGATTCCTACAGTTCTCCCGTTTCCCCACTCTGCGCACGGAAACACCCATCGCATCCTAGTTACCTGAACTGAAATTCAGAACTGAAATTGTATGAGATGTTTTGTAGTAGAGATTATGACAGATTTTCATGATGATCCAATTTCTGTACTCTTTGCTTTCGTTATATATTTTCGACATTCTTTCATTATTTCTTCAAATATTAATTAATGGAACTTTACTGAAATATCTCAATTCATTTTTCACGTTTGTAATTTTCATCCATGTTTCAATTTCAAATATATAATTATTTTTATGGGTATTAAGACTAAAAATGGCATTTCAATGTTTTAGATTCATCTTCCAAGAGATGCCAGGAAGTAAGTTATTTGATACCTTTGTTGGAATTAAAGGAGGACGTTAATCTTAAAATTGAAATATTGTAAAATAGCACAGTCACAAAACATGAATAATCAGATCAAACTATATTTAAAATACAGAGATATTTTGTATGCATAACGGACAACGATATTCATGATCCAGAAATTGGTATTGAGAAGTGGTTCATATTTTTCAAATATTGCGTTTTACTTATACTGACTAACGGGACCAATTATTCTGAAAAGAGTTTGGTAGTGGTATATTAAAAAAACTTTTATTTTTAAAATTGGGTCGACGTTTTATATCATAGAATTCTCAAACGTATTTCACAAACATAAGTTCGTCTAAGTAACACTGTCCAATAAAACTCAATTTTGAGGATATTTAGACTGGAAACACTGACAATAAAAAATCGCTTTCTGAACCATACACATTGATTTACGTCATGAGTTTCTTCTCCAAACTCTTCGGCTTCGTTGACGAATTTCACGTAAAATGGTTTCCTCTAGCATGACGGCCATCCACTTCCAATACAAAGTATTATCGATTTTCAAATTACAGGCTGTCTGAAAATAAATGTTACAAATATAAAAGCAAACATTGAAGGGGCGGTTGAAGATAATCAATCTGCTCTGATCGGTGGTTTTCCGTGGTTTCACCTATCACAAACTTCACAAACAATCACAAACTATAACAAACCACTTTTAACAAACATGCCGTGGACCGCGCGCGATATTTCCATCCCAATCATTGACCAATTCTACCTTTTACTTACATACATACATACATACACTTACATGCACTACTCTACTACAAAGGTCGGGAGACCGATCGAGAGCTTGGAGGTTGTCCCGACTGGGGCAATGCCTGCTGATCGGAGACTCTTGATTGGGGATAACCCCGCAAACCGACGGTAGATCGGCGCCGGATCGTATCATCCAGAAGGGGAAGATAACCGCCACCTCCCGCGATAAAAATGCACCAAACGCACGGGAATAATGATCTTAGCGGCTGACGCGTTGGGAATAACTAGTCAACCAACCAACTAACCTCTTCCCACACACTCAATTTGTCATCCAATCCAAGACAGCATTCAGCGACTGAATTTTACCTAGCTGACAAATTAGTGTCGAAAATCTTGCCGTCGTGGGGAGTGGGAATCTAGGACCTCCCGGTCAAAGACGCTGCAGTGACATCAGTTGATGCACTGATCCACCGCCCCTAGTTATGCGTTGAATTCCCTACATGTACAATGGCTCATGCCGGCGGTGACAGGCTACATGGACGATTCCACATTTCCTCTACTTACTCATTTTCTTTACGTACTTGCCCAAAAAACGCTCACATTCCGGCAAAACTCGCCACCATATTCCTCTTCTTCCCTCAACCTCTCTTCTTCACCTCCCAATACTAAGCGAATGCCGCAGCAGTACCCTAACCAATGGGCCATGGGCCGCGCGCGTTCTTTCCTTCCCCTTCTTTGTCCTATCCTCACCACTTCTACACACAGTTGCATAGATTACACTACCACTACACGTCGGGAGACCGGTGTGGAGCTTAGAGCTTGCCCCTGCTGGGGTGGTGCCCCGCTGGTGGGAGATCCTTGGTTGGGGAAAACCCCACCAAGTCGTCGGTAGGGCGCCGCCGGATCTCACTATCTACCAGAGGAAAAACCCGCCACCTCCCTAGGAGCCAAACATGCACTAAAGTTACGGGACTAACGTCGTTAGGTGTTGCTGCTCCTGGATACACTAGTAATCAATTAATCAATCAATCTTCGCCCGCACACATCGTCCAAGGCCTCCATTCTCTTCGCCGGCACTTCCCATCCCGTTCTCTGCAAACCGCAAAAATAACCGCCACCTCCAGAGCTGACAAACATGCACTACAGTTACGGGACTAATGAAGTTAGGAGTTGATGCTCCTGCATATACTGGTAATCAATCAATCAATCTTCGCCAGCACACATCGTCCACGGCCTCCATTCTCTTGCCGGCACTTCCCATCCCGTTCTCTGCAAACCGCAAAAATAACCGCCACCTCCAGAGCTGACAAACATGCACTACAGTTACGGGACTAATGAAGTTAGGAGTTGATGCTCCTGCATATACTAGTAATCAATCAATCAATCTTCGCCCGCACACATCGTTCACGGCCTCCATTCTCTTCGCCGGCACATCCCATCCCATTCTCTCCAAACCGCCGCTCGCCCCCCTTCTTCGTTTGTTAGCGGGGTGAGTTGGGGCCGGCACGTCCAGCTCCCGGCCCGAGCGTCGAGCCACGAACAACGGCGCCATCACGGGCGGGCGGCGGGCAGGGGCTGGGGGTGGGGCACCGGCTGAGTCCACCGCTGCAACCCGCAGCGCAACGACGCCTGGCGGGCAGCACAAAGGACCTGGCAGGCGCTGCGAGATATTCAACTTGCAACGAGTAGAGCGCCGCCTCGCGATTGGCGCGAAATGGCTTCGCGCATCCACTTATCAGGCGGACGCAAAAGCATCGGAACCCCTCTTGTTCAGCAGCGCATAGTGCCTGCAATGTTAACCTCACCATGGTTGAACAAATAAAGGAAAATATTTTAACTCAAGCTTTCTACTGAGCCTTTTACGCCGAAAGTAATTTTAGCCAATTATAACGCTTTTATGATTTTTTTCTTTATCACAACTGAAATAATATATTCATTTTCAGAATTAATTGGTGTGTAGACCCTCCTTTGATCGACCTATCCCAAACTGATGCTATTGGTCGCGGGCAAGCGCTCTGCTAATGCATTTTCTTGACGGTTGTTGACACTTTTTCAATAGTTTTTTTTCTTCTTTCTAATGCATATTTTTACAATTTATATTTTACTATGTAATATTAATGGTTTAAACATCAATAACAAATATTACAATGGAAATGAAAAGCCTTAAAACCATGGAGCTTGAAATAAATGGAGATGGCATGACGTCGGAAACTTGAAGCCATCTAAGCAAAATATATTGATTCTATACCGCTGTGCTCAAAACGCTTGTACGTCTCCACGTGTCGAGGTGTGTTATTTCTCGTATTTTTTTAATATTTAAAAGCCTCGATCAGATAAAGAAACTTTGTTGTACATGAGTTGCTTACTGCTGCACAAATCGTTCGGATTACTCGTGAATTACTTTGTTCGTGTGAGTAGTTACTTTAGCTTAGTATTGTAGACTGTCTGTTTAACTTACATTATCAGAATAATGGTCCAATATTTATTTATAGACAGCTTTATTTCTATTGTCACATTAATTGGTATAAGTTTATTATCCAAAATTATTAGTTTAAGAAACGTATACCAGTAAATGTGACAATACAAATAAAACTGTCTATAAATAAATAAATACTGAACAATTAATTCACTTGATAAGTAGTTTGGGTGACATAGTAAAATTTAAAGGCATGGGTTCATTTTCGTGATTTTTATTTTCTTACCAAAGAAAAGAGCATTGTAAATTGGAGTTGTGTGAAAAGACAACTGGGAACCTAGTACATATGGCAAGTTCTGCTCCGTTCATATTTAAGAATAGGATTTTATGGAACTTTTTATGATATGCACGTTTGTGAAATCTCGCAGTTTCAGCAATTTTAGCAGCTTTTCTACCAAATCTAAGAGAAGTAAATTATGCAGGGAAAATCATGATCTGAAGATGACTTCAACAATCAACATTATATAAATTAGTACTATCCATTTATTAGCGTGCCTGACAGACGTGTTTGGGCTCAGGAATATGCTGTATTGGCTTCACTTGCGAAACATGGCAATGTTAGTAATGCCACCTTCACATATTCATAGAACAATCCGTAAAAGTATGATGCACACTGTCTGAAGTTTTTTATTCTAAAAGTTGAATTCCCAAATTTATATCAATATTTTTGAATGTATGCAAAAATCAACACAATGTTTTCGACATAACACCATATCCATTTTTTATATCGCATTGAGATTTACCCATATTTCTTCCTGAAATGAAAGGAACACTTAATTATTTTATTTTGTATCGCGTGTCATCGTAGTATCTCGGTTAAAAGAACAAAAAACTACAGGTGCTAAAGAATGGCGCACACTTTCTCGTATCAAATTTTTCTAATATCCTTGGCGTGGCGTGGCTTTAAGGTCTTGCCCCATTCTCTGGCCAGCTGCTATCTACCTTTACCCAAAGTACATTTTTTGCCACTTTCTCAACTTTTTGCTTTCCTAATAGTACAACCAAACATTACTTCAAGAATTACAAAGAAGAGTAAAACTTCGTCCCAAATAGAATTTTTTATTGAAATATGTCAAACCGTTTTAAAGAAAATGGCGATTAAGCATTACTGTAAATGCGAAACTTGATGTTTTCACAGGAATCTAATGAGTTCTCGAAAACTACATTTAAAGTCATTTGAAATCCTTTCGCTCAAAAATGAAAAAATGTAAACAAATCGATAGAAATGTGGATATTAACGGTGGCAGAGATATTTTAAAAACAATTACATTTGTGTAACTATTGAAAAAACAAATGAATACATCAAAATGAACTTTACATCATATTAAACAGTACAATTAGCACTATCCATTGCAAAAATAGGGAGACATTTTTGAGAAAATGGTGTTTGAGCGTTTCTGAAAATGCGGAATTTTGAGCTCATTTTAACAGAAAACTGTTGCGTCTTTGAGAAAATTTATATGACATTATTTAAAGCTGATGTACTCACAAATATAATGAAGTATAGAAACACCTCTAATGCAAATATTCCCGACGTGAAAAACAAGTGAAAACACATTTCGTATTGTTGAAAACACAAAAGGATCGAGCTATATGGTGTTTACGTCATAGTTTAGGATTTGTTTGACACTACACTTACGAAACATTAAAAGAATAAATTGGAGATGTTTTTGAAAGACTTGCTTTTCTTGCTTTTTTTAATTCGAAATTGCAAATATTGCACGCACGAAGACTACTCAAATTTTCAAAATAATCTACATGATCTTATTCAAAGAACTACTTATAGCCAACAAATTTCATTTTCAATTTTGTAGTTGTAGGAAGAGGCCGAAAAAATTGAATTTTTAAAATTGCAAAATTTACAGAGTTAACCTTGAAAATCGGACCTACGACTCCTTTATAAGTGTATTATACTCTATTATTATAAGGAATTTAAAGAATAGAATTTGAAGACGTTTTTGAGAAAATTTTCAAAATGTCAGGGAGTCTTCATGTAAAGTGCCCCCAAATTTTAAAAAAAATCAAAATTTAAAAGCTTCAGCTATAGCCGAAGGACAGGGGGTACTTTAATTTTGAAAACAATCCTCCCTATTGTTTAGGCGTAGTAGTGTTTACAAACGGACGGACGGACAGATGCACGGGCGGACATTTTGAAAAAAAATACCTTTTCGATATCAGGGGAACCCAAAATGTGTATTTCCGTTGAAATCTTGAAATTAATTTTCCGCAACATCACATAAATTTCTGAATACTACGTATTACGTTTATTACTTATTTATTTTTAGTACTTTTATTACTTGTATTGCTCGTGTTGTAATTCTTATATTACTCCGTTTATGCGTACGTAAACGAGAAAGTAATAATATAACATGATACAGTGCACCAGGAAAATCTTTTCCGCACCGACACAAACAAGGCTCTCGTATTAAAACTTGCATTGATGTTTGTAGTAACCAGATCAATGGGAAATAAGTGTAGAGTATCTGTTTTTTAAGAAAAAAAATGGATCTGATTTTGAATTTTATAAAAAAACACAAATCGGGAAGTAAATAGAAGAAAAATCTGAGGTACTGTGAACGCTCTACCTTTTCACTATTCTCTAAAAAGCCTACAGCGGGTCACTCAACTAACCTAGTAGTATTACTTGACCTGTGACTTGTTATGACAATGTCACACCAAAAATTAGGAATGGTTTTATATGTCCTAACTGCCCTACAGTTTTAACCTGCTTTTGTAATAAAAAAACATAGACAAGTTAATTTTTTAACTATGAACCGAGTTCTAGATATATTCTGTTAAATACTTGAATACAATTCTAATCTAGCATTTACACATTGCATTGAAAAATTATATCACTTGTTCTACATTTAGCAATTACGTGATTACCTAACAACTGCAGTTGCGTTTTAATTCTTGCATAAACACTTTACATAAAATTATATTACCCTTCACTTCACAAAAAATACAATAAAATAACTGTGCACCAGACTATAATAAATGGAAACACAAAATTCTGAAAAAGAATCACATACCAAAATACCCTTTACATACACTTTCAAAGAAATTGTCACTTGAATAGTGAATGAAATATATATAAGAGGTTGTTTCATTTTCACGTAGATTATTACTTTATACAATTTAACCAGCAAAAAATTATTGTTATGCAATGAACGTATAATCAATAATAACTCTTACTAATTGTTGGTTTTGAACAATTTGAAAACGATTAAACAATAAATTGAAAACAAACAAAAAGAAAAATATTATCGTTTATAGAAAAATTTAAAAAATTGGTTTTTACAATTCTTTACAGGAATTAGTTACTTGGCTTCCTTTTACGACTACAATACTGTAAACGATTACGTTTAAATGACTTTTAATTTAATTACTCAACTATCTACGTCTGTAAGTGAAGTGAATTCGATCTCTGTAGAATACTTCTCGCTTCTTTAAACAGTTCTTCTTTTTGAGAATTTCTAGTGAAGTTTTCTAACTCACAAAACGTCGTCTCGAAGAAATATTTCCACAGCTTGGAACGGCGACGGCGACCCAGATTCTTTCAAGGTCGTGGCAACCCCTTGCTTCGGCGAACACGTGCTCTGGTGAATCGCTACCACAGTCCTTCAAATTTTATACAATCTGACTGCAATATCTCCAGGTAATGAATTTCTTACGTGCTAAGCCAAGACGAGAGACAAAAAAAGCTGGAAGTAGAAAGAAACATTTCCTATAGCACATGCTTTCCACTTCAGTATACGTTCTTGAACGTTGAAATAAATTTCCTCGTTGATACAAAAATAGTATATTTCTGCGTAATGCGTTCTCGTGAATTTATCAGAATATTCAAAATTTAAAATTCTCAATTCTCTCATACATGGTATCATTATGTTAACATGAGACGAATTACCTTTTTCAAGCTGCTTAACGTCAAAATATGGCGAATTCTCCTCTCCGTCCAGCACAAACAATTCCGGTGTGTCCAGATCGGCGGTTGGCAGCAAAACAGAGAGCTTTTCGTAGCAGTGCTTTGCGCTAGTGCTGATATTTTCAAGGATGATTTCTGATTGGTTGTCACTCCATTCTACGCGAGTGCGTTCAGAAACTTTAATAAATTTTCGCAAGGGATACTCTTTACTGCTGGCGCTATCTCTTGCAATTCGGTAACACTAAAATTGCAACTTGTCATGTCTAAACGTTCTCGGGTGCTTCTCAATAATGAATGGAACCGACATATGGGCGGTTACAGTACATCTATTCAGTTTCAATTTTAACAAACAGTATTTCTCCGTTTATATCAATACTGAAGGTTTACACTAGAACTTGCAATAGAGAAAAAATTTCTAATTGGAATGGAGGACGGGGAGAATTCCGTCACTCACGTTTACACAGTAGCAGCAAAAACAGTGATTCGCTGACAACTGAATATTAACGCGGTACATCTCCGTCGGGCTTCAAATACAGTTCTAGGAAGCTAGATGAACTTCTAAGTATTTTTGTTATTGTAACATGAAACAGAAACACCTGAACTCGAAGGAGAGCTCCACGCACACCCGCCGACAAACGGCGGGTTGAAACATTAATAATGTGAGATTTTTAACCGGCAGTTTTGTTTAAACAAATAGCAGGTATAGGTGCAGACTGAAACTTTTGATGCATGGAGGAATAAATGCGTATGTTTGAGAGGAAAAATTAGTGTCGCTTTCAAGGACGCAAGACAAACTTTGGCGGAAGAACTACGCATTCGCCTCATTTCTTCCTAGATCGTCACCCAGGAAAGGCTCTGACCAGATAAGAGAGTTTCCGGCCTTAGTTTTCAAAACCAATTACTTGTAGATGCCTTTCAATTCATAAATGGAGTAATAAATTGATTAAAATCATTTGTTTTCTATAAAAATTTTAACAAAAAATGAACCCAGTCCATAAACTTCCAGATGGAGTTTCAGATAGTACTAGTTATTAAATGTAGACAATTTCATATGCTTTTCAGTGCTCGAACTCACATTCTGTCATATGTTGTGACGCTGTACGGGTCGCTCGCGGATAGATAATTTGTGTAATTAGAACTTGTAATTTTTCATGAGATTGAGGAACGTTAGACTCTGAATAATTTACAGAGTGTTAAAAGTATAACTTGTTATTTTTGGCTTTATTTTTGGCAGGGAGCTCTACTAATTATTAAACTGATAGAATAACGGTTTGCACAAGGGAACATTTTTCTGCCTGGAGAACGATTTTCTCTAGTAGTTATTATTTGCATTTGTTATGCCTTATGTGTGTACCGTCCATTATAAGCACTAATCGATCTTCCAAATTATGCAAACTTTTTACACAAGTGTGATAAGCAATAAGACCTCTGTTACAAGCGTCGACGCCAAACTCAATTCGCAGAAATGCGATATAATTTCATTCTCTTAACCCAAAATTGATGCTAAGACATATTTCGAATATATATATATATATATATATATATATATATATATATATATATTATGACAAAGTATTTTTTTTATGTATAATAAAGGTTTCCAACAATAATAAGACGTTTCTATTATTTTTATCAATTTTGACAATATTACTTATTTTATGCACATATTAATACATATTATAATATTTAAGACACGGAAATCGCAAAAAGAAAGCATGGTTACAAAATCGGCCCGCCAGGTCGTAAATCAAATTCTAGACATTTGCCGGTTTGAGCACTCAAAAGCATACGTAGTTGTCTACATTTCGTAAGTAGCACTATCTGAAACTTCTTCTGGAAGTTTCGTGGTGAATTATTAAAGTAGGTTAATTTTTATAAAGAAGTTTTTTGTTAACACTTTTATAGAGAAACATTATTTTAATCAATTTATCACTATTTATAAATTGAAAGGTATCTACAAGTCGATGTTTAACTAATTATTACGGCAAAGTTCAGATCAGAAGAAAAGAAATAAAAGAAATGCCAACAAATGATTATTTTCTCAATTCACACGCCAAACAACGTTTTTCTTCACTGTAAGTACTTGCCATGTGTATATTTCAGCTTCATATACTGAAAATGATAATATTGCAACATCCAAACATGTGGGAAAAATCTGAGTCGAATTGCAAACTAAGGCCGGAAACCTTATCCAGTTAGAGCCTTTGTGATATGGATCGTGCTTCACGACGAGGACAACCTGAGGACGCACGAGAATGAGTAGAAGAAATGGCGATTAAAAAGTTCATAAAAGTGACAAAGACGTATTATATCATTTTGCATAATTTTAGACGTGAACACACGTAAATGTAATCTGTGTACTTAAAAGAGTAATTCGTACAAGGCAAATGTATGTGAGAAACAGGCTGAGAATACCACGATTAGAATATTAATTGTTTGTTTTTTTGCCATATTGCTTTTCTTAATACAATTATAATGAATGTAGTCTGAGCGGCAGTTCTTTGTAGGTTGCCCAAGCACGTTCTACGGTTATATTGTTTTCTTGGATTATATTGTTTTCATGGATTTTGTTTTCATGGATTTTTACGGCTACATTCGATATTTTCCCGAAAGAAAAGTTATTGAAAGGAATTTATTTCTTTGGAGAACGTCGACTCTAAATGTATTCATAATAGGATATCGCATCAACGTGCCTGAAAGAAACGACATCGAATACATATCGTATCAAGAAGCGAGGTGTTTTTATATAATTGTAAAAAAGGGTAGAATACAGAGATTGGGGACAAAAAAGTATGATAACTGTCTTTTTATAACATCATTCCTCTTTAAGAGAACGCCTGGTGTGAAAAGAGCCAAGTATTCATTTAAAATAAAAGATAAAAACAGGGAACGTAATAGTTATTTTTGATAAGAGACGTAAAGGTGACATTCTGCGCATAGCCAAGATTGCGACACGAGTCCAATAGGTCGAAAGCGCAATTGTACAAGCAAAATAAATTCACTTCCTGCACGTGTATCATACCCCATTTTAGACAGACTCACTGACATTCATTTTAATTCAAATATACAAATTACTTAATGACACATTAACATCAACAGTAGCTGGTGCATTGGGACGAAAATATGATGTTTTCTTCGTTGCATACATAGATTTATCTGAACACTGAGAACTGAACATCGTCTCGCTATTATCACTAATGCTAGAAATTGGACTTTAGCCACACTATGCATGGTCTGAAATATCCGCTTTAAAAATGCATTTTTAATGTCCAATATCGCAATACTGACAACATAAAGACCACACAAAGTAAAAACCACCATGGAACCAGTTGGCTATTCCCCACTTTTTTAGTTTAAAAAAAACAGGCAAGGCTTTCTGCCGCTAAATACGGTTCTCTAGAAAAAAAAAACACATAATAAAAGCGTCTGCAACAAACACTGTTAAGAAACCCTCTAGCAACGCGTCCCGTCCGTCCGTTGAGCGAAATTCCCTAATGAGCGAGGGGAGCGAGGCGGACGTCGCCGGAGCCGGCGCGACCCAACGCGACGCGTCGACTCCCAACTGCGATAAGCGCACTATCGCCAGATAACGCCTAATGCACAGCGCTCCCTCGCCCACCCGCGGCCCCCGCCCCGCGCGGGCCGCTCCTGCCGCCGCTGACGCGTCTGTATACAGGTGCATTACAGCTAATGCGGTTCGCGCAGACAGCGCCGCCGCCAGACGCCCCGGCGCCAGACGCCCCGCGCTGGACGTCTGACCCGCAACAGCTCACGTGGCTAACGCTCGCCGCTGGACACCTAACGAAACAACCAAAGCTTCTCGGTTATTGCCCAATGTCTAACGCATGATGACCATTGTCTAAAGTTGCGTGCCGAATTCCTAACGCCTGGCGCTCGACGTCCAGCCTGAAGAACCCATGCTTGACGCTCGACACCAATATACTTCACGCCTGACGCCACAGCACCGACGCCTCACGCCCGACGCCTTACGCCCGACGCCCCACGCCTCACGCCCGACGCCTCACGCCCGACGCCTCACGCCCGACGCCTCACGCCCGACGCCTCACCCCCGACGCCTCACGCCCGACGCCTTATGCCCGACGTCTCACGCACGACGCCTTACGCTCGACGCCTCCGCCGCACGCCTCACGCCCGACGCCTCACGTCACGACGCCTCCGCCCGACGTCTCACGCCCGACGCCTCACGCCCGACGCCTCACGCCCGACGCCTCACGCCCGACGCCTTACGCCCGACGCCTCACGCCCGACGCCTTACGCCCGACGCCTCACGCCGACGCCTCACGCACGGCGCCTCACGCACGACGCCTTACGCACGACGCCTAACGTACGACGCCTTACGCACAGCGCCTGACTCCAGAAAAAGAATATTGATTTTCGGAGTAAGCTAGAGCTGATAGAGTGCGGGGGTCGCTGTAGCGGAACCTACGGTGCAAATAACTGTTGTTTTATGTTATCCATTGAATAATTGCATTAATTAATTCAAACAGTCAATGAGATTTACGTAAATAAATTAACAATGTGTTTATTTAAAGGCATTTTGAAGAAACATGAGAGAAACTACAATCAGTAAAATGAAGTGAATGGAAAAAATAATGAGAGGATGGGTCTAAAAAATCGGTGGAAGTAAAAATAAACATAAGACAGTGTTTTTCATAGCAAAAAATACAAAATATAGTGCAGTTTTGTATAGTAAATAAACATCTATATACTGATCAGACATGGTTTATAAAACTTATTATACTCTCCTGTCAAAATGAATATTTAAGAGAAAAATCAAATTTAGTTCGTAATAAAAATTCAACAATTAGCGAAATAGAAATCGTAAATAAATTCCATCCTGGAAATTTTTCAAATAACATTCTTATACCTGCCTTTTCAATAGATTTTCTAGGTACACATGCTGACATGAAATTGAAACACCGTAGCGCTCTCAAAATCCATGAATGCTTCTAAAAATTATGGGTTGTGAAACGGAACATGCTTCTGGCATAATTTCTAAATTTTTCATTTTTCCAAAATTCAGTGTGTTTAACGATAAGGAGAACAGCGCCGTTTTTAAGAGACCTTTGCTCTATCAGTGTGAGCCTTTTTTATTTTTTTATAAATTGAATTAAGTTCAAGCAGAAATTACACGAAAACTTCTAGTTCTTTTTAAATTGTACACGTCACTATTAAAAGAATAATTTTTTAGAACTCATTTTGTTCAAGATAACAATCTCAGTCTTCAATATTGTGGTTTTGCGATGTTAGTTTTTCGCAATTTTCGAAGATACAGAGAGTTTGACGAAAATATAACAAAAATCATTTTTTACCGTCGTTTGATAATTGCGAGGAGGCGATTAAAAAAAATTGGAGGCGATTTGGGGAAAATATTGCCTAGAAATTGCCTAAATTTTAAACAATACAACGTATTACTTCTTATATTTTCGAAAATTGTATTTCAAGGTCTGTCTTTGAGAAAACGTTTTCTTGAAGCAACAAAATCAAGAACAATATTGAGATTTTGAAATCTTCAAAAATCAAGGATTTCAACGAAAATGACACCCGCGTCATTTTTGGGCGTACTTTACACTATCGGAGGACAGAGAGAATACGTTCAATCAGTAAATTTGGAGCCATTTGTGATATAATTTTGAAAATGGTGTTGAGACCTGCATGTACAGTACCCTAAAAGCAAACTATTCGTTTCAAACTCGCGGAGACTTACTTTTTAAATCGATCATGAATATCAATTTTGGAGAAAATCGATGAACCTTTTACGCGCTTCGTTCACCTAAGACGGGCAGTAAGAGGAGAGACGGACAGGCGTTTTGCAGTCAATCAATGTTTTGGTGTCAAAGACCAACGAAATAGGGATTCTCGTTGAACAACGTGTTAGAAGTAGTACATTACTACTCGTACATATGTGAACAATATTTATCCACTACCAGAACCAAGCAATAAGAGTTTTTCTGTGGAAAATTCTCCGTTTTTACCTACAGCATTGCAATATTTCATCTTATCAGGCGAGAAAGTAAACCTTTGCTGTTTAACGCAGCTATTCGTGTACTGCGTGTTCGAACGTTGCCGTATCACCTCTCTCAGAAACCCTTTCAGATATCCAGCAAATAAAAATCGATTCAGGTAGTATCTAGCAAGTAAAATGGTACGAAAACCATTGGGAAGAGGAATTTTGGACAGTTGAAACTCTGCGCCGTATTTTCTAGGATTTTTATGATTTTGCCATGCATTCATATTTTAAACCAGGATACCATAATTCACACACGAAAACAATGAATTGAAAGTTGATGCATAACTTCGTTATTTCAGACATTATTGAAGCCATTGTAATTCTCAATGGTCACTACGAATTCTACTGATTGAATATTTTCTGGTATCTCCACTTGAAAGACTTCAAAACCTTAAACACTATGCTTTTAACCAATCATGTAAGTTTTTATAAACCTTCTAAGTTTTTATTTGTATGGAAATTGTACGATCAGGTTTTACTGCTGATTACTGCAGATTTTACTGCTGAGGTACTTACAAATCAGGTTTTATTGCTGTTATCATTGCATCTAAAGCGTGATCTATTTTCTAACAATATGTGATTCATACAATATTCATTTGTGTGAAACGATTGAAAGGTATTTCATTTCAGGAATTGAAACATTTCAATGTTGTTTAAAACAAACAAAATGTAATATTCAAAAGCGAGAAAAGCACTTTAGACTGCCCTTTGTTGGTTCCGAAAACATCAGCGGCAAATGCACTCTTTCTTGAGATTGTATCAAGGCAATCTACTTGTCAAAATATTGACTGGAATATAGTAGTAGAGTATTAAATGCGACAACTTGACAGAAAGTTCAATATTTGACCCACCTTTCATATTGCCGTCGATGTGACAAGTAAACAGTGTAATAGCTACGGAGGTAAATAAAACCTTTTTACACTGAAGTCTTGAATCAATATTTCTGGTTTTCGAAAAACCTTTGGAATGCTTTGTAACACATGTACACATCATGATCATATTTTTAAAATATTCTCAAGCAGATATACAGATTGTAGTATTGGTGGTGATCCTGTAATACTGTAACATGACCATGGCTTGCGTTTATTTCTAACGAAGAAGAACGCTGTGTGTTTTACTTAGTAATTTCCACGGATAATAAATGTTAATTCTGAACTTCATAGATATAAAATAAATTAATAGAATCCACAAAACGAAATATTGTTTCAAATTTTACAAAATAAAGGAATAGGTAGTAGCCATTCCACTTCAGGAAACGACAGATGTAACCTAGACTTACGTACTGTAACTCGTTTTTGAATTAAACTACTGAATACACGTCATATAATATCAATAAATCAGAGACATCAGAATCAATATCAGTGAATGTTCACATTTTCTTTATTTTACCGCATAACAAGACAGATAAATTTACCTTTATCCTCAGCAAAAAATAACTTTCAAACATGTTTGAGATATTTTCCCCCTCTTTGGGAACTAGTTCGTTTGGATGACAATTCTGAGAACTGAAGTAAACATTTTTACACCTCAATAAAAATTGAGGACTGAAGAGTAACTGAGACGTGCGTACTTTCATGAATTCATTCTAAGAAAAAATTGTTTTAATTTTAAATGAATGGACTTATGATATAATACACTTATGAAATGAAGTACCATGCGGAAGACGCGACAAATTAAATAGGCACATGAACATAGATACTAGAGATAATAGCGAAGAGTCAGGAGGAGGTTTTTTGAAACAAAATATATTATTATGCAATAACACTTAATAGTTATTTCCTTTTCCTTATTTTATTATTTGATTCAATTGTCTCTAATCTTTTGAGCAAACATTGTAGAACTTAAAGAAACAGTACAAATACAAGATCTCACAAATCTTATTTCTCACCCAAATTCTCGATGTCACTTTTTCCTGAGAAGAGCCGCAGACTAAATCAATTGAATCATTTGTTAACAATCGTGTTTGACCAGCAATTAATGGCGCCAATATCGCCTGCCACTCCATGTGAACACGTCTGCAACGGGCGATAAGCAAGGGGGGTCATTCCACGACCACTGAGAGGGGAGGGGAGGAGACGGGGAGAGAAGGAGGGAGGGACGGGAAAGGAAAGGAGGAGAAAGTAAGGAGGATGAGAGTGGAAGATGATAAAGGGGAAGAGGAGAAATTGAAGGAGGAAAGCAGAGAGGAAAGAAGAGGAGGAAAGAAGACGAGTGGGGAGGGGAAAGAGGAGCACAAAGAGGAAAGAAAGGGGAAGGGAAAAGGGGAGGAGAAAAGGAGAGAAAGAAGAGGAGGAAAGGGGAGGAGAAGTGGGGAGGAGGAAAGGGGAGGAGAAGAGGAGAGGGGGTAGAAAAGAAGGAAAGGAGACGAAGAGTGGGGAGGAGGAATGGGGGGGGGAGGAGGTGCCTGGAGCGAAGATTTGCAGAGGGCAGCAGAGCAAAACGCAAACACTCCGCTATCGGCCGTGCGCTGTCAGCAGCCAAGCGTAATGGGGCTTACGCGCCGCACAGGCGGCAACGGCGACAACTACTGCCACATGGAGCTTGCCTGCCGCGTCAGGTATTGAACGTGAGAAAGGGGCGACCGAGAGACAAGGACACAATTTCTAATGAGACTTTCCCTAGAAAGGTACGGCATTTGGCAACGTAATTGCCACACGGATACGACATTAGTCATTGGTCATCCCGAAACGTTATAGAGCAATAAGCACACAACTGGTAAAAGACTACTCTTTACCCTTAACTTACAGCAACGAATGAAGATGACAAAAACGGATAGAAATGTTGCGTAACTGCTATAGAGCACACGGCCAATACGTGACCGACCATACTCAGATCTACCACTCAATGTTGGCCTTCGCGATCTCAATCTTTGTCTTTTGTTCCTGTCACTGTATTCTTGATTTTCGATAATTCGTCTCTGGACATTGACCCAAAGCGTAAATAAAGGAACAAGAATAGTACTTAAATACATTATTTACAATTACTCCGTAAAGTGAATACGACATAATGATTCAGAAACTATTTATGAGTTATTGAGGAAAGAGGTGACTAAGGAATAAGACAATACATTACAGACCATAACTACAATGCAATGGACAACTCGACAGAGACATCGATGACTGAGCGTTATAGAGTCAAGACTGAGAGAAAGGAAAGACAACTGGCGAGGAAAATATGTAAAACTATGCTCTCTGTATTACACACTAGAACCTTTACCTTTTGAATCTATTGCGAAATAGAAATAGTTCAAATTATCGATTAATTCAAAACATCAATATTATAGTAATAGAAACAAGAAAAAAGATAATTAATATCGCGAATATCAACATTGATAGTAACATTGACTTGAACTGTATCCGATTGTCCACTGTGGTTACGGTTTTCAATCTGAATTGACACCGCCCACCCACTGTCTGGCGTCACGAGAACCGCTGGCCAGTTGACCGTCGTCTTTTTCCGATCTACCTGCGAGCTGCTCCCGCGCGGTCGTACTCGGACCGGACAGCTTTAGCCAGCAGACGAGCTCAAATGGAGGCGGACCTATTTGCTTGGCTACGAAAGTGCAAAGGGGATTACCTTGTTTTGAAATGTCTTCATGCAATGCAGTACAAGCACATTTCTTGGCGCATGGATGAAGTCCATATGCGCGCAGACGTCGCAATGCTACACCGTAATTGAACCCCTGCTACCACGTGACACGTCGGTCGGAAGGCGTTGCATGAGGTCGACGCCCCTTCTGAGGCGTGGCCGCAGGCGGACCGACCAAGGGACATACGCCGCACCCGGTGTCCGGTAACGCCCTCCTCTCCTCTGCTTCCCGCAGCGCCACGAACAACCACTATTGGTGGATTCAGTTCCGTTGCCTCTGTTCAATTCCCGGCGTGTTGGCCGTCATACACATCCGATCTCTCATCTACGTTTCTGATTCTGTCCGTCACACGTGTATGTCTCCACTCACACTTGGGGATTCGGTGGTATAACTGTTAGCGTATCGGACTGTTGTACCCGAGTTTGCGGGTACACCCGATCGAAGCCGTGGATTTTTAAGGGCGAAAAAATCCTTCGTACGCGTTCCTTCGGAGGTGAAGTAAAGCCGGCTGTCCCATGTGGTAGATTTACTGCATGGTAAAAAAAAAAAAAAAAAAAAAAACCTCAAGCCTAAATGAAGCCTCTGAGCAAAATTACTTCCGCCTGTTTCATCACCCAAGATAATACCTCCTTTCTCCGCTAGGTGGCGAAAGGATGGTCTCACGTGGTGTAGTGTGAGGTGAGGTGGGGTGGTTCCGTGGTTAGACGGAAGAGCGGGCCTGATGGCCCTAGTCTCGCCACGTAAAATAAGTCATTAACTAACTAACTAACACTTCATAAGTCTCTGTCTGTCTGCCATACCAGACACATCCGTCTCCGATTGCTCCCCATACGCTTCTGTCTCCTCCGACTCTCCGAGCTTCGCCTGAACTCGCCTCCCCCCCACCACCACTCGTCACGTATTCAGGTTTGTCAGTCTGATTAGTCTGTGTCAAAATAAGTCGTCGGGATTTGTCCGTTTCGTCACGTGCAAGATGAATCGCGGATTTCTGCTCTAGGCAGCTGAGGGGAACCGCAGAGTGCTATGTCACTGTCAAGTTTGGGGACGTCCCTTCACGTTTGTCGTCTATGTCGCTGTCGGTATTCTCCCGAAAACATTTTGCGTTGTGCGAACGCACGGTCTCGGATAGGTTCATCACAGTATATTTGATTTAATTTATAACCTTTATTAAATAATCAACAAGTCACCATGATCTAACAAAATTCTTCTAAGGCTCGATGTACAGCAGGTAGAAGAAATCGGCAGCTAAAGGTCATCTTTGACTAAGTTTCTCATAATTCACTCTCACGTTGTTTGCCTATTTTATCTATTCTGTGTTCCAACATAAACCAACCGCGTAATTGGTCACTGTACGAAAAGCCAACCCGAATGTAGCAGACTTCGCCTTCGATCGCTACTAAAACCGTAAATGCTGTTTGTGCCGCACAAATGGTATTACCAAACATTGATGTTGCAAGAGTGTTCTAAAGCTTCGATATGTTTTTTTCCTTCAGTAACGGATGTTTCGTCTCACTTCGAGGTAACTTTGAAACCTCCCTTGGATGCAAGTGACTCACCACTTGGGAAAGCTTCCCAAAGATGACAGCGTAGACTTCAGCGACAGGAGTTAGTAGCTACTGAGCTGTCCGGGAGACGCCGCATCCTATGCACAGGTGTCAACGTTTCAGCCGCCATTCTGGGACCTTCTTCAGGGCGAAATGCACTTTTACGCGTCTTAGGGCGCGGCGTCTCCCGGACATCCAAGTAAATACTTCCCGAAAGATGGCGCACAGCGAAACGTATGACACTTGATCATCGCCAACGCAGTTGCTGAAAGTGTTATTACCGGCAGAAAAGCCATGATCGATTGATACCCGCAGAATATTGTTGCCCCGCACGTTGAGTTCCACGGGTTGCAGCTACGCTAGTGTCGTGAATAAACGGATACAGTGTATTTCCTGTAAAAAAAATACCTCTTTCGAGTGAAAATAAATTATGGAATATATTAACCAAAATTACGAAGTCGTCGCCGACGTGGATGGCCGAGGGGGCTAAGAGCGAATACCAACTCAGCGCTTCGGTCCGAAGGGTCGCGGGTTTGAGTCCCGCCTTGGGCATGGTTGTTTGTCCCTTGTCTTTGTATGTATGTGTTGTCGCGGAGGGCCTCGCGTTCTGCTGACCCCAGATCAGAGGTGCCCGCAAGTGAGTTGATGTCTAGTGTATGGTCGAATATGCGTCCCATCGGGACGCAAAGGGTAACCGGCTGTCGGCTGGAAAATACCCTAGAAAGATGAACGAAGGCGTCGACTGTCAGATGACGCAACTAGTACCGAAAGCTTCCCTCATCCCCTTATCCTCATTCCCAGTTTCTGAAACTCTGTATGCCTTCATTGTGTGAATAATGAGTGAAATATACGCTTCGTTGCGCGCTTGCCTATTTCCGGTATAAGCCATTTTCATTCATCTCGTCTAGTAGACTGCGCCTTTGTAGTTACAGTGATCTTTTTGGAGATCTATTGACTAATATTGAAAAACATGCATACAAGCAACATGTCTTGTAGAATGTAGGTTTTGTTCTGTACACCTAGCAATTATAATGGGCCGATGTCGATCGTAACAAAGGTCGCATGACGTACTTTTGCGGACGCTTCTCAATAGCCATATGTGGTCAGCTCCAAGCAAATGTCTCCCGTGACAGTGAAGTCATTCAGGTGTATCTATAAAACATTTAAAATGCATTTTATAATTCCATATCAAACATATTCAATCCATTAAATTTAGTGTTTCATTGTAAAAATGAGTTTTTCTTTATTTTTTACCCAAAGTAGTCTCTCAGACTTTAAGCTTGATACAGATTGATTTTGTAATCTATTGTAGAGTTAATAAAAGTGATACTACCTTCTTCCAATACCTGGAATTTTCACCCTTCCCATAATTCACATCCCTCGCAACAAAAATATATAATATGAATATGTTATAAGTATTTCAATGTGCGAGAATAAATGTTATATTAAAATGTATAGTAAATATAAAGCAGTCAAACATGATCAATATTTGCCAAATGGTCTTCGGCAAAAAGCAAACAATTTCGAACTCTCTAAATGTTCTAGAAGTTATTAACATTTAGTTTGAGATATCTTGAAGTGAAATACAAAATATATGGTTTTACTTAATTTCTTCGATATCGTAAAATAATATTATTAATGACAAAATCATTAATTAGCATCAAAAACATCATTTTTTAAAAAAATAATATTTTGGAAGGTTTGGAAATTTTTTAATGTTCATATTTAAAAGAAGAAAAGCATGTATTGCATTTTAACCATATTTTAATAACCATTTGATATTAAAAATTACATTTTTTAAATTTCAGAAATACTGCAGTCCTAGTCTTATGACAATCTTGGAATGACACAATCAATTATAGATCATGACAACGAAACAAATAACAATATAAATGCAATGACTGTCACGATACACACTGAAACACCAAACGAACAAACACTTTAGCATCGATCGCAGGTATTAAGATCTCTCTGCTTTCATCGTCAGAGGTAACGAGAGAATGCAGAAATCACTTGGGCGGCGAAATCTTGTGGGGGGGGGCAGGATACGCTTGAGGAAGGGCTGGCGAGTTCGCAGAACGAATTAGCCAGACTCCCTCTCTCTCTCTTCCTCTCTCCCTCCATCTCTTTCCTTTGCCCTGGAATTCACTCTACCTCCAGTCAACTTCTCCCTTCCGATATATCAGCGTCTCATTACTTCGGGAGCGCACTGGCAGTCTCTCTTCGCGACCCGAAACCTCATAAATTCCGCGGAAGTCTGTGCCAACTCCGTTATGTCGAGACGGACTTTTCGGAAGAGGGGGTTTAGTGACCTGATGAGCGATTGCTGGCTCTGTTGCTACTGTCAGAGTTGGAAAGGTCGCGGACGCTTTTCCAAAGAAGTTCAACAAGCTTTCAAGCTCATTGATGCGCATGAAATATTGTCAAAGAGGTACAAATTTATTTTCGTGCACAGTGCCAAGCACAGTGGAGGAGACTGCGAATGGTAGGTTCAAAGGACGTAACCTTGAAAAAGAAAAATGAACGAAAAAGGGCAAAATGGTTCTTAGGAGATTATTTTATATTCGCAAAAAGTATGACATGATAAAAAATATTGTCGGTAAGTTTTAACTTTTAACTTCTAAGTAAACTTGTAAGTTAGTTTCTGATGCTTACGTGGTATACAATAAAAAAACATACAATGCACCGAATATTCTTTTCGGTTTGTGAAGGTAGAGTGTAAACTGTATTTCTGCGATTGGGTGAGAACAAATAAAAACTGTTTTTATCTCTCTAAATTGAAACTGAAAATAATTTGATTTTGAACCAATCTTTCTAAAATAAAATAAATTTAAATCAGAAAATTTGCATTAAAACTCGTCACCATTATGATTTAATTAATGTTCTGCAAAGCTTGGATTAGAATTCCGAATTGCTGTGATTTCCGCAAAATTAGTAAACTGCAATTACTACCATCCAGCGTGTTGTCATTGATAATTGGTTTCAACCAACAAAGGACTCGTTAGCAAGATTTGCGCGTAAATTTCAGGTTCCGTTGACATACTTTGCAGCGAATGGTTAGCTTTTGCAGGGGTAGGTGTGTACCCATTAAACACAGCGCGCGAGATAAAACTATTTACGTTGCAGCTACGATGGAACGAGGGGGCGTGACAGTGAAATGAGGGCAGTAGAGAGCACCGCTAGAGCGCTCTTCGATCGCCGTTTCAAACCTGGAGCCATTTCTTCGGAGCCTCCCTTCACCCGCAGGTGTTATACAGGACATCGTAGTGTTCAAAGCGCTTGACTCCATTGTTGATATTAGCTCTATCATAAAAATGGCAAAGCTCACAAAAGAACCCAGCGAAATTGAACAACTATACCAAAGGAAATACAAACATTAGATGAATAGAACCTGGTGGTTTAAGATGAAATGTCTGAAGTGCCTTGATTTCAAGTGTTACGGGTTCGTGAGCCTCTTTGGACATGTGTGTGCGTGAATTCATTTAGTGATATGCAAATAAGTGTGTTGACATTTTTTTTATTTAACGTCAAAAAACAGTTAAAACTGCGTATGACGTGCTATGGGGAAAAGTGAATTGTGTGCACATTTTCAAAATTCTGTGATCCCTACATTAAGTCATATACTACTTAAATTTTGAAAAAGAAAACACTCCCATGTAATAAATTCTATTTTCAAGGATAAATAAGCAATACATTTTGGCTCTTATCATGTTTTGCTTCGGAATAATACTTTCTGCCGCGACAACATGGAAACGATAATTTGAATAATTGTATTTCCCACTGAATTCTAGAAGACGTGCACAGAAAATGATGTTACATTTATGTCCAGAAGCAAAACAAGGGGCCATCTCAGCATTTGCTCAATGGATCAGGGAAACTGGACGAAAAACCTGATCGAGATGGGGGTCATTGACCCGGAAGCTGTAGTACAATAGTTGTTACAGGTTGTTTATACTCATTTCTACAGTCCAAATGGTAAATAATGCATTATGTATCATTGTTAAAATTAATGTTCCTTTTCTTGTGATGCTCAGTATAGTCTCTAATTGTATAGAAACCGTTATGCAGCAGAAATGATTTCACTTGGGATTTTAACTTTTCTATTGAATTTAATCGTTTAAGGTCATCGGGCAAAGTGTTGTAAAATAATGTATATATATTGTATGTGAATTTTTTGTAATGAGCTGTTGATACTCTCACCTGATGAATATGATTTCTACGTCGAGCGTTATAGTAATAGACTTCGGCATTTTCGGAAAATATATTCCCGCCCTTAAGCAAGTCATTTTTGACAAAAACCACTGATTCGTAAATAAAAAGACACGGTAATGGTAAAATTCCTAGATTAATGACGAGAGGCTTACATGAATCACGTGGGTGGGATTTGGTTATTATTCGTACAATTCGTTTTTGTAATCTAAAAGTCTGGGTGCTATAAGATGTATTTCCCCAGAATATTATGCCATATCTCTCCCACCAGCGAGGCACCGCCCCAGCCGGGACAAGCTCTAAGCTCCCGACCGGTCTCCCGGAATATGTGGTAGTGTAGTGCATGCTAGTGTAAGTGTGTGTGTGTGTGTGTGTGTGTGTGTGTAAGGGGTGAGGATAGGACAAGGAAGAGGAAGGACAGATCGCGCGCGGTCCGTGGCCCATTTGTTAGGGTACTGCTCCGGCATTCGCCTGGTGTTGATCGGAGAAACCACGGAAAACTAGCGATCAGAGCAGCCGGCCTCTAGAATTCTCTTCCAGACAGCGACTGAATTCGACCTGGCTGAAAAGCTAGTGTCGAAAATCCTGCCGCCGTGGGGAGTGGGAACCTAGGACCTCCCGGTTGGAGGCGCTGCAGTGACATCAGTGATGCACTGAGCTACCGCTACCGGTGTCTGTTGCATGAAACAAGTGGAACGAACGTGAGAGTGGAGGGCGTCTCCCCAGCCGTTTGGACTCCCCGACGGGGCCCACGCTTTCCGTGCTCGTTGTCGACGCCGCCGTTGCATCGCCTCCGCCGACCCGCGATTGCTAATGCAGTTACCTCGCACGTACCGCCCCGCCATTAGCATGGTTATGAATTGGGCATCAAGTACTTCACCCCTCCTCCCAATGCCCCATCGTGCAACACGCTGCCTCTACCACCAGGTGGAGGGTCGTGGGGACCGTGGGGTGGGAGGAGGGGAAGGGAGGGTGAGGGTCGAAGCGGAATTAGCTCGTTGCCTCCCTCGCCGCCGGGAGCGCTGCACGTGCCCCTTTGGTAAACAACCAGGTTAGCATAAGTTAACCCTTGAGTTGACGCAAGAATATGGATGGCATCAGAAGCACATGGTTAACTTTAACTCTAACAGGATACTTATAATCATTCACTATAACATAATAAACTATCTATTAACTGTAATAATCTCATCTAAAAGTAAAATCAATTATCATTACTGTACTGATACATAATCTCATACATACATGTAGTACAAAAATAAGTGAAGTATAAATCGTTGGATTACTAGTAAGAGATGTTGGAATGGGTTTTCAAGTCTTGGGAATATTCTAAACGGTAAATATTTCCTAAATTTAAAAAAAATTCCAATTTGCTAGTTTGTGGAATATTTTAACTGTAAACATTTCCTAAAAATGAATTGGTAAATCCACGTTTTTTTTTTTTTTTACTTTAGTTAATAATTGAATAGTTTTACAACATACTATATAATAATAATAATAATAATTATTATTATTATTATTATTATTATTATTATTACTATTATTATTATGAAATACACGTTATATCATTTACCAATACCTATCAATATTTTCAGTATCTCTCAGGGCTTGAACTCGACTTATTGTGTTTTTACTTATATGCTGACGAGATTCCCTCCCTTTCTAGTTTTTCTATGAGTAATTCAAAAATACGTACGCAATTTTAGCATCTTCAAAACCTCTTTGAAACAATTAGTAATACTTATTAACATTTCACTGATTTAATTTTTTTCTTTCCCTTCTTTTTTTCCTTATCTTCTTCTACACCTAGGTTTCTGAGTCACAAAAAGATAATTTCTCTTAACTTGAATAAAATCTCCTAGTGTTTAACCTGATATGTGATTATTTTTTAATATATCCCTAACTTCCTATGAATAAATTTAATCTCGCAAATACTGTGTGATACCTTTTCTATCACACTCTTCCTATCTCGCTTTCACTCCTGTCTTCTATGTGCGAAGGACCATTTTACACCCCTCCATTTAAATTGCGTACGTATTTTTCATTGGACGACTTACTTTTATCATGCACTAATGTAATAAGAAATTTTGAAAGTGTTCAGGCAGAAGAGCAGACTAAATGGTCTGAGCCTCGTCATAATAAAGACATTTATTTATATATTTATTTATTATCTTATTTCCTATTAATCATTATCTGTACAATTTTATGTAAGCAGCAGTGCAATTTCATTTTATTTCGATATGTATTTTCTTCAGGACATTTGATCACCCCTCACATTTTAAAAAAGTTACCTTCTACATAGAGAATCAAATTTGCTTTTAAAATTATATTGTTTATTACTTAATTCCTGTCTCTAAGAGGGGTCTATTGAAATTTTCTCAATCAGACAGAATATAATTCCAATTACTTTAATAAACTACAAGTAGCGAAAAAAATATGAAAATAAAATAAAATATATCTAATACGATACAACTTCGTTAATAAATAGTGGGATGATCTACTATCATTCCTGTAGTTTCTTGCTACGAATAGTTTGTTGAATTTGAATATACAGGAAGACTAGAATTATTAATAAGGATTAGTTCTATATTCACAAATTTATTTAATGTTTGATTAGAAATTCAAACATTAAATCTGAAATAAAATATATCAAAGAATTTAGGTTGATAGGAAAATAAGTAATAGGTGCCTTCATCTGAAACCTATTTGTTGAATATGAATCAAGGCTTCATTAAATTTCGTTCAGCTCATTGGATTTTCTGTGAAACAATAATTTCAGTTAAGTGTACATAAGAACACGTCAGAGAGTACATAATTAAGATAGCATAAGTATAGGAGATATCACTATCATCTAAATTACTTTAGCGATGATGAAGGTTAGTGGGTCGTCATACAAAGAAACAGGCTTGTGCCATAAGTTCTGGCCTTGATGAGCAGATGCAATCAGCATTGTCTTGCCACTGTCTTCAGCTGCATGAAGAATGGCAGGATGGTAAAGCAATCTACTCACATTTATGTGACCACCCGTCAAAATTCTGAATAACCCTCTTTTGCAGCGCTGACCGTTGCGAGCCGTGCAGGCAGAGAGTCAGTTACGATCTGGATGGTACCGACAGGGATGTGGCGCCATGCCGACTCCAGTGCCGAGAACAGCCGTGCTAGGTCCCTCGGATGAGTATCCACGGAGCAAATAGTCCGATCGTGGTGGTCTCACAGATTCTCTATTGAGTTTAAATCGGGGGAGTTTGGGTCGAACTGTAAACCCATTGGATTCCTCTTTGATCCACGCACCTACAATGCGACCTGTAGAACACGTTGCATTGTCCTGTAGGTAAATGCGGTCTTGCTGAGGAAAAACAATCGGCATATAGGGGTGGCAATGGTACTCAAGGATCTCTGCATACTTCGAATGATACAATGTGTCTTCTAAAATGACGAGAGCACTCAGGCAATGCCACAAAAGCATTTCCTACATCATTATACTCCCTCCTAAGGCCTGAACCCGTCCGGCGATTATTGCAGGATGTTTGCGTTCAGACATTTAACTCCATTTACGCAAACGTCTTATAGATTTGATTTGATTTTTTTTTCATGTTTCCGGGCACGTCAACTGCTTTGGTCATTAGTCCCGTTTGTGTAGTGCATGTTTTTTCTCGGAATATGCGCGGTCATCTTTCCCCGCTGGATGGCTAGATCCGGCGCCGACCTACCGTCGGCTACTGGGGTTTCCCCCTAACCAAGACTCTCCCACCAGCGGGGCACTGCCCCGGTCGGGACAAGCTCTAAGCTCCCGACCGGCCTCCCGGAATATGTGGAAGTGTAGTGCATGTTAGTGTAAGTGTGTGTGTGTAAGAGGAGAGGATAGGGCAAGGAAGAGGAAGGACAGATCGCGCGCGGTCCGTGGCCCGTTTGTTAGGGTACTGCTCCGGCATTCGCCTGGTGTTGATCGGAGAAACCACGGAAAACTACCGATCAGAGTAGCCGGCCGCTAGAATTCTCCTCCAGACAGCGACTGAATTGAACCTAGCTGAAAAGCTAGTGTCGAAAATCCTGCCGCCATCAGGACTCGAACCTAGGACCTCCCGGTCAGAGGCGCTGCAGCCAACGTCTGATAGAGCAGAAAGCGTGATTCATCAGTAAAGGCCACCTGACGCCACTTAGTAGACGACCAGTTGCGGTATTGGCATGCGAATTCCAGCCTTTCTCATCGACAAACAGCAGTCAGCATGGATGCTTGAACCAGGCCCCTTCTGCCCACATGCAACAACGTTCGCTAAACGTTTGTTGAGGAGATCCTGCTGGTAGCCCCTTGGTTCATCTGGACGGTCAGTTGCTCTGTAGTTGCATGTATATATTCAGTTTCACTACATTTACGGCCCCTACCAAATGTTATAGTTTTGCTATCCAAACTATTTATTGTCATGCTATTTTTTCACCCATAAATATGATCTATATATGATCAATATATTATCAGGAAAGGTCCAATAACGCTTCCTTGATGTATTCCTGAAGTTACCTTTAGAATTGAATATTGTTTTCCAACTCGGACTTTCTGTTACCCATCGCGAAGAAGCTCCACGCCACAACTCTGGTGCCAATACCCGATTGCATTAATTTATGACGTTGCATGAATTTACAATGTTGACGAAGATGACGTCTTTCGTTACTTAGCATTAATTTATGAACTAGTTTATCGTGTGGGACAACATCAAATGCCTTCGCAAAATCTATTATTGTGGCGTCCACCAGGCACTATTATCAACTTCATCTGCTATATCCTAAAACAATGATACAGTCTGGCTCTCGCAGGAGAAATAATTCCTAAAACCATGCTGTCCCTGAAATTGTCATTCTTTTTCCCCATTCTTGTCTAATACAGCTAGTTATCAAATGTGCCATTAGCTTACATACAACTGACATGCGACTTAACAATATATAATTGGCTAAAACAGTTCTGCCGTCACTCTTAAAACTCGGAGCAATGGTAGCTATCTGCCAATCATCGGGCACGCTTGAATTGTTAATCGAAATTCGGAATACTCTTGTTAGATACGGCAGTATTGCCTCTCCACCTAGTTTAATTATGTCAGTTGAAATGGCATCTGGACCACACGACTTTCCATTTTTCATAGATTTAATTAATTTTCGCAATGTATTTACGTCTATATTAAACTGATTTCGTGCAGTCTCTCTCGATATCTCAGCATGGTGATATTTTGTTTGAAAAACGGAACTGAAGTAGGCATTAAATGCCCGTTTTGCTTTTTCCCGATCATCTATTAGTAACGTGTTCTTGGAATCTCTAAAGATTTCTTCTTTTTTTCCCTCTTCTTCTGCGAGAATATTAGTAAAACCCCGACCAATTATTTCCCTCCCTGTCGAGAATATGCTTTAAAAATATCTCCTGCGCAATTTTCTTTTCCTGCTCGAATTCTTCGAACAATTACGAAAATGTATCTTATGATTTTCACAAGATGTCTATGATTGGAAGCCCTTCTAGTTTTTTCTCTTCATACGTCGCATTTTTACATTGTAATATTCCGGATCTGAGTTACGTTTTAAGAATTTGCACGGCACAAACGTCTGCAATGCATTATCTAGAATGATCTTAAACGAGTTCCAAATTTCCTCCATGCCCCCGTCCATTCTCAGAAAACGATCGTACTGTTCTCTAAGGAAGTGGTCACGACCCTGCTTAGACTTCTTGAACTTCCATATTTTTGTTCTGTTAGGAATTCTTTTTGTGAAATATTTATATCTAAGACAACTAACGCCACCTTGTGCCATCGCTTATGCCATCAACGGCGTCGCAAAATAAGAAAACTCTCGCGACCTAATTAATAAAACTAGAACCGCCTCCTGCCGCCTCGGTCTATCTACTACGTGCGCCAATCCCCCTTCCCCCCATCTCTAGTATTTCTATCCCTCCTAAAAGATCTGCAATTCGGACGAAAAACTTCAGAGTTAGCTATCTTATCCGTTAGCCAGGATACTGTTCCTATTAGTCAGGATCACAAGCATCTATTAAATTCCAAAACTCTATTTCTTTATTTTTTATACTGCGACAGTGCACCTGCAGCAACCTTGCGAAGCCTTTTATCACCTGATCATTTACAGTGTCCACTCTTCCGTCCCGCATCGCCAGCCATATTGTCCGTATTCTCCCGCATCGCCGCCAACGTTTCCGCCCTCGCCGCCCTCTCGCCGCCCTCTCGCCGCCCTCTCGCCGCCCTCTCGCCGCCCTCTCGCCGCCCTCTCGCCGCCCTCTCGCCGCCCTCTCGCCGCCCTCTCGCCGCCCTCTCGCCGCCCTCTCGCCGCCCTCTCGCCGCCCTCTCGCCGCCCTCGCCGCCCTCTCGCCGCCCTCTCGCCGCCCTCTCGCCGCCCCTCGCCGCCCTCTCGCCGCCCTCTCGCCGCCCTCTCGCCGCCCTCTCGCCGCCCTCTCGCCGCCCTCGCCGCCCTCGCCACCCTCGCCGCCGTCTTCGCCGCCGTTGCCGCCGTCTCTGCCGACACCGCCGTTTCTGCCTTCTCCGCCGTCACACACGTTTCCGCTAAAGCTTCCGTCACGTGAGCGAAAACCTGCGCCCCGTTACTATTGCAACTGCCCGTAGATTTATACATGGGTTTTTCTAACAAGGCGGCTGAGGGTAGTATCTCCCAGATTAAATTCGGCACGACTTTTTACGTCTTTTTGGTCCTGCCGCAAGATGTGGCATGATCGTGATCGCATCAAGCAGTGCTGCAGATCAAGAGACTCTAGCGGCAAGACAGAGAATTACTCAAAAAGTCCTGACGAATTCTATCTTGGAGATACTACCCTCAGCCGCCACGTTGGTAAAACCGAGAAAATTCGAGTGTAGAGCGCGAGATCGGCGGACATTCACAGCGTCAACGGGCGACCTGAGGGCGTGTGCAGAACTCAGCAACTCTGGTGTAGAGGCCACTGAGCGCCGCCACGCGCCTCCGGTTGAGGTGGACGCCGTCCCGACCTAGGGCGCTCTCCGAGATCCACCCGTTTGGGTCCACAAAGATGAACCCCCAGCGCTTTTGCCACATAGTCCATGGTGCGATTTACCTAGCGACTTTACGGGACCTAACATTCCGGTGGCGAATGACACCACTTAGTACCATGCGGGCGGATGGAAAACGCTTTTTAGTTGCTACCCCCAGTTCGCAGATCCCACCCGTGAGGTGCTCAAGCGAGCGACATCCCCGTAAGTTGTTTGATCCTCCATGAATGGTAACAGTTTCCGGGGCTTCCACATCGCTGGCTTCGATTTGCGATTTCAGTTGCTCCACACGGATTCCCAGGAAGCATTTTATGTGGTGGTTTGCGTGATCCACGTGATGCACTGTAGAGCCACCTAACACAACACAATTCTTGGGACACGACACCTCTCGACTTTTCGTTGCCGCTAGACCCCTCACAACAGATGCATATAATGCTGTTGTCGTCGCCGCCTTAGACACCGAGAATGAAGAGAAATAGCCTTAAACAAGCCATAAACTCGCTGGGGTGCATTTCAAGAAACAATTTTTTCTAGTCAGCACAAATCAAATGGTAGTCAGTCTACAAACAGGAAGAATATGCCAAGAAATTCTGAATGTGCAAAAGCTAAAAGAAAACAGAAGAACCTTTCAACGTAATTTTGTTACTGCACAGTTTGTAAGGAAGACGAGGTCAAGGATAATAAGACTGTGCACAATATGTGCTAATGATGTTCACGAGGAATTCTGGGGTTGTCCATAGAAAGCAACTAAAGTTTTCTTTGCCCCTCGTGAAAATTCAATCTTGAATTTTGTAATATAATTTGAAATAAATAATTTAATATACTTGTAACGTGACTTCATTGTTCTCTTTTGTAAAAATATTTGGTTTCCGTTGTCTCTTCATTTCAATTCTGAGTGAACTGTATTCAAATGTTGAAAAGGGAAAACATGAGCCATATCATATACATACAAGTGTGTTGATGATAAGACCCGAATGCAGTCTTTTAGAAAATCACCATTTTATTACATTTATATTACAGATAAAAATATGAATTACATTTTAGATAGCGAACATATTTCATTGATTTTATTGTACAAAACACTCTTTGTCTCGATTCAAAATGGAGGCACTAAAAATTCTTAAACCTTAAGCGGGCCATAACACTCTCAGGTACCCTACGTCAATAGTTTTAAAACAATTTTCGTTTTGAAGTTATATGAAACGTCTTACAACGTAATAAACAATCAAGTATTGTAATGTGATTTTACGATAGGAACGTCGTAGAACGTCTTCTCTGAGAAAATTCCAAAGTGTTGCCTTAATATTTATATAAATTGTCCATTCATCCTGCGAAGGGGGCAAACTGAAGTTAACAGTAACTAATATGTGGCCATCGATTGTTGAAAAACAAAAACACTCATGAGTCAAAAGTACGAAAAACTGATTACGTAACCCATTATTGTTATTGATAAAGGACTTTGGATTATTAGATATCTTATGATCTAATAACTCGTAATACAATTTTTCTCTCAGTTTATTAGTTTCCTTTATGTTGTCAATGTAGATAATAATAGTTTCAATTTCAAGGCGAGAAACTAAATGTGACTAGACTGTGGATTTGCCGTACGAGGTCGTTAGCCGAGTTTATGAATCCCGTTGTGTAATAGAAAGTCACTTATGTCGTGTGATGAACAATATTTTATTCGAAACCTCAATTTTGTGATAATTTGACTGTATGATACACAAAGCTAATTGAATAGTTTTAAATTAATATATTACCTACGTTAAGTTTTGGTTTGAAAGAAAACAAATTCTTTCCATATCTTTGAAAAAGTAAGTCGTTTCTTACGATTTAAATGCTTAAACAGTTTTGATGTGGTTAAAACACTAAAATAATTATCACGTTATTCATCACAATGAACATGTTTAAATTGAATGCATTATTTTTCATACGTATTGGATCGACTATCGTATTGAAGCTATTTTCCTATTCATAATCTATTTTCCAGCATCATATTTTGCTTTTCCCAGAATTCACCTGATGAATTCGCTGGCCACGAATATTCTGAGAATTCGTCGGCGGAGCGTTTCTATAATGTGTGGATCCGCACTGATGGGCTGCGCATTGTACCGCCATTAGCAGCGCCGAGCGCGTTCACCCGCGCCAGGCAGCCGGGAGAGGCCTCTGCGGGATTATCCCGTTTCGCCCGCGTCGCCCCGAGCGGGCACACGTGCCGCCACCGTGCGACCTGCACAAGACGGCCCGCCTGCCTGCCCTGTCGGCACACAACTGCCGCAGCAGCGTTCATGGCGTGTTTGTGAGGGAAAGCGAGAGTGACGGAGAGGAAATGTGTGTGTGTGTGAGAGAGAGAGAGTGAGAGAGAGAGAGAGAGGAGAGTGTGCAGTGAGTGAATTAAAGGGTATGTGAATGTGTGAGTGTGTTAAAGTTGTGTATGAGTGCAAGTGTTACTGTGAGTATTTGTGAATGTGCAAGAGAGAGAGGGGGGGAGAGAAAGAGAGAGATAGTACGTGTGTATATGCATGTGTTAGGGTATGTTTATGAGGGAAAACAATTGAAAGAGAATGACTGTCAGAGGGCGTTGTGAAGTGTATATGAGTGTGCTCCTATAGAAGTGAGTGTGAGTGTAAATGTGTGTGTGTGTGTGTCTGTGTGAGTGCATTAGAGGGTTGTGATATTAGTGTGTATATGAGTGCGAGTGTTACTGTGAAGTATGTGCGAAAGTGAATGAGAGAGACACAGAGAGGAAGAATGCGTGTGTGTATGTGCGTGTGTATGCATGTGTTGGTATGAGTTTGTGAGGGAAAACGATTGAGAGATAATGTGAATTCAGAGGGTGTGGTTAAGTGTGTTGTGTGTTTGTGTTAGTGTGTGAGTGCGGGTGTTAGTGTGAAATCTGCGCGAATGTGTAAGAGAGAGAGAGAGAGAGAGAGAACGTGTGTGTATGTATGTGTACACATGTGTTTAAGTGGGTGGGGACGCGCAAGACCTCTGCGTGGCGTTAGTGCTATTGGCAGGGCAATGTGTGTTTTAGTGCGCGTTCACCTCCGACTTCGAAGAATGTGATAAAGTAAAGCACATCCGGTATTGTTCTCAGGGGCAAATACTCATCTTATGTTTTTCTTTGAGAAGAAAATTAATTTAATTGCTTGTGGAAAACACTCTCTCTCTCTCTCTCTCTCTCTCTCTCTCTCTCTCTCATTACTGCAAATTCAACGTTCAAATTTTCATGGAATTGTAATTACGACAATTGTTTTTTTCGTGAATTTCTTTTTTACTCAGCAGTATCACATAAACAAGACATTGAAAAAACCGCAAATCGTTGATTAGAATTTTTTCATTTCAATCATGACGTTTTCAACGTGACAACCATGACACTGAACAAAGACTCTGAAATTAAGTTTTCGTAAATCCATTAAATTGTAAAAGTGGCTGCCATAAATTAAATTCTCACTTTAACCGTGTTAACAGAAAGTTGTAAGTTTCGTTAATATGTTGCTGGATGCATTTTCCAGAGTAATGACGATGGTACAGAAGTATACTAATGTAACAATGTCAGGGAATCACTCAAACGGATTCGATAAAAGACTATGTGTCATGTGAAACGTAATCGGATTTCAGCCAGAATAGCGGATTGTTTTCTAATTTGTAAAGCTGTCCTAGTGTGAGGACAATCCGTTGATTCAAATTAGAATGTGTTAATTTTATGTGTTCTCCAGAATACTCGTATTAGTGGGAAACCTACGTTTCAAATTCATTACGTAACAAATTCATTTTAAATTCATTATTCATCTAAAGTACAGTTCCTACCCTCTGTAATATATATATATATATATATATATATATATATATATATATATATATATATATATATATATTTCAGTTCATTATTAAACAAGTTTAAAATATAGTTCATATTGTATCCTGAAATTTCAAAGACATTTATCGGTAATTGAATGCGATCTGAAAGCCACTTCCTTTCTCTATTTATTTCATGAAAAGTATTGTACTACACACGTTTCATCCGTTTTTTTCCACACTGAATACTAATTTAAAATATGCTGCTAAATCAAAATACAAGCACAGGGACTGGCGAAAAACCTTCGACTACGCTTTACAGTTGATAACGATTTTACTGCAAACACCGGGTGGATTTTGAACAAGAGACTCTCGCAACACGTGTTGCAAATGTCGCCTATAATTTCTAATAATTGACGTATGTGCGAAGAAGGGAAAAGTATGATCAGTAAAAACACATGATTATTGCTCTTGATTTGGGGCACGATTGATGGTGTTTACCCTGAGGGATGTATTAACGTTAGGGTGACTGAAAATGACAAATAAGGCTTAATAATTATAAAGTTTTCATTTGATTTTGTTAAACAGAACTTAACAATTATTTATTTTAAAAATACGTTTTGCAACACATATTTTTAAATTACAATGTTGGTAAATTATCGAACGAAGAATCAGGCCAACAATTTGAAAAGCAATCGAGTTACGCAAAAATATTTAAAGTTTCGACCTAAGTATAATATTTTATCCTTTTAGTAAAAGTCAAATGAATCAATGTACGAGTATATATTTATTTCAATATTACATTTAACTATTCATCCTCAGAAATGTACCAGACAGTTGCATTCTATCAATACTTATTACGAAAGTGATTTCAATTCCATAAAATATGACGTCAGATAATCGAAAAAGAAACGGTATGTCCTTTTATAAAATGTAGATATTATTTTTTTTTAATTTAGAAGGAAAGTATGTTAACCACTTACAAACTGAAAAGTAATTAAAAAATAAATAATGAGCAATATTTGTTAGTAATGCTGAATATGAAATGTTCAACATATTAGAATGAATTTCAAGTAGAAAACAAAAGTACTACGTGCATACATAAAAATCTCGATTTATAATTTTATATAAAGGTATAGTAAGAAACAAAAATTACAAGAATTTTTATAATTTTTCTTAAAAAATGTATTTCCTTCTTACCTTTAGAAAAGAGTTTTACTGTAATGAAAAAGATAAACTCTTTCTCTCTTATCGTTTTCCTCAGCAAAACATAGGTAAGTGATGTTCGTACACAAGTGTTATTGCACACATGCACGTTTTGCAAACAAGCTTACGTAAAAATGCAATCATACGTACATATGCATGTGCAACGCAATATGCTTTTGGCATAAACATGATCGCTTGAGAACATGAGTCATCCTAATGCAGAATATTTTACTGAATTAATTGTAAAAAAAAAAAAGATTTGACAATGTAAGTCTAATATAAACTTAATAGTTAATATAAAGATATCCCTGACCGAGTTGTTTGTTCTCTCTTTCTGCTTTGCAAGAAAACAATACGTACAAAACAATATATTTTTATTCTTCACTTCAGAATTTTTGTTTTTATTTCTTTACATAATTATTTTTCAGATTATTCTAGTAGCTCAGGCAAGCGGAGTTTATTACTTACGGAGAATGGACATACGTCGTGTTCACAGCATGTCTCTCATACCCCCCGCATGGGAGTTAAACAAAGCTTAAGCACGAGAGACACCGTCAGCTAGCCGGCAAAGTTGAACAGTCGACCGAAAATGCCAAATAATACATTATTCTAGACATTAGTTATTCGCAAAAACCTTCATTCTATATACAACTACAAACATTACTCAGTTTTATATTTACATTCGTATGAGTCTAACACAGAATATTACGCATTGACGTAATTAAACTATTAAAATAATCAGGCATACATTCATTTAAATGAATGCTGTATTTCTTGCTGCCTGTCAGAGACTCTTTAAAAAATTCCCTCCTCAAAATCGCACCTTTAGCTTGAAAGGTCAGCATTCTTCTTTGCTCACATTATTATCGATTGCATTCTCACCACAAAAGGAGACAGCTTTTAAAGCCAACCACGTCATATTTTTTAACATCCCACTTACTGCCCGTTAATGCATTCACTCTACGCCCATATTCAGAAACAGCCCTATTGCGTTACGACAAGCCAACAACAACAACACAGCTTCCTGCGAGGAACAGCGGCTCTGAGACCATCCCCCACCCGCACACTCGTCCCTCAGGGACGACCTCTTCGTCACCTTCCTGGTCGAAACGGCTTCTTTTTATATCGCACCCCATAACATTAGCATAAGGTCAACCCGCCCATCCTCCGGTGGCGGGCGCTTGACGCGTCAAGGAGAAAGTATCTCGCGCGGGCAAGTGGCCCGCCTGCCGTTACTCTGGAGGCGCCGCGTCGTTTCCGTCGTTGCTCGCGGAGCGCCGCTTCCAGAGAATAAACACGATGTCAATTGGAGGTCGACCGACACACAGTGATCCGCAATGGGTCGAAAAGTGCGCATCGGGCACTTTGCGCATGCAACATCATGACTTGGCCTTTAAATCGGGACTAACTCCGTTTTGCATGACCACCTTTCAGTCTACTATATTATTATTATTATTATTATTATTATTATTATTATTATTATAATTATTATTATTATTATTGGCCTGGTTTAATCCCATTAAGGGCAAACTGCTCCTACATGCAGAGACGATGGTTGGCTTCTTGGTTGTTGCTTTTCTGTGTCATGTCTTCAAATCTAGGGGTCGTTTGCAGTAGTGACATGAGTCCTACGGGATTCGAAGTACTATCAAGCAAGTCTGTCGCGAGCTTCACGTGTCCAGGTTGCCTGCTTCTTGCCTGAATTCGTCTGCCCATTTCAGTCTTTGTCTGCCCTTATTCCTCCAACCCGTTCTTGGACACCATATAGTTGCAGCGTATGCCCATCTATAAAGGTGTACTATATAGGTATCTCAAATGTGGATTTGCTATCTGTTTAAGTTTTATTAAGCTCAGTGGGAGAGGAAGTATCCCGCCTGCCGTTACTCTGGAGACGCTGCGTCGTTTCCGTCGTTACTCGCGGAGGGCCTATTCCAGAGAATAAACACGATATCAATTGGGAGGCGCCACGGTCATGGGAGGCCGACCGCCACACAGTGATCCGCAACGGGTCGAAAAGTGCGCATCGGGCACTTCGTGCATGCAACATCATGGTTTGCCCTTTTAGATGGGGACTCACTTGGTTTTGCGTGACCACGTTTCAGGCTAGTATAAAAGAAGCTGAAACGTAGCTTTGCTACCTGCACATTCGCTTTATGCTCAGAGAGGGAATGTAGTTTTTTACATAATCGTTCCCCCTGTTCTCGCGACAGAAAGTCGATTCCTTTTCGTAGGTCACTATAAGGGATAATAGAATACATCCACAGCTTATTTGTCTTTGCAAGTAGTTTTTATTTCGAGTTAATTTTTCCTTATTAATTCTTGCCAAGAAGGACTCTATGCTACATGTATTTACAATAAATTCAACCAAACGAGTTAGTGATCGCAAAGCTGAAAAAAATGGGCTCAGACTGTCGATGTATGTCACATAGTTTTATACATATTTTTGACAATAAATTAAATTTGTCGGCACCTGAGGGAACTACCAGGGATTCTTACAATCGCTACCACTCTACTGTTAACAATTGTTTATTAGTGAAAAGGCCTCTTTTCCTCCATAAATAGTGAGGCAGCCCTTAGACCATCTCGGTCTTGGGCGTTAATCATGTCCGAGGTAGACCCATAGATCCAGGAGTGGCATTGTTATAGACGTACGAAGTGAGTTTCTGATTAACTCGCACATACAGATACACAGTGTAACTCACACAAATCTCTCGCACACACATAAAAATCGTGTAACCAGTTACCGGTGAGAGCAAAGATTTAGGATACATTAAGAGGAATTAATAGGAATCTAGCCCCTGTCATGGTCACATATAGGGAATCAAGGAACGACCCCGCCTATATGTTACGTTTACTCTCGTTCGTCTCTGCACCTCCAACGCAGGCAACGACAGTAACAATTGTATTTAAAAGATTATACATTATATGTGGGAAAGCTGTAGCATCCAATCAAAGACAAGAATTCATAAAACAAGTTTTATTCAAGACCAGGTACAATTCCCGAAGTTCCGTATCACCAGAAGAATGTACTAAAAGCGAAGCCGTGTTATCGTTGTCCAGAAGAAGTCCCAAAATCAGCCGAGTAGTCAAATATCCACCAGAGAGTTCTACTTTCGTTGCACAGGTTGTCGTCGTAGCTGATCTCCACTCTTCACTCACCAAGTCAATCGCCAGGATCCAGTCACTAACACCGTCGCTCGCTATCTGCTGAGGGCGTCGGGTCGGAGCCCTCTTATAGCCCGCTAGGGCTAGCGGCCCGCCGACTAGCTGCGGAGTAGGGGCGGTGGCGAGTCCGTACCCGCTTGCTCGGGCGTGACGGCCGCGCGCGGACAGTCCAGGCCGGCTCGCACCGGTCGCCTTCCTCTCCCGCCAGGGGCGGTAATACCCCGCTGACGTCACTCGGCGGCGGCTGCTTCAAATGCGTCCGGGCGGTCACGACAAAAGCCAATTTCATGTGACAATGTCACAACACATCTATAAACAACAAGCTTAAGAGGATCCCTTCTGAACGAGTTCGCCACTGCACACCAGTCTTGGCTACCTCAGGTGTCCGTCAATCGCTGTGACGTCAGTTGCTGCAGCAACATTTTCCGTCATTGCTCACGGACGAAGTGCCTCCTGCATATAATAAGCATGCCGTTAATTGAAAAGCGCCGGCCGGCGGCACACAGAGATCCACAACGGGTTGAAAAGCGTACATAGGGCATTACGACCCCCATCTCGATCGGGTTTTTGTCCTGTTTCCCTGATCCATTGAGCAAATGCGGAGATGGCCCCTTGATTTGCTTCTGGACTTCACTATTCGCACGTTTTGTTGAGATTTTCTTTTGCTTGTAGTGGTAGTAGAGCTTAGCGTGAGTTTCTATTTAGTTAGCAATACAGAAAAATCAAATCTGCAGTTCGTTTACCCTTACAAATAAGTTTTCTATAACTCGGAGACGAAAATATTTAGTTTTTGAAATGTTAATTTCTCGCTTTTTAAATTTATTATTATTACTATTATTTTTTATCTTTCAACTATTAATAGTTAAATTATTGGTAAGGGATTCTGAAACTCAAGAAAGCGTGCGCAGATGATTTTCTCCTCATACGTCACATACAGTTTTCTGTTTTTGACTAAATAAATATCTAAATATCTACTTTGGGCCATCATAATTCTTTGACGCTGATTGCAATACCGATTCGTTTATTTGAAGATACGTTAATTCCTATTGACGATAATGTTTACGTACTACAACAATTGATTTTCCATGTTGCAATAACTCTCTAATAATCAGCTGTGAATGCGTATATATGGGCTCCCCCGAAAATGAGAGAGAGCCCGTCGAATTCCGGCAACGGTAGCCAAATTTTTGCTTCTAGGTTTAATAATAATAATAATAATAATAATAATACATTTCTTTGAACAGTCAAACAGCAGTTGTGACACTACTTCTGGTAAGTAGTGAAAGGATATACCGAATACCCCGGTTGTATGTGAAGCAGCACTAAACAGCAGCACACGAGCTCCATCTACTCTTCATTGACATTCTAACGTCCAAAGCAATGGACGGATCACATATCCCGAAATGGCTTATTCCATATTGTTACCACAAACGTGCATTTCGCATATTAAAACTTGTCATCAAGTCTCTAGTCTACTAATTATAAGCACTAGTTGAGCCTAATCGAATCTAAGCTCATACATTTTCGAATTTCGCTCGTCCAACATACGTTTATATTCGCATATTAACACGTAAAGTATCTTCGCTTCACTTGACTGGCGGATGGAAGGATGTAGCTCTCGACGCAACATTGTTCCAAGAATTCTCAGGCCGTTACAAATTCCAGAAACTCAAGCGTCCCTTTTTTGAGGCGCTGTTGAAAGGTGGAAATATGAAGTGAAACATTTCAAGTGTTTTATATGTGAATAACAGTATTTTTCCATTCCCTCGATGCTTGTAAGTTCGAGTGAGTTATTAATTCAACGTTTGTCGGAACAAAGTGATGTGTGCTTCGTGACATTTCGCGACAACGCGCGGACAAGCGCTAGTGCCGTGTGTCACTGAGTCTCACGAAAATTACAAACGCGAGGAGTAAATGAACAGGCAGGTGATGTCTGAACTTCTTCATGTTTATTTTAGTGCTTACAACAACATTTTAATGCTTTTATTTGCTGTCAACGTTTCTCTTTGTATGTAGGAGATGGATTCAGCGTGCGTTTAACCCCAAGTTTATCGTTCACTTCGCGTATATCTTAAAATGCTCTCCCAACCATGTCAGCTGATTTCTAAACCTATTGGTTGATGGAATTACAGGTAACCATAAATTTCAGGTAGGTATGACGCGATCCCCGAGACTCTATGGACTTCGCGGGGAGATGAACAAAAGTGAAACCAATGCCAATGCTGTCAACTTCAGAGGAAATATGTTCTTTTACATTTCTTCGGGCTTACAATCAAATAAATTCACACAAAAACGCTACCATTAGTTTGAAACTGCCAGATATATCTAAATTTGTATTTGAAATACCCTTGTGTTAGAAGAAAAATCTCATATTTTTCTTAGTAAAAGTTCCAATAATTACTTTTTATAGACAGTCACAAATCCATTTATTAAACCATAATGATTTTCACATTACAATAGTACCTTGAAACAAGAAACAGAGTAGCAACGTTTCAGAGGTCATGTCGTGGCTCTATCATAAGGTCTTAATACATTATGTCACCCAACATTTTAAATTTATTGTGAATTCCTTATATGGCCAAACACACTTGTTTTATCTTCATTTGACATAATGTTCTAAGGCCTGATGATGGAGGCACAACTTGACCTCTGAAACGTTGCCACACTGTTTCTTGTTTCATACCATTGTAATCTAAAAATCATTTTGTTTTAATAAATAGAATTGTGACTGTCTATAAAAGTAATTATTGGAACTTTTATTAATAAAAAACTTATTAACAGACAGCCTATGTTTCATCTTGAAAATCTCGTATCTCAGTCTATGCAAATAGATTAAGTGAAAAACATTCATGTTTTCTTTTTTTATAGAGCGCAGCATAAAGTAATTATTGACTTGTTGACTGGTTACTAAGCTGAAATAAGAGATGATCTATCTAATAATCCAATTAAACGACTTATTTTTGTATACGGGGTTTTCTTCCAAACAGAAAAAAGTTTGTTTGTTTTTTAATAAAAGTGACATAAGTTCCAAAATTGCAAGTGGTCATTGCCTAATTTTTAAGCCACACTACGAATGAGGAAATTTGAATTGTGTCAGGTAAGTTTCTTCAAGATTACGCGTTCTTCGCCACGTAAAATTAAGCTTCATTGAATTCGGTTTGAATTGATCTGAGACAATCGCGGAAAACTCCTATGTAAAGAGTCGGCCTTTGAATTCTCTTCCAGGCAGTGGCATCATCGATCGGATTTACATAATTGATGAGGAATTTCTCCAGCTTCCAGTGTCGAACTAGGTATATCTTTCTAAACACAAAGCTTTAGTTGCGTATTCATTAATACGTACGATAACAAAGCAGGGACTTCAGGAAAATATCACGAAATACGATTATATCTGTAAAAAGTATTGTATGACTATTGGTGCCGCATAAACTTTTCAACCAATAATCCTATTTTCGTGACTCTTTCTACACTGTCTAAACAGGAGCGGTGGCTCAGTGCATCAACTGATGTAACCGCAGCGCCTCTGACCGGGAGGTCCTAGGTTCTAATCCCGACGGCGGCGGCAGGATTTTCGACATTAGCTTTTCAGCAAGGTCGAATTCAGTCTTTGTTTGGAGGAGAATTCTAGCGTCCGGCTGCTCTGATCAGTAGTTTTTCGGGGTATTTCCGATCAACACCAGGCGAATGCCGGAGCAGTACCCTATCAAAACGGATCGCGCGCGATCTTTCCTTCCTCTTCCTTGTCCCTTACACACTCACACTAACATGCACTACACTACCATAAACGCCGGGAGACTGGTCGGGAATTTAGATCTCCAAGCTGGGGCAGTGTCCCGCTGCTGGCAGATACTGGTTGAGGAAAACTCCGTTAGCCGACGTCGGCGCCGGATCTGGCAAGGCGAGAGAAGACCACTGCCATCTCGCGAGCAAAAACACGCACTACATTACGGGACTAATGGCCATAGCAGGAATCACTAACAATCTTACACTTACAACACTTACACTGTTGTATCAGTTTTCTACGTGGAATACATTAATGTTATACTTTCTTCTGGAAATTCCATTGGTTTGTTGAAATAGGAATAAATCAGAGAAGAGAAAATGCCACTTGCAACACACGGTGTATACTCTACCATGAAGTCGATCGTGCACCGTAAAAATATATGTTCTCAAAGACTCGATTTGGAGACCAAAATATAGTAATATGTTTCGCGCACCTTCTATATTTCATTATTAAGGGTTCGGCTCTTCGCTTAATCTCAATCCGTTGTAAAGGTAGGACGTACAGTACTTCGAGTTAGGAGACGTTTAGTATACTGAAATCTATCAGTTAACGTTACGGAAGGACACTTTCCATAAATATAAGTGAGAGGGAAAAAAGAAGACGCCAGAACATGCTAGTTCTCACGGGGTCATGCTGTTTGCGTGGGGCGAGAAGGGACAGGTCGCCACTAGCACGGAGAAGATGATAACTTCAGTTATAAAAATTGCTTCTCTTAACTATCTGAAGGATTGCCACGGTAGTTGGCGATTGCTAAACATTATTCCCAATTATTAAATTATTAATTGTTAAAACTTTAACTGTGTCCAGATGGCGTAATATCAAGGGTGGCCGATACTAGGGCTCTTAACTTCTAAGGTTTCTCATTGTCACGGTAGCTCAATTGTTTGGAACAAATGGGCGTATATCAAGAGTTTCGGGTTCGATTTTCGTCTGAAACAATGAATTATTTGTACAGTCAAACATAATAATAATAATAATAATAATTATTATTATTATTATTATTATTATTATTATTATTATTATTATTATTATTATTATTATATTGTTTTTCTCGGCATTCACCGGATTTTATTTGACGTTGTGTCGAGCTAATAACCAAGACACATGTCAATTCATGTTTCGTCACAATTTAAGACTTTTCGCACAATTCTACATGTTTAAGATGATAGATTTTCGCATAATTTGGAACATGTTTTGGCATTTGAACAAGTTCCAGTTTTTATGGATGTTATTTGGTATAACCCCTGAGTACGAAATGACTAGAAACAATGTGAACTTTTTGGAGATGCCATAATGCCTTAACTTCTGCTGCTAGTTCTGCTAACTTTGCTGCTAACTTTGTTATTTTTTCTGCTTGTGCTGTTTGAAGATTACCTGTTTTTGGAACAGTTATGTCAGATAGAACAGATAGGAATATTTTGCCGTTTGTCCACGAAAGTTATGTCTGTTCTGTTATGATAAATTATTACACATAAAATAATTTATCTGCCGTAGTACAACTTATAGTTTGAATTTTGAAGTACAGTATCGAGAACATATTTGTAAAATGGAGAGGTCATTTCTTGCAGTTTGGATTTCACCGCCAGTTTCTCATGCGTAATATTTGCAACGTGATTGTATCTCTGGGCGTAACCTGTTTGGGCCAGTAATAATTGATTGATTGATTGATTTTTTCATGTTTCCGGGCGCGTCAACTGCTTCGGTCACTAGTCCCGTTAGTGTAGTGCATGTTTTTCTAGGGAGAAGGCGGTGTCTTTCCCCGCTGGATGGCGAGATCCGGCGCCGACCTATCGTCGGCTAGTGGGGTTTCCCCCTAACCAGGACTCTCCCTCTAGCGGGGCACCGCCCCAGTCGAACAAGCTCTAAGCTCCGACCGGTCTTCCGGAATATGTGGTAGTGTAGTTCGTGTTAGTGTAAGTGTGTGTGTGTGTGTGTGTGTGTGTGTGTAAGGGGATGAGGATAGGACAAGGAAGAGAAAGGAAAAATCGCGCGCGGTCCGTGGCCCGTTTGTTAGGGTACTGCTCCGGCATTCACCTGGTGTTGATCGGAGAAACCACGGGAAACTACCGATCAGAGCAGCCGGCCGCTAGAATTCTCCTCCAGACAGCGACTGAATTGGACCTAGCTGAAAAGCTAATGTCGAAAATCCTGCCGCCGTCAGGACTCGAACCTAGGACCTCCCGGTCAGAGGCGCTGCAGTGACATCAGTTGATGCACTGAGCTACCGATACCGGTTTGGGCCATTAACATGCATACTGATGCGATGTGTTGTAAGCTCTCAACTGTTGTATGGCATTTTCAACATTTGCCATCTATTGTTTGTTTGAGGACATGTTTTCTGTAACATCTGGTGTTGATCACTTCATCCTGTATGGCGACCATGAACCCTTCAGTTTCGCCAAATAGATCACTATATTTGAGCCAAGTGTTTGTGGTTTATGAGTCTACTTGAGGTTGTTTGAGGTCATTTGCATGACGTCCATGGAGCTGCTTTCTTGACATGTCAATTTTGCAGTTATTGTCTGTAACCCGCGAAGAAATATACAGTTGTTCGTTGTCAAGATTATTATTATTATTATTACTATTATTATTATTATTATTATTATTAATATTAATATTAGAAATTGTTTGGTCATCGGCGCCCTTTTGTATAATTCCGACCACTGTGAAGTGGTGGGGGAGGTGGAGGCGGCGGGGGTGGCGAGGTCTTTTTCACGCTTCCCGGAGCAAACAACACGCGGGACTCCCTTTAAGGTTGACGCAACTCCCGGGAAATACGTCGCGACCTGCTTTCGAGTCGTTCTTTTCCGCGCCACCTTGACTTCTTTCAGCCAGCTGTCGACAAGAGGAAAGTTTACGTAACGATCCCTCTGTTGTCCTCGTGTTCGCTTCCACGTCAGTTAGTGTTTCCATTTTCTTTTGTGAACAGGTGAGTGAAGTTCTTTTCATCTTTCAATTTACATAATGGAAACAAGAAAGGAATTGATTGCGTTTGTGGCAGAGCGATGCGTTGAGAAATGTAGTATTGATAAATGAAGTATCAAGAAGCGAGAATCTCCAAGTTGATTGCTCACTTTGCATATCATATGTCGATATTGAATTTGATGCTGTAACCTTGCCCTGCGTGCAGTTCACAGCGGCCGGTCGATGGTCGCTCTTGCTGCAATTCTCAGTTGTATAAAAAATGTCTATTAATCATAAGTGAATTAAATAATGATCTCAGAGGTATTCTAATTAATAGAGGCCCGTCAAACAAATGCCAAGTAAAATGCACAATACATAACAAAACACACAAATAACAAGTCATTTTTTATACTGTTCACTGTGTACGAGAAAACCTGATCATACAAACAGCAACAAAAACAAACAATTAACACTTTTTTTTTCAAATTATAACATTACAATAACTCCGATATACTCAGTTATCTTGCTGCTGTAGTTTCAACATCTCAATTTCTCAAATTCTTAATCTCAATTCCGTTTTAACTCTCTGTAATAACAAATATATTGTTATTTTTCAGGTCTCAAATTATTTAAATTTCAGTTGCAACAACTCGTCTACGTAACTTTTATTCTCAAATTCACTTACCACACAATTTCTCTCTCTCTCTCTCTCTCTCCCTCCCTCTCCCTCCCTCTCCCTCCCTCTCCCTCCCTCTCCCTCCCTCTCTCCCTGTCCCTCCCTCTTCCTTGCCTCTCTCCTTCCCTCTCTCTCCCTCCCTCCCATAATAATTTATCTCTTCAAACTCATTTCTTTCAGAATAAGCCTGTAGTACATCTTTAATGTAATTTGTTATTACCACACTTTGTAAACCACACATTAGGTTAACGTAAGAAGAGATTCGAGTTTTTCATTTAAATTGAAAGTTATTTGGGTTAACTCTCACTAAAATGTCTGTTCAATTATATACGTGACCTTCTGTGATGGCGGTCGGGGTGAGTGCGACGCGGCTGGCTGTCGCCTTTATCTCCACAATAATTGTAGAGGTAACTCCCACTCACTTCACCACGTATTGATTATCGATGTTGTTCACCTCGCATATTCTCGTTGCGTATATAATTTGAATCTCTGACTTTGCTGATATACTGTAGGCTACAGTCTCCATGTTAAATCAAGTGTGTCCTTTTAATTCTCTCTGGATACAACTAAACCTTGCTGTCTCTCGTTTCCCAGAGGCACTGATTACAAATACCTTGTCGTCAGATTTTTCCAACCATATCTTCCAAGGAAATACGGTCTCGGCCGAAGTTTACACATAATTCACGTCAAGGCAGCCCTCTCGAATGACCCGCCGCTGATTTATCAATTCATGAGAGCGGTCGCAACAACGATGTTAACAAAGAAGTGAAACTTTCGTTTCGTACTATAACACCTGAATATGTCTAACTTGAGAACATAAATGGCATTGAAAAAAAAGTTTTAGTATGATATCCATATTGATTATAAAGAAGAATACAGCTTATTTGATGGAAACGAATTTCACAAAAATCAGCGAAACTCAATCAAAATTTATGAAAGTATTGAACACTAAGTAATCTCTCAGACGATGATAACGAGCTGTGGTGTTACAGATATTGAAATAGAATTAATGTATGCCACATTTGCACAAATATATCCTACTTATCCACCACTCCCCATATCGAACAATTCGCAACTTTCATCTCATCCAAATCAACTGTCAGATCATTTCAACTCAGCTGCTTCAAAGCAAGGGTAAGGACGTCAGGTTAAGTCGTCACTGAAGAAGCAGGATGAAGTGAGTGGTAATGAGTTATTTTTAACGAACATAACTTAGTGTGTATTTTGGAATGTTGTACATAATACTTCAGTAACTTCTACAATATCGTTAATTTATGGCATCACTGTCAAACCTGCTAACTTTATTTAGAATGGCATCAGTGCCAAACTAAATAATCCTAAAAATACAAAACTAATTAATAAACTAGTTTGTAACTCCCTTATTTTTAATGTTTTTCCATGTTGAATAGCTTTGCCTTTCAATCTATGACCTAAATAGATAAACAAGATTAAAGAATTACAAATTACTTGTCTAACGTTTAATTAGAAGTAACGTGGACCATATTCACAGACATTAAAAATGCATATATAATGGAAATAAATATAAATGTTAAGTTGAAACCAAATGAAAAGACGAGAGTCTTACTCCATTATTGCGACAGAAAAATCAGCAAAGTTAATAATACTTCCGTCCAGCCACTTGTCTAATTCTATTAATCAATGTGTAATTCCATAGCACATATTAATCATCAATTTTATTATGAGAAACTGAATGGATGCAAATTCACATCAATTAAGACTTTTTTTACTCACGTGTATTAACAGAGCTGTCAATTTCATTGCAATTTTATAAAGAGAATGTAACAGCCTCCACGCGGATTGTACACTCACCAAATAGAAATAAGAGCTCGATGTGTCAAATGGATGTATGTGCAATAGATTTTACCGCGGTTTTAGCGATATTGTGGAATTAAGCACTTCAGTGTTCAGTATGAATCGCACATGATACATGATTATTGATCATTTCTCTTCCCTACACAATTATTTAACCTTCTGCAGTGAAACATTTAGCCCAAAAATGCTATCGACTTGAATTCAGGTGTTTAGAGGCAATAAAAACGGTTCATAAATATTTTGGTTGTTGCAGAAGGAAAGGCGCATAGCAGTAGTGTAAAAAACAACGTTATAAAGGCTCCCATAGACCGATGCGGAAGATCCGCAGCCTACGCGGATTGGCCGCAGCGGAAGTTGCGCGTCACGTGTTGCCTTATGAGCACGTTCAGAGCAGCGCGGCAGGCGAGCGTCGCGGCAACGGATTGGCAGCGCTTAATCGGCGTCCAAATTCGTAACGCAGTCACGCGCGTTTCTTCCGCTGCAGTTCGAGTTTCGTGGAAGTCCGCCCGCGTTCTGAATCTCTGGGAATTGGAGTCTTCGCTCCCCTCTGGGTCGAGATACCTTGCCAACCGTCACCAAGCACTGACTCATAATTGAGGCTCCGGTGTGAACGGTCCCGCGAATTCCCGCGGCCACGTCTAGCTCGGAATTTTCCGCGCCGCAACCGCTGCGGATCTACCGCGCCGGTCTGTGGGAGCCGTAATACTTCATAATTTAGGTTTTCTTTTATAAAACAACAATTTGAACAATTACAAAAATATTATGAATTATTTAAAATAAGAAACGTGAACTAAGTAATCACTAAAATTACTTCTATATACATCGCGCATCCGATTATTTGCAGATGACTCGATCTCGTCATTAAATCAAACATGGATGTCGAACATTTGCTAGCTAATTAAAAAGAATAGAATACTGCGGAATCTCCAATAAAATGAAAATTAATTGATTTAAAAGCCAAGCTATTTCGTTTTGTAAGATTTGGAACTATCCCATTTTATCTTACAAACTGGGCTCTGAAGTAATACTTCACGTTTCTTGCTTTGTATTTGGAAGTTCCCTTATATACGAAACGCAGTTGAGATAAGCATGCAAATTATGTTTGGAAAAAAGCGTGGAGAAATACACACTGTGTTATGCGCATACCTAAAAAAGTAGTCAAATGCAAAAGCTTTAGCCTACAAATCTCTGTTTCGCCCTATTTTAGCATACGGAATAGCTTGCTGGGACCTTCACAGAAAGGGCCAAAGACACAGTATGAATAAAATTCAAAGCCGGGCAGAAAAATTCTCATTTGATTACCAAAGCACGTTCGATAGTTTGATTTGGGAGCCTTTAGAAACGCGTAGAAAGAAGTCCAGGCTTTGTGCTCTATTTAAAGGTTACATAGGAGAACCGGCTTGGGGTGAAATTCAGAGCAGAATCGAGAAACCATTCCACTATGGGAGAGGGGATCATCCTCACAAAATCGAACGTAATAAGCAGAGGGCAGACGTCACAAAATACTCGTATGAATCAGACGATAAAGGATTGGAACAGCTTACCCTCGACAGTCTTTGAAACTTTTCCTCGCACTGTAAAAATATTTCGAAATTAGTTAGATCCAAAATAATTTTGTGTATATTAACAATGTTATCGAGTTTGTAGTTTTGTTTATAACAAGAAATGTACTTGTAGTTAAGTGTAGTGTAGTGTAGTGCTGTGTAGTGTTGGGTTCAGTGAAATATTCAGTGAGGAAATCGATTAGAAAAAGAAGTGAAATACCCGGGCATGCAAGGTAGCTTAGTGTAGTATAGTGAGATGAGGTAAATTGAAGTGCAAACCGACCTTTAGCAACATCGTACCCCAAATTGATGCACTAGTTCTGATGATGTGGTTCGCACTTGCTTTAATTTATTTTGCTGACTAGTCATTTGTTAGGTATTATATTATTATTGTATTATCGTTATTATTTTTCAATTGGTTAAGGACGCATCAACATCTAGGTTACTAGCGACCACTATTGGTGTTAACGGCATGGTAACGATGAAGATGAAACGATATGGTGGTGATAAGGTGTGAAAGGACAAACACAAATACAAACATGTCCGAGGCGGGACTCGAACCGGCGACCCTTCGGCCCGACATCACAACGACACTACTGCCTTAGCGATCTTGGCTACCGGGCCGACATTGTTGTTATTGTATTATTATTATTATTATTATTATTATTGTGTTATTGATGTATGATTGTTATTGTATTATTGTTTTTGAATTGCATTATTACTATCAATTTCTACCAACGTCCTTCAGGAGACACCGCCTTAAAATAACAATGACAGTGTGGGCGAGGAGATGTGCGTGCTTCAATGAAGTCGAAGGCATTGCAGGGGTAGCACTGCTACTCGGTTGGCGAACTGACTAGCTGTGCTGCCGGTAGGGCCACCCATGTTGTCTGTAAAGGTCTCGATGGAGGAGCCTGACGAAGGGCTGTCTCACGATCCATTTGTCCCACTCCACAAACATATTCCATGTCCTCTCAAATTCATATCCGATATCCTCCTCTTTCTCCCACCTGCGGTACTTAGTCATGAGTGGATCCCTTACTAGTGTGTCATGGCTCTACTTACTTTGTGACCCACTTCTTTCATCTTTCTAGTAGGTCTGCCTTTACCCCTTGTGTTTTCCGACCCCGACGCTATTAGGTTTCGAAGGCTAGGGAGTCATTATTTTTCCCCTTTTTCTTCCCTCTTTCATTAGTTTTCTCTATTTTCTTACTTCTCCCCTCTCCACTGTTGTTTTGTTTCCTTTCCTTTCTTCTTCACTCAACCCCAAGCCAAGGTGTAAAGCGCCCCGTACTGAGGGATAGAAGTGGGCAGAGGGTAGCAGCGTCTTGAACGGAGCATATGGGATACCTGGCAACCTCCCTTAGTAATAAGCTCTATCTACCCCCATAAATAGGTTGATAGGTAACCACAAACAATTCAAGATGAGAAACGCTTACAAATTCTTGACGAAGAACTAAAATAAGCAAAAGAGATGATCAACTACTTACGCAATCAAAAAGAAAGTCTTCAAACCAAGACAAAGTTTTCCTATAACGCAACCAGCTGCGAGGAAGTGGAGGCAATTGTTAACAGACACACATCTTGGCTATTACCCAAGAATTATACCAAAAGAGAAGCTAAGAAAAAAGGACACATCGTCACCAGCGTAGAGTCCAATTAAGCGCGCTGTAGAAAAAAAATCAGAAACCTTAAAAGAGAAAAAGCCACCTCCAATAGTAATCAGCAATCTCACCAACTACTAGGAGAATAAAAAAGCTTAAAAACAAACATTTACTGTTTAACGATACATTTATGAATAATAACCAAATGAAAATAAATGTCAGTGGTGAAATAGAATATCGCGCACTGACAAAAATAATCAAGGAAGCTAAACAACAATGGCATACTTATGAAAATAACAAGAGAGGCCTATAAAAATCGTGATCAGAAAAAAAAGGAACAAAAGAAAGGAATCAAAATTGGGAGAAAATTAAAAAGAATAAAATACAATAACCATATAAATACATTAAACTCTCATTATTATTTTAACCTTTGACAAGGTTGAATTTATGAAATTCTACGAAATACAATATCTGGCTAATATGAAAATCGGAACAAAAATGTACAAGACTGGGAAACTAATCCCTCAATGTAAAAGATGTCAAAGCTACAGCCATAGACAAAAATTTTGCCAGTGAAATCTAGTATGCCTCAAGTGCGCGGGAAATCATCTGACATCTGCTTGCACAAAATTAAAACATACACCACCAAAATTTGCTAACTGCGCTGGAAGCCATGTAGCAAATTACAAAGGCTGCGTTATTGCCAAAGAACTCCAGAAAAGAATAAATCAACAAACACAAAAACAAGAAATATGGGGAACAAAACAGAAACAAGAGGTTCCGAGAACAAAATATTTTGTATCCACATGGACAACCGAAGAAATCCCTTATAATATTGTTGTTCAAGTGAATGAAACAAAACAACAATCCACTACAATCTAAACCAAATAACGACACATCAGTACAACAGATGTTACAACAAATGATGAACCATTTTGGTGAGAAATTAGATCGTTTAGAAGCCATAGGAATAGGGAAAGATAAAAATAAGGGGTAAAAAATATCTGAGAATAGCGGCATGGAATGATAATAGCATACAGAATTTAAAAAATTGAACTGGAAAAGTTCCTAAATACACAACATATAGATGGGTGCTTGATGGCAGAAACTTCACAAAATAATCTTACATAAAATTAAAAGGCTTTAATATTTATCATACTACCCATCCAGAAAATGATGCGAAGAGAGGAACCGCGATTATCATCAAAGATTGTATAAACCATTATGAAGATAACCCAATACAGTGTAAAGAGGTGCAACTTGCCACAGTAATGATGAAATCTACCACACAATATCTTAAAACTGATGTAATATACTGCCTACCAAGACACAACCTGAAACTTGAATATTACAAAGGAATTTTGCGACACATAGGTGAAAAGTTTATAATGGGTGGTGACATTAATGCAAAACACACTGATTGCGGAGCAAGGTTGATCACTACCAAAGGAAGCGAGTTAAAAAAAGCCATCAGAGAAACAGGATACAATACGCATTTGACAGGCAAGCCAATCTACTGGCCTACTCACAGAAACAAAGCGTCAGACATACTGGACTTCATCTCGAGAAATATTTCACCAAATTTTATAGTTATAGACGAAAGTTGTGATTTAAATTCTGACCATTCAGCTTGTTATCTTAACGCTGAGTAAAAGAATAATTAAAAAAGAACCACCTATAACTTGTAAATAAAACTACAGACTGGGAAACTTTGAAAATTGATTTACAAAACGAAATCAACTTGAATGTCAATCTAAAAACAAATGAAAAATTAGATTTAAAAGTACAAACATTTACAAAACGTTTGCAAATAACTGCATTTAACAACACTAGAGAACGTATTACAAAAGGATTTAATAATCCATCGGAAATAAGAAACCTAGTAAGAGAAAAGTAACCGAGACGAAAGTGGCAGCAATCACGACACCCAGCGGATAATACTGTCCTGAACAATAAGGTTCAAAAACTGAAAAGAGAAATTCGTAAGTTAAAAGACGAAATTATCAAAACATGTCTTACAAATGTAACAGCCGTTGAAGATACTGATCACTCACTGTGCAAAGCCTCTAAACGAATCAAAAGGCCAATCACATCAGTCTCTCCAATAAGAAAACCAATCTAAGTTGAAAGAAGACCCCAGGATTTGATTTGATTACTTAACAAATATTGAAGCAGTTGCCACAAAAAGGGATAGTCATGCTGACATACCTATATAATGTAGCTTGTAGACTGAAATATTTTCCTGCAATCTGGAAAGTGGCTGGAATTATTGTCATGCCGAAGCCAGGCAAATCATTCACAACGTGGTAGACCGATTTTGCTTTTACCAGTAATTTCAAAATTATGTGAAAAACTCGTCCTTAAAAGGTTAAAACTATCTATACAAATTGCTCATTATTTTTTGTTAAGTTTGCAAGAAATGAAATTCACAAGTTCTGCAAGAAATTGTGAATGCGCCATGGTATGTAAGAAATGCACAGGGGTATCTACAGGGATCTTAGAATAACAACAATTAAAGAATAAATTAAAAGGTTCGCCAAGAAGCATGAAGAAAGGCTTCGCCTACTTGATAATGTAGAAATTCTTCAACTGCTGGAAGCAGAATTCTAGCGACTAGCTGCTCTGATCGGTAGTTTTCCGTGGTTTCTCCGATCAACACCAGGCGAATGCCGGAGCAGTACCCTAACAAACGGGCCACGGACCGCGCGCGATCTGTCCTTCCTCTTCCTTGTCCTATCCTATCCCCTTACACACACACTTACACTAACATGTACTACACTACCACATATTCCGGGACAGCGGTAGGGAGCTTCGAGCTTGTCCCGGCTGGGGCGGTGCCCCGCTGGTGGGAGAGTCCTGGTTTGGGGGAAACCCCACTAGCCGACGGTAGGTCGTCGCCGGATCTCGCCATTCAGCAGGGAAAGATCACTGCCATCTCCCGAGAAAATAACATGCACTGCACTAACGGGACTAATGGCCAAAGCAGTTGACGCGCCCGGAAACACGAAAAAATCAATCAATCAATTCAACTGCTGGAAAACTAACATCTGTTCAGAAGAGTGAAGAGGCCCAAACCACTTGAACGTTTATGATCTTGGCTGTCCAGGTGACGCCGCGTCGAAGGCTGTGTTGCCGACGTTTCGACCATCTTATCGTGGTCTTCCTCAGGGCTGTTGTGCGCAGGTGTGGTAGGCGCTCGGGAATATATAGTAGCGGGGGCCGGTGTGATTGGCTGGAGCAGCCGGCCAATCGGGAGGCCGGCGCTCAACGGTGGGAGGGGGTCGCGTCGGGAAGCCTACGACTTCACTTGAACGTTTGTATTGTTGGCATCATAGCAGAACATTTTAGTGATAGAGCCAGTTTATACAACCGGACTAACTAAAAGATGTCATTGGACTGAATTGAGCTGATATGTAGATTAGAATTAAAATATATCACAGAAAGGTTGATGATTTGGTCTTTCCCGACTAGTTTTGACATGTAAGCACAATGGTGTTAATAAAAAATTCTACCGCTAGTTTTCGTAACTATTTGCAACATAAATGTAAGTCTATCTAAAACGTAGAATTTCACAAAGATTTCATCCAAACCATTCAAATGATCATTTCATTTATTAACCCATAATAGTTTACAAGAAGAGAAAACGACGAAAGTTGAGGAATGTAGAATATCTTACACCTTCTCGGGGAGGGAGTATGATGAATTTGCAGCATTGATATAAAAGTAGGTTTTTTTAGTATTAGCAACATTTCAATACTTTTTCTACCTTGAAATATGAAAAATGTTTTTTACTCAATGTATTTATCAAAAATATTATTAACACATTAGAACTTGTTCCAAAAATTGGTCCCAAAAAGTGGTTCGAAGGGAGAGGCCGGTGTAAAGCAAATGGTGGTGGGTTCGCACCTAAAATGACGGAGCATGTTCAGCTAAGGTCTAACGGTTTTGCTACTTCTTTGAGAAACAATTGCTCATATAACCAGTTATTGACGCATTGGAACATTCTAGTAGTATACGTCAGCAACATAACAATGTTTTAACACTAAAAGTTTATTTTTATACTGTTTAAAATTTTGTTTAACCATATCAGTGGGATTGCCACTTTACACATTAGTGTTTATGTAGTGTATTATAGAATGGAATGATGAGCTACTGGGGCCCGAAGTAACTAAGCGCAGTATACCAATAATTCTAAGCGAGAATATCCCCACTGGGAATCTTTAAGATGACTATTATTAATGTTATACAGCTGAAGGTAAGAGGATTAAAGGTAAATAGTGAGAAATGGGGCACTTATTTGTTTAGGTTGTGAGGGACAGAATAAATATTTTTGGTGACGGAATTTAATTGTTGTTCGAGCAACTCGGGTTTTACCGAGGTTAAAGTGACTGGTGAAAGGGGCAGTTTGTGGGTTAGTAAAGAAACTGAGCGACAGAAAGGAAATGTACTCGATTCAATGTTCAGTTATCTTTAAAGTTGTCTGTTGACTATGAACCAAGAGGCAACGGTAACTGTGTGTGGTACTTGATTTTAGAAGATTTGCAAAGGTTTCAGAACGGAGAAAGCGACATCTCCCTACATTAATTTATTGAGGGTCGTAGGACTGATTTATAGAGAAGCAGATATTTTTCTATTTTAAGAGATAATTTTCTATTAGATAGAGCGGATTTCAATTGAGTTGTTTATACTGGTACCAGAGATCCCTAACAATGACTGTGCACGCAGGGACGTGACAACAATGGACGCACAAAATTGTCGGGAGTGAGTGGGTTAATCAAGTGAATAAATAAATTCAATTATAACGGAAATTGAATAAGTATCATCAAAACATTGAATAAACAATATTATTAAAGAAAATATATGCAATCCAGTATTTCTTACCCAATTTGTCACACTTATCCCTACTTACATTGAGTAAATAGATGGACACATTATTACACTACAGACCAGCCCCAAGACTCGAATCGCAGCCGAAAGAACCTGCAGTGAAGAAAGCGATTCCGTGGAAAATCCGAGACCACTCCCCTTTTTCCGGTGTCTAAATTGAGCACCCGAACCTCGCCCCATCTTCCAATAAAGGCGTCTCCAACGAGGAGAAGGTGTTTAATTAGACGGGAAGTGCCCTTACCGCCCTCACCGCCCCTCACCCCTCCTCTGTCTTTCTCTCGCCCTGCCTCCCGGCCTCGCAAAGCGCTCCGAGGCTCGGCGTCTTAAAGCGGGCGCGTGCTCCTCTCAAAGCCACGCCCACGCCCACGCCCACGCCCACGCCCGCCGGGTGAGCCAGAGCTTTCCTGCCCTTCAGCCCCGTCGTCAAGGAAATGGGCGACACATTGCGCATCGCTCAAAGAGTATAGACAGTGAGCACTTGATTGCCCTTGGATGTCTTGACGGTTCGACGACTTGATGTTATGAGGGCGAGACGGATTCAACGAGTGAAGGCTTGAGCGAGTAACAGTTTAAGCGAGTGACGTCTCGAGCTGCTAGAGCGAGCGTCGGCTTGAGCGAGTGATAGCTCAGGCAAACGACCACTCGAGCGAGTGACGGCTCGGTTGCGTGACGGCTGAGCGAGTGATAGCTCAGGCAAACGACCACTCGAGCGAGTGACGGCTCGGTTGCGTGACGGCTTGAGCGAGTGATAGCTCAGGCAAATGACCACTCGAGCGAGTGACGGCTCGGTTGCGTGACGGCTTGAGCGAGTGATAGCTCAGGCAAATGACCACTCGAGCGAGTGACGGCTCGGTTGTGTGACTTGAGTGAGTGATAGCACTCGGTTGGGTGACGGCTTGTGCGAGTGACTAATTGATGGTATTTCGACTTGACGGCTTTGTTTCCATAATATCAATAAAACTTTACATAATGAGACCCGAGCTTCAAGGAATTTCAAAACTTGTCAGACATAGTATTCAAATATACGTCTATTGAAATTTTTAAAGTCGCTTTTAAACAAGTTGGTTATATAGAGACCACAGTGATTGCTTAACTGTTGGAAGAACACGTAAGGACAACACGAACACACACAAACATCCATGCCCGAGAAGGAATTCGAACCCGCGACCCTTGAACCCGCGGCAGATACATCCCTTGAGCCTTATCGACCTCGGCTATCCAGACCAGCAATTGAACCTTTCACTAATTTTGAGAAATATTTTAAATAGGATTTTCTATCGGTATTATTTGTTTTCACATTGGAGCCAATACTCCCCCCATTAAACTGTTAGACATCTTAAACCCAGCATGTTCTTTCCTGAGAACACTCGCCACAGCGCTCACCCCTAATTTCATCCACAAATATCCAATTCCAAGAGCGCATACATTATCAAATTCACGCACGAACTGCTGCGCACACCGTCCAATTATCGTGAGGAGAGAACACACAAACTTACAATGCTCTTCTAATAAAGCTTGTTAACGAACGAACCTCATAATTACGTTAGAACTGAATTCCAATTACTAAGTTTCTCTCGATTAAACACAGCAATGTAATTCTTGATTTCCTTTAGCTACAATTCAACACTTTCAGGCATTTAGTTTTAAAAATATAGCAAAAAATGGTGGTGTAGTGATGTATTTTGAACACCCAAAATATTTTGAATCATAATAAAATGCATGTGAAATATCATTGCAGAAAATTATATTATTCTTCAACATTTTTACTCTTATCAACTTTAACATTACACGGAAATATGTCTTTTAAATGTCTTTTTTTTTTTGTTGAGAGATATACTATGAAAATAAGGCTTGTTATCTACTTTAAATTCCAAGCCTTTTAGAGATTCTTCAATTTTTGTCATGAAAAACGTAGAAAAACAAGCAAAATATTAGTAACGCAGAATTGAAACAAATGAACAAAGAATGCCTTAGAATATAAAGTTAAACTTGTTAAGAGTAATAATGTTGAACAATAATTAAATTGTCTGCTGTGGAAACGAAGACAGCTATAGATAAATGTTTGCAACTAGTAAACATAGTGTGACGGTTTATTCAGACGCAATATTCAAACATTAATTAGAAGAACGTCGCTTAATTTTCTTATGTAAACATGGACGAACAATTGAAAGTGCATTAGTGAAATTTTATTTTCGTTAATCTAATTGCATTCTCATGAGTGATGCTCAAAATCGACTATGGGAATAACAACAAATAAAAATAGGACATATTCTAATAAAGATAACATGTCGTAAAATCACACCGTTTAAAATTAAAGTTAGTAATGGTAAAAAAAAGTTCCATATTAAAAGAAGACAGTCAGATGTTCTCAAAAAGTGACGAACAAAAACTGCTATTATTTATGGAAATAAAGGAAACTAGTGTTTAAAAGGGGATTACGAACAGTGCAAATATTTTGGAATTTTTTTGGGGGGGGGAATTATGGCTATGCCACAAGGTCTATGAAAAGAAATTAACATAAGAAGGAAGCGAAAATAAAGTAACAATATTGTGGAAAGTCGTCTTTTGTTTTCAAACAACGCGGTCCAAAACTGGAAGGGAACCTCAGAAGGGATGGAGACGCTCTGCGAGAAGCGTCGTGTAGTCGAGTCGCTGAGGACTGAAAGTGTTTATGATTCGAAATATTGAAATGTTTTAAGTGATGGGAAGATGTATTCTTTTATGTTTTGTCTGGAACATTGAACATGGATTGCTGTGGTCGCAGAAATGCCGAGCAACAGAAAGGGAATTAAAAAAGCAACAATTTATTCATTTTCAACCATTCAAAATTTATAACAAAGAAAGAATCTTCTATTTTGTCAGATATTGGGAAAGACATGGCCATACATACATTTATTCATAATTTAATAATTATTTTTAATCACATAGGTAAAGTGCACTCGTATGGATGTTAAGAAAATTTAATTGTATAAATGTAGAAGGAAGTATGGGTTGTAAATGTGAATAATAGGGTATTATATATGGTTTTGATGTTTTGTTTTGTTTTATATGTGTAGTTGATGTTATGACTCGCGAAGAAAATTTCACGAACATATGAAAGAATGAGGAATAAATCCAACCAAATTTATTCGGTTTCATAATAGAAATTTTATGGAGTTATTATTTTAGATAGTAATAGCCTAGCAAATGCGGAGAAATTAAATTGTATACCTCTTCCTGAAGCAGTAATAATATTTATTTCAATTTCCTCTATAGCATCGGTTCGCGTGCTCATGATCTGAAAAAAATTCATTGAATGGTGCATAGCAACCCACATTTAGAAAGATAACAATTAATAACTACAAACGGGTTTGTTTATTTGTATAATTTCAGGAAGAGGTTTTGAGGATACATATATAATAAATATACATACAGAAACCATGACAATAGAGAAATAAAACTAGTACAATGTGTGTGTGTATATATGTAAACATTTTAGGGGGTAGGAGGCAATCTTTGTCAAAACCTTTTCACTTGTACATAGTCCTCTCGGATGATATTTCCATGAATGTATGCTGTACAAACACAAAGCAACAAGTTCCGATCATGACCAGAATTATCAACTCCAGAATTTCCAAATGAGGTAAATATAATTACAGCACCGTAATTACTTTGCATCCGCTGAGGTTTTCCAGATATTTTTCGTTTATCTGGTAAACGGTCTGGTGGCATACATCTGGTAGAGAATGTGTAACACCAAATTATACGCTCACAGACAATGATGATCACGCGCATGCCGGAAATAGATAAAGAATGGATGAAAAAGCAACAAAACTGCTGTTGGAATAAACGTTAGTTAAGCTTGGCTCTCGTCAAATGAAGACTTGGAACACGAGGTAACAAGCTCGCAAGCATACTCAGAAAACACGCACATACGCACACAAAGTGGCAATTTCTGCACTACTAACACTACATATTTTAGTTTAAAAGTCAAAACAAATTCAAAATAAGTGCTTTCTGTGCTAATGTGCAATTATTTATTATTGTTTACTATATTTTTCGAAATAAAAGCAACATATATTTTCAGAAGATTTGATAAATTAATAAACCAGTGATTAATAGTGTAAGCTTTTTAATAATATTGTTGAATTTACTACAAAAGCTGGAATCTATTTATATGATAATACTGCTTTCTGTAAGCCCGAAAGCTAGGTGCATAATGAGGTGTGTGAATACTAGGCCAGGGGTGGCTCATATTTCTTGCATATATAGCGATTACGTAATTGTTTGTGCACTAATATGCCATATTATGAACGACTTTGTTCATCAAAAAGGTTGTTTATAATGCTGGAGTACAAAAAATGTTATAAAATATTCTGAAAACAATTGAAAATGTTGATTATTTTAATAAGCACAAATTGAAGATATTTGCAAATAAAGGAATTAAATGTGAAGAGTATTAACGTAACCTAATGACTTCTGAATATTGGTAGACAGCCGTGAATATTGGTCACAAGTATGCCTGCCATTCTGGTGCAATTTACTCTTTTTCTAATTACATTGACAGAGAATAATCATTATAAATGATAAATTTGGAACCTCATTATATAGGATAGACCAATTTAACATAAACCATTGTGCTCGAAATGCTGTTGTTTTGTAGCGCAGTAATTAACGCCGCTCCAGAGTTGATTTCAAATATTCACAACTAACCCTTTGAACTGTTTTCTCGAAGGTTGTTGAAACTGTTCAAAGGGTTGGTTGTCTCGGTAGCTTAGTAGTTAGAGCAGCTGGGCGTAAACCAGAAGGCCCGAGTTTGAATCCCGGTCGGTGCAACCAATTCTTTGAACTAATTTTATTATTGAAAACATATTATGAATTACTTTGTAATGGTTATACACCTTGTCAACAAAATATGGCAGTGTTAAAAATTAATGAATAGCTAGAAGTCGAATAAAGTGAATGAATAATGTCAGATGTTACATCGGGGATCTTAAAAAACGAATAATTCGAATTTAAGACGTTTTATCGTACAGGACGATTTGACAGCTATCTGTGGAAAATGCGGGTGTCCACGTGGCAACGCTGTAGATCGCACCGCCCACGCAGCGTCGGTGGAGCTGCCCCTGCAGCCTCGTGCTCCCTTCGTGGGCGGATGTCACGTGATTGCGACCCGGCCATAAGCAGTGACCCCCACAGAGTGTGCTATTCTCAGATTAATTAACGTCTGTCGCTGCCACACCTGGGTCCTCTGCTCTGGATGGAGCACAGCTGCTCCCTGGCAGATGGACCGCTTCAACTTCCGCCACCCTCTACACGCCTTGACCTGCCGGTCTGGTTCACTCTGTGTCAAAGAACCTCCTAAAATAATGTATTTTGTAAGTTCCTCAATACCTATCAAGATGAAGCTGAAAGAATCAGATCCATGAAGCTAACCTTCCATGTTTTCTAGTCACATCATCATTCTGGTTATGAACGTGGAATTTGATCTCGGTTCATTACAGTACTTTAAGTTTTCATTACGACATTCTTTTATTATTCCTTTTTGTAGAGATTTTACTCTGTGCCTCAATAATATAATTTCAGATCAAATTCAATCAGTTCAAAAGGGTTGCTTGGAATTTGTATGTAATGAACCCAAGTTCTCTTATCTTCGAGTACAGGAATGGAACAAATTGGCTTACAATTAAGCAACGCTGCACATGGTATTCCCCTTCGATTTCATCTGATGGTTTAACTGCTCGGACTACACCCACGAATGTTGATACAAATCCTTTTAACGACAGTCAAAACACAAGGAAAAATCAAGCTTATTTTAGTTATTTCTAGTCGCGTTTTTTTTTCATTATATCTATTGAACTTAAAGAACTATCAATCATCTCCTACTTCACCAAATTATACATTCTAGCAATTTCTTTTTTCCAATATTGTGACATACCGATATGTCACGTTAAAATAAATTAACATTTATTTGGAGACAATATGGTGGAACATGCATTACGAAATATCACGAGAGCTAGAGCATAGCAACGACCGTGAATAAACAATGTAGTTTTTGTTTTTTCTAAATGCATTAAGAGATGGGTTGATGCCGAAAGTAGAAACTTTGGGATTGGGCGGAGAAGTTTAGACGGTCAAATGTTATGAAAAAAATGAAGGTAGTTTAATACGAAGTCTTCGAGGGATGAATCATGCAGGAAGATTTCAGTCTGCTCGGAAACGCGCTTCTGAACTGATCGTAGATATTTTCATGTGGACGCAATATTGAAGTATAAATTGGAACTTTGTCGGGAGTGGTAATCAAGTTCGGGACTATGTCATAGGACGTAATCGGGACTGGTAATTTTGATAGTTTGTGAACAGCTTGGATAGGGGCAGAAGAAGATTCCTTGGAACTTGGGACTACGGCAAGATCGCAAGATATTTCGACTGAGAAGTCTACGCGGGACATCAATGAAGAAAAGATAAGTTAACCGCGGTGTAAAATTGTAAATTGAAAGAGATCATGATCAAAGGCCTAATTTAAATTCATTAAATTGTTTGATAAAAAAGTAAAAATAAACTTTGTTAAATTTTGTTCTTTAGAAAAGAAAGTGAATTTTCATTTAGTCAATCCAAACAGAAATGAACTAGGAATAGAATCATTCCATTTCAGATTCCCAGCTGCGCTGTATAGTCGGCGGATCCTATAATCCATTACAGAGGTAATAAGGATTATAATTATATCGTGACCCATTGACCCAGCAAGCCGGACGCTAAGATCTTTAGCAGATACAAATGTAGAGAGAGAGGAAAATTTTGGTATATCTCAATATTTACGATCCTAGCTTTAACTATATTGTTTCTTTAAATTCCGCACAAATTGTTATTTCCTTATAAAGTTCCATTTATCATTTTTTGGTTTCTTTGTTTGATACTTGTTTGTTGTCGTTACTACAATTCTTGTACCACTTTTAATTACTATTAGATTTGTCACTAAATCAGTAATGTGTCACGTAGGTTCATCTTAATGTACATTTATTTAAGTGAAAAAATATATCATTTAGTCTCTAGTTTTGTACGCAATACTTCCAATAAAATAGAAACAAATTCAGTTATTACAAATTCATCCTTCGATGAAGAAACTCTCGAATCGTCGAAGAAAATCTCAATTTAAAAAAAAAAGCTTCCGAATTAGAAAAAATAAAAACTCGTAATACTCCTCGACATCTGCTATATTAAACGAAATTTCTCAGAAGCTGATCTTGAGTGAACTTTCAATTTTGTGTGTTCAACAAAACGTGGAATTTCAACAATTTCTGTGTAAAATAAAATATATTAATTTCTTCTCTAAATAAAATTTCCGGTCAATATGACAATTGTATGTTTATTTGCTACACATTATTTTAAATTCAACTTAAAAAGTAACATCCAATTTTATCCGACAAAGGCGACGTTAACAATTCACATTCCAATGTACGTGTGGGAATCGTTTTTCGTGTCGAGTTCAGAGCCACTCATAGAAAATGGAAAGCACGGCTAATGGCAAGAAACACAAATTGTAATCGCAATCTATAGCTGCATTGAATTTTAAATGTAGACGACATTCAGAACCGTAAAATTCAATAAATTTCTTTTTATGTATAATGCTAAAATGTGTGATGATTTTCAAAGACAATGGACATCAATCCCAGTACACTTTCTACTGGTGGTTAGACAGTAACTTCTCATAGATGCATTAAACACATCTATGACTAAAAATGTAAAATTGTGTGAATTATTCTATAAAGAAATCAGCAGGCGCAAATCCAACCTACAATGCAGGTTGACATCATGCTTTACCCGGAAACACTTGAGTGCTATGGCCTTTATATTATAAAGAAGGTGTGTTTCTTAGGTGTTATGGTTCTTCAATTCAATACGATGATTATATTACCCGGCGAGTCTTAGGCCATCAGGCCTTCTCTTCCGCCTGACTACGCACATTACACACCTTTTGCCATCTAGCAAAGAAAGGAGGCATCACATGGGCGACGAAACAGGCAATTTTAATTCATTTCAGAGGCTTCTTTTAGGCTTGAGGATCTACTACATGCAGTATGTCTACAAAATTGGCCAGCCGGTTTTACTTCCCCTCTGCGTAAAGGCATACGAAGGATTCTTTCGGCCTTCAAAATCCACGGCTACGATCGTGTTTGAACCGGAAAACTTGAGTATAACCGTTCGGTATGTTAACCGCTACATCTTCAAACCGCTGACGTTCTTACATATTAACCGAAACATGAGATCTTACTACTAACATTTGTACACGTTTAGCTCTTCAGGTCTGCGCACGTGATCAGAAACGCGCGTATTTCGAAATATATGTAAAATAAAACTAAGTATTTGACTATATATTACGTCTTTTTGTTATAAATAAAATTATAGCAATTTCCAAATGTTCACCTACGCAAGGTATTAACAAGACTTGGACTCTTCAGGCTCTGTATGTTTGATGCTATTATGTATATAAAGCTCTTTCAAAGCAATGAATATAGAAGGAGGAATGCAAGCACGGTCCAAAAGGGTAATTAATTCCTCCAACTTCAGGTATGAAACAATTTGGAAAGGATTGTTAATTACGAATATTCTGACTTTATAAGAAACTATTCATTATGGATCACACTTTGATAAACAGTAAATCCATTAGCGGTCTTCCTCATTATCTTTAATCGACTTCAGCCGAGCACGATTTGGTGAAACTCATTTAGCTTGCTATGTACATTTACTTTTTCGCAAAAACTGCAGTTATATCAACGAAATCGTCACAATAAAACAAAGGCATTCTGTGCGTTTGAGGTTTGCAATCCATTCGATACATCACATTGGGTTTACCTTCCACACAATGCAGACGAGAACAACACATCGAGGAAATGAAGAACGAGTGATGGGGAGCGTAATGAGGCAAGTTTATGAAAAACGATTGCTAGTACTCTGTAACATATAAGAAAAATTAATAAAAAAAGAGGACGGAAGCATGTTTATTTACGAAACAAAGTCTTGCAGATTTTTCCAATTAAAAGTACAAAAAATCAGTTATATACGCAAAACAAAAAAAGTATTAACTTACCCATGAATATTGGTAATTAATTTCTTATTTCCTGTGATTACAATTCTACCTTTAATTTTTCTGTGACAGAGTCGGAAAATACATCACTATTACAATTGCAATACTCAATAAAATTATTCATAACTCCATCATAGTGTACGGAATAACCAATATTTGGAAAAAATCAATTTAAAATATCGTCGTTTAAATGCTTCCAGTGATTTAATTAGTTAATCCTTGTCCAGACACCAAATCTCTGAACCATACTCAAGCTTAGATTTCGTCGTTGATATGCTTCCAGTGATTTAATTAGTTAATCCTTGCCCAGACAACAAATCTCTGAAGCAGACTCGAGCTTAGATCTCACAGAATATAGAAAACTATAGTACGCAAATTGACAGAAGGCTCTTAAATATCCTATCTGTTCTCAAAAGATATCCAAGCACTTTTTTATTAAAATACATTATGTATTTTCAATATGAGATTTAAAGATTTTAAAGATCAATAAAGATTTAAAGAAGAAAAGCTGATGACCAAACATGACACGTAGCTCTTTCTTCAAATGAACCCTTTCCATTAACATACCGCCAATTTTATAGTTAAAAGCAATACACAGGTATGATCATTTGAAACATCGCAATTTCTGAAATATATTTGGATTTAACAGAAACTTGTTGGGTGTGGACCGTACTGCAAAACGATCTATGTTATATTTGAGAGAATCATTAACATTATTAATAGGTAAAAAAAAGCTTCATGTCATCCCCAAAGATAAATATTCATTGATTGATTGATTGATTATTAGTGATTCCGAGCGCGTCAACGGTAAAGGTCGTTAGTTCCTTAAGTGTAGTGCTTATTTTTTTTGCGGAAAGCGTCTATCATCTTTCCCCGTTGGATGGTGAGATCCGGCACCGAACTACTGTCACCTGGCGAAGTTTTTCCACAACTAGGTATCTCCCACCAGTGGAGTACTGCCCCAGCCGGGATAAGCTCTAAGCTCTCGGCATGTGTGATAGTGTAGTTCATGTGAGTGTGTAAGTAAGGGCTGCGGATAGGGTAAAGAAGAGGAAGGAAAGATCGCGCGCGGTCCGTGAGCCGTTTGTTACAATACTGCTCCGGCATTCGTCTGGTATTGATCTGAGTAACCACGGAAAACTACCGATCAGAGCAGTCGGCCGCTAGAATTCTTCTCCAGACAGCGACTGAATTCGACCTAGCCGAAAAGCTAATGTCGAAAATCCGGCCGCCGTCAGGACTCGAACCTAGGACCTCCCGGTCAGAGGCGCTGCAGTGATATCAGTTGGCACTGAGCTACCCTCCCGGTACCTGCCTTAAAAAGTTCCGCCACTATTCGAATCTGAATGTAACCCCCCTCGCCACCCGGAAATTTTTACGCCGTTCCCCACCCCTACCTCTGCCCGTACCCCTCATATTAATTCTCGTAGCCGCCTTCCCTCCCTTCGCTTGTGTATCCTGTCGCAATAGCGTCGCGCGCGCGTCGGCGACTTGTCTCCGCCTCGCCGGCGCGTTCAAAGCTCAGACCCAGAGCGACGACAGGGCGGGGGCGGGGCGGCGCCGGGCGCAGACCGGGAAAGCAGGGCAGGCGCGGGGGGGGGGAGGGGCGGTGGAGGGGCGGGGGCGGTCAGCAGGGGGCGTGAGTCACTGGAGAGGAGGGGTGCAGCGGCGCGAGAGGGTAGTGGAGATGGGTAAGGGACGGAGGTTTGGAGGGAAAAGTGGGCAGGAGCAGTGCGGTTTGGGGGTGTGGGGGAGGGAGGGGAGGTGAAAGTTGGGCGGGGCGAGTTGGTTGCGGTGGGCTGGGAGGAGGCGGCGCGGAGAGGGCGCGTGGGGCGGGGCAGAGCGCGCTAGACGCTTGGCAAAAGCTCAGCGGGAGGCGCGGCCATCGCTCAACGTCGCCTGCCGCTCGCTGCACCGCCAGCCAGCCCCCACCCCCGCCCCCTGCCCCGCCGCCATCGCCCGACAGCTCGCCCGCCCGACAGATCGCCTGCCCGCCAGATCGCCCGCCCGCCCGCCAGTTCGCCCGCCCACCAGCTCGCCTGCCCGCCAGATCGCCCGCCCGACAGCTCGCCCGTCCGCCAGCTCGCCCGCCCGCCAGCTCGCCCGCCCTCCAGCTCGCCTGCCCGCCAGATCGCCCGCCCGCCAGCTCGCCCGTCCGCCAGCTCGCCCGCCCGCCAGCTCGCCCGCCCGACAGCTCGCCCGCCCGACAGCTCCCCCGCCCGACAGCTCCCCCGCCCGACAACTCGCCCAACCGCCCTCTCGCCCACCTCTCACCCGCCCGTCACCTCTCTCTCGCCCGCATCCCTCGCTGGGCCGCGCACGCAGGCAGCTTCCAAGAGAACCGCAGCCACCCCGACGCACAGAGAGAGGCATTCGTGGCACCGAGGACACTGCTCCCCAGCACCATTCACAGCAACTGCAAGGGAAGCGACAAATCAACTGCAAGCACGCTGGGAACGTCTCAAAGTTTATCAAGTTTATCCCAAGAACGTTTATCTCAAAGGGAAGCGAAAGCCGAGCCGTTTTTCCTTGGTACTCAAGTGTCACCATGATACATGACCATCGATGAAGTATTTGAAAAGTTGTTACATTTGTAGAAGTATTTGTAGACATTACGGTATTTCCGTTTACAATATTCTACTTACTAAAAACATTATACATTTAATTCTGAGTCAGATACGACCAAGAAAACACATCCGTAATTTACCGCAATGATGCTTTTAGGAAAGAATATTTGTAATATTGTCGGAGAATGAAAAGTTAGCTCTTGGAATCCAAAGCCAAATCCATATTCATTGCTTGCCTAGCATCACACCTCAGTTCCGTGAACGACAACAGATTTGCCGCTCCTCAAAAGCCGTTCAATAACACTTAATTTCACAATGATACCACATTTTAGGGAAAACATGAAGAAAATATATTTATCAGTGCTAGTTATTAACCATATCGTAATTCAATGGTGATATTCTACTCATCAATGATGTATATGTCGAACTAAAATTAGATTGTACGTTACTTAATTTTTTAAAATCATAAATTAAACGTAACGAAATTTTAATTTAAAATAATAATTATGGAATGAATGATTGCATGCACATAAGCATATGAGTTCTTTATCTTTTTTAATTAAAATTAATATCGCCACAATGATGTTAGTTATCATTGTTGCGTCAAATTGTATTGTAGTTATTACTTGCAAAATTCGTTAAATCTTATCTAGTCCTTGACCTTTCTTCAATAAGTGACCTACTTTTGTCTTAGCGCCTGATACATAAAAAATTATGTAACGTCACGTCGTAATATTGTTGTCACTAACTGGATGAATGGTTTTAATATTATACCAAGATCCCGCCGTCATGTATTTTTATTATGATAATGAAGATCTAATCGAATTCTTTTAAATGAGTCGTATTTCTACCTGCGTTTGTTAGGTCATTACAATTATAAAATAATCTGTCATGGATCTGTCACAAACGAAGCGTTCGTATTGTTCTTCTCTTGGTTAATCACCCTCTTTCTTTAATTTTAAGTTCACCTATTTTACAATTATATTGAATTATTTCAGTGGTCTGCAACATCGCAACTCACTTTAACATATCCATTTATCTCATCAGATTAAGTAATTTAATTATGATACCAAAATCTTGAGAATAAACTTCCTATCAGGTTTACATTCTTTTACGTTCCCTATCGAGTCTGACGACTAGCTGTTTCTTTTATAACGCTTGATATTCATTTCACATTTTTATCCTTTTCACTCATTTTTCACTTGACGCCATTTGATACTACACATCAAGAACCCATTCACTTATCTATGTCATTCAACGATTTTAGACGGTTTTATATTTCTTAGTCTTCATCATGTTTATTTTTCTCTCTATCAGCACCCTTAAGTAACATGGTAATTACAAGTATTCACTGTTAATTTATTGTTAGTTAAAGGAATACATAAATGTAGAAATGGCACGCACTACATGAAACCTCACTCAGAAAATGAAATTTTTCGTTTGATGCGCATTTATTCTTAAAATTCAGAGACACGGTCTTATTCAGCATGATAAACGTTTCTATCATTGAATTTCATTCCTATATTTCTATTTTACTGTCATCGCCTCTTCAAATACTGCACTTGAATGTCGAAATATATATGAGGAAATGATATGCAATAAAAAACTCAGTAATAATTCAATACCCATGTGGGATCGTATTTCATTTATTTTTAAAGAACTTCTATCAATTACTTCACGCGTCGTTTCCTGTATTTTATTCTACTAGAAGCCTGATCATTATTCATCATAGGTGATTGATTTCCTTTCCTATGTTCCACGCACCTGACTATGGACGAAGATAAATCTATGTATACCTCCCTCAATGCACATTCCGAATTAGAACATTCCTGAAGATAAACATTCTTTTAAAATTTGAAACGCTTTTAACAAAAATAGTCCTTCTGCATTAAAATCAATTTGGTTTAGGTGACTTTCACATGTTTTTGGTAATATCTTTTCCATTTTCTCTCTTAATGTGGTAATTTTTCTGTCACGTTCCCAAACGTAGTATGAATTTTATAGTATTTGTTCAATGAATTACTTAAGGTTACGTTTCATTTCTAATTATATTTCATCGCTATGTTTTAAATGCATTGGAATGGATTTATCATCCACAACGGTAGGACTGACAGTTATTATCACCACAGGGTTATAGGTTCTGACTGTTACTATCGCAAATACACTTTTTACTTTTCCTTTCTGTACTATGGTATAGGAAATGAAAATATTGGACTCACCTCAACAATAAGAGCTGAAATTGTGGGGCGCAAAATTCGGTAAGATAGTAAGATTTACTTCGCCCACACTTCACGATTAAGATCCATTGTGCTGTACTTAGTTAAGATTGATGCAGGTAGCGTCGAGTTACACGCAGTTTTGTACGAACCCGTCGTACCCCTAAATCGGTATAGGTGTGTGGACAGAAGGAACGGACGGATAGGCGAATGGACGGATAGAAGTATGCATGGACGCTGGATGAAGGGACGAAGGGTGAAAGGACGGATGGACAGTCACGGGGGGGGGGAAAAGGGGAGGGTCAGATGGATGGATGAATGAACGAACAGACGAATGGACTGACGGAGGCCGGACGAATGGACGGACGGATGAATGGACGAATGGGAAGACGGGTAGACGGACGGATATATTCATTCTCGGCCAATGGACGGGCGAACTGATGGGCGGACAGATGGACGGATTCAGCCTATGCATTGTACTTGCCTATCACGGTACTTGGTCCACGTAAGCGCCAGCTTTCAGACACCCTCACAAAAAAAGGATTTTTCATTGAGCAGCAAGTCGTGTATGCAATGCTTCACCTGGAGGTCAGAGGTAAAACTTCGCCCTTTTAAAGCATATTTAAGTGAACCAAACAGATGGTAATTAGACGAGAGAAGATTGAAACACTCCGGGATTCCCTAAATCTCGAAATACGGATTTTAAACTGTGTAATGTTGATGTGCGTTGTCTTGCAACAAAATAATGTTTTCGATAAACCATTTTGGGGTTCCCTTTGGTGCATATGGTTTGCTACTTCATCAATATTCACTCGTCGGTTATTCAGAATCTGAGGCGGGGCACCGCCCCAGCTGGGACAAACTCTAAGCTTCCGACCGGTCTCCCGGAATATGTGGTAGTGTAGTGCATGTTAGTGTAAGTGTGTGTGTAAGGGGAGGGGATAGGACAAGAAAGAGGAAGGAAATATCGCGGACAATCCATGGCCCGTTTGTTAGGGTAATACTCTGGCATTCGCCTGGTGTTGATCGGAGAAATCTCGGAAAACTACCGATCAGAGCAGCCGACCGCTAGAATTCTCCTCCAGGCAGCGACTGAATTCGACCTAGCTGAAAAGCTAGAGTCGAAAATCCTGCCGCCGTCAGGAGTATTAGTGAGATAAAATTACCTCTCACGACTACCAATTGAAGTAGTAGAAGTAGAAGTAGTAGTAGTTAACAGGAGGTAATGGGTTATTAGAGCACTTGTTCGAAATTGATCTCAGTTTAGTTAAGTTTTACTTCGGCTAATCAAAGTTGATAAAAATTCTTTTTAGGCAGACACAGGTAAAAGAGGTTTCTTTTAGGACATACAAACTGTGATAGATTTTAAATTTTCGACTAGTGTTAAAAGTAGGATGAAGCTCAAATGCTTAGTTAACACTGAATGTAACAAAGGAAAAAAAATACTTTTGTCTGGCCGCATCAGTTACTACTGGCCTTACTGCAATAATCTACTCAATTAAGTAATTTGTATACCTGAATTAAAAAGGCAGCCTTACTAAAGGTTGACTAAAATAGAGAATGACGTACGTAGTAAGTGATTTTATTTTTCTCCAATATTTATGCCACACCCTTTCGTACTCGCAATACGTGCCTACCAACCTTTCCTACTCGCAAGAAGAAACGCCACTTTTCTATTCGTGCTGTCAATTACTATTATTCCTGAAAATTAACCCTCTCAGTTTAATGGATTGATTAGTGATTCCAAGCGCGTCAACTGCTACGGTTAGTATTTCCGTAATTGCAGTGCAGGTTTTCTTTCCTGCACTGCAATTTGCGGCTGTACTCTTACCTCGCTGGATGGCGAAATCCGGTGTCGACCTATGTTGGCTTGTGGGGATTCTCACCTCAAGGTATCTCCCACCAGCGAGACACCGCACTCGTGTAACTGCTATTATTATCTGTTATTTAATTAATTAATATAATAAACATATTATAATATTATGAATAATTATGTAACATAATTAAGTATGTGATTGTTTCATCTTCCATTATGAATACGTTGGTTATATCTTGATAGTTCAAAACGTGCAAAAGTAATCAGAACCTTTAACAACACATATAGTAACAATGTTGGAGAGAGGTATGTATAAAATAAACGAATAAGCGTCGAAGCAAAAAGTTTATTCTACTCCGTCATGAAAAGATCCGTCACGTATTGTGGTTTTCGATGTTTCCATTGTACTTTTTACTGTTTACTCATCTGGCCACCAAACAAACGCAAACCCTCGTGCCTGTTCCCTACCAGCCTACGAGCAGACTTCACATTTATTTATCGTATCGGTTTCATGCACTGGGAGATTCCAGGTGTGCGCGTATATGTACACAGCTCGCGTTTGAATGGCTTGCCCAATGCACCAGCAGCGATGAGGATTTAGTGGTCAAAGCCTTCAATATTTCTCTGTTTCCCAAAATATACATCATCTATACATAAGATTTAAGTTCATCATTTGAATAAATAAATATCAGTTTTAATATTAGAAATTAAATATAAAATCAAACAAAAACGAGGTAGTTTTTGGGGTGCATTTCGTGCGAAGCAGGGTAAACCGTATCTAAATGATAAATCATTCTGAAGTGTATGAAAAGTGAGATATCCGTTTCCGAGGTACAAAATAACTGGAAGAGGGAGCGCTTAAATTTAGCTTTAGGGACGGTAAAGGGAGATAGGTAGTTTATTGGAATATCTTCTTTCTTGTTTTGACAGACAATACTGCAAAATTTCATCCAAATAAGAAGTAAATTGTAAAAATAAATGAAAAATAGACACAAATATTCCCCTTTATATATATTAAAAATTAACCATATAACAAATATCGGACAGAACTGTTTTCTTATTCTTTCTTATTTCCGTAAGTTTATTGTTAATATTTCCGGAGATCGAGTTCCTTTCGACTTGAAATTAGCATCGACGTCCACGGTTGCATTCCACACAGAGGGTTTCTGTCCCATGAATTCGACGACCATTGGGGCGGGGCGGAGCAGGGAGAGGAGGGAGCGGGGTTGATGGAGGAGAGGGAGCAAAGAGAAGCCAGATGAACGGATGAAGCAACAGGCTTGAAGGTACGGGTGCTGGGCGGAAATGGGCTCGCACGGCGAGGTCCCAGGTTCGAGTGCCGATGGTGGTAGGATTTTCGACAGTAGCTACACACTCTTAGCTAGGTCTAGGTCGCATTCCGTGGCTGTTTGAGGGAGAATTCTAAAGGCCAGCTGCTCTGATCGGTAGTTGTCCGTGGTTTATCCGATCAACACCAGGCGAATGCCGGAGTATTACCCTAACAAACGGGCCACGGAGTGCGCGCGATCTTTCCTACATCTTCCGTGACATATCCTCACCCCTTACTTACACCCACTTACACTCACATACGCAATACTACCATACATGCCGGGAGACCCGTCGGGTGATTAGAGCTTCTTCCGACTGGGAGGGAGATATCTGATTGGGGAAACCCTGCTAGCCAATGGTTGGTTGGCACCGGACCTCGCCATCCCAGGGGGGATATCACAGCAACCTCTTGAAGGAAAACATGCACTACACATACGGTACTAATAACCTTAGCAGTTGATGCGAAAAAAAAACAATCAAAAAACCGGAGATCGGATAAAAGCAAAACGGGGGAGGGTTCAGAGCGGGGACAAAGTGGGGGTTGAGGTGGAATGGGGAGCAGGACGGGCGAGGGCGGGGCGGCGCAGTGGGGGGTGAGGGGGGGAGGCGGGGGCGGAGCGGGGCGGCGGGGGGCGGGGGGGCGGGGGCGGGGGGTGCGGGGGGAGCGTGGGCGGTGTAGCGGGGCGGGGAGCGTGGGCAGGGGGAGCGTAGGCGGGAGGCGCGTGGGCGGGGGAGCGTGGGCGGGGAGCGTGGGCGGGGAGCGTGGGCGGGGAGCGTGGGCGGGGAGCGTGGGCGGGGAGCGTGGGCGGGGAGCGTGGGCGGGGAGCGTGGGCGGGGAGCGTGGGCGGGGAGCGTGGGCGGGGCGTGTCGGCCGGCGCCCCCGGGCCCATCCATCAGCGCCGCGTCGCCCTGTCCGCGTGCGCGCGTGTATCATGCACGAGGCCTTCTCCCACGTCACGTCCTCCGCCCCACCCACCGGCTCATCACAGGCCGCCTTTAAAATTTCGGCCTACAAGGCCTAAACGCTGGCATCTAGAGAGGGAGTGCGACACAGGGCACCAGATCAATGGACGCACGGCTGCTAATACTGGGAAGCGAATCGCTTCAATCGGGGAGTGGCCTTTTGGGGGAAAGAAACACCCAAAAAATTGTCCAATTCTTTTAGCTATTCTACACTTAACTCCAGAACCGCAATAAAAATGTAGTTGAAAGAACTTATTTCATAAAGAGAGATATTATATAGCCCAACCTATTTTTCATTTTAAAAACAATTTTTTTACAAAATTATGAATGGAAAGGAATAGGAATAAATGTCAGACAGTCAGAACATGGTTTCGAAACACACAAAAGAGAGACAGAATATTACAATATACAGCAGTGTGATCTCTTCCCATTCAGTGCTTTTATACAAACACCACGGAGTTAGACAAACGAATTTCTTGAATCATTCGCCGGAAACTTTCCAAGACTCTTTACGTGAAGACGTTGTCAAACAATGCCCTTAAAATCGGAACATTTACTTGTAACTTATTTATTATTGGTGAGGGGATCGTGACGTAATATCAAACTCATACGCCTTTCACTGTTAAGACCCCGAATGGATTCGCGGCTCACCCATGTGGACAAAGTTGGCAGGGTTTAAGTGGACAAAGAGAGATATTGCAAGTTTGTATCTGAGTTCTCATTCCCCTGCTACTCAGTTTACCGAAACACTAGCATCGCTCACATCACCTTTATGATAATCATTGACTCATGAAATCGTCTCTCAATGGCATTAATGACCTGAACAGCTTAAGGAGCCATACAACTAATAAATAAATAAATATCATTTGCGATTTATTTAGTGTATACTTTTCTGCAATCATACTATCAATTGTTAACTTGAATTCCAAACAACCGTTCCTTTGTCTTACGCATACGTATTTTTTTCTTTCACCATTTGCCGTCGGTTTATTGAGGTAATAAAAGTTTGAGGAACCAACCACCTGCTCATGGGCGAAAGGAGTTGTCACTCGCAACGTTGCTTGCTCGCAAACGTCGCCGACCCACGCGACGCCATTCGTAGCCCATAAAAGGGCGCAGCTGAGGAGGTAGAGAGGGCGGAAAGGCTCCGCAATCACAGAGGTGGTGATGAAAGCGGTGAGAGAAGGGCGTCGGGGTGGCGTGGTGACGAAGGGGGTGGGGAAGGGCGGGAGGGGTGGGAAGGGGCATGAAGGGGCGGGGAGGGGCGCCGCTGTATAGGCGGGCGCCGCCCTTCAATTTGCCAGCAGCCTTTGGGCCCAGCAAGCCGCCTTCAAGGCTGCGCACCGGCTGAGTTAGCTCAGAGTCAGCATTCTCGTTCCTTCTGCAACGACTCCAACCGACAGACTTTGGGGTTCCAATCCCAACACAGGCGCATTTTAGCTAGATCGCAATCAGCCACTGTTCGGAGGAGAATTTTAGGGACAAGTTGTTTTGATCGATAATTTTCCGATCAATATCAGAAGAATCCCTGAGCAGTACCCTCACAAATGAATCACGGAAAGCGCGCGGTCTTTGCTTCTTACTTGTTCTATTGTTTCTCCTCAATTTTTCATACTTGCGCTTACATGCACTTCACTACCACACAAGTCAGGAGACAATCCGAACAATCTTTCTGCTTGTTAGTGCTGAGGCGAGCTTGGCTCGCTTCAGGAGCCCTGCCTGGGGAGATATCTTGAACGTACTTGAGAAATTACTCCCTCTCCCGCCCCGCCCGCCGGCTTGTCCACCCCCCACTGCAACATCCGACCCGTCCTGGACCGACCCGACCCGACCCGACCCGACCCGACCCGACCCGACCCCGACCCGACCCGAACCGACCCGACCCGACCCGAACCGAACCGAACCGAACCGAACCGAACCGAACCGAACGAATCGAATCGGAATCGATATCGAATCGAATCGAATCGAATCGAATCGAATCGAATCGAATCGAATCGAATCGAATCGAATCGAATCGAATCGAATCGAATCGAATCGAATCGAATCGAATCGAATCGAATCGAATCGAATCGAATCGAATCGAATCGAATCGAATCGAATCGAATCGAATCGAATCGAATCGAATCGAATCGAATCGAATCGAATCGAATCGAATCGAATCGAATCGAATCGAACCGAACCGAACCGAACCGAACGCGAACCGAACTGAACCGAACCGAACGAATCGAATCGAATCGAATCGAATCGAATCGAATCGAATCGAATCGAATCGAATCGAATCGAATCGAATCGAATCGAATCGAATCGAATCGAATCGAATCGAACCGAACCGAACCGAACCGAACCGAAACCGAACCGAACCGAACCTACCCTCCCCGCCCTCCCTGCCCACCCCACCCACTCCGCCACGTGCCATCCCGACCGACCCAACCCGACCTGCTATCCCTGCTCTCCTCATTCTCCCAGTCCTCCTCGCTCACCCCGTTCCGACCCGCCCGACCCGACCCGATCCACATTGCTCTCCCTGCTCTCCTCATCCCCCCGCCCTCCCCTCCCGCTCCGCCCCCGCGTAAAAAGCAGCGTCTCATCTCCGGCGCGAGGCCGCCTGCTCTTTTCGGGGCGCGGCGCGGCGCGCGGCTAATGCATCAAACGCCGGGGAGCGCGCGCTCTCGGAAACAATAGAGGAAATCAAAAGGGCCGACGGCGCGGGCGGGAAAGGCGGCGAGAGGGTAGGGTGGCGTGCGAGAACAGGGAGACAGCAACATCCGGGCATGTGGACTGTGCACTGGGACGAGGACGCGCTGCCGGGAGGGACGCGAAGAGGGCAGGCAGTGAACGGACAGAGCGCAGGGCAGATGGGCGCAGGGCGGAGGACAGGACAAGAGATGGGTTTTTTCATTGATTGATTTTCCGTGTTTCCGGGCGCGTCAACTGCTTTGGTCATTAGTCCCGTTAGTGTAGTACATGTTTTTCTCGAAAGACGGCGGTGATCTTCCCCCGCTGGATCGCGTGAATGATGACCTACCGTCGGCTAGTGGGGTTTCCCCCTAACCAGGACTCTCCCACCAACGGGGCACCACCCCAGCCGAGACAAGCTCTAAGCTCCGGACCGGTCTCCCGGAATATGCCGTCAGGACTCGAACTGTGTGTGTAAGGGGAGAAGATAGGACAAGGAAGAGGAAGGACAGATCGCGCGCGGTTCGTGGCGCGTTTGGTAGCGTACTGCTCCGGCATTCGCCTGGTGTTGATCGGAGAAACCACGGAAAACTACCGATCAGAGCAGCCGGCCGCTAGAATTCTCCTCCAGACAGCGACTGAATTCGACCTAGCTAGTGAAAAGCTAGTGTCAAAAATCCTGCTGCCGTCAGAACTCGAACCCAGGACCTCCCGGTCAGAGGCGCTGCAGTGACATCAGTTGATGCACTGAGCTACCGCTCCCGGTAGCACAGCTAACAAGAGATGGGCTGAAGGTGGGGTCGAACAGAGAGGTTGTCGCTCATGTTGGACGATCACGAGACAAGCTATCAGAAGGATTAGAGGGCAGTTTGGGCAGGCAGAAGGCGGGCCGCGAGGAGTGGGTGGAAGGGAAACGGGCTGGCAGGACACAGGTGAGTGTGGACGCACTGGGATAGGCAGACATAGTGGGCGATAGATCTGGGGGGGGGATAGGGTTCAGAGGATAGAGAAGGGGGGAGGGGGTGGGGGCCGGGGAAGGAATGGTGCAGGCGGTGGGGGGAGGACGGTGGGCGAATGGAGCCTTGGTCGGACAGCGGTAGTCGGGCAGGGGCTGGCGGCCAGGGTCAGGGGACAGAAGGCGGGAGACAGGAAGGGAGCGGAATGATGGGCAGGCGGGCAGAGGGCACGCTGGCAAGCAGGTAGGAGGCGGCGCGGTGCTGGAAAATTGATTTCCAATGAGGCCTCCCTCTCGCCGCCCGCTTCGCTTGGAGGACGCGTCCTCGGCCGAATTCGTCTTCCACGCGCGCGGCGATTCGTTCGTTCAGAGTGAGCATGTGGAGCTCGGGGTAGAGCGGAAGATTTCGTGAAGTGAATTGATCACTTAAATCGGGAATGTAATTTCCTCGTTTTCTTAATGTATTCAAAAGCTTCGAAATGCTGACAAAGCGGAGCAACTATCTCATAGATTTTCCGATTTTTGGCTGGTGATACTTCATGCACTCATTTTCATTTGTTTCATTTCATTGTTTTCTTGTTATAATTAATTCAGTAATCTAAATTTGTTGTTTGTTTTCACGCGATTCCTTGTTTGCATTTGTTTAATTATTTATATTTTTAATTTATGTCTCTGTTTAGTGAAGGGATGTTTAAAATTTGATAGAAATAGAGAACGAAAATGCAAAAATAAAATATCCTGTGTCAGGAGTAATGTGTTTCCGTTTTCTTACATTTTGTTTGATTTTTTTCTATTTTGTACTAAAATAAAAAGAATGTTCCGTACATTCGCCGAATAATTTTGAAAACAAAAGTATTAATGATGCAACACATAAAACAAAAATACATTTTTTGCAATAACACTCTCAAATTACACACAATTGATGATGATGATGATGATGATGATGATGATAATATATAAATTTATTATAAAATTGTGTGCTGATTGGTGAATTTAACTGTTCTCACAGCTAAGAATGTACAAGACGGACAAATACATCCAATATCAACAGATTGGCGTGAACCATTTATCTAAATGTCGAATCTTTCCCATCCCCATCTTACCTTTAGAGTGGTGGATTAGAGCTAAAGCAGATATGGTATTCAATCTGGCAACTAGCAATTTCCTATTAATTTCTTACAAGATTAAAGACAGGAAACGCGCTGAAGAAATGGATCGATTGATTGACAATCACCGTGTTAGTGACCGGGCGCGTCAACTACTGAGGTTATTAGTCCCGTAAGTGTAATGCATGTTGTGTCATCGGGAGGTGGCGGTGATGTTACCTCACTGATCGACGAGATTCGGCGCCTACCTACCGTCGCCTGCGAGGTTTTCCCAAACCAGGTGTCTCCCAACAGCGAGGCACCGCCCCAGCTGGGACACGTTCTACGTCCCCGACAGGTCTCCCGGCAGTGTAGTAGTATAGTGCATGTTAGTGTAAGTGTTTGTGTGTGTAAGGGGAGAGGATAGAACAAGGAATAGGAAGGAAAGATCGCGCGCGGTACATGACCCGTTTGTTAGGGTACTGCTCTGGAATTCGCCAGGTGTTGATAGGAGAATGTCGGTCTGAAGAAATGAATATGACTAGAAAAAGCACGTGATACAAATTTTTAATATGGTCATCCACATTTCTGAGGCATTGAAATAATAGAAGCAGAAAAAACTTGGCGCAAAATGAAAGGCTGAACGTCGAGCTAACTAAGGCAAGCTGATAAAGGCTCTTTTTACGAAGGGAAGAATGAATAAAAGCCGGAAACTTATAAAGATGGATGAGAATATAAATATGGTATCTACTCTCTGAATCTGAATCAGTGAAATTGTCGCTGATTCAATCAGTGAGCGCAAAGTCACTGATTTCTTCAGTCGAAACGTAGTTTCGCTGACAATCAGTGAATATGTGAACCTTTTCATAATGCCCGCCAGCATTCACTGTTTGTCAGTGGCGCCCGACTGATCGTCCAAGTGCTCTGTCCAACAGTCTGTTGTGAACCAAAATCCCACGAGTGGAATCCGTGAGAAAACTGACCTATGTCTGAAGATTGTTTTAATTGCGTTAGGATATTTTCGCTTTTCTGTGACTCGTCTTGTTGATAACTGTGAGACGTTTTATTTATAGTGAACATTTAGCCAAACTAAGATATAGGTTATGAAACACGTGGTAAATACCACGTACTTGTTTTTGTATTAACTTAAAACTTCTTATGTAACTTAAGAGTTTTATGTAACTGATTGGTGATACAGTGAAATATCTGACGTCAATGTATAATTTCGTTTATGAAAGTTGTAAAAGTCCAAAATGCCTCGATTACACCACAGCAGAGCCAGCAAACTATTAACTCTTTCTTTGGTTTTTCCAATTTAGTTTAATGACACCAGTCCAGGAATGGAGTTTTGAAGAAGTGTAAGAGAAAGTGCGGGCTTCACTGGGACTATAACACTGTGAATATTTTATCTGCCAAAGACTGCTGTAATACTATTTATTTTGATCAGTGTTCTGTTTCTCTTAGTCACTAAACACATTATATTTTACTCATTTACATGGGAGGCTAGTTTATAAGTAGAGGGGGAGTGCAGATGGTACATCAAAGCCATTTGCCACTCCTGAGGTTCCCTATCCAGACCTCTAATTCTACCAGTTAGTATGATTTTGTATGTAATCTGAAAATAAAGTAACCATTTTTTCCTCACATAACTTCTTGACTATCTATGTTTCTGTTTTAGGAGGGCCTAATTTGCATCTGGAGGAATTGAAGGAGAAAACCTTCAAGAAAATGTCCACAATATTTGATATGGGTGAAAGGATAGAAAAATATTCTTTGTTTTGTTCAGGTGATGGTTGGTTTTAACATCTGCCCTTTTTAATAATAAAATATTCCTTCACCCATGGCAGCATTTGACTTATTTTTAAATTAATATTTACAACAAATTTGGCATACTCAACATTAGTAATTTTTTCATTTTTAGCAGTATATAATGATTATATCCTCTGAGTATTTAATTTGAAATAAAACTCAGTTAGGTTTCTGTAATAAACCTCCTCCTGGGAAATGGACAATGCTTCTGCAATTGTTCAATTATCAAAACCTTCTACTATTGGAGTTAAGTTTTGTTATATCATAGAAATTTGATTCTTTGTTCTGTGTCTGTATTGACTTCATAGATTGACTTAAAGATTGTCCCAATATCGAGTATTGCCCAATTCTCAATTCATCTAATTTCTTCATATTCAGGCGACTTTCATGTTCTATGTACACAAGATCTCCCTTTTTAATTCAATTTGTCTCCTGTGTAGGTCGAATATTTTTGTTGTCATTATGAGGTTTTATTGTATTCTTGAGTGCTATTTTCCTCTTTTAAATCTTCGTCTGTGCATTTTATTTTAATTCATGTAGGTTATTTATGGTTTTACCTCTAGAAAGTATTTTGTTGAGACTTATGTCACTGTATGTTCTGTCTCATATTTCTCCACAGCTTTTTCACAATAGTTGTCCATAGGAATAGCAGCTTTTTGTCAGTTTCATCTCATAATACATCTTATTTTATTCACCAAAGTCTGGTTTAATCTTTCATTGAGACCATTGCTGCATCTATGGCAGTAAAAATCTATTTTTATTTGGAATTGTTTTAATTCTTTTGAATTTATTCCTGGATATTGATCTGTTAGTACCATCTGATATCATGGTTTTTGTTACTTCCTCAGTTAGTTTTACAAAATCATCAAGTTTTGATTTTTGATGTTAAAATATAAGCATATCTTGTGAAATGGTCGACCAGTACGTGGGTATTTTTGTTGACTGGGATCCTCCGTAACCTCTGATGGTATCTATAGAAACTATCTTAAAAGGGTACGTTGTTGACCTAGGTGTGACATTAATCCAAATTTGATTTTCTTCATGATTTATTCTTTAAGCCGATGTCACAAGTTTCACTAATCTTCCTATGTTTATGTTTATATTTTGCGCTGTAAAGAATGGTGTTACTTTATTTATCATCCACTCCTTCCCAGGTAACAAGTATTGTGTACATATTTTAGTAATATTTACTAAATTCTTCTGATAATGAGAGTTTTTCTTCTTTTCAATTTTTATAATAAATTTCATTTTAGAATATTAGTTTTTTCTTATTGTTTTGTAGTTCTGTGCATCTTCTTGATCCTTTTATGTCTTCTAATTTCACTGGGTTTATAATTTTAATATGTCATCTGAATTTTCATCAGGCTCTAGAACTGATGCCTGTTTAAACAGTCTGCCTCTTGGTTTAATTTTCCAGCATTATATTTAACTTTAAAATTGTATAGGGACAGATAGTAGTCAAATCACCCAGTTCTTAATGTGTTCTTGCTTTATATTTAAATTTTTAAAAGTTTATAATTGAGTGTACCAAAAATTCTCTTCCAAGTAGCCAATGTTACAATATATCACAACCTCTTTATTGTCACGCACCAAGGTAAATTGTTTTTTTTTCCCTTGTGAGCTTCACTCAATTTTTTCGAAAACATCGCTGGCTTATTATCCCATTTTGTCGTTGTTTTAGAACAGCTCTGATTTCTTTTATGCGTGTGTTCTTTTCCAATTGTTCCATTCTGATTCTACTGTATTTTTCAAAATCATACTTGAGTACCAATCTGTCAAGGGAAAATGTTAGAATTCTCTTCCACAAAACAGCGTTCACACTATTTATCCATTGGCATGCATTTGAGTTTATCCATTGAAATATATTGATAATAAATCATTGGCAATTTTTCTCAAATCTTTACTTCAGATATTTGTTGCTTATCTTCTAAAACTTTCTTTAAAAGTTTCTCAATTGTTTCATCTGAAGTACTCTATTCTGCAGTACTACTTTTCAACTTTTTCCTCTGTAGTCTCTTCTATGTAGTAGTTGTAAAATTGCAAATTTTCCTCTTTGTCCAAATATACTTTTGATAGATTTTCTGATAAAGAAATCCAGACTTTCGAAATTGATGTCTTTTTTTTTTTTTTAAGTATTTCTTATCCTACAAAAATATTTGTGTTAGTAATTAGCTCCTTGTGAAGGTTTGTGTTTGAGTTCATCTGTGCTATTTAAAATTTTTACCTCAAGTGAATTAATAGCTTAGAACTTGCGCTTCTTGATCATCATTCATCAATTGTATTCTGTCTTGAAATCAGTAGCCAGGTGCCTCCATTGCGGTGTCAGGTATCAGTCATTTGTTCGGTACCATGGCAGATCTGAAATTAGGAAACAATACACAATAGTCTTGTTTTCTTTATACACATATGTGTATATACTGTATACATATATATGTATATATGTACATAGAAACCAAGGTATGCAGTGCTGTTAGCATTTCCAATTTTAAGCTTGGCAATGTGCTGATTTTAATTATGAAAATTATAATTAGCAGAGGAAGCTGATTAAGTTGCCCTAAACTTGCACATACTTGTAATAATACTAAATGTTTATTTGTATTTTTACTTTAAAAATTTTGACAGATTTAATGTCCTTATTTATTTTATTGTAAAATTACATAAAATCCATTGAAATGTATTTATATATATTTAAATTATAAGAGTCCTTCTTTCACTACTTTCTTCCATCTTCTTTTCAGAATTTGTTGTATTGTCACCGAAATTGTCAATAATATGTACATAAAATGAAGAGTGTTAACTGCAGGCCAATTTTTCCTGTAGTGAGTTTTGAAAGTTCCTGAACATCGGTTTTCTCTGTTGTATGTTTTCATTGGTTTAAATAAAGACGTGTATTCTCCTATCTCACTTAAAAGGCAGTATCTCCCTTAAAATTACCTTAATTCCAACATATCTCTTTACCAGTATTCCTTTCATTGAAACAATTGTTTGTAAGTAAATGATGTAAAAACTCTCCCTACCCCAGATAATGTGACTTAAGGAACTAAACCATAACATTGACAATTTTTTCTACGTGATAATGTTGAAGACAATAAATGAACAGATAAATGGATTGCTCATATGAAATAGAATACAGGTCTGTTATTACCTCAATTTTCAATTTTTTCTGAGTTAAGATATTGACTCATATCTTGCCATAATATGTATATTTCTATTGTATTTGTTTGTAGTTAATATGTACAGTGCTGTTCAAGAATATCATTTTCCCATAAAATCTTCAATAAATTTAGCCTAATTAACTTTGATCTTCTTTACATTATATGTCGTTATCCTGTAATATACAAACCCAAAATCCTACTATTGAGATATCAAGGAAAATACTTCAAATACAGATATAAATTATTATTATATTTATTGTATTTATTAAATTTTATGTTTTTGAAGCATTTGTTTAAAGGATACAGTGATTCTCAGTAGTAGGATTTTGGGTTTGTGCATTACAGTACTGAGAAGGATGAGATATTTCACTGATTCAAATAAGTGAGCCTACTTCATTGATTGCAACAGCCATTAATTCCACTGGTTCAATTAGTTGTCACAGATTTCACTGATTCAATAGTGAAGTTTCACTGATTCAAATAGTGAAGGTTTCACTGATTCAAATAGTGAAGTTTCACTGATTCAAAAAGTGGATCCGTTTTTCACTGATTCATTCAGTTCAATTCACTGATTCCCGGTGGCAGATTTATAACTACCACAATCAGTGAATAGTCACTGTCAATCAGTGGTTTTTCACTGATTCAGAATGAGAGAGTAGTTGGGTAATGTGCGATATATTAATATAAACTAGTGCTGCAAAGAATTGCACACAATTTCTCGTACTACTTAGCTTTCTAATTTCTTTGATCTAGGCAAGATTTTCGGTTTTGTCACATACTTCCTATAAGGACATTTTTGTTGAACGCTTCGGAGCCGTTGTTAAGAAATAGCTGTTGCTTTAAAAGCGAAATTTGAAGCTCTTTTTCAGATAAATCTTTTGAGTTTTCGAAAAACTTTATTGGAAGTCATTTCAAGCACTTTCACTTTCAAATGCAATATATTGCGAGCCACCGTCGTGTGCGGTACAAGCCGTAAGGCCAGCACCCGACCTGAGACGTTTTGGGGTTTGGCGAATAACCACCAGATGGTCGACTAGCTCAGTATAGACGTCCCAGTGGGGACACAATAAAAAAAAATTAGGGGCAGGGTCGTAAGATCGTTTATGGATTGGATGCAAAAATTACAAACAACTCGGTGAGAATCATTTTTCACTAAATTCAAAATATATTCAAAAAATATTGCTGCCTTGACAAATACATACAATGGCACATAAGAAAAATCAAATACAGAATACTCTTGACTGAAAAAACACTAATAACACAATACAAAATTTTCCTACTTTCATCTACAACCCAATTTTTTAACAAACACACTTTCAAAAATTAAAAAGAATCGTTAAAATATTACTTTACAAATTTGAAGAAAACATTGAAAATCAAAATTAATATTTTTCCCTTAAATTACTTTTACAACAAAAAGGAACTCTTTCTTTTAAATCAGAGAATTCTATTATTATAATTATACTCTTACACAACTCTTAATCACTATATTACAATTTGATCTTGAAATCCTTTTGAAAGAAAAGATTGATTCTGTTCTCAGTATTAGAAGTCGGAAACAAATGTACTTTTACTTTTCTTATTTTTTAAGCGTGGTAAACTGTTACCCTCCTTTTTCTTTTCTACTGATAGATACAGAATGAGCTTTCATTAAACTGAATCACTCCTATCCCTACAAAACATTTTATTTGGAACGACCTTACTGTGTTCTCGCCGCGTAGAGCAGTCCACTTTGCTTCCTTCTACACCTTTCCACCGAGCTGCTTCCCCTCGGCGTCGGGGCCCTCAGTTGAAAACCCCAAGTTGCTCCTCAAATCGCCTTTTTCTTCTCTTCAATTTGATATTCTTGAATACCATATGAATTTTACTTTATTGATTACGGTTAATACCAATGGATATTCAGAGTGAAAATGAATCCAGAGATCACCCTTTTTGTAGCACCAACTGAGAGTATTTAAATATACGAAAAGCATGGAGAGAAAAAAAAACGGGAAAAGAGAAATGAATCAAGCTATTAATTACTGCCATCTATTCAAAACTCCATTCCTAATTCTTCCATTAAAAATTCATAACGTTTTTTATTACCTTTCTTCTAAGATTATGTTTAAATCAATTTAAAATAGAAAAATTACCTCTTCTGGTCTTCTAGAAGAGTTTTCCTCAAAAAAGTTGCAAACCCTGAAATCCGCTGCAATGTCATTTCCTGGGTCCCTTTTTTCCCATACGTCCGCCCAGTTCAGCTCACCTTCAGAAAGAACTTTCTTTCACCCGACCCCCGTCTCGCCCTTGGTATAAGTGGCGGTCTCTCTTGTTCTAAATTCTAATTATCATTCCAAATATCCATCCGCGTTGGCGCGCGGTTCAAAATATTTTTTTCCTCGCTTTAGGGCGGTATGTGCCCGTTTTCGAATCAAAGAAACGGGCGGTCACATAACCCTTCTTTCGAAAAAAAAGATTTTATGGATTTGATTCCATATGCCAAAAAATCTTTCACTAAAATTTATGCTCTTCTTTTTCTTGATTCTAGAACGTCGAGCAATCTTGTTCTTTCCTCTTGTCCCCTACCCTTTTCTTCTTCCTCATCTTTCTTCTTCTTTTCCTCCTTTCCCTCTTGTTTTCTTTTTTCCCTTTTTTAACATGATTCTTGTCGTTACTTATCTGTTTGTTTCATCATTTTGCCACTTATTTCATTCTTTAAATGGTCGAAACTGTGGAAATTTTACTTTCTGATTGTATTCCCACTTTCTTCTATTTGGCTTTCGCAGCAACGGAAAAAAAATATTTCAATGTGCATGGAAATTAGGAAAAAATTTCGGGCTAATAATTGACGAAACCCTAACAAACTTTTAAGTTGTTTCGTTTTTTGGCGGTGAAATTTTTATCTATCTCTCGATCTTTCCATATTCATTTTGACTCCGTTAACATCACATCAAAAACCGGGAACTTAACTTGTTTAGTGCAGAAATTACTTTTCTCCAAATTCAGTTGTAAATTATTTTCAATCAGACGTTTCAACAAAATATCTAGCTTAGTCATGTGTTCTTCAAATGTCTTAGAATACAAAGCACTCATCAATAGATAAAACATCGTTGGACATCTCTCGCCAATGATATTGTTAGACATTGTACAAGAGCAGATGCACTGTTTTTGAGTCCAAATGGCATTCTTTTGAAGACATCGAATTCTGGTGAATAAATGCATTTGTCTCATTCCAGGTGCTATCGCTATTTGCCAATACGATGCGTGAAGTCGTTGAACTCAACCACTTGATCCCGAAATTGATTAAGTTAAATCCTCTACACGCAACGGTCTGTCTCTGTACGGTAGAACTTGATTCAATGCCTTGCATCAAAACACAATTTATCTTCCCATTACTTTTTTCTACGAGCACTATCGGATTTAGATAAGAGGTTTGGACTTCATGATGATATCATCTTGACCATGGTAGCAATGAACTACCCACTTTTCCCTTTATGTTTTTCTGGAATGACATATTGGTAACCCGTGAATGGTGTTTATCTGTTAATTCATTTCGAATTGAAAATCTTTACTGGATTCTTGTTTTGAAACACCTTTTGATTCCTAAGTAACTTCAGTTAACTTTTTTTTCTGATATGCATTGAGATTATCGTTGCACAGTTCATCATCAAATGAGATTAATTCGATTGATAATATCCCACTTTTTCTTACAGATTGTTCTATTTGTTTGGCGGGATGGCGTGTCGAAACAAACCTTTCTAATTTTCCGACTCATGTCCGCGAGATGTACTTGGTCCTGTATTTCTGGGTTGGAAAACCCTCCATCAATAAATTTTTTCTATTTCTATCCTAGACGAGGTCCTGTCTTGTCTAGCATAAGTTGTTTTCTTGGAAAGTTTCGTTTTAAGTTTCTCCTGTTTCTGTTTTGCTTTTTATGTTGTTGCTTCTCATCTTGACCATTTACCGGACCATTAGATTTCCTTGCTTTCTGAAAATTTCATTATACAGAAAGTGGCATCTTTACAACCCTAGCTGCGTTTTTAAATTTTTTCAGTGGACATTGTAAGAGATTTTTAAGCAAATTTTGTCGGGGAAAGGGAAAAATGACGTATTAATACAGACAATTTCTTCATCCGGTATCGTGGATACATAATTTGAAACAAGCTAATTTCTCCGTTGCATATTCCTGCATGGACATCGTACCCTTCTTCCACGTACCATACTTACATTAACTTTAAAATTGATTTGAGTTTCGTTATTCCAATATCTCGAATAAAATTTTTTTTTGAGTTCGGGCCCTAGTTTTGGAAAATCTCCCAAACTATCTGCCCAGATTCGTCATTACCCTCAACATCTGGGTAAACGATTCTAGTTTTCTTACTGTCCGGAACACAATTTAAAGAAAAAAAATTATCTACTTCTTTCATAAATACATGGATTTTCATCTCCGCTGCACTGAAATTAGGAGTACACAGAAACATACTTGGCTGAAATACCTTCCTCCACTCGATGGTAAATTTTCTAATTGATTTTCAATTTACTACTTCATTCTTATATGCATTAATTTGATGTTGTAGAACGCCATCCTGTTCAGAAAAAAGCCTTTATTCCACTATCTAATTTATTAGCGAAACCCGAACTTGTTTAGTAACAATTTCTGGAACTTTTCTACCCTTGTTCTACCTCAATCTGCCTGTCGGATAGCGGTTATAAGATCCCATTGTGTTTCGATCCTGTTTCAAATTCTTTCTTACTTGATCCACTTTTCTTCTAATTCAAGTCCCAGCTCCGGGAATTTTTCTCTAAGTTCTCGTGTTCCTGTGCTAATTCTTGTTGAACCTCGCTCTTTAAAATTGACCTTCCACTGCTCGCTAATTCAGTAAACTGTGCTTTAAATTTTCTTCTAACTTCCTATTATTTTCTTCTAATTTCGTGTCAATCCGTGAATTTTGTTTCCCAAAGCATTTATTGCCGAGTTATTTTCCTCTAATTTGGTTTCCAAAGTAACCTTGTTCTCCTCTAGTTTAGTTTCCAATGCATTATTGCCGATTATTTTCTTCAATTTGGTTTCAAAGCAACCTTGTTCTCCTCAGTTTAGTTTCCAATGCATTTGTCAGTTATTTTCTAATTTGGTTTCAGTAACCTAATTTTATGGTTTCCTTTTTTTCCTCCTGCATGACTAACCTCCCTCTAATTGTGATAAATTGCCCCCTTAACCGTTGCATCATTGAATTAGCCCTCTGAGGTTTGTTCTTCCTCATCCTGATCTCGTGTTGGCGTTGGCTGTGATTTTGTCGGCGACGTCTCACTAGTTTCCCCCTGCCGCTCCTAGTTCTACTCCCTATCGTTTCCTCCCCGATCATCTACCTGTGCTTGTCCCCAGTTTCCCCATCGCTATCTGATTCCTCAGAGTTCCTTCCACAGTAGGTAAATTCCTAGCCACGTTATACTTATCTGCCATTTTGAATCTATTAACTGCCTAGAATCAATCAATTCTTTTTCCCAGACACCACCTCTCAAAATATTTCACAAATCCAGACCAATTTGAAACTGATAAAACTCTCATATAATAAATATCCTTTCGAAAAAAAAACACTCCTGAAATAAACACTTTTACTCAACACACTTGAACTTCAACCTGGGCAGAAATTTTAGTGAACTGGGTTCAATTGTACTAGTAATTTTAGTTACACCCAAAATTTTTGGGCTCAGTTATTCCAAATCGAGTTTGTCTAAATATCCAATAATCAGCCCACGTTAGCCCAATTCGAGCCACCGTCGTGTGCGGTACAAGCCGTAAGGCCAGCACCCGACCTGAGATCTTGGGGGGTGGCGAACACAATTCACCAGATGGTCGCCTCGCTCAGTATAGACGTCCCCGTGTGGACACAATAAATAAAAAAATTAGGGGAGGGTCTGAAGATCGTTTATGGATTGGGTGCAAAATTACAAACAACTCGGGTGAAATCATTTTCCTAAATTTAGAATATATTCTAAAAATATTGGGTGCCTTGAAAATACATACAATGGCACATAAGAAAAAAACAAATACAGAATACTCTTTACTGAAAAAAAAAACTAATAACACAAAAACAATTTCCTACTTTCATCTACACCCAATTGTTTTTAAAAAACACACTTTCAAAAATTTGAAAGAATCATAAAATATTACTTTACAAAATTTGAAAGAAAACATTGGGAAATCAAAATTAATACTTTTCCCTTAACATTACTTTTACAACAAAAAAGGGAAAATCTTTCTTTTCTAAAATCAGAAATTACTTTATTATAATTATACTCTTACAAACTTTAATCATTATATTACAATTTGATCTTGAAATCCTTTTGAAAGAAAAATTGATTCTGTTCTCAGCATTAAGTCGGGAAAAAAATGTACTTTTACTTTTCTTTTCTTTTGCGTGTAAATCTGTTACCTCCTTTTCTACGTGATAGATACAGAATGAGCTTTCTTATTAAACTGAATCACCCCCTATCCCTACAAAACAATTTATTTGGAACGACCTTTCTGTGTTTTCGGCCGCGTAGAGCAGTCCACTTTGCTTCCTTCTACACCTTTCCCGACTGCTTCGGCCTTGAAGCGTCGTGGCCTCGGTTGAGAACGCCCTTGCTCCTCAGAAATCGCCTTCTTCTTCTCGTTCAGTTTGTATTCTTGAATACTCTCTATGAATTTTACTTTATTTTCGATTACGGGTTTTAAACTGGATATTCAAGTGAAAATGAATCCAGAGATCACCCTTTAATGAGCACCAACTTTAAGAGAGTATTTAAATATACGAAAACATGTGAGAGAGAAAAAAAAACTGGAAAGAGAATAATCAAGCTATTTAAATTTCTGCCATCTATTCAAACTCCACTCTAATTCTTTCATTATAAAATTCAAAAACGTTTCTTATTTTTTTAAGATTATGTTTAAATCAATTTATAATAGAATAATTACCTCTTCTGGGCTTCTAAAGAGTTTCCTCAAAAGTGCAAATCTGAAATCCGCTCATGTCACTTCGGGAAATGTTTTCCATACGTCCGCCCAGTTCAGCTGCTACCTTCAGAAAGAACTTTTCTTTCATCCGACCTCCCGGGCTCGCCCTGGGATAAGGTGGCGGTCTCTCTTTTTCTAAATTCTAATTATCATTCCAAATATCCATCCCCGTTGGCGGCGTTCAATATTCTTTTCCCTCGCTTTCTTAGGGCGTATTGACACCTTTCGGAATCTAAGAAAACGGCGTCTAATATCGCTGAAAATATCTTATCAAAGGCATAAATGAAATATCGATATATCTACATTTGCATTTTAAAACATAAAGTACAGAAAATCAATTTTATATCTTCAACTCTGTAAGCTCACTATCCGTACGAAAGTGGAAAACATTTGGAGGCTTTGAGAAAATGGCGTTGGACGTTTCTGAAAATGCAGAAAATTGTACATTTTCCGACACTTGTAATTTTGAGCAACTTTATCAGATTCGAATAAGCCCTATACTCATTAGTGCAATAATGTAAACAAATGGCCCATAATGTATTAACGATAAAGAGAATCTCAAAAAATTACATAACAGGGAAATTACAGGGAAAAAAGTCTATTTCTTTTAAAATGTCCCAGGGGCTTGATGTAAGTACAAATTTTAAAGAATGATTTTCAAAATCCGAAACTTTTTTTGTCGAGCCCGATTGACCGGAGAGTACTCATTTTGATAAAAAATCCTACATAATTGCTTAGGAGCTAGTGGTGTTCACGAACGGACGGACGTTTTAAAAAACAATTTTTTGGTATCAGGGGACCCCAAAACATGTATTTCCGGTGAAATCTGGAAATCGATTCTTCGCAACATTGCATAAATTTCTCTATTCCACATGTATTACTGCGTATACATGTACGTAGGCCTATACAAGAAAGTAGTAATAAATTATAAATTTAATTTATTTCGACCGTTGGAATATGTTCTTGCAAAAGAAAGATGAAAATATATTGTTTTACTCAGCAACACAATTTAATTCGAGTTAAATACTATGTTTATATTTCTAAAATTCAGTTTTATTTTCAATGTTTAAGTCAAATCTTTATAAATATTTGAGGTAAATCAACTCAATATTTATCGTGCATATAACTGTGGACAATTTTACAATATCTGTTCTTTGATTTCATGATTGAATTTTTCAGTGTACTGACCGACTTTCCCGACCGTATATTTCCAAGCTGGCTTGCTTTATAACCCAGTGTTTGTTGTTCTGCTACGTTTACATTATGAAGTGAGATACTTTACACGAAAACTTATACCTATGGGTGGAACGCGTAGAAAAAATCTTTTAGTGCGCTTCTGCTAAAAGTTTGTTGATAGCTCTATGCCCACGTAAACCATCAGTAACCTGCTGGTCAACTCTCTCACCGTCGTTTAATGTCATGTCACCACACCTCTGGTGCCGCTGGCGGCATTGGAATACAGAAGGTCTTTGTGGAGGCTCGAAGCCACGCTCAAAGTAATGCTCATACCATAGAATATGTGTGTCTTTCTGAGATTCTGTATTTTACATATAAGAAATTTCAACTAGAGTCACAAAATTCAAGTGTGTTAAATTTATTTATTTATTTATTTATTTATTTTACGTCAAAAGCTTCGAGATTACCGCAAACAGTTCAATCGATCTGACTCAGGAATACAGTTGGATAAACAGTTAAAACTGCGTATGACGTGCTATCAGGAAAAAGTAAATTTTCATTTTCAAATTCTATGATCCTACACTAAGTCATATACTACTTAAAAAAGTCCCATGTAATAAATCTATTTCAAGGATAAAAAGGCAATAAATTTTGGCTCTTATCCATGTTGTCCTTCGGAATAATACTCTTGCCGCGACAACATGGAAACGATAATTTGAATAATTGTATTTCCCATGAATTCTAGAAGACGTGCACAAAAATGAAGATTTATGTCCAGAAGCTAAACAAGGGGCCATCTCAGCATTTGCTCAATGGATCAGGGAAAATGGACAAAACAACTGATCGAGATTTTAAGTCTTGTTGTATTTCAAACAAAAATGAGATAGAAATCATATGTTAACTCGCATGTGCTTGTGTTCCCAGCGACTCTGACCGGGAGGTCTTGGGGTTCGAGTCCGACGTGACGGACGTTCGACTCTATCTGCGTAGCTAGACAGATCTCAGTCACTGACTGAAGGAGAATTCTAGCGACGGCTGTTGCGATCAGTTGTTTCACTGGTGTCTCCGATAACACCACAGGCGAATGCCAGATCATGAAACCAAAGCCCTTGGCGAAGGATCGTGCAACCTTTCCCTCTTCTTCCTTGGCCTATCCTCACCCCTCACTTACACTCATTTTCATTTATAGGCACTACACCACACATGACGGGAGACCAACGGGGAGTTTACAGCCTGTCCCGGTTAGTGCGGAACCCCACTGGGGGTGATATTTACAGGGGTGTCTGCATCAAGTCGACTTAGCTTGGCGCAGATTTGACTAACCAGCAGGAGATCCTTCCACTTCCCAGATAAAACATTCACTATGCAAACGGAATAATGAATAGCTGTTGGCGGGAGGGGTATCTCAGTGCATCAACTGACGTCATTCAGTACCTCTGATCGGGAGGTCCTAGGTTCGATACCCGACAGTGAAAAGATATTCGACACCAGCTTCTCAGGTAGGTCGAATTCAGACACTGTGTGGAGGAGCATTCTGGGGCGGCGCCTCATCGGTAGTTTCCGTGGTTTCTCAATCAAATCCAGGCGAGTTTCGGGTAGTACCAATAAACGGGCCAAGACCGCGCGCGATCTTCCTTCCTCTTCTTTGTCCCTTAGCACACATTACGATTACATGCACTACACTCCACATGCCGGAGACCGGTCGAGAGCTTAGAGCTTTACCGGTTGGGGCGGTGTCCCAACGTTGGGAGATACCTGGTTGCGGCAAATCCCGCTAGCCGAGAGTAGGTCGGCGCCGGATCTTACCATCCAGCGGCGGAAGATCATATCCACAAACAAGCACTGCACTTACAGGACTAATTATCTAGTTATGCTGCCCAGAATCACTAGCAACCAACCAACCACAGGTGTTGGCGAGCTAGGAATCGTCACTCAATTGTATGTCGTTTTTCTTTACCTCCGCAAATGGCCACGCTTTTCTGAATTTTTGTACGAGAACTGATCTCCCCTGTGTGGTTCGGCCTGTGGTAGACCATTTTTAACTACATTTTGCACAAACTTTAATTGCCTAATCACCATCATTTTAAAAAAATTTTAAAGCATCAACCCTCGGGCCAACTTTCAGTGCACATGTGCTCAGGTGGCATTATACGATCGTTGCAATTTGAACAACATGCACACAAAGTTTCACACGTGACGGTCTGAACCATTCTACTTTGCAAGGTTTTAGGATCCCTAGCTCTTAAAAGTGCTACTGGCAGACCAACGACATTAGTTTGTGTTCAAAACATCGATTCAGTGTACGATTATTAAAATGTAGACCAATGACTGAAGATTTTGTGACGCAATGTATCGGACTACAAGGAGTGAGGCCAACTTTACAGCATGTGGTGTGGAACCATGTGGTGTGGAACTACCACACCTTTCTGGAGGTGTGGTAGTCAAAACCATGGGGTGACGTACCACTCCCCAGATGGGTATAACACTCCAAATAACAATAAATAGGTTATTCCGGAACCTTCAACTGCAAAGGTAATTACTCCCGTAAGTGTATTCCAGTTTGTGTTCATCTTGCATAGGCTTCCAACGCTGAAAGAGATGATTGCGGCATTCGATGTAGTTTTATGCGCGGTTCTCCAGCGCAGATCGGCTACCGAGCTTTCCATCGTATTGCAACCAATCAAATGACCGAACGCTGTTTAGACTCTGTGGGTGAAATTTGTTTTGTGGGTGAAATTTGTGGACGATAATAGAGGAGGTTCGGTTCAGTGTGGGTAGCTGCAGGCGGTCACAGGCTGTGCCAGTGAGTTGACACACAGCATTACAGGTCTGGAGGGTCGCCGCATCACATCCAGCCGAGTCAGTTGCGGTGTCAAACACACCAGAGGGACGACGAGTCGGCCACCACTCGTGGTCTACACGCCCACCGGTGTTGCGACCGGAGAGGTGGTTCAGAAGCAACTGAAGTCCAGTGCCTCCCGGGACGTTCTAGGGTTGTCACGACGGTGGAGGATGTATTGACTAGGTACTCAGATAGGGCGATTTCAGTCCTGTCTGGAGGAGAATTCTACTGGCCGCTGCTCTAATCGGTAGTTTCGTGGTTTCTCAATCAACACCAGGCGAATGCCGGACGGGCCACAGAGCGCGCGCATCTTCTTTCTTCGTCTTTGTTCTATCTCACCTTTACACACTTCACTTACATGCACTACACTCTGCACTGTCGGAGACCAGTCAGAGCTTTGAACGTATCTTCGGAGGTGGTGTCGCCTGAGTGAAATACCAGCTGGAAACCCGTTAGCCGACGGCAGGCCTGAACCGATGCGGGCTGTACCTAGCCAACAGGCCCGGACCGCGCGCGATCTGTCCTTCCTCTTCCTTGCCTGTCCTTTACTCTTCACACCACTAACATGCACTACACTACCACATATTCCGGGAGACCGGTCAGGAGCTTAGAGCTTGTCCCGGCTGGGCGGTGCCCCGCTGGTGGGAGAGTCCTGGTTAGGGGGAAACCCCACTAGCCGACGGTAGGTCGGCGCCGGAACTCGCCATCCGGCGAGTTATGATCATCGTCACCTCCCGAGGAAAACAAATACATTACACTTACGAGACTATTGACCTTAGCAGTTGACGCGCCTCAAATCACTAATCAATCAATCAACTGTTGCGCTAATGAATGTTGCAGAGACATTGCCCTGGAACCGGTGAATCTGTAATGAGGTCAGGAGGATGCGCCTGGTTATATTAACTTTCTAACAGTATAGATGGCTATAATTTTCACTTTTCTCGATAGGTCTCACGTTTCGAGACAGCGTAGGAGACAGTAGATGACGAATAGTCGAGTTTTCTACTCAAAAGGCCACTTCCACTTCAGTTGTAAAAGAGCTTCTCTCATTTTTTATTTTCATTTTCAATCCAACTCTCAAAATACTCAAAACCTTTGCTTGTAAACTTGTAAACATGCCTTCATGCAGGGTGTATCTTTCGTTTCTGCCCTGAACAGCGTATGGTCATCGTAGACAGCTTGCATGGCCGCGCCTTTCTAGGATTTCGGTATTTTGATGATAGCCAAAAGTGTGACGTTTATCTAGCGAGAAAATTGTTAGCTGTTAAAAACTTTCCTTTTTAATCAAAATTTGCAAATACATTAAAGTATTCAAAACAAATATTCACGAGCCTTTGTTCTAATGAATTCTTAAGGCATACAAAATGTTCACGTTCCATTAGATATATAAGTGCATGGATTGCACATTATCCACATCCTATTAAAGTATCAAACCAAGATATGTCAATCTTTAATAATGTTTTTCAATAAAAGAATGGAGAAAGAAGGAAATCAACATGTAGAAATAGGCTTTTAATATTTGGAATTATCAAGGTTAGGGGCAATTCTGAGCAAATTTGAAATATTAGTTTCTGGCTGGCGACACTTAAATAAAGTAAAATCCATAAACCTGAGAGTTCATTAAGAAGAGAAATAAAGCCCAAACAAAGGAACATTGCGAGTTCAGTTAAATCTATACTACTTCCATTGTCAACCGAATATTTGAACTATGGGAGATACTTACGGAATGACGTGTAGTTCCCGAGCCGAGGCAGCGTGAAGGACGTCCATAAACGTGGCATTGCCGCCGGTGGGGTGGGTGGGGCACGTTGAAAGAGACAGTGCAAGTGCGCTCATCAGCGGCGTGCATTTCATTTCCGAAGCGACGCTGCGGCCGCACCGCAGCCATGCCCAGGCAACGAAAGGAATGGAGGGGTGGGGGGTTCAGAAGCCCACGGGGGTTTCGGAGGCGATGTAGAGGGGACGAATGGGACGACGGGAGAGGAGGGAGGTGAGAGGGCGACAAAGCGGGGTAAACGCGGAAGAGAACGATTAGAGGTCAGAAATGGGTAGCGTAGGAGCAGTTGGGGATGATCGGGGCGGAGGAGACGGACGGCATGGAGCGGAGGGAGGAGGGGATAAAGGAGACAGAGTGGGCGGATAAGACGAAGGGGGCGAGAGGACCGAAGAGGGCAGGGGTGGTCAGAAGAGTGAAATCGAGCTTTGAATTTCGGGGATGGAGTGAATAAAAGACCGAGAGTGACAGTGGAACAGGAGGAGAAGTGGAGAAGGCAGAGGAAGACCAAGAAACGGAAGGGCGGTTAAGACAGAGGACGGGCGAGTGGAAGTGTCGGAGGGGCAACAAAAAACGGAGGAAAAGAAGAAGTCTGAGGGGCTGATGAAAGCTAATGGATGGCCGAAGAACACCGGTGGCCAGTGGCGGTACGTGGGAAGGAGGGGATGGACGATGGCGGACGTGGGGTATGAATGGCAGGGATGGGGGTGGGGCAAGAGGCTGAACGTCCGATAAAGCGGACCAGTTGGCAGAAAGGAGGGCGACAAAGAGGAAAGACGCAAGGGTTGAGAAGTCCGGTAGAGAAGGATGAGACCAGGGGAATGAGGGGTTACAATGGACAAGTAAGTATCGAGGAAGATGAAGAGTAAGAAGAAGGGCAGAGAGAGGTGGCGTGCCAGAGAGGGAAGGACAGCAGCGGTGGGATGTGAAGGGGGGGGTGGAGAAGGCAGAGGGAGACCGACGAAACGGAGGGCAGTTAAGACAGAGGAAGAGTGAGCGGAGGCGACAGAGACAAGAGAAGTGGTGGCGACAAGTCTGAGGGCTGTTGAAAGCAGATGGAGGCCGAAGAATGGAGTGCGGCGAAGGGGGGAATGGGGCGGAGGGGCCGAAGAGGGAGGAGGCCTGCTCCTAAGTGATTGCAGCTTTGTGGATGATCCGTGGGCTGGAATGGGGTTCTGGAGCGGCTGCTGCCTGCGCCGTCGCCCCCTCGCGGGGCGCAGCAGAACGCAGTGGAGCAATCGCAGGGGGCTCTGGAGACCACTGCCCTGCGACCTCCCGACAGCAGCCGCTGCCACTCAAACGCTTTTGCAAACGAAATCAGATTTATGACGGCTCACATTTACTGATTCTTACGTTTCTGCTGACACACTAGTTAGCATGAGAAACATTAAATGATTGCTGGATGCTATCCAATATCAGTATGCGTTTACTTGATGAAATCTTTCTCTGCGTCTTTCCTTCTTACTTGAGTTTTGAAATTCAAAATACCAACATGTTTTAAGATATTTGTCTCCAACTGTTGATCTTTCTTCACTTTGTTCTTGAGTAATGGAGCCAAAATTTCTGATTGTTAGCGTAATTATCTGTATTATATTTTAATATTTCCTGTGTGCTACTTGCTTAAATTTTTGGTTTATCACAAACTTAGGTTTAATATTATTGTCAATTTCACGAATCCCTTAAATTCGGGAAAGAGAATGTAGATATTGGTAGTTTCACTAATGTACTTGTAGATGTCCTGAAGCCATAGAAATGCATGTTTTCTAGAATTCCTTCAGAGTATCCCAGAACCAACAGGTAAGAACTGTGCCAAACAATTTGCGTCTTAAAGAAAAATCAAGGTGTTTGTGTTTGTTTCTTCAAGGTCGCTTTTCAACATCTGGGTCATATGGCGACGATTGGGATTTTTAAACTGTAGAGAGGGGAGAACACGTAAGGACAACACAAACACTCACAAATATCCACGCCTGAGGTGGGATTCAAACCCGCGACCCTTCAGCGTCAACATCCTCGGCTAACCAGGCCTGTTTAATGTGTTTGTGCGAGTCGCAAGTAAGTCAAAGCGTTTTAGTTGCTTAACTCATTAAGAATAGAATTTTTAAATGAATAATTTTTTTTTTGTATTTAGTTTAAAAATACCATTTTAAAAGATAACATTTAAAACAAAAATAATACGTCTTTAGAAAAAATATTAGAATCTTCAGAATAGATCTACAGTCAAATAAGAAAATCCTCCCCAGGAGCCGTCGTCTGTTAAACTGTCTCGAATATTATTCGGAAAAAGTCTAACCGTGAGTGACAGCTTGACGGACGAAGTTTGTTCGGTTACTATATAAGGATAATAAAAAACCTTTGTGTGATGTATTCGGTGGGAGAAAACAATCTACGCATGTATTTCTGAGTTACGGCATCGCTATTTCCTCTACCTTTCCATTCGTTATATTTCCACATACATGATTTATCAATAACCGTTTTAGCAATACTTGGTAATAAAACTATTCTCTCAGACCATCGTTACATGTACTGTATCATAGGAAAATATTTAAAGGAAATTATTGCAACTTTTATTTGAAGGTTCTTCTCATTATGTAACAACTTTTCTGATTCCTCTCGCGTAGCAAAATGAGAGGTCAAGAAAAGTCCGCAGATATTTACATTAAGTTTACTATTCAGAATCCAAACTAATGTTGTTACTAAGGCATACTTTTTCTCCCAACATTGGTAACTTTTGCAATTTTCGAAAATTCAGAGAGCTCAACAAACAGAGAGCAACGTTTGCTCTATCCCAGGAAAAAATATATAGAAAAATTTCGGAGTCAAAACAACTATTCATTGTTACAAACAGTTGTAGAGACTTTATTTAAAAATCTACTCTTTAGAGTAAATATCAATAAGGGAAAAATCGCTTTCATCAATATTTTAGTTTTGCAATGTTTTTTTTTTTCAATTTTAAAAAATACATCAAAAATTAGATATGCTAAATTTTATAAAGACATTTTTCCCTATTTACGAAAAAAAATAAAGAAACAACTTTGAGCAATTTTTTAAAAAATCCTCGGTTCTTTGCGCAAAATTATGCGAAAAGTACACATATTTTAAATAATTGAATAGAACATTATTTATAGATGACCATAGCTGTGAGCAGCAGAATTTATTCAGTAAAAATATTTATTTCCAATACTATTTTAATTGTAGGAGATATCTAAAATATTTCGAACTTTTGCAATGTTCGAAAACGCGCAGTTCCATAAATATGATACCTGTGCCAGTTTACTTTATTTCTTCTATTTCAGGGAAAAAATAATCTAAAAAGTCGTGTCCAAGTTTAGGAAAATATTGAATATGTTTTTATGGCTACAGTTATCGAACTCCCTAAAGTGAAAATAAACGTTTCAAATTTGCAAAGCCTCGAGTTCGACCAGATCGATCAGTTAATATCAATTGTTGGTAATATCAACATAGTGAACAGACTAGAAATTCTGCGAATGCCAAATTATCCAAAGAGAATATCAATGATGATTGTGATCACAATCCATATCAAGTGACGTACTTTTGGAGAGGTCTCCCACTCGGTTTTAGATGATTCTTTTTATTTCTTACCCCTCATGTCTGGAAGGAATATTTTTTAGTTGTGGGCCCATATATGAAATATTTTTTGATATGCAGCGGTTTAATTGACCCTGTGCAGCGTTGTTTTATTATTATCAGATTTCCGCAATTTTGGGGAGCAATATTACCTTCTCTATTATCACTATACAAATTAAGCTGGACTTACTTGCACATTTTTACCCTGTTAAATGAAACTAATATCAAAGTTGTCATTACTAATAAGTAGCAAGTACCTTGCAGGAAATTCACAGAAAAAAATTCAAAAATTCAATTTAAAAAATGAGGCGTTCATGTTTCATAGTCCATTGATGTGCGTTAGTTAACTATTAGTAAAAAGATGATTTTGGAAGCTGCATGTAAACGTAAGAATTTGTGTTTTGGTAAAGCTGTAAAAGAATAATTTACGAAATCGAAAATGTGGCATATTTGCAATTTTTCACAAGTAGATAAGCACTCACTCACTGTCATTACTGAAACCACACACCTCAAATCACGAAAGTAGTGCAATAGATTGAGGTATCTTACTTTTCGAGAACACATTTTGTCATTACTTTAGAAACACAAACGTTTAAGAACACTTTTAAAAAACAAAGAACACAACTACTTTTAAGAAAAAAATGTACAAAAACTATGCAAGTCGAACGGGCAAAAAAAAGTGCAAGCTAAATGTACTAATCGCGCACTTTTTCTTGGTACTCCACAGCGGGGGGTGCGGAGAGAGGCGGGTTCAGTCTACGTCACGGCAGTGCAGGGCTATCACCTTTATTGACAGAAAACTCGGCGTAATAACCTGTCTTGGACTAGATAGCTATGAGAAAGTATGGAAGAATTTTTTTAAATTCTGAAGACACAATTAATAAATATAAAAATAATTGAGTAACAAGAAGGAACACGGTACGCACAGGTCGATATAAAGAGAGACCGTAAACTAGGAAGTCCATATTGGAAAGGAAGGAGGTGGGCAGCACTGCAATCTGAGCCGTGACGTTCCGAGTGGAGCTCATATTTTGTACCGGGCCGTGCTATGCTGGGCTGAGCGAGGACTAGGGAGCTCGAGGATCAAGAAAAAGTGCGAGCATAGTAAGGGTTTCGTCGTGTTCCAAAGCTAGAGATGACAACCTAAAAATTAATTCCGTGACAAGGTCAGTCCAAGCAAAAGCAACTGAGTCACGTCCGCTTGGGCGCACGTCACTCTGCAACGCGTCAGAGAGTCACGTACACAAAGCACCCATTCTAACATCACACCATGTGACTTCAATTCCACACTCCTCGTTTATTACTCTGGGCCAAGCAGGAAGAGGAAGCAACGCTCAACACGAAGTACTTGGTTTACATGTCCAATGATGCGTAGAGTGTAATATGAACGCGCTCGTTTTCTTCAACTTCGGAATCGCTATTCCGTCTCTTTTACATCAACAATGACCGGCTGACTTTTGCTCAAAGCTACATTATTTTATTGCAGCTTCTGTAGATATTATATTATCTTTTAAAGATATTATTGAAATAAAGGCAAGTAAATTATTTTCTTGATCTATTCATGTGGCTGGTCATAAGTTGGATCTAATACAATTTATTATACCTAGAATTTATATTATTTTAAACAATAATTTTGAACAATTGAACATCGAAATTAAAAAGAAAAGGATTTTTACCTTTATAAATGGCATAGGAACCCATTAGCTTATCTTTTTTTATGAATTTTAGTGTATGATGCCCGAGAAACTTTGAATTTTTAAGTAATAGTTTAATTCTATTAAATGGCCGCTGACTCAACACTGACTGACCGCAAGGGCGTAGAGTTCGAGGACCACCGGTTTCACGATTTTCGACATTAGCAATACACAGAGGTGGTTTCGTACGTTTCCGGCGTTGCCAAGACATCACTCATCAGGGACAAAACTTTCTGAGCAGTTTACAGTCTTTCCATTAATTGTTGTAACGTCATAAGTTTGCAGCAGACATCCCACTCGGCTTTATTTACTTATTTATTTTACATCAAAAATAGTTAAAAACTGGTTGTGAAGTGCTATGGGGAGAACTAAACTCTGTGCACGTTTTGAAAACTCTGTGATCCCTACCCTGAACCATATATTTCTTGACATTTGAATACAGAAAGAAATGAGCGTTTTTTGCGAGGTTTGTTTACAAAAGTAATCGCTCCGATGTAATAAACTCCATTTTCAAGGGTAAATCAGCAACAAATTTGGGCTCTTATCCCTCATCATGCCTTTCGTCAAGGAATAATACGTTCTGCCGCGACAATATGGAGAACGATAATTTGAATAACTATATTTCCCAATGAATTCTAGAAGAAGTGTACAGATACTGATGTTACATTTAATTCCAGAAGCGAATCAAGAGGCCATTTCAGCATTTACTTAAAGGATCAGGAGAAACGACGAAAAACCTGATCGAGATGGAGGAGCTTTGAGGGTTTGGTTTGGTTTGGTTTCTTCGTGTTTCCGGGCGCGTCAACTGCTTTGGTCATTAGTCCCGTTAGCGTATTGCATGTTTATTTCTCGGGAGATGGCGGTGGTCTTCCCCACCTGGATGGCGAGATCCGGCGCCGACCTACCGTCGGCTAGTGGGGTTTCCCCCTAACCTGGACTCTCCCACCAGGGGGGCACCGCCCCAGCCGGGACAAGCTTTAAGCTCCCGACCGGTCTCCCGGAATATGTAGTAGTGTAGTGCATGTTAGTGTAAGTGTGTGTGTAAGGGGAGAGGATAGGACAAGGAAGAGGAAGGACAGATCGCGCGCGGTCCGTGGCCCGTTTGTTAGGGTACTGCTCCGGCATTCGCCTGGTGTTGATCGGAGAATCCACGGAAAACTACCGATCAGAGCAGCCGGCCGCTAGAAAGGTTTGAGGGCGTTGTAAGAGATTTACCGGAGTTGGATGCGCTGTGTGACATCTCATGGTGTTTAGCTTCTTCACGGCCCGCCGCTTACTACTCAGATTGCAAAACATGTTGCAAAGGACTATGGCTTTAAGGAGTTGTTCTGTTCATTCTACAGAACAGATTGGGAATCCAGCTGAAGAAAAGCCTTCAGGGAAGAAAAGTTTCAAACGAGTGTGAGATGAAAGAAAAAGTTTTTGACCATTTTGCGAACAAGAATTCGGAGTACGTTTTGCAAATACTGAGAACCGTTAATCACTGATATGAAAAGAGGGACTGCGTAAAGGATGATTAGGTTGAAAAGTTACGTGACATTTTTCTTGCTATCAAAAATAAAAGTTAGATTTTTAGAACCTATCACGTAGTTAGGGTCGAATTCAGCCACTTTCTGGAGGAGAATTCTAGCAGCCGACTCCTCTGATCGGTAGAATCCTGTAGCTTCTCCTATCATCACCAGCCGAATGCCGGAGCAGCACCCTAACAAACGGGTCACGAACCGCGCGTGATCTTTCCTTCATCCTTGCCCCTTCCACACTACTTACTTGCAATCACTCACACTTACAAGTATTACTACACTGCCACATACGTTGAGATATTCGTCCAGGGCGCTGCCCCTTTGGTGGGGGATACCTTGCTAGGGAAAATCCCGCAATCCAACGTATAGATTGTTGCCCGATCTCCCCATTCAGTGAGGGAAGAACACCGCCATCTACCCTTGATTAAAAGACGTACTACCCTTTCGGTACTAATGACCACTGCAGTTGACGCTCCTGGAAACACGAAACAATCAACACCGTAGTTGTAGCTATTAACATACTTAGAAATGTTATGAGTGTTATTACTACCGAGGCCAAAAGTTAAAAATCGGGGCGGAGCGTAGCGGATCCTCGATTTTTAATTTGGATGGGGCAGTAATAACACTGTAACATTTCGCAGTATGTTCAGCATTTTATCGGTTACCTTGAAATCTCACGAATTATGCGAAAATGTACATAACTGCGATAGTAAACACATGAATTCTGTTGCTGCGGCACGTTAGTACGATATTGTAGGGTGTTGCTTGCGATATATCTATATAAACAATATTCAAATTACGTAGTTTGAGAAAATTGGCTGCAAATAATTCTCCTGGAACTAAAGACACCTAAAGAAATAACGTTCGGTTATGAAATTACCGCGTTGATTTCCAGTGGCGACACATTTACATCGTTAATAAATACGATTGCCGGAGTAGTTTCATTTGACGGAATGTGAGGAAAATGCGGTTAATTTACCTAATATACATTTTCCTAATTGTACTATTAATAATATTACAATTAAGAATAATTATTCCCCAAATCAATATGAATTACTTCTGAATTATTTGAATCTGATTTGTTTTGTATGCCATATTTCTTCCTTAACAAACATTTGTTTTGCAATGAATCGATGGGTGTTTACGTTGCTAAGGATGTTAAAACCCGTTGCTATGGATGTTATATTTCTTAACATACAGGTAGATACAAGTGCACTTAACAAACCTGCAGGGTTGCATGTTAATTGTGGTTAAAGACGCATGTGACCGATAAAATAACAAATAAAAGAGCAGCGAGATTTGTTGGAAACATCTCATAACTAGAAATTCCAGCGCTCGTGTTACCTTTATTATGATGGAATTTTCTGAACATCACGACAAATATCTTTTATGCATTGGTAAATACAATTATGAGGTAATTGAGGGTAAGAGAGGCAGTGGAAAATCTCCAAGGAAATCTCAATTACGCTGTGTCCGATCGTCCTGAATTTTAATCCCGTTTCACAGAGGTGGAAAGCTAGCTGTCTGACCAAATCAAAAGTTGTCCTAGCTCCCGTGTGATAGAAACCATTTGCATATGCAAACTAGCTCTAGATTGCATATTATAGTATTATTCTCTCCAATCCCAATCGATTTCCCGGGATAATCTGGAGGGTTCCCAGAAGGATCTCGGTTTTTACTGATTTTAAATATTTTCCTCCTAACGGCCGCTGCTGAGTTTTGGTCACCTAAAGATGTCTCTGGAATTCACTCCTCCAATTAATAAGCGCCAATTTCAACTTGAAGACTGATATATTTCAGAACCTGAACACATTAGTTTGACTATCAGCAATTCCCCTTTCCAATTATTCGGATTTTAAGTTCTAACAACTTGATCTATCGATAATAAACTTACTAAAACTTTCCTCGTTATATCACCAACCTACTTAAAAACACAGGCTTCCTAAAAACGACTTCTTTGAATAACTTTTCATAATTTAACAAATATATCCACTTGTATGCACAGCGTCAAAGTGTTTCACTATGTCTCCTCTAACAAGCTATTGGTGGCTGTATTAACCTATTCCACGAATTTTTCAAACATCATGGATTGATTGACTGATTTTTTCGTGTTTCCGGGCGCGTCAACTACTTTGGTCATTAGTCCCGTTAGTGTAGTGCATGTTTTTTTCTCGGGAGATGGCGGTGATCTTCCCCCGCTGGATGGGGAGATCCGGCGGCGATCTACCGTCGGCTAGTGGGGTTTTCCCCTAACCAGGACTCTCCCGCCAGCGAGGCACCGCCCCAGCCGGGACAAGCTCTAAGCTCCCGACCGGTCTCCCGGAATATGTGGTAGTGTAGTGCATGTTAGTGTAAGTGTGTGTGTAAGGGGAGAGGATAGGACAAGGAAAAGAATGGACAGATCGCGTTGATCGGACAGATCGTTGTTAGGGTACTGTTCCGGCATTCGTTTTGTGTTGATCGGAGAAACCACGGAAAACTATCGATCAGAGCAACCGGCCGCTAGAATTCTCCTCCAGACAGCGGTTGACTTCGACCTAGCTGAAAAGCTACTGTAGAAAATCCTGCCGCCGTCAGGACTCGAACCCAGGACCTCCCGCTCAGAGGCGCTGCAGTGGCATTAGTTGATGCAATGAGCTACCGCTCCCGGTGTCATTATGGATGTTTCAAAGGTAAGTATAGGACTTGATACGGCGTGATATAACAGACAGTAATGACGACGGTACTATTATACACTCTGTTTCTGTCGCATCTGGCGAAATGAGAGCTAAGGGCAACATCGTAGCATTTGAGTAGTCATGGGGCACAAGGCGCGGGCCGGCGCGTGGGAGGGGCGGTCCAGGCAGCGGGCTGAAGGTGCAACCGGAGCAGCGCCCACGATTTTGGGAAATCTATAGGAGCGGAAAATTTGGGAATAGAGCACTTAATTAGCATTTAATTATTTTTATATAGTTTGGTAGAGATACGTTTTGGGCGCTGCTAACGTTTGTCTAAAGCTAGCAGCGCCCACGATTTTGGGAAATCTATAGGAGCGGAAAATTCGGGAATAGAGCACTTAATTAGCATTTAATTAGCCGTTAACTTTTTATATAGTTTGGTAGAGATACGTTTTGGGCGCGGCTAACGTTTGTCTAAAGCTAGCAGCGCCCACGATTTTGGGAAAACTAAAGGCGCGAAAAATTCGGGAATAGAGCACTTAATTATCATTTAATTAGCCGTTAATTTTTTATATAGTTTGGTAGAGATACGTTTTGGGCGCTGCTAACGTTTGTCTAAAGCTAGATGCGCCCACGATTTTGGGAAAACTATAGGAGCGGAAAATTCGGGAATAGAGCACTTAATTAGCATTTAATTAGCCGTTAATTTTTTATATAGTTTGGTAGAGATACGTTTTGGGCGCTGCTAACGTTTGTCTAAAGCTAGCAGCGCCCACGATTTTGGGAAAAATATAGGCGCGGAAAATTCGGGAATAGAGCACTTAATTAGCATTTAATTAGCCGTTAATTTTTTATATAGTTTGGTAGAGATACGTTTTGGGCGCTGCTAACGTTTGTCTAAAGCTAGCAGCGCCCACGATTTTGGGAAAACTATAGGAGCGGAAAATTCGGGAATAGAGCACTTAATTAGCATTTAATTAGCCGTTAATTTTTTATATAGTTTGGTAGAGATACGTTTTGGGCGCTGCTAACGTTTGTCTAAAGCTAGCAGCGCCCACGATTTTGGGAAAACTATAGGAGCGGAAAATTCGGGAATAGAGCACTTAATTAGCATTTAATTAGCCGTTAATTTTTTATATAGTTTGGTAGAGATACGTTTTGGGCGCTGCTAACGTTTGTCTAAAGCTAGCAGCGCCCACGATTTTGGGAAAACTATAGGAGCGGAAAATTCGGGAATAGAGCACTTAATTAGCATTTAATTAGCCGTTAATTTTTTATATAGTTTGGTAGAGATACGTTTTGGCGCTGCTAACTTTTGTCTAAAGCTAGCAGCGCCCACGATTTTGGGAAAACTAAAGGCGCGAAAAATTCGGGAATATAGCACTTAATTAGAATTTAATTATCCGTTAATTTTGGATATAGTTTGGTAGAGATTCGTTTTTGGGCGCTGCTAACTTTAGATGGCTATCCGGAGCGGTCGCTTCGAGGGCGCAGGCTTGCGGGGCGTGTCTGGGCACATCCGGCGGTCAGCTAGCGCAGAATGATGAGTGAGGACAGATCGTCTGCAGCTGGTCGACGGGCCCCATTTTGCGACCGGCCCAAAACTCTGTAATGAGGAGACGCGGTCCGCGGATCTTCAGCGTGGGAGGTCTGTCACGTGACTCCTCGCTATAGACGCTGGTGGAGTGTTGGCGATTGGCATTCGAGTTTGGGCCGAATCGCGGTGCGGAGGCACTTGCTGATCCGTGAGGGAGTGATCGCAGGTTTGCGAGGGTGGTCACAGGATATGCCGGGAGCGGTGCTACAAGTTAGCAGCTGGGTTACGCTGGGTCAGGCTGGGGCGGCTTGCCTCAGGAATGGGAGTGCTGTGGAGTGCAGCGGTAGTTTCCGAAGGAGTATGTCAATATTGTAATATATACTCGTTGTAAATACATCTGTACAAAAGAAACTCCGTGTCTGTGTTGTTTTTCACATCACGAGGACGTCACATAAGATGAATGATATTTCAAGTGGGGAGGAGGTAACTGGAGGAGTCTTTCGTTAGTTGCCTTCTAGAGGCAGACGAACCTTCACACTTCTCTAGCAAAGGACGTGGAGTAGACTACCGCCTTCAGCTTGAATCAAGTAATAAGGAAAACTAGTTACACGGCAACAAGCGCAGCTGCAAGCGCTGTCGTCGCTTCTAAAAGCAGAGTATCAAAGGCCTACCGACATTGAATACTTTTATACAACATTTTGGTTATGTCTATACTTATAAATAAAAATACGACGCCAGTTTAAGTGCTAATGATGTAAAAGTATTTTACATTCGTAATTTTTTTCTTGTAGCTACAAGAACGAAACATTTTCACAAATCAAAAATGAAACATTTCTATCACATGCAGGCATTTCAATGATTTAAGTTACCTTCCTCGGACCTTTCCCGTTCATATCTTAAATCTGTTCATTCGATTCATGTTTATAATTAATAAACAATTATTAATTATAATTAACAATATTTCTATCGTAATCGTAATTAGAAAAATTGGTAACAATTTTCTCTACATTAGGCCGAGAATGTGTACAAACTTGATCGAATATTATTACACTCGTCCAGACGCTGTGTAAACTCCATGTTTCTGGGGTGGCTGGATAAGCAATGAATCGAGAGGATTCGACTTGGATCGTCGTCTACCATGGCATTTTGTGCGAATGTTCACTGGATCTTTCAGCTAGATCTCTGTAACGCACGTGGCGGTGTAACCCTTAATTATTACAGATTCTCCAATTCGGAACAAAATGATGTATCTTTGTAAAAATTATTGTAATTATGTATTATTCGTATAAAATTATAAGTATTGTAAGTATTTTTGTATCTCGATTTAATTAGTTGAAAAAGTAGATAGATGAAAATATCTACAAAAATATCATTGAAAAATATATAAACAGTGTATTTCTAAGTACATTTGTTACAAAAGGAAAGGAGATTATTTTAATTGTCCAATGTTTATGATTCCATTTTATATAACTAAATATGACACAGAAATATTATTTTAATGAGCATCTAATTACATTTTACAATAACTGAAATGCGCTATGTTCTATTACAGTATAGTCCAATTGCACGGCCTTATTTTCCACCAATTCCATGATACAGTAATGCTAAAAACGACTCGGAGCAGATCTGTAGACAACGTCAACAGTACTAATAGATTTAGTGGTTGTTGACACCTGATGACGTCACAAACAACTCTTTAGGCCCTGTATTACATTTCCGTCCATAAAAACATTATTCGCCTGATATTATCCAGGCTATCGTTGGCGAGCCTCGTCTCTCTCGTGGCGGTTGACATTACGGTGAACATATTGCGGCCTTCCTCCGAGTCTAGATCATGGGCTCAGATCATTAGAACACACATCATAGGCTCAGATCATTTTGAAGTGACGATCGTGACGATAACGGTATGTGTATTGTAGTTGTTTACAAATAAATAGACAAATAAATATTTAAATGAATAAATAATATAAACGAATCCAAGAAGAGAACGCGTGAAAATGTGTGGAACTGTACGTCATGTAGGGCAGCGCCAGTACGTACCCTAGGATACGCGCCTCACGAGGCGCTAACGGGCCCCATAGGGCATGCATGCAAACACACGGGCAAGCAAGCATGGGAGTTGCTGGGGCAGCATTTACAACGATAGTACAAGCTCTCGACGGCACAGCGAGTGGGGGTGACGCTGCCCAGCCACCGCCACCTCTACCTCCACTTCCACGGCCCCCGCCCCCGCCCCCGCCACCGCCACCGCCCCCGCCCCCGCCCCCGCCCCCGCCCCGCCCCGCCCCGCCCCGCCCCGCCACCGCCACCGCCACCGCCACCGCCACCGCCACCAGCCACGCCACCGCCACCGCCACCGCCACCGCCACCGCCACTGCCACCGCCACCGCCACCTTCAGCCCCACCAACACCAACACCAACACCACCACCGCCACCGCCACCTGCACCGACACCTGCACCGACACCACTACCGCCACCGCCACCTTCATCCCCACCAGCACCAACACCACCACCGCCACCACCACCTGCACCGACACCACTACCGCCACCGCCACCTACACCCCACCAAAACCAACACCACCACCGCCACCACCACCGACACCACTACCGCCACCGCCACCTACACCCCCACCAAAACCAACACCACCACCGCCACCACTACCACCACTGCCACCGCCACCTACACCCCCACCAACACCACTACCGCCACCGCCACCTACAACCCACCAACACCAACACCGCCACCGCCACCGCCGCTGGCACCACCACTGCAGGCACCACCCCCGCCGCTACCGTCACCGCCACCGCCCCCCCGCCACCCCCCACCACCGCCGCAACCGCCGCCGGCGACACAAGCACCGAGGCAGGCAGGCAGACAGGCAGGCGCTGAAGCTGACGCGGCGGCGCCGAAGTGCTGTGGGCGAGGAGGAGGGAGGCGGGGAGGGGGCGAGATTGCGCGCGGCAGGCGCCTATTAATCACATTCGCCTCGTTAGCCCAAACGTCCTGGCGGGCGGCCTACGCGGAAATTAAGCCAAGACGAACCGCCCGGATTCCGAGTTCCACCCCCACCCCCCATCCCATCCCATCCCCACTGCCCCCCCACCCCACCCTGCCTGCTGCCCGTACGTACACGCCTTGCTGACACAGTAACTCATGCACCGGCTCGGAGCCCTGCTTTTTATTTAGAGCCTCGTCGCTTTCAAGAACGACAGATTAAAATAACGACTCCCATGATGGATGTCCAGCCTGGAAATGTAGGTCGCCAGGTCGTCGCAGTTAATGTCGACAACTACATTCACTATCTAAATGACGCAATCTATATATCTCTCTATTTAATCTAACATTTGCACTTTCGTTTCCTGTAATCAGAAAATGATGTGGGCCTTATTGTAAGTTTCAATGGTTGTGTCAGATTAAACCATATTCAATGTGAAGCACTACACACGCTCGATTCAGGAGCAAATTGTTTGTACTCGCCGAAGGAAAATAGTTAAGGAAAAACACCATGTCGTTCAAACGAATTTAAAAAGCTATAAAGTAATAATAACCGTGAGGTCTAGAAATTCATATAATTAACTAAGTGATCATAATACTCGTATACACATATACATTACATCTCTATACGTATGATCTACGATCTATAGTTCTCATTTAATTATAATTTTGTAAGTCTATTTAAGTGAATTGTTATATAACTTATAACACCATTCTAAGATATGTATACAACTACTTGTTGCTGCCACCGTTAATTAATAAAATAAATAAATTCATTGAAGCTGACTTTGGTGAACTGTTGAGGGAGATCACCAAATATGATTTAAATATGACACAGGGTCGAATATGTTACATTCAAAACTCAAGTGTTACTATTATTTTGTTATTATTATTATTATTATTATTATTATTATTATTATTATTATTTGAAGAAAAGCTAGTAAATTTAGCTGACTGACAAATGGGAGGTGAAAAGCAGAATAATATTTAAAACATTCGTCTTCGAGTCGAGTAATGCTAATTAAAGAAAATACTTCAATTTACTCTACTGTAATCAGTCTTCTTCAACAGTCATATCAAAAAGCCTAGTGGAATTTCGCAGAGACGAATTTCTGTTAATGAGAGGAAAGAGTTTGGATATTGGCTTTGGTTTTAGTTACCATGTATTGCTTCTAAGTAAGACTTTTGTGTAGTACCACACCCAGATATTTTATTGACATGTAATTAGGGAGCCAGGAGACCGAGATAATATTAATTTGTAGAGGTGGGGGAGTGGGGGGCCAACAAAGAGAAAATACTTTTGCTTGAGATTTTTCGGGGTTCAATTCGGTACGCAACTTTTTCGTCCACGCGTAGTCATATAAATAGGATTGAATAGAATCTTGAGCTAAAAAAATTTTTTGATGTGATTTGATGTGATTTGATGTGAAAATTGCAGAAAAATTTCTAACAGTGAAATTCCTTTCTTAATTCAGAAGAGAATACAGTATTGTTTATTTTGTCAGGGACAAAGAGATAATGATGACTTACGCAGCTGTAATGGATAAAATATTTTATCGATTACATGAAAAGATGTAAGAAAACAGTGTTTTGTTTACATAGACTCTTACAAAGTCGAAGGGCATGTTTTCGAAGGCCGGAAATATTACAGTGACCATAATGTGCTTGAAGCATGTAAACGATTCCACGCCAAAGAACCGACAAAATCAAATCCTTCGATAACTCCCTCCAAAATCACAAAGCATACGTGTTCACCCAGGTAACATAACAAATTATGGAAAAATGTGACTGGCATCTTTGTAGGATAATGTTTGGACTATGGGAGTCTAAACAGGCGAAGTTTCGCCAACGGTCGAGAAAACATTTTCAGCAGTGAAGCCCATCTGTCGATTTATCTGCGTGCTAAAGCAAAGAAGTCAGGCGAAACATGTTTGGAAATATAATATAGCTGTGCGCGCTACCTACCGTAAACAAACGTTCTCATTTTATTTGGGTGCACCACTCATTGACAGTAGAAATAGATTTCTTTTCTATACATATTCTGCTAAGGGAAGCTTGTGATTTTGTTCAATTTATAATACTCTATCGACAAAAATTGCACCCATTTTACACACAATTTTGGAAATGACACAAGGGTTTCATGTAAAGTTCCTCTTAATAATCTCCGGAAAAGCACAACTATATCTTAACTTTGACCCAAATTTCAGCTCAAAAGCATATAATTTGAGAGAGTTATACGTAACACATACTTCCATCCATAGATACAGATTGAGATATGTATCTATTATGATATAATATAGAGAGGAAAAATACAAATTGGAGATGAAGGACCAAAACGTTTAACGTAGATGAAAGCTATGCAAATGTGTATGAAAAACATCTTCGGTTCCGTCTTGTTGGGGCACAAAAAAGCAAAAATTGTTGCAAAAGGCGGTCTCTGAAAAAAGGGCTTATACGTAACTTACATGTTTTGAAATAATGAGATTTGAATAATTTTCATCCTTACATGTTTTATAGGACAAAATATTATGAATTCAAGCTTCTACAAAAATGTGTAGAAAAAATGCTCTGGGTTTGAAATATTGAAATGTATATTGCATATTTTTACAAACCAATAAAGAAATATGAGAAATTAATATGAAGATCATACGGCCTTTTTTATGGAGATGAGAGCCAACCAAATATTCAATACACCCTTTTTATTCGTGAATGGTCTTGTTTCCTGCAATAATGAAAGACAATACTGTATCTTACAAAATAAAAGGTTTTCTTAAAAAAATAATAGAATGAAAGTAAATTTATAACAGTTTCAAAGGCTTCTCAACAAATTAATATTTTTTTTATTTGAGATTGGTAATGACCATGTTGATAAAGGATTAAAAGCATGAAATAAAAAGAAACATATTTTAACTCTGTATCGCCATATATTTTTTTTTATTTTAATCACAACAACTACGTGATAAGTAGATGGACTTCTACACTGCATGAGTCCAGAAAGACAAAAATCTTGCTGCAGTTTGGGACTCCTACAAAAATGATACTATAGCATCCCTTGAGTTTCAGGAGATATTTTCTGTAAATATTCATCTCTACAGCAATTTTAAACGATTGTGGCTTGTCGGTATTTTTCTTCATCGTAATTAGTCGTATAGGACTCACCTGAATATTGTGACACACCGAACAGTGACATCAACAATACCGAACATTAGAAAATGTATTTTTGGTAGGTAATGTGTCAGGAAAAATCATATGCAAGCAGTAATACAGACGTGAATCTTAAAGAGAAACCGAGAAACAAGGCGTAAATATTTACGTTATCCATTTATCTGGAATCTGCAGTTTAGTGAAAGGTGCAATATACGGACGTTTTCTTGAGCCCCGGAATACCTTTACTAACGTTAGTTGAATTCCGAATAAATGTTAGCGCCGACCGGTGTTAACAAAATCTAATCGGAAATGTTTGCTCGCGTATAATAGAAGCGGTTCTCGCATCTAGGGAAAAGAGGGAGCAAGGAAAACGTAGGCGGATCGTAATTTCTAGAAAAACAACCAATACACGTTCTACAATACATCTAAATGATTATCCTTTCTTCCGAAGGAAATGGGTTGCGTGAGTCCAGGTGTTTTCAAAAAATAATATCTCGATATGTAAACGAAAAACAGCAGTTGCGCGTTTACATGTCTAAAAGATTTTATAATATCTTTTAGATATTATAAAAAAGTTTACAAATTTCAAAACGTTTACGTATAAACTAATAGAAACAATGAATTTTTTCATAATTTTTAAATTAATTCCCAAATATTTCTCTTCTTTTAATGATTCCTCTTAATCCTTTAAATATTTCTTTATAGACATGAACAATTTCGTTTTTTCGAGTCAATCGATTTTAAGTAGTATAGCACTAGTACCTCGACTATCTCAGAAAAAATCATACTTTGAACATTGTCGTGCCCGCCCGCACGCATTTGAAGGAGCCGCCGCCGAGTGACGTCAGCGGGGCGTTACAGCCCCTGGCGGGAGAGGAAGGCGACCGGTGCGAGCCAGCCTGGACTGTCCGCGCGCGGCCGTCACGCCCGAGCAAGCGGGTAGGGACTCGCCACCGCCCCTACTCCGCAGCTAGTCGGCGGGTCGCTAGCCCTAGCCGCTACAAGAGGGCTCCGACCCGACGCCAGGGCAGATAGCGAGCGACGGTGTTAGTGACTGGATCCTTCCGAGCGACTTGGAGAGTGAAGAGTGGATATCAGCTACGACGACGACCTGTGCAACGAAAGTGGAACTCTCTTGTGGATATTTGACGACTCGGCTGATTTTGGGACTTCTGGACAACGATAACACTGCTTCGCTTTTGGTACATTCTTCTGGTGATGCGGTACTTCGGCAATTCTACCTGGTCTTGAATAAAAATTGTTTTATGAATTCTTGCCTTTTGATTGGATACTACATATATAAATTCCCTTTACTACGATTGTTAAAATCAACTTTTTAATTTTATTGTACACGGTTTCCAAATAGCAGCCTATTTTGTTTTAAACCGTGCCCCAATTTTTCGCGCTTGTACACATTCACTCTTTCGTAAATTACTCAGCGTTATGTTACAGTAGATTTTTAAACTGAAATGCTTTGGATTCAGTAAACTCTGGCCTACAAATAAAAGTTATATTTATCTACCTAATACATGTTTCATTTGGGTAACAACCAATTTTACAACCAAAACTATTGAACGCGAGTGAACAAATTTCAAATTTTAGGGAGTAATTTTTGAAAGAAGGAATAGAACCTCACCCTTAATTTTTTGTGTTTAAACATACTTCACCTAAAATATTAATGATAAGTATCGTGCCACTTAAGGGAAAATAGAACAATTTTGCAGTCAAAAAATAGTTTTTAAATGCTTTATTTTACATAAATCTCCATAATTTTCAGTTTAAATTGGCAATTGAAATTTGTTGATAACATTCTTACAAGTATTTTATGTATTATTTACATGTGAAGTCCTCCTTTCATTGGGCATAGCTGCTGGCTTCAATACATTTAAACTGTTACATAATGCAGCGCATAAATTCTGAACGACTTAGACATGTAGAAAGTAAATTGAAAACTTTAGGCTGTGAAGGTAAAGAACATAATGTCTCAAAACGAAGAAGTTATTGCAAAATTATTATTCTCATGAGGCAAGTTATGAAACTGGCATGAGGGTTGCGGATTATGAGGGTTGCATCGGTAACATAATTCCCGGAACTTGATATTCTAGATACTAAATTGTCTTTTACTCAGCTTACTATTGTAGTGGGAAATCTAAATTTCCAAGGGCTGTTAATAAAGATTTATTGCATTTACTGAAATCATTTCTTTTGGGAACTTTATTTACTAGAAAACGGGCAAAAAATGCCATTATGAGAAAATATTTTTATATACAAAAATATTTTCCTAATTCGTTGTTTCACTGTTATTACTAGTGTAATATCGTAAAGTAGTAAGCATTTCATAAGCCTAAATTAAACAGATTCTGTGATTTTGACTCAATTAACATTGAAAGCATAGGGCATTCCATATCCCCTTAATATTTACAACCTCCTAAAAACAGGAAATTCAGATTTTTTCCAAATTTTCAACTGTAATATATGTTAGGGGACCGGTTAAATGTTGCGTACGTATACAATCGGTAAGTTACCAAACTGTAGCATAGTACACTTCAATTTCGAGAATGAACTCAAAAAGTATGTTTCAAAAATTGTAAAGGATATAAGATAATATGGTGGTGAAAAGTGTCCCCAAACCAAATCGATAATCGTGATGCTTATATGAAAGAGAATACAAAATGTCGTAACGTAAATGTCGTAGAGACGGGGAAAATAGTTGAATTTGAAAGAATTTTTCTCAACCGATTATAACGCCAAAGTCACAGAAAAAGTAATGTTTTAAATTGATTTTCGACGTGAAAAGTTGGACTATAGTCTCAGAGGTTTTCCTAGAATGTGCCTTACAACATTCTATAACATATTTTTTCAAATTTTTAAACAATGTTGACGTTAGTAAAAAAATTTAAACCAATTTTATCAATTTAAAAATTTGAAATTCGTGCCAAAATATGATTGAAAACAATTAAAATTTGATATTATTGTTTTTAACATAAATCAAATTACTCTGTTGTAGATTTATTAATAATTGACAATTAGACACTCATAAACTATTAATCATTGTCTTTTTCAATAACTGGGATTAGGTGTTTGTTTATAAACAGTCTACTCGAAATTTTTGTTTTTTAAAAATTTCTATTTTAAAATTTCAGTTTAATAATTTTTGTCAATTAACAAGAGTGTGCCAAATAATAAATGATCGCAACTACGTGGGAGCAGCATCCCAAGGTGCCACTTCCGTTCCCACGCAATGATATGGTTTCACTCCTGATATGCCGATTTTGGAAGGTGATGGGTGGGCTCCTCCGGTGCACCATTTTTGCTCGTTCTGCGCAGCACCAGTTTCCGTCACGAACCATGTGACCACTTCATTTGAAAATCGAAACCAGAGGTCGGCGGCCATGTTGCATGGAGAGCAAGAAGTGTTGACAAACATGTTGTAAATGGCATAAAGTAACGATTTTCAACGGTGACCAACCAAGAATAAAACTATGAAGTGACGTTGAAATAAAGCGTTGAAAGCGGAAAAGAAACCGTTGAAATAAAAAATGAAATATTTAAACTGGTGGTACTTCCAAATCACATACTTTCTCACATTGATTCTAAATGCTATGCAATATTATACTACCTCATAAACCAACAAAAATGTTTTCAATGACAATTTTTTTTCCGCTCCGAACCCCATTTGAGATCCTCAGATTTAACTTGTCGGCACTCATACACTACGCCATACAAGAGCCGTTTTAATCGAACTCTGGCAGAAGATAAAAAGGTAAATGCTTGATTCATGTCAAAAAACATCAACAATCAAAATATTCGTTAGTAACTTCCAAAACATCCAGTCCGTTCAATATCAATTTTGGAGAAAATCTGCTCAACAGTTTAGGAGCTACACTTGTCCCCAGACGGATTGATAGTTGTTACGTTGATAAGTTGATTGATTAACAGTGATTCTGGGCGCGCCAACGCCTAAGATCATGTTCTTTCAGTGTTGTAAATGTTTTTGTTCAGGAAGTATCGGTGATCTTCCCGCCCTAGATGGCTAAAACTGGAGACGACCTACAGTCGGCTAGCGGGATTTTCTTTAACCAGGTGCCTTCCGCCAAAGGGGTAAGGGGCCAGGTGTCCAGCTGGGACAAGCTCTAAGACCCCGACCGGTCTCCCGGCATGTGTGGTAGTGTGGTGCATGTAAGTGTATGTAAAGAGTAGGATAGGATAAGGAATGGGAAGAAACGATCGCATGCGGTCCGTTTGGTAAGGTACTGCCCTGCCATTCATCAGGTGTTGATCAGAGAAACCACGGACAGCAGTTTCCTTGGGATCGAAGCAGCCAGCCGGTAGAATGAAGGAAAGTCCTGGAAAAGTTCCAGGACTCGTTTCCACACAACGGCAGCTATCCCACAGTCGAAAATACTGCCATCGTCATGACTCGCACCTAGCATCTCTCGGTCAGGCGCACTACAATATTAGTTGTAGGAAGACCCCCCCCCAAAAAAAAATTGCGGTTCTTTAAATTTCAAAAAATCTGTGATTTCAACAAACATGAGACTATCACATTTCTCTTAAGCGTTCCTTACGCTATCCAAACACAAAGTTTCATCAAAAAATTTCGCGCCGTTTTGGGGAGAAAATTTGAAAACATTTTTGAGTATTCATGTGAAGTTCTCTCAAATATCAAAATCTCCGTTTGAAATTACCAAAGGCACGAGATCATGCAGATCGAATGGAACATATCAGTTTTGAAGAAAATCGGCTGAATGGTTTAAGCGATAGCGTTGACCACACACGGACGGATAGTCGGACAGATCGACAGACGGGCGTCTCGCCGTCAATCTATATTACAGTTATAAGGACCACCAAAATATGGATTTTGGATACACTACGTGTTAGAGGATTGTTTTTACATTTAGCAACGAGATTCATCCCCTTTTGGTTACGAGAGCCCGGCAAAAACAGTTTTTCTGCCGAAAATTCGCCGGTTTTCGGTGCACGATTACATAACTTTTTCTTACGAAAAATCTTCGTAAGGCACGAAAGTATAAAAAAGCGCTTATCTGTTTCTGTTTGATTGACTTTAAATAATTTTGATATTTAAAATGCCCGCTAATAGTATGATCCCAAGTGGTGCCTGAAGCTCATTGGCTAAGGTCAGATGCGCAAGACGCCACCCAGCTCTTTCCATCAAGAATATTCCGATTGAGTTTGGTACATAAGCGTTGTAACATCTATAAAATTTTGAACTTATATATTGTGATTAAATCTGTGTTTAAAAGTAGGTTAAAACATTTTTTCCAATCATATTTTGGCGCAAATTTTAAATTTTTGAAATGATAAAATTGCTTTTATTTTTTTTCACTATCGCCCACATTGTTTTAATATCTGAAAAAAAATATAGAATGTTATAAAGCACGTTATATGAAGAAAACTGAGACAGTATTCCAACCTTATCACGTCGAAAATAGATTTCAAAAATTCATTTATTTATTTTTCCATATTTTCTATGAATTTAGCGTCAAAATTGTTTGACAAAAACACACTCAAATTCAACTGTTTTTCCCTGTCTCTGCAATTCTTTCAGCCTGATACATTCAATAAAAGCCGAGAAAAAATAAAACATGAAAAACACGTTTTTGTTGCATATCTGCAACTGATTACTCTAGGAGGCTAATTTTGTTATGAACCTACGTCATTTTTTATTTGAACATTGCAATCATCGATTTGGTTTGGGAGCACTATTCATCGCCTTATTCGGATATATCGCATACGCGAAAAATGGTTCGTTTCCTCTTTGGAGAGAAGCGATGATAAGGAGTAATATTTTTTCAGCCACCTTGAAAGCAACTCAACTTTACTTTGCAATAATTAATATTTTGTAACAAATAAATAATCCCTTCCCAGACCTGCGGAATTCAGACCTCGTCATTGTGATCCCACATAGAGAAGATCTGGCTTGTCTTTGTCTCCTACTCAGGTGCCGGGATACCCGGCGGTAACATAAGATCGTGTAACAGTGCGAGGCAGGGTGGAGAGTTGGACTCTTGGCATCGTTGTGACTGTGCCCAACAGACATGTGAACTGAGGAGGAACTATGTTCTGACGCAGAGAGTGGCGTATATCAACTGCGTCATTTACCTAGAAAGCTGATAACCCTTGAGCTGGCGATGGGGGACCATCCATTATGAATACATGGGTTCCGGAGTATTCACAGAATATTCCAAAGGAGTTCGTGTACACCCGCGGGAATTAGAATAAGATCTACACTCAGACGGCCAACCCGGGAGGGTGAATACCCCGTGGTAAGGAACAAGAGCGTGGGAAGATAGACCACACCACACGGGGTGATACTTTTCTAATAACCTCCCCACGAGCGGGATTGATGCTACGTCGTTTTCCTCTGACCCAACATAGAGAAGTCATTTCGCAAAATCGACATCACCCGCCCGGGTGCATACATTTCTGGCGATACTCACGTCGTTAGTTATAAAGTGAGCGTAGTTAGGGTATGAGTTGGGGGCTCCGAGACGTTTGGTTCCCCGTACGGCCCCATGGCGGACCGTAATTGGACCTTGAATCCGTCGTGGCAGGACCGTCTCTCACGGTAAGTTGAGAGGGTACGTGGTTGTGCACATTGTGTGGTGCTTAATTCGACTCTGGCACCAATCCGAAAGACGTTAGCATGAAGGTGACAGGACAGCCCAACACAGACTCAAAACGGAAGTCGTTTCGGCGTACCCAGCCTGACGGTGGCTCGATGCAAGCCTGCCGTGGAGCAAAAAAAACCTCCCTGATGTGAAACTAAGTGTAATAGGGCTTTCTCGTGGACACAATATTCAATATGAATGTTTTAATATTTGATCCTGACTCATCCTACAAAAATAAGTTGACTTTTTTATGCAAATAATATTTCGTTCTCGATATATTACGTTTATATTATGTAAATGTTCACAAGAAAAATTCTATGAAAAAGTGTACAAAAATAATCTTATGTTAATAGTTACTTTAAACTAAGTTTGAAATTTTAAAATGACGGTTAGGTTCACTTGTCGAAAACATCCGTAAGACTCCGCATGACCAATCCAACCTTGGACGGATTATTGAAGTTACGTCATTTGCGGCTGTAGTCGGGAAGTTCTTTCGAAAAATGTTTAACTTCTACATCGATTTTCCATTATCACCAATGTATAGGAGTTAAAAACAAGAGCTTTTCGATCGTTGATTGGCAGATCATAGATAGGACGTTCGTGTTCGAAATAATCCTTTCAGCACTACATCAGCGATAAAGTTTCAAATCATACAGAACATGCCAGATGTCCACTGAACAAAGAAGGAAACAAAACGCGAGCCAATGATACCTGTCGGGTTGCCTGCCCCTAACACTGACATATTTGTATGATATATTTACACAGGTTCAGTGTTATTAGAGCGGTCGAATGAAACGCTAGAATAACCTAGCTTTCTTTTCCGTGTCCTTTTAGGAAATATTTCTATAATCAAAACATTTCTTTGATAAAATATTGTATTTAAATAGAACTGAAAACTATATAAACAGTCTTAATTTTATGTACATACGAGATTTGCAGAAGTCATGGCAATTATATTTTCTAAAATAAATTTATCGAAACAAACAATTTCATTTGTAGCGTGAAAGAAATACTGCATTTGGGTATGTCCACAACAGAAGATGTCTCTGCGACTGTCTCTATTATCATAGAGAGACACATGTAACATGTTTTGAGCCGAGCTCATACTCCATGACAGCCGCTCCTCATCAGAGAAATGCCTTAAATGTCACAAGGAATTGGTAGAAGCCCTTGGGAGCAATGTCCTTCCAGTCTTTCCGGACAGTCGCGAGATGCGCAGGAGAATTTCCGCGAGGACGCGCTGGAACCAGTGATAAACAACGTACGTGATGACCAGTGTCACGTACCTAATCGAGCCTTTAGAATGTTGCTTTTGGAATGTTGTGAAATCATATACACCAAAATGGTCTCGAACGTGAAGCCAGTTTTTTTTTTAAATTTCAAATACCTTAATAAAAAGGGGAAACTATTTAGATAGGTATATTATTGAATTTAATCCATGCACTTAGTTTATACCTTTCCTTTCATGTGTGTATTTCAAATTTCCTACCAGAGCTCGTATTCTCACAAAAAAATAGTTGCAATGACTTTTGCCCCAACCCTCGTAATTTATGGTAGAAATATTACGGACCCGCTAAAAATGCAAAAGTAACTTCAGATAACTCCCGCACAGAAAATTCTTATTTGGCATTTTATTTATCAAACGCGATAAAAAAAGTTTCACGCGTTGAGATTTTTTGTCAGCATTTATACAGTTGAAGCTCTATTCTGCATTGGTGATGCCATACGGGATCTTTCAATAACATAGGGGATAGATCGGGAATTGGATAAGGGAGAAAAAAGTACATTCTGTCTGTAGCCACCGTCGGCACTCGAACATAGGACAGAGTCACTGCAGTGACATCAGTTGATGCCACGAGCCACCTGTTCCGGTTTTGGAATCTGCCTAGAATACTGGAAGTAACCACTATTCTGCTCTTGCATTCCAACATGAATGATTGAACAAACGCTGTCCGATGCCGATTAAATCATCCGTCCACTACAACTCGCATTCGGATTGTAAAATTGATTCAGCTCTCAGCTGGATTCGAAACGAGGGTATGCCATAAATTTATCAGAAGCTACCCGAGGAGACTTCGATTGTGTAACAGTTTATCGGACTGTTGTATTCAAGTTTTCGGGTTCAGTTTGGACGTAAAATCCTTCATATCCTTCCTTTGGAGAAGAGTAAAGCAATCCCATTTGTAAATTTAACATATCAACATCCACAAGTCTAAAAGAAATCCCTGAGGTAAATTCCCATCGCCTGTTTTTTCGCTTGATGGTGAAAAGAGGTGTTATGTCGCAAAATGTGGCGGAAGAGAAGGTGTTATGTCCTGAGCCTCGCCAAGTTAAAGAAGGAATCACTGAACTGAATTGAACTGAATTGAAAGATCCGATCTGAGCAAGCACCTTTAGGAATTTTCCTTCAACCAATGATCGTTTTCTACTTGGCCATTGAGCTGATATCTCTAATATATTGGTTTAGTGGTGAGTTATATTGGACATTTACATAATTGAAAGGATCGAAGGCGTTGTCATTATCAACAATACTATGTATTTCAATAAGCTGCTATTATTGAAATAAATAGTATGGTTGACAATGACAACGCCTTCAATCATTTCAATCACATCTTCAATCCTGGCACTGGCTTAGGTGGCTCGGGGCAACACTAGATGTCGCTGCAGTGCCTCGGTCGGTGAGGGTTCGAGTCCGGACTGTGCCAGGATTTTCGACACTAGTTAGATAGCTGGGCCGAGTTTACCGCTGTCTAGCGGAAAATGCAAGTGGCCGACGTTTCTGAGTCATAATTTTCCGTGTTTTCTCTGATCCCAGTCCCAGGCAAATGCCGAAGAAGTACTCTATGGAATGGGCAAAGGTCCCAACGCGCGATATTTCCTTCCTCTTCCCTGTGCTCATCCTTACCCCAAACTTACAGACACTTAACACTTACATGCACTACGCTACCACACAAGTCGGGGAACCAGTCGGGAGGTTAGAGCGTGTCCCAACTAGAGCGGAGCCCCGTTGGTGGGAGATATCTGGTTGATTGATTGATTTCTTTGTGTTTTCGGGCACGTCAACTGCTTTGGTCATTAGTTCCGTTAGTGTAGTGCCTGTTTTTCTCGGGAGATGGCGGTGATCTTCCCCCGCTGGATGGCGAGATCCGGCACCGACTTCCCGTCGGCTAGTGGGGTTTCCCCCTAACCAGGACTCTCCCACCAGCGGGGCACCGCCCCAGCCGGGACAAACTCTAAGCTCCCAACCGGAATATGTGGTAGTGTACTGCATGTTAGTGTAAGTGTGTAAGTAAGGGGAGAGGATAGGACAAGGGAGAGGAAGGACAGATCGCGCACGGTCCGTGGCCCGTTTGGTAGGGTACTGCTCCGGCATTCGCCTGGTGTTGATTGGAGAAACCACGGAAAACTACTGATCAGAGCAGCCGGCCGCTATAATTCTCCTCCAGACAGCGACTGAATTCGACCTAGCTGAAAAGCTAGTGTCGAAAATCCTGCCGCCGTCAGAACTCGAACCTAGGACCTCCCGGTCAGAGGCGCTGCAGTGACATCAGTTGATGCACTGAGCTACCGCTACCGGTATATCTGGTTGGAGGAAACCACGCGAGTCGATCTGTAGGTCACCGGATTATTCAAACTAGCAGGGAAAAATCTCCGCCATCTCCCGTGATGAGAGCATGCACTACACTTACCGGAGTAATGGCCTTTTCAGTTGGCGCGCCCGGAATCAATCAATCAATCTCATCCTGGCGCCTCCATCAGAACGGACACAGTTTTAGTAGCAATCTCGCATCAACAGAAGCTAACGAAAATAATCCTGCTCGTTTACATTGATCAAACTAACACCTTTGCGATGAACACATTGACCGTAGGAGTTTGAAGAAGAAGAATATTTCCTAAAAAGAAAATTATGTTTCCAAATTATGCCATCAAAAATTCACGTAGAATTGTACTTCTTTAGTAATACAAGCTACAATGGACCATACTCTTATCATCAAATATGTGCATAAGTTGTTATTATATAGGTCTTCAATCCATACAGCCCACAGTCAATTTTGTTTTCGTGAAAATGTGAATTCTGTTGTTTTTTCGGTGAATGACATGGCTTCTTAAATAAACTCTGCAGATTAAAATTTTCCGATGAAATACTGATGTTACACTGTTTCTAAAATCAAAATTAATTTTCCTACAAGGGTTACGAAACCATCATCAATTTTGAATATACACAAGGCTACGGGAATACAGATTTTTAAAAAAAATTAGCACAAAAAGTAAAATACCAGTATGCAGTAAATAGAAATTAATATCACGTTTGTGAATAATAATTTTTTGAGATAACCTCAAACAATTAAAAATAAATTTATTCAGGCATATTACCTGAAATTCTGCACTGTAGAATAAATACTGTGTAATACGCGAAAACTGGGATTCTCTTATGTTTCTTACTTCAAGCTTTCTTTCCATTTGGCAAGGTTCGAACAAAATATGAGGGAAGGCTATTGATTTGGTGTATCACGGCTTTACGTCATGACATCGCTTTTGACGGTCTCCTTCGCTACTCCCCCTCATATCTTTCTTCGTCCATACTTTCTTGCTTTCTCTCTTTCTGTCCCTTTGTCTCTTTCTACGTTGCCCCTCCTTCACGTCTCCACCCCGTTTTTAGTACTTCCTTATGATTCCATTTCCTGAAATACTGAGTGTCTGTGCCTATTTGTTTGTTTATCGGTCTGTGTCTGTCTGTCTCTCTTTCTTCTAAAATCACGTGTTCTTCATAACTCCTCAAGCTACAATATACAATAATGTCATAATAATTTATGGATGCAAATCATTTAGATAATCGAATAAAGATTTGAGAACACTAGTATCTACAAGATAAAATGTCTAAAACAATTAATTTTTAAATTATACTTATATATAAAATAATAATAATAATAATAATAATAATAATAATAATAATAATAATAATAATAATAATAATAATAATATGCAGTTTAATGTAAATTCTAGAGTGTCTGCGTAGTACATCAGGGAATGGCCTACCGTGCGACATCATCCCTCCTCAAATCTGATCCACTTACATTCTTGCGCTGATCATCCTTTACTGTACGGATCAATGCACAGAATAAGAAAGAGCAGAAGTTCTGCATGAACGCGAATGTTGGCAAAGACCAAAACTGGTGCAATCGGAATGAATGTAAAACTATATATTTAAGAGAGTTTATATGCGTCGTTCAGCAGATAAGCGGGATATACAGCTTCATGCCAACGAATGGGCTGTTCTTCTAATTGATGTAAATTATATCTTCCAGCTCCACTTGAGCCTTTGGTCAAAATTACCGTATTACCATTTTTAGTTTCAGGATATGTAGCTTCACGTGCCAACGGTTGGGCTATAATTCTTCTCTATTTCTACATAATTTATGTAAAATATATCTTGTAACTCCACTTTATTCTTTGATCTTTTTTGTTTTAGCATATGTAGCTAAAAATTTCCTTTTTTGTTACATCGCAAAAGCAACATGGTTTCTCGTTTTCGCCATCGTCCCCCCACGCGATTTCCTCTCGCTCGGGCTCCTCGGCGGCGTCTGCGATGGTCTCTCTCTTGCCGCCGTGTAGATCGCGCTCTCGGTTGCAGCGCCCACCACCGCAGACCGCGCGCCGCGGCGCGCCGCGCCCCTCGGTGGAAAAAGAACTTGCGCCTGTTTAATCGCGTCGCTGCTGGAATTAAGGGAAACACGTTTCGTCCATTTGGAGGCGGCGGCGGCGGCGTCGAGCGGTGCGGAGAAGGCAGGCCGTGGCGGCGGCGGCCCGGCTCGTGCAGCGCTCGCTTTCCGCATCCCGGTGCGGGGCGCCACACTGGGCAGCAGCGGCACGCCCCGACACGGTCGCTCTCGGCCACGCCCCCCTCCTGCGCCCCACCTCGCCCGCACCTCCGTCCGCACTACGTCCGCACCTACGTCCCCTACGTCACGCACACTACGTCACGCACACTGACGTCACGCACACTCACGTCACGCACACTCACGTCACGCACACTCACGTCACGCACACTCACGTCACGCACACTCACGTCACGCACACTCACGTCACGCACACTCACGTCCGCACACTCACGTCCCGCAGACTCACGTCACGCACCCTCATGTCACGCACACTCACGTCACGCACACTCACGTCGACAGCATTGCATTCTACATAAATATATACAAACTTACGTGTTGTTAACTACTTGTTAAGTCACAAAGTTGTCCTGAACATTTAATTGCAACTCTACAGTGATGACAAGAACTTTTATTCTAGTAAAATAAGTAAGTAAAAATCATCGACAAAAAGTCTGTCGCTCCTCGCAAATGCACCCTAGAGAGAAACATTGAAGTTCATTTTCGGTAGTGTATTTACAATGTTGATAGAGCAAAGTATGATTATTTTAACACATCAGAAACATATCTTCATTGAAGTCTAAGTAAACACATTGAAATACACCGTATTTGAATATGCATTTTTTCCTCCATTCACAATGCCAACTAACTCGTTAAATAACCGAGACAAAAAAACCCATGAACTCTCACAGAAGACATAACTGATCGTAACTATGGAAATCGATACGACACTATGGTATACGCGAGTTCGTGTGTTTGAAACGAAACTAAATTCAAAGACAATTTTTCAAAAAAGGGTTGTACAGCAGGGGCAGCAACTGAGCTTCTTTTACTCCAGACACTGGCGACGTCGCCTCCGGAATCTAACTTTTCTCCCTCAGTGTCCTAAATAGATAAAACGGCACATTATAATGTACGATGCAATAAAGGGGGTTGCCACAGTCAATATATTATCGTTAAATATACAACCTACTAGATTGATTGATTGATTGTTACTGATTCCGAGCGCGTTGTCGTCGGGGAAAGATGTGGGACGGATGGGTCGGGCACCACGTGCGGGGAAGTGGAAGGACGGTAGGGGCAGAAGGTGCTCTCTGGGCCGTTACCTATTCTCTTAATGGCCTAAGGCGGAGGAGAGGGAGCAATCAGAACAGAAATGACCCCAGTCATGGCAAACAGCACTTTATTGGGGTGATATACTTACATACTCCTTACAGGCACCTGACGTAGCCCAGCCTCTCCAAGGACTGTTCTCCGGAAGAGACACTTTGCAGCGGCCATCAGACGACACACGAAGTACACAGCGGTCAGGGGAGAGGGCCGGAAGCTGCTAGCAGGACCCCGGAAGGTCGATCTGAACTAGAGTGGTGAAGGAGGTCGGCAGGGCCAGTTAAGGCCGATCTGAACCGACAGAGGGGTGGAAGGTCCGTGCACACGGGCGACGAGCTTACGAGTAGCATTCTCTCATAACAGCTTGACCTCTAAGCGGAGGTCAAGTTGTTATATAGGCCTTTACTGCTGAGACGCTCTTTCCGAGGCGGAGCTACTCAACATGTTAACGCGGGTACCAGCTGTCTGCGGCCACGCGACAGCGTCAACTACTAATGGTAATTAGTATCGTAGCGGTGGCGGTGGTCTTCCCCCACTGTATGGCGAGATCCGACGCCGACCTACCGTCGGCTAACAGGATGTTTCGCAATCGAGTATCTCCAACCAACGGGGCACAGCCCCGACCGGGACAAGTTCGAAGTCCCCGGCGTAAGTGGTTGTGCATGTTAGGGTAGATGTGAGGATTGGACAAGGAAGAGGAAGGAAATATCGCACGCGGTCCGTGACCCTTTTATTACGGTACTACTCCAGCATTCGCCTGGTGTTGAACGGAGATACTACGGAAAACTACCGATCAGAGTAGCCGGCCGCTAGAATTCTCCTCTAGACAGCGATTTAATTCGACCTAGCTGGAAAGCTAGTGTCGAAAATCCTGTCACTGACGGGACTCGAACCTAGGACCTCCCGGTCAGAGATAAGCTGTTAAAAAATGTGTCAAAATGTTAAGAAGGCAATAAGATAAAATATATTTTTGATCTTAGCATAAAAACCAGTATGGACTCGTTAGTACGTATAAACTAGCGCTACCTCACTCGTGAATAAATCAACTGACTTGTACATAATGTCTTCTTTCAGCCACCTAAAATAAGTAGCTATTCTATAAATGTACGGTAAAATCGTGCAAACCACGACTTTTGTTCATAAGGTAAATAATATATTTGTAAAAATTTTAAAGATGAGCATTCCACCGCGGTTGTAACAGTGAATCACAACTTTAACTTGTTCCTCCAAAGTGAAGTATTCTCTACAGTCGCTATAGACAGTCATCAATCGAAAAAGCTAATAGTAACTGCCGTGCATTTAAATCCCTCTGAATGGGATGAAATCCTCTCTTGCAAATCTTCCCACACGAATGTTCGGACATTCCTGCGAAAAATTGATAAAGGCTTTTACTGCAATTCCAGGAATGCAGATATGCCAGCACATGCTGAGGGAGTAATTTGCAATTACAATGCACATCAATGAATACCGATTACAAATCCCTCAAATGGTCCCAATGCATAGATTCCTGAAATACTCTGTATAATAATTGGGAAAATAGAAACGACATCGTAGTTAATAGTAATCACTGAAATTTGAAATGACAAGAAATCGTTTTCTATGTACTATATTCGAGTGGTTGCTACTTTACAAAACTGTTAACTTCTTCGATCCCCTCTCTGAACATATAAAATGTAACAAAATAGGTATTCAATTTTTCAGAGCAATTGAACAATCATATACATTCCTGCAGATTATTTGACGTTTTAAGAGTTATTTTTGTATTCATTTTTATAGAAATAGGAATTGTACAGATAATACTTATTACAACTGAGAACTTGTCAAAACTCGACGGGGAGATCTGCCAGAAAAAATGGAGTGCCATAACCATTTCACATGACAAATTCTGAGAGAAAAGGGCCAACTACTCTTATCGCTTGTTTTTCGAATCCGTAGAGATCAGGTAATTTCTTACTGTCTGGTAGATTCGATATTAGGCCACACAAAATCGAAAAGTTTAAGAAAATCACATTTTTAGTGATCCAACCGTTATGTGTTATTGCCGTGAATCAGACATGTGATACTGAAAATCACATTTGTTTCATATTTCATCGATAGAAAACAAAACGATACAATCAGAATAAAGACAGGAAAAGGAATTTTGTATTCAATTCGGTGACAATAACTGTAATATAATTTTCTTGTAATGTATCATTAGATCGATATGAAATATTGTTTATATGACGTTTACATACATTTATTTGAACTGCAATTGGGTACGACCCGGTCGCAGATAAATAATAATAATTACAATAATAATAACAGCCATAATAACAATAATAGCAATAACAATAAAGGAGATCAGTACAAGCCGAGGATGGAATAATCATTCTATCACTAATATTAAGTATTATAACAATTATTTCAACTCTGTCATATCCAATAATTATATGTTGGTGATGCCAAAATTTAAGTTGTTAAAAAAATTGTTCAAACAAATCACACTATAGTATTCTATCGCTTTAGCACATAGGCTCACCGTATCGTTTACAAATTGATTGGTATGTCAAATCACGATAAAAGTATTTTACCATTTGAATAACACAATCGTATATTAAGTCGTACAAACAAAATACATTTAGAACACAAGATTTTACACAACGAACTACAGATTTTACTAAGACAAAATATATCTTCATCGTTGCAGTTGTTGAAAGGGGACGAAAAAATTTTCAATCTATGCAAATTTTCGAAAAACAAGGCACTTCAGCGGAAGTGAGAAGGACATCACTCTTTTAAGAGTTCTTTACGCTATTCGAGAGATTAATCAAAGTCTAATCAAAGCATTTTGGAGCCAGTTTTGAGATTATTTTGAAAATGATGTTTATTATTTTTTTAATTTCCCAAATTTCAAATATCGGTATAAAATTCAACTTTTAGATCCTTTGAATGAATTAAGGAATATCAATTTAAAAGAAAATCAGCTGAATGGTTTACGCCTGGTTTCGGCCGAATGGTTGGCCAGAGACGGTCAGACATTTTGCCATTATTAATTAATCTTTCGGTATCAAGGACCCAAAAAACATGAGTTCTGTCTATACAACGTGTTATAAGAATTAATTTACAACATGGTATACAGCAAAAATATTTATCCGCTTTTTCGCTACCAGAGCCTCGCAATAAGAGTGTTTCTGTCAAAGGTGAGAAAGTAAAAGTAATCTTTAAATAAGGTCATGTATATTTTTTAAACATATATATTTTTCAAAAGTTGTTTAAACAACTTTTAAACAGGAGTAGGTTTAGAATAGATTTTCTCTAAAGTTAATTCAATTTTTTAAAATAAACTCTCAAAAATATCTCCAATTTTTTCTTTAAATGTTTTACATGGACAGAGCAAAAACACCTAAAATGGCTCAGGTCTCAATTTCATTGAACTCTCGCATTGAAAATTGCAGAAGTTAAAAATAACTCCAGAAAATGTGTTCTGTTGTAGACTACTACTAGTTAATAAAGTCAATTACGGAAAACAATTTCTCACAAATTTACATGTACTATACCCAATCCACAGAGGTCCAGTGACTAAGAATGCAGCATATACGAGTCACGACGTGGGCGCAGTGTACCCTTCTCTAGCCCCCAGTGGGCGCCTTCTGATGTCATTGCCGTGCGCTTCCGATATAAAGGCTCCCACACGCTAGGGATGTGCTCTTAACAGCTAAACTGTTATTTCCTAACCGTTAACGTTTCGTAACTGTTACGCGAAATAACAGTTATTTCGTTTATCCTGTTATTGGCCGTTATCGGTTGAAATGCATAGAACTGCAACTTACTGGGCCTAATCTGAACTACTACAAGCTTTTCTGGTAACCATTTTGTACGATAACAGCTTCACTGCAGCTAAACAATAGTGATTTGCCAGTGTTCAAATTATATTCATTAATACATAATTTGTCATTATTACACACCATGTGCCACAATATATGTTTTATGTTTAAATTTTAGGAAAAAATATTGTTTCCTATATTTGGCATTCGTCACTTCACTATGCACAAGTTGCATATTTGAAAGAATATTCGCAATCTGAACCCGAATCACTTTCATTTTAGCAATATTCTATATTCTATACACATTCCCTACACATTATATGAATTACTATTCATCCTTGGCTATTCATCCAGTCTCGTTCATATCAGCTGCTTCTCTGTCCAAAAATGTTAGGGAAAGTAGTACAAGGAAGCGCCGTAAGGTAGCTGCAAATTTACGGTGCTACCAACATTATTAGTTTTGCATGGTTTAACTCTTAGCAGTCACTGCAATTGCTTTAACTCTTAGCAGTCGGCCATGTTAGGTTGCTGGTCATGGACTTGTTATTTTTCAACTGTTATTAATAACAGCTATTACGAGTAAGCTGTTTTTGTGATAACAGTTACTGAAGAAAAGCTGTTGAGCCCATCTCTACCACACACCGGCGTGGTAGATCCGCAGCGGGTGCGGTGCGGAAAGTTCCGAGCTAGACGCAGCTGCGAAATTCGCGAGACCGTTCACGCCGGAGCGACAATTATGAAGCAGCGTTTGGTGACAGTTATCCGATAAAGAAAACGCGCTCGCTTCTGTTCAAGCTCTAGATAGAAAATGCAAAAATTCGTAATACGTTTTTTGAGCACATGCAGTACGGTGCTTATACCTTCTTTATCTACGATTTTCCATCAAATTATTAATATTTCTTTAGGAAACGAATAAAAAGAGTCCATTTGACCTAGAAAGGGTACGGAGAATTTCATACCTTGATGTCACAAATGACGAAAAACTTTTTTACGCTTTTATATTTACTAGAGTGACCAGTGACTTTTTAGATGAAATTTTGCATCTGAGCGCAGAAGACATAAGAAAATCTGACACTTCTATAGAACTTGTATAATCGATTGAAACTTTTCACAGCTAAAATGTAAAAAAAATTTCAGAACAAAAAAATTTAAAAAAAAAACATTTTTTTATTTAAAATTAATTATATTACAGAACATGATTAGAAGCATTTTTTGCCGTTCAGTCGTGTCAGAAGGTGCGTCAGTCTGAAAGTGCTCATAATCCAACACGCGACGCGAAATTTCCGCTGCCGGCATTTCGCATAGGCTGCGGATCTTCCGCGCCGGTCTATGGAAGCCTTAATTTATAAAAAATTATGACAAAGGCGACAATTCTTTGTGAAGAATTAAAGTAATTTCTCTAACTCTGCACTCACATTCCTGTACTACAACTCACTAAACACGGCATAAATTGCATGATTTCAACAGGAGGCCAGAAAATAACACTTGTTTTTAAAAAAGGAGAAACACATTTAGAGGAGGAAAACATATTTTAATTTTTGGTACATACATATGAGGTCTTGTGAAGCGTGGCGGAGCAACGTCGAATGAACGTGGGAGATCTTACCTGCAACAAAAGATAATTACTAATTTCAATTTTAAGTGTAAATTTCCTTAATACACATACAATAAATGTTAAAAGTACACCAAAAAACTTGAATGAATAATTGAATAATTTCTGTACTGAAAAGTTTGAAGACAATAAACATATATTTTGTTTCTTCATTAGAAATGAAAGTATTCTCACTAACAGTTTTACGCTAATTACCGTTGTAAATGCCATATCGTCAATTTTTTTTACTCTATGTTCACGTACTGTCACCTACCCCCTTTGATTCGAGGCTTTTGGACGGATAACTCGAGCAGAAGATTAGATATACTCGAGGAGCGGCACCCGTATTAACAATGGTTGTCACTAGTTTTATTACACTTCATTCTGTTCCCAGGGTAATGGGGTCGGCTTTCGATACCAATGAAAAGAAAGTTCAGGTACTTTTGAAAATTTAACCAGGAGAGTATATTCTTTTTTATAATTACAAAAATTTCAAAGGAATGGCTGTAATCGTTGAATTGAATTACATCACACACTAGCACTTGAGACATAAACACTTACAAATGATTATACTCTAAGCACAGTAACAAAACAAAGACACTATCTGAAAAAAAAAATGAACATACTGTGACCGTCCGTTTTCTTAGATTCCGAAAACGTGTCACATACCGCCCTAAGAAAGCGAGGGAAAAGAATATTTTGAACGCGCGCCAACGCGGATGGATATTTGGAATGCTAATTAGAATTTAGAACAAGAGAGATCGCCACCATAGACCAAGGGCGAGACCGGAGGTCGGATGAAAGAAAAGGTTCTTTCTGAAGGTAGCAGCTGAACTGGGCGGACGTATGGAAAACTGTACCCCAGGAAGTGACATTGCAGCGGATTTCAGATTTCAACTTTTGAGAAAACTCTTCTAGAAGACCAGAAGAGGTAATTATTCTATTATAAATTGATTTAAACATAATCTTAGAAGAAAGGTAATAAGAAACGTTATGAATTTATAATGGAAGAATTAGGGAGTGGAGTTTTGAATAGATGGCAGTAATTAATAGCTTGCATTCATTTCTCTTTCCAGTTTTTTTTTCTCTCACATGCTTTTCGTATATTTAAATACTCTCTTGAAGTTGGTGCTCATATAAAAGGGTGATCTCGGGATTCATTTTCACTCTGAATATCCAGTTGGTCATTAACTGTAATCGAAAATAAGTAAAATACATATGAGAGTATTCAAGCATATAAAACTGAACGAGAAGAAAAAGGCGATTTCTGAGGAGCAACGGCGTTCTCAACCGAGGCCACGACGCTTCAAGGCCAAGCAGCTCGGGAAAGGTGTAGAAGGAAGCAAAGTGGACTGCTCTACGCGCCGAGAACAAAGTAAGGTCTTTCCCAATAAAATGTTTTAGGGATAAGTGATTCAGTTTAATAAGAAAGCTCATTCTGTATCTATCACGTAGAAAGAAAAAGGAGGGTATTCAGATTTACCACGCAAAAGATAAGAAAAGTAAAAGTACATTTGTTTCCAGACTTCTAATACGTGAGAACAGAATCAATCTTTCTTTCAAAAGGATTTCAAGATCAAATATTGTAATATAGTGTTTAAAGAGTTTGTGTAAGAGTATAATTATAATAATAGTAATTCTCTGGATTTTAGAGAAAGAGTTTCCTTTTGTTGTAAAAGTAATGTTAAGGAAAAGTATTCATTTTTGATTTTCAATGTGTGTTTCTTTCAAATTTTGTAAAGTAATATTTTAACGATTCTTTCAATTTCTGAAAGTGTGTTTGTTAAACAATTGGGTTGTAGATAAAGTAGGAAATTGTGTATTGTGTTATTAGTGTTTTTTTCAGTCAAAAGTATTCTGTATTTGATTTTCTTATGTCCCATTGTATGTATTTGTCAAAGCAGCAATATTTTTAGAATATATTCTTAATTTAGTGAAAAGTGATTCTCACCGAGTTGTTTGTAATTTTGCATCCAATCCATAAACGATCTTCACGACCCTGCCCCTATTTTTATTTATTGTGTCCACACTGGGACGTCTATACTGAGCTAGTCGACCATCTGGTGAATTGTGTTCACACCCCAAGACGTCTCAGGTCGGGTGCTGGCCTTACGGCTTGTACCCCCCACGACCGTGGCTCGCAATTGGCGCCCATAAGCGGGGCTCGATTATTGGATGCATTTACGACAAACTCGATTTGGGAATAACTGAGACCAAAATTTGGTGTAACTAAAATTACTAGTACAATTGAATCACTGTTCACTAAAATTTCTGACCAGGTTGCAGAGTACAAGTGGGTTGAGTAAAAGTGTGTTATTTCAGGAGTGGTTTTTTTTTGAAAAGGATATTTATTATATGAGAGTTTTATCAGTTTCAAATTGTGTCTGGTATTTCTGTGTGAAATATTTTGTGAGAGGTGTATAGTGTCTGGGAAAAGAATTGATTGATTCTAGGCAGTTAATAGATTCAAAATGGCAGATAAGTATAACGTGGCTAGGAATTTACCTACCGTGGAAGGAACTTCTGAGAATCAGATGCGATAGGGAAACTGGGGACAAGCACCAGGTACGATGATCGTGGGGGAACGACAGGAGTAGAACTAGGAACGGCAGGAGAAACTGTGGACGTCGCCGACAAAAGTCACAGCCAACGCCAACACGAGATCAGGATGAGGAAGAACGAAACCTCGAGAGGGCTAATTCAATGATGCAACGGTTACAGGTCAATTTATGCAACAATTAGATGTGAGGTTAGTCATGCAGGATGAAAAACAGAGAAACCATAAAAATTAGGGGTTACTTTGGAAACAAAATTTAAAGGAGAATAACTGGCAATAAATACTTGGAAACCAAATTAGAAGAAATAACTCGGCAATAAATGCATTGGAAACTAAACTGAGGAGAACAAGGTTATTTTGGAAACTAAACTAGAGGAGAACAAGGTTACTTGGAAACTAAACTAGAGGAGAACAAGGCTACTTTGAAACCAAATTAGAGGAAAATAACTCGGCAATAAATGCATTGAAACAAAATTCACGGAATTCGACACGAAATTAGAAGAAAATAATAGAAAGTTGAAGAAAATTTAAAGCACAGTTTACTGAATTAGGGGACAGTGGAAGGTCGAATTTAAGAGCGAGGTTCAGCAAGAATTAGCACAGGAACACGAGAACTTAGAGAAAAAATTCACGGAGCTGGGACTTGAATTAGAAGAAAAGGTTGATCAAGTAACGAAAGAATTTGAAAATAGGATCGAAACACAAACGGATCTTATAACCGCCGTATCCGACAGGCAGATTGAGGTAGAACAAGGAGTAGAAAAGTTCCAGAATTAGTTATAAATAAGTTCAGGTTCGCTTAATAAATTAGATAGTGGAATAAAGGCTCTTTCTGAAGGATGGCGTTCTACAACATCAAATTAATGCATATAAGAATGAAGTAGTAGAACTGAAAAATCAATTAGAAAATTTACCATCAAGTGGAGGAAGTGTTCAGCCCACGTATATTTCATTACCGTGTACTCCTAATTTCAGTGCAGCGGGAGATGAAAATCCTTGTGTATTTATGAAAGAGGTAGATAATTTCTTTTCTTTAAATCGTGTTCCGGGCAGTAAGAAAACTCGAATCGTTTATCAGATGTTGCAGGGGATGCACGAATCTGGGCAGATAGTTTAGAGAGTTTCCCAAAACTATGGCCGAACTCAAAGAAAATTTTATTCGAGATATTGGAATAACGAAACCAAATCAATTTTAAAGTTAACGTAATGTATGGTACGGGAAGGGAAGGTACGATGTCCATGCAGGAATATGCAACGGAGAAATTAGCTTGTTTCAAATTATGTACTCCGACGATACCGGATGAAGAAATTGTCTGTTTATTAATACGTCATTTTCCTTCCTCGACGCAAAACTTGTTTAAGAATCTCTTTCCAATGTCCACTGAAAAAATTTAAAAACGCAGCTAGGATTGTATGATGCCACTTTCGTGTATAATGAAAGGTTACAGAAGCAAGGCAAATGCTAATGGTCAGTAAATGGTCAAGATAGCGACAGCAACAACATAATGTAATAAACCAAAACAGGAGAAACTTACAAACCCAAACATTACCAAGAAAAACAAACTTATGCTAGACAAGACAGGACCTCGTCTAGGGATAGAAATAGAAAAATTCTATTGATAGAGGAGTTTTCAACCCAGAAATACAGGACCAAGTACATCTCGTGGGCATGAGTCGGAAAATTAGAAAGGTTTGTTTGACACGCCATCCGCCGCAAACCAAATGAACAATCTAGTGAAGAAGAGGTGGCGATATTATCAATCGAATTAATCTCATTTGATGATGAACCTGGAACGAAGAAGAACAAATGCAGATCGGATCCAGGAGGCAGTGTCCGAGAATTAAGTTAAATGTGAGGGTGTTGATACTTGGTATTAGTAGACACAGGTTGTGCAACTGTCATGCTGAAGGTTTGTTGCATGAATTAAAGAACAAAGGAGTGGAGGTACCTACATTGCCGCTCGTGAAATCTTTTCTGATAGGTGCGAATCGGAAAAAATCAAAACCAATAACAAGACAAGTTTATTTGGAACAGAGATGAGCAAGAATAAGTATCAAGTTGTGTGTCTTGTAGCGTCAGAACTTTTATATCCACTCATACTGGAGTCGATTTCATGAAACAACACGGTTGTTATCAACTTAGAGAACAATACTTTAACTTTGAAACCAGAATAATCAGCAGGATCTTGAATCGATTCATTCACGTGAATATTGGGAGGCTAATTGTTTGGAGGAAGAAGATGTGAACCTACAAATTCGTTCGAGTGTGCAGAGAAACGATAATCTCAATGCATATCAGAAAAACAGTTAACTGAAGTATTACTTAGGAATCAAAGGTGTTTTTCAAAAACAAGAATCCAGTAAAAGATTTTCAATTGAAATAGAATTAACAGATAAAACACATTCACGGTTCCAATATTCATTCCAAAAACATAAGGAAGAGGGTGGATAAGCTCATTGCTACCATGGTCAAAGATGATATCATCATGAAGTCCAAAACCTCTTATCTAAATCGATAGTGCTCGTAGAAAGAGTAATGGGGAAGATAAGGTTGTGTTTAGATGCAAGGCGATTGAATCGAGTTACCTTACCGTGACAGAGACAGACCGTTACGTGTAGAGGATTTAACTAATCAATTATCCCGGGATCAGTGGTTGAGTTCAACCGACTTCACTGCATCGTATTGGCAAATAGCGATAGCACCTGAATGTAGACAATATACAGGATTTATTCACTAGGGAATTTCGTATGTCTTCAAAAGAATGCCATTTGGACTCAAGAACAGTGCATCTGCTCTTGTACAATGTCTAGACAATATCATTGGCGAGAGATGTCCAGCGATGTTTTATCTATATTGATGACGTGCTTGTGTATTCTAAGACATTTGAAGAACACATGACTAAGCTTAGATATTTTGTTGAAACGTCTGATTGAAAATAATTTACAACTGAATTTGGGGAATAGTAATTTCTGCACTAAACAAGTTAAGTTCCTGGGTTATGATGTGACAGTTAACGGAGTCAAAAGGGAAAATGGAAAGATGCAGAGATAGATAAATTGCACCGCTAAAAACACGAAACAACTTAAAAGTTTGTTAGGTTGCGTCAATTATTACGCCAGATTTATTCCTAATTTCAGCCATGCACATTGAAATATTTCTTCCGTTGCTGCAAAGCACACTAGATGAAAGTGGAATACAATCGAAAGTAAAATTTCCACAGTTTGCGACCATTTAAAGAATGAAATAAATGGCAAAATGATGAAACAAACAGATAAAGTAACCGACAAGAATCATGTAAAAAAAAAAAGGAAAAAACAAGAGGGAGAAAGAAGGAGGAAAAAGAAGGAAGATGAGGAAGAAGAAAAGGAGTAAGAGTACAAGAGGGAAGAGAACAAGATTGCTCGACGTTCTAGAATCAAGAAAAAGACGAGCGTAAAATTTTAGTGAAAAGATTTTAGGCATATGGAATCAAATCCATAAAATCTTTTTTCCGAAAGAAGGTTATGTGACCGTCCGTTTCTTAGATTCCGAAAACGTGTCACATACCGCCCTAAGAAAGCGAGGAAAAGAATATTTTGAACGCCAACGCGGATGGATATTTGGAATGCTAATTAGAATTTAGAACAAGAGAGATCGCCACCATAGACCAAGGGCGAGACCGGAGGTCGGATGAAAGAAAAAGTTCTTTCTGAAGGTAGCAGCTGAACTGGGCGGACGTATGGAAAACTGTACCCCAGGAAGTGACATTGCAGCGGATTTCAGATTTGCAACTTTTTTGAGGAAATCTCTTCTAGAAGACCAGAAGAGGTAATTATTCTATTATAAATTGATTTAAACATAATCTTAGAAGAAAGGTAATAAGAAACGTTATGAATTTATAATGGAAGAATTAGGGAGTGGAGTTTTGAATAGATGGCAGTAATTAATAGCTTGCATTCATTTTCTTTCCAGTTTTTTTCTCTCTCACATGCTTTCGTATATTTAAATACTCTTGAAGTTGGTGCTCATATAAAAGGGTGATTCTGGATTCATTTTCACTCTGAATATCCAGTTGGTCATTAACTGTAATCGAAATAAAGTAAAATACATATGAGAGTATTCAAGCATAAAACTTGAACGAGAAGAAGGCGATTTCTGAGGAGCAACGGCGTTCTCAACCCGAGGCCACGACGCTCAAGGCCAAGCAGCTCGGTGGAAAGGTGTAGAAGGAAGCAAAGTGGACTGCTCTACGCGGCCGAGAACAAAGTAAGGTCGTTCCAAATAAAATGTTTTTTAGGGATAGGAGTGATTCAGTTTAATAAGAAAGCTCATTCTGTATCTATCACGTAGAAAGAAAAGGAGGTAACAGATTTACCACGCTTAAAGATAAGAAAAGTAAAAGTACATTTGTTTCCGACTTCTAATACGTGAGAACAGAATCAATCTTTTCTTTCAAAAAGGATTTCAAGATCAAATATTGTAATATAGTGATTAAGAGTTTGTGTAAGAGTATAATTATAATAATAGTAATTCTCTGGATTTTAGAGAGAAAGAGTTTCCTTTTTGTTGTAAAAGTAATGTTAAGGGAAAAGTATTCATTTTTGATTTTCAATGTGTGTTTCTTTCAAATTTTGTAAAGTAATATTTTAACGATTCTTTCGAATTTCTGAAAGTGTGTTTGTTAAACAATTGGGTTTGTAGATGAAAGTAGGAAATTGTGTATTGTGTTATTAGTGTTTTTCAGTCAAGAGTATTCTGTATTTGATTTTTCTTATGTGCCATTGTATGTATTTGTCAAAGCCAATATTTTTAGAATATATTCTGAATTTAGTGAAAGTGATTCTCACCTGAGTTGTTGTGAATTTTGCATCCAATCCATAAACGATCTTCACGACCCTGCCCCTTTTTTTTATTTATTGTGTCCACACTGGGACGTCTATACTGAGCTAGTCGACCATCTGGTGAATTGTGTTCGCCACCCCCCCCAAGACGTCTCAGGTCGGGTGCTGGCCTTACGGCTTGTACCGCACACGACCGGTGGCTCGCAATACACATGCACCCTCATGTACAAAAATGCACAACATACAAAAAAAGAAAATAATCGGGAAATAATCCTCTCAAATAATTCCTGTGCAGTACGTAACAACTCTTGTGTCACTTAAAATCAACTTCCTCCACTTATTTTCAATTGCATAATATTCTGTAATGTACTTAAATTTAAAATATCAGTTTTAACATGAATCTAATTTCTTCTGCAAAGAAATCACACAAAGATTTTGCCCATGAACAAGTAATTAGAATGCATTCTTTTTTATGAAATTAGTCCTCTTGCATCAGCTTCACATAAGAAAAAAAGTGGGCTAAGGAAAAACAATTTGTGGGGAAAAAGATACTTCTTAGTCGCAAATTCGCCCGAAGTTACAAGTGCATGCTGTGGTGAACTGTAATTCTTCAATTGAAATTACGTGGTACACTTCTCATGGAAGTTCATGATTGTTCTTGACACATATGAGTATAAAAATCTTATACTTCATGTATATTAAATATTTCCATTCAGTAAATTGTAAATTCATTAACTCTAATAAGCTTTTTAGAAGCCGTTATCCGTCGTTTTCCGATGCAGTCGGCAATCTCCCAGAACATTTCTCGTCGCAGGTCACATGCAAAATAGACGAGAATTCTTTTCTTCGTCGTAAATTGTGAGAGCTCGCGGAAGAAATTTGTGATTGGTCGCTGCGTTGAAGGGAATAATTTCTGAAGCGGGGGCAATTATCTGCGCCTTCTAGGGTCAACGCGAGTACTCTCATCATAGGTAGAGCGCTCCACAGTGACAAAAAGTGAAGTTGCAAATATTCCAGCTTGTAAACGCAAGATAGCGACCTCCCCCTCTTGCCGACAACAATGAATAGGTGGAGCCCTATATTCACTTTGCCTTTGGACCATATATATTTGGCGTTTTGGGTCGGTAGTCCGACTTTGCCTGCCAGCTACCGCTGTCCCAGTTGTCTGAGCCTAGTAAAATTCCCATGCTTGGGGGAGAATGTCGGAGCAGTAACCTACCGCGCGCGATCTGTCCTTCCTCTTCCTTGTCCTATCCTCTCCCCCTTACACACAGGCTTACACTAACATTCACTACACTACCACATATTCCGGGAGACCGGTCGGGAGCTTAGAGCTTGTCCCGGCTGGGGCGATGCCCCGCTGGTGGGAGAGTCCTGGTTAGGGGGAAACCCCACTAGCCGACGGTAGGTCGGCGCCGGATCTCGCTATCCAGCGGGAGAAGATCACCGCCATCTCCCGAGAAAAACATGCACTACACTAACGGGACTAATTACCAAAGTAGTTGACGCGCCCGGAAACACGAAAAAAAAAACGAACTAAACCAAACCAAACCCAAGCTTGGGGGTAAGAGCGACACGAGACGAACATGACGTATTCTCTTCACCGTAAGTAGCAAGATCCGCCTGCTTGAGTTTTTCCTTCGTCACACAGCTTCAGAAATTGGGACGATTGTAAAGAATATATATATATATATATATATATATATATATATATATATATATATATGTGAAGAAAGTTTTACACTGGTTTTAAAAAAATGTAATCAAATTAATAGCGCAGTGTAGGTTTTTCTCGCACGCTTTAATTACGTATGACCAACTCTTTTCATTAAGCTTTCGAGCAACTACGCCCCTTCTATTAATGCTTATTAGAGTGCTGAATGAACAGTTGCAGCAAACAAAGTTAGTGTTGACATAATGAAAATTCGTTTGCAAAAAAGAGCTTTTTAAAATCATGCTTTTGGCTCATATACCGAAAGAAACTAATTGGATTTCAGGCAGCGTTGGCACAGAAGACCGTAAAATCTTTCGCCAACTACGTGCTCGGTTTGCATCGAAGCAATTCCTACCCTAGAACTTAATTACGGAAGTTGCACCACTCAGATCTCCGCGTTTTATTTGAAAAGTATTTGATTCCGAGTACATCACGCGGAAGTCTGCGCATATTGACGCGAACAGGAGTATTAATGCCATCTAATCAGCACGCCACCTGCAAAGCAAAAAAAAAGAGATAATAGGAAATTCCCAGTTAAATGCATAGTGCTGTGCGGCATTGATAAAATCTGAAGCGCATTCAATTCCACTTGACTGCTCATGTATTTAGAGAATAGAATAAAAGAAGAGGGAAGCTGTCGACCGTCCTAAACGTGAATGAAATTAGTCGCCATCATTTCCAATTTACATTTTGTCCTAAATTAACGCAATTACAAATCTCTATATTCTTTGCTTCTGAAGTGCATCACGTTCGTGATTCCAAAGACCAAACATTATTACAATTTTGGAAGATAGTACTTTATCCCCTTGAAACCTGTTGTGAGAGGGTGGGATCAGAGTTCCCAAAAACCGAGCTTCACATGCCGCGCAAAAAAAGTGTAAGAAACTACTGGAGAGGAAATTTCAGAGACCTAATGCATATACAATATTAGAGGACTTAGACATGGAGTGGCCTAAAACAGGTGAAACTCACAAACGTTATTGGATGTATTCACCGTGTCAATCTTTCCTAACCTAAAAGGAATTTGTTTGCTATCTTTTATTTATTACATTCTGTTATAGGTAGTCACGAACATTCTGTTTCTTATGTTTGGAGAATCGGGATAGTAGTTGTTTTGGTGTGACGTACAAAGTTAGCTAATCCCACAGGTAATACGTAATACTCACCTACAGTTAACTCTTTTGAACGTTTTTAATTCCTGAAAATCCATCCCCTATCTTATATATAAGGTAATTAAAAAATTAAGATAACACGTCCGTTCTTCACAATTTTTATATTGAAAGTGTGCACCAATGTAATAGAAGCCATTTGCAGAGAGAGACCTACTACATATTTAAATCATTAATACTACCCATGAATATATGAAACCTTCTCCTCATCTATTTAGCAAACCAAGAGCCCAACAAAAGTGTATGCCGATAGAACACAGAGTTTTTCCGTGACTATTAATTAAGAATTTACATGGCATCCCAGATAATTTACTTTAGATCCAAGTTTTTATGGTGAAATTTTCTTGATCAGGTGATTAACTAGGATGAACAAGGCAAAGTGATCAATGGTCTGTGATTAATTTTTTCCCTCTTCTTCTTCTCTTCCTCTTTTTTTTTTTTTGGCTTCAGCACTCAGTTTTGCTATGTTTTGTTTTATTTTAGTAATCTAATTTCTTCTATCCTCTGTTTTCCTTCGCCCGCTACCAAGATCCTCAAGTCTTCTACTAACTCGTCATTTCATCTTAATCTACTCCTACCTTTACCTCTCATGCAGGTCGTATTACCTACATATGACTATTTTCTCTTTATTCATTCGTATTCTGCGACCAATCATGTTTATTGATTGATTGATTCTATCGTGTTTCCGGGCGCGTCAACTGCTTCGGTCATTAGTCCCGTTAGTGTAGTGCATGCTTTTTCTCGGGAGACGGCGGTGATCTTCCCCCGTTGGATGGCGAGATCCCGCGCCGACCTACCGTCGGCTAGTGGGGTTTCCCCCTAACCAGGACTCCCCCACCAGCGGGGCACCGCCCCAGCCGGGACAAGCTCTAAGCTTCCGGCCTGACTCCCGGAATATGTGGTAGTCTAGTGCATGTTAGTGTGTGTGTGTGTGTGTGTGTGTGTGTGTGTGTGTGTAAGAGGACAGGACAGGACAAGGAAGAGGAAGGAAAGATCGCGCGCGGTCCGTGGCCCGTTTGGTAGGGAACATCTCCGGCATTCGCCTGGTGTTGATTGGCTAAATCACGGAAAACTACCGATCCGAGTAGCCGGCTGCTAGAATTCTCTTCCAGACAGCGACTGAATTCGACCTAGCTGAAAAGCTAGTGTCGAAAGTCCTGCCGCCATCAGAACTCGAACCTAGGACCTCCCGGTAAGAGCCAATCATGTTTACCTATAAATCATTCTAAGCGAATGGATTTTAAAAAGGATATGAGAATAAATGTCACAAACGTCTATTGCACCTAGGGGGATCGAAGATGACTCGTGCCTATCAGGTGGCCGAGATCGCTAACGCAGCAGTGTCGTAACGATCTCGGACCGAAGGGTCGCGGGTTCGAGTTCCGCCTTGGGCATGGTTGTATTTGTTTTCGTCCTTTCACCCCGTATCATCCCCAAATCGTTTCATCTTCATAGTTACCATACCGTTAACTCCAATAGTGATCGGTAATTACCTAGATGTTGATGTGACCTTAAAGAAATTTTTAAAAAAGATGATTCGTTTCTCAGGTCCGTCGAAACAAACTTTGAATTATTCTAAGCCTAATTGCACTGTTGGAACGAATAAAACCGCATTGAGGAGCGTAATTAAGGACTTTTAGAAATTTCAGAAGACCTTTGGTCTATGTTCTCACTGTTTTCACCCCGCCACGCCCATCCACGCCCCACCACGCCAAACAATAATATGACCAGCAGCAGTCATGTCATGGGTTACTGACATGAAGATCCATACGTCTTAACTTAACTTTTGATGTACTACTAAACAACGTAACATCTACATCATTGTAGATTTGTAAATAGTGGATTTTCTTACTCAGTTATCATGAAACCCACGCTGTAAGTTCATTAAACCCAAAAGAGGCGCAACCTATTGTGGCGGCTCGCCAACAATATTACACAAAGCTTTATTAATTCCGATGTGCCAGGCAGAGTACGCACTTCCCAGATCCAGGCATCAGAACTTCTGGCCAGAGAAATAAATGAACCATGCGACGCAATTAATCTTACGATAAAACACGACTGACATCAAAACTACTTCTCATCTTTCAAAATCCACAGTACAAATGTTGTGAGCCAAAACTACGGCCAACCCCCCTTTGTGGCGGGGAGGGTTACTAGAAGTTTTAATACTTTACAAAGTACCAACATTCTATTCTTGGGTAGCACATGCAGCTATGTCACTGCCTTCGTACTGTTCCCAAGCTGATGAGACGAACAGAAGTCGAAACAGAAACTGAAAAAGATAATATAGTCCATGTGCGATTACAAATATTTATGTAGCTAGTGTTAACTAGTGGTGCTACCAAAGCACGCACTTTCTCGCATTGGTTGTACATGCTCCGCAATATTATACTACTACACAAACCATCAAAAGTGATTTCAACCAGCAATTTTTTTTCCGCTGCGAGACCAGACCTCAGTTCCTCAGAGTTAACTTGTACCATCTCTCCACGCAAGATATCTATGTATCGACCTCGGGCTGAAGTATCAAAAGACAAATGCCTAATTCATGTAAAAAGCACCATGAATCAATATATACGTTAGAAACTCCAAAATTCTCCAGTCCGTTCAGTTCTGTCAGGAAGTATCAATTTTGGACAAAATCGTCTGAACAGTTTACGAGCTACAGTTGTCTACCGACCGACTGACAGCTGTTATGTTGATTGATTGATAGTGATTCCGGGCGCGCCAACTCCTAAGGTCATTAGTTCCGAATGTATAGTACATGTTTTTGCACGAGAGGTAGCTGTGATCTTCCCGCTCTGGATGACTAAATCAAGCGCCAGCCTACCGTCGGCTAGCGGGATCTTCCCCAACTAGGTGCCTCCCACCACAGAATATTGTCATACCCGGGACAAGCATTAAGATCTCGACTGGTCTCCGAGCATGTTATGATGGATTGGTGCACGTAAGTGTGTATAAGTAAAGGGTAGATAGGACAAGGAATGGGAAGAAAAGACCGCACGCGGTCCATTTGGTAATTAATTTAAATTGCATGTGGAAAGATTGATTAGTTCATTTAAATCGGTTCATACAGATGTACAGAAAGACAATTAATTTGATGTGACATACGTTTTACAAATCGAACAAAACAGAGGAAAACGTTTAAAAGTTCATGAAACAAAATCACATACAGACGCTTCCAGTTTATTTAGTACGTTAATAGATTGCATATGTCAGTAGAATTGCTTCAAATGATTTTCAATAAAGTTTCTGGAAATTCTCAATAGTTTTCTTCGCAACACTGAATTGTGACAAATAATTATCTCTAAGCGAGGCTTAAACCACCGACTCCTTCCGAACCAAACAAACAGTACCCGCCATTTAACCACTTCGGCTACGATGAGTGGCACTCTAATAATAGGCTTAATAATAGAATAATAGAGCTTGGTGTTTCAGTTCTAGCATTAGGCAGCCGAACAAGTAATAAAATGCAAACATAATGTCCATTAGGGAGAAAAAGATGTCAACTGAGAAGGCATAACTCGGCGCCAAAATAATGTTTGGTTGCAAACACTTCTGCTTGTTCATGAAGCAACATAACATCACGGAAAAGTTAGCAATGTTGTGAGAAAATATTGTGCTGTTTAGCAGAAATAGTTTATCTTGATTAATCACTTTTGTGATTAGAATTGCTTCAAATTGTTTTCAATAACGTTTCTGCAATTCTCAATTATTTTCTGCGGCAACATATAATTGTCACAAATAATAATCCCCAAACAAAGGCGCGAACCAGCGAATCTTGCCTCCGAAGTGATGACGCCGTACACGCTAATTAACAACCATGGCCATGTCGGTAGGACAAAGGATTTAATATTCTATAACAGTAATAAGTGCATGGTGGTGTTAGTTCTTGCATTTGGCAGCCAAAAAATTTAAAAAAGTAAAAAAAATGTACTTTGGGCAACAAAAAGATGACAGGTGGGAAAGGAATACGGCATAACCCAAAAGATGGTCGAGATTGACGAGTTCAAAGACCTAACAGGTGCGAGAAATTCAGTGTCATTCAATAACACCAGAAGCCTTTTCTAAATTTAGCAACAGGATTTATCAACTTTTTCGTTACCGGAGCCCAGCTAAGAGTTTTTCTGGCAAAAATATGCCGTTTTCCCCCGCACAATTACATAACTTTCTCTTTCCTAGAAATAATTCGTAAGGTGAGAAAGTAAAAAGTAATAATAAGAATAAGAGTAATAATTTCGGAAATGTTAGGGATATCTTAGGTTGGTCCCATGGGTACTGGTTAAACTGACAGACGGACGTTTTGCCGCCCATCAATTTTTCGGTATCAAGCAACAAAACAGGGATTTTGGCTACACCACGAGTGAGAGAATTTTTTCTAAATTTAGCAACAGGATTTATCTACTTTTTCGTTATTAAAGCCCAGCTAAGAGAATTTACTGCTTGGCTACAAGCACATAAAGATATATTTGGTTATTATATCGCTGATCTCGATGCTAAAAAGAATCACAACAAATGCGCACCAAAACCATCTATCCGAAAGCAACAGAGTTAAAGATATTTGGAAGTACATTAAAAATAAATTAATATACAATGGCACGACTCATGGCTAAACAAAAAATCCAGCAGAATTCATAAAAATATAACTAATTTCTTTGGACTTGTCACAAACCCTCTATTAATTGTCATGATCAAGTTGCTTTGTCATGAATTTGATCAACCCATTCTAAATATCTCACAAATTTTTAATTGAAAAAGTTCCACAACCAACTTGTACCATCCGCAATAGAATTCTTCAAGTGTCTAGGAAATGAAAATTTCAATGAAATCTTATCATCGCCAAGTTTCAAAGAAAAAATGTAAAAATTTTGTACAACTATCGTTATTTTCTCAGAATTGTATTTTAGTACTTTTCTAGTCGTTCATGACCCATGTAGTTTATACGATTTTAAATAAAAATAATTTTTTAAAAAAGAGAGTTTTCTGGGGAAAACTCGCCGTTTTCCGCCACACGATTACATAAGTTTCTCTTTCTTACGAAGAATTCGTAAGGCGAGAAATTTAAAATTCGCTCCCGTTGAGATTCTAACCCTAGGACCTTCTGATCATAGACGCTGTTCGAAAGTGGTAGTGCTGAGTTATTCAAAGCAATTCTGAGCTACTCGGCTGGCAAAGAAGTACAACGACTGAACTGTTGACACAGCCCAATATTGTGGACTCTGTATTTACATAACAAATCATGAATTACGTACATTTTTATTTCCGCTTCAAAAGCCACAGTAGAGCGGGACCTAGACCGCTAGTCGTCAAAAGAAATACCTTACAAAAGAATTATTAACAGCTCCTAGCAGCATGTAACAAATTACATTTTATAATTGCGAGTAGCGACTTGTAGCCACAGATACCTCATTTCACTATGCCCGTAACATTGCGTTGAAAATAAAGACAAAAGTCGTCATTTCCCAGACCCTTTTAATAAAGCGCATACTTCATATACTTTTAATTAACCTTCCCTTATATCACAAGTTCTGTTTATTGCTCCCTATAGCTGTAACTTAATTTCGGTGAAAGTTGGCAGGCTGCATGAAGAGACAAGCCTCTACAGTCATGTATTTAAATTTGATTTGCTCAAAGTTTTATGAGAATGCAGTTATAAATTATGCATGTCGTCTTCATTGTTAAGATCTTTTGAAAATAATTTCAATAATTCTCAAAAAAATAGACTATATTTATACACATGTTTTAAAGAGTGAATGAATGAAGTTGAAAACTGAATATACATGGAATAAGGGGACCATTTGGGAAATGGCGCAAAATTGATCAAAATTACGAAGAAACTTTGTTGAGTATACTCGTATTTTTCAAACTTCAGTTGACTTAAATGATTTCTTCGGTGCGTTTAAAAGCCACTCACAGCTACATTTTTCAATTATATAGCCTTTTATTCAAAATAATTATTTGGGATACGTTAGTGAAATGAGCTGATTCTAAATGTTTTTAGAAAATTTTTTTGTATTTGAATATTGGGAACAAATAGGGTGCTCTTACTTCGTATGTTTCTCAGAATCTTCGGCTCAATTACTTTTAAAGCATTTTAATTTGATTTCCTCGATCTAGATAAGTAGTCTTTTGGCTCAAATAGATGATTGATAGTCTTATTATAAACGTACACAAGAGTATCCAGTTTCAATTTTTTGGGAGAACTTATTATTATTAACCATGCTGTACTCTTCGAGTATCTATGATCCGTTATGAAATTTGTTTTGCTCTCCAAGAAATGCTTGATTAGTGAACATTCTGATAAATCACATTTTGTTCTGTATTTAAATATGTTTAAATGAATGTAAGATTCTTGGCTTATTTGCCTCAATTTCCCTAAAAAAAATATTCTTACACATGTACTGGGATCGATTGTCAAAATTAAACCAAACTGGTATGTTAGGCGAATTGAAACAATGACAGTTATGTTCTGATGACATACATTTTCACAAGCAAGTTTACCCTTACCTCCTAGAGAGAAGGTAGAACAAAATCGAGGTATGATAGTTCATTTTGGTCTAGTAAAAGTTGGTTCAAATTACAATTTGAAGTATGTTTATTTGTGTTCGTCTTCAAATTTACCGTCCTGAACAATAAAATGATAAATCTGGGAACACATGGAAACATTAAGCCAGCCCTGCACACCAAGTAAGGAACGAAAAATGTGCAAGTACTTTCTTTTATTCAACCAAGGATGGAGAAAGAAAACTTCAGTGCGATTCATCGAGACAAAACAATAAGTGACACCTCAAACTCAAAAAATAAATTTAAGTTTCAATGAAATGAAAGGGCCTGCTCATTTATTTTCAATAAGAAAATAGATCACGACTATTGATATTGATATCAAGATATTCCGTAGCACAATCTTCATCATTGTGAATCCTCATCTTAAATCTATTTAATTCATCCCTCTTGATACTTGAGAGGGGAGAGTTAATGACCTCCCGCAAGCTCCCGTCTAGCACAGCACATTTACGTGATTTTATGACGATGGAGTCTTCTAAAACTTACAAAACGTTTAACTTGCCTTAGTGTATTGTATGTAAGGTACGACTGAGTTGAGGAAGAATTCCATAAGTAATTTTATTTCACATTTCAAACCCACATTGTGAACCCATAAATTTCTAGGACTTTTGTTTTCAAGTTGGCATAAGCCACAATCTTTTTCTTTTTTTAATATATTTATTTTGAGTCGCATCAATGATAAAGTTATTAGCGACTTCAGTAAGTTTGAACAAGAGAGACAATAACAAGAAGGTATACAATTATACTTTTTACATCGCTAATTTACATTTTAGAGATTGGAGCTTATATTTAAGATGCATCAATAATTTTACAGAATCTAATTAGTAGCTCTTAAAAGCAACAGAATATCATGGCATCTAAATATAAAAAGACCCCCCTTCGCTGTAAAGAACATTTAGAACTTGAATTAGTGATATGATCGAGGTTATGAATAGTTACATAAATCCGGGCAGGCGTCTTCTGTAGTAGCTGAAGATGAAGTTTTGAATGAGCCATCTGAATTCTTGTTAAAACCATTTGTTCGCTTCTAGTAAGTTTTGAAATAGTTTCCAATGTTGTTAAGTTTTGAAGAGTTTCATGTATGCTGCTTGCTTTGTATTCTTTCCATGCGCTTTTCCCTTTTATTTTCATAAGATTCCCAGCTTACCGCAGATTACCAGTTATAATGAAGGAAGGTTATGGACATTCTTCTTCTTCTTCTTCTTTAGATTAATAATTGCATTTAGCTATCTACTTCCACTGTCCGTGATTTAAGATTCTAGTTCGGGAGGAATCCATGAAAGAGAGAGATTTTCCTCGACGTGAAAATTTCAAAAATTAGATCTTCTTTAATACAGGTCATTTTTTTTTCATTGTCTCTATTGACAACTTTGTAAATTGTTGAGAGCGAATTTCTTAACTAATTGTATCAACAATATCCAGTAGCAGTGGCCTCAAAGTTCAGACTAAGAATATTCTAATAAGTAGCACTCCAACACGTTTACGTAATTTCCCAATGCAATAATAGAATTTAGTACTGCCGATCCGGGTTGGCGTGATCGTTAAGGCAGAAGGGCCGATGCGATCTCGGACCGAAGGATCATGGATACGAATCTCGCCTTTGGCTTGGTTGTGTGTGTTTTGTGATCGTGTGTGTTGTCTTTGTGGCGTGCTTGTGTGTCCCTTGTGGCTGACATCAGGAAGGGCATCCTGTCGTAAAATAATCCCCAAATCAGTACAAAAATGAAGAGTGCAGAAAATTAATCAAAAAATGAGCCCGTCCCATCCCATCAGCACCGACCCCGGTGTAAACGGGAAAAGGCAAGGAGAAAAACAGAGTACTGACACCTAAAACCGGCAGCCTATGTCTCCATCACAACCTACCACCTTTTCTTCCACACGCGCCGTTTCAAACGAATGTAAGGAGGCGGGGGTGTGGCTTTAGCCAAAGGACGCGGCAGTCGGCACGTGGGGCACTGGACCACGTGCGCCGCACGCTCCACCGGAGGATTACGACCACCGTCTCCACCCCCTTCACCACCCGCCCCTCCACGCCCCGCTCCGCCCCTCCTCTCCATTCCCCGCCCAGCCCGGAGGATTACGACCACTGTCTCCCCCCTTCACCACACGCCCTTCTCCGTCCCGTCCCGCCCCGCCCCGCCCCGTCCCGCCCCGCCCGCCCCTCCCGCTCCGCCCGATCCGACCGCTCCGCTCCGACTCGCTCCGCTCAACACCGCACCGCACCGCTCCGCCCCGCCCCGCCCCACCCCAACTTGATATCTGATCGACCGAAGCACGAGCTCGCCGCTGCCGATCGCCCACAAAGGTGAAAGGTTCTCGGCTTATTGAGAACGTTGCTGCTGGGTTTTCAGGGAAAACGGGAACGTGCATCTAGATGCTCTCGGAGGAATCGTAGGTTTTGTGTGTATTCTTCGAACGGCGGATCTTGGTTGAAAATTGTAGTAAACCAGAGAACATGAAATGTATTATGCAATGTAAAACATCGGTGTTGTGTCAAAATATAAACAAGAAATAAACAGTTAACAAGTGTTTATTGTGCTCTTAATACAATTACCGGGTTTCAACTCCTACCGATAACAATGTCTTATTCAATATAACCAGGAAATGTACTACGAAAATAGCGCAAGTTTCTAATCTCCTTTTGGGGAGGAGCTGATTTGCGCGGGCTTCCCCCACCACTGCAGTGGCAGATTTCTTGGCCTACTGCGCGCACGCGATTCGTCGCCCCCGAAAGGAGAACTTATCGCTGTCCCTTTCATCATTGTCGTTCTCAGAGTAACTTACCCGTAAACAAACAAAGTTTTGTCCATTTCTTCGTTCATGATCATGTCTGTTTTCATATATTTCGCTTCGATTTTTTCACGTGTCCACAGCACTTCTTCCATCGATATCGGCAATATTTAGAAAATAATATTCAGAACACATTGTTCTTATCTTGCAGAGTGGTACCGATGCTTTGTTTAGCAACACGATTCTAAATGAAAGCTCAAACTAATTCGATGGAATTGAAAAAGTGATGGTAAGAAGGGAGTTTGATGTTGAGGCCACTTCACCTGCGAATAGTGATCTTAGAAACAAATAAGCACAATATCACGCCTGTGAACTTCACTTGAAAGTAGGTCTACGCTAAGACACACCACACTGCACTGCACTCAAAGACGAAAGGGATAGGACAGAACCACAGGCGATGCTTCCTATACATACGTTTCTTTTACTGAAACTTAATATTTTAGCTTTTGTGCAGAGTCAGCTTTTATGCATAGGCCACTGAAATTGTTTTGCTTCGGGTAGCTGACACTTGTACTGCGCGTGGGTTCAGGCACAACAGACTGCTTGTGCGATCAGACCCCCCAGCCCTCACTGGCCTCGTCGGTTAGCGGCAGTGCGAGTGAGAGAGCGATATGTTGAGAGGAAGTAGCGGCTGATGGTGGGAGTCACCCCTCCTCGCGCATGCGCATTCGAAGGGAGAATACAAACTTGTTCTACTGTAGTCAGAGCACTGTTGTCATCAGGAGATTTACCAGTTCGTAGCCGAAGCCTTCACACTCCAAGTAGAAGGTCCAATCTAACCAATAGCGGGCACAGCCGACTTACGTAAAATAACTATATACAACTATAACTGTCCGGAGCGCATTCACGAAACTAGTCTTTTTACTTTGGCGCCCGTGGCTCCTTGTAAACGGACGACTAGCAGACTCGCCTCGGATCGCATTCCAGGGTGTTTCATCCGCCCTGGCGAGCCCTAACAGAGCGCAATGTTTGGCTGCCCGTTCGCCAACTTTACGTGCGAGGGCAAGTCAATAAATAAGTCGCAAACGTCAGTTTACCGCATAACAAGTTTAAATTATGCGTGCATATTTATCATAGCAGCTCATGTGTGCTTGTCATAGAGGTCGTGGGTCATCGTGGTCGCGACCAGGATCAGTTCGTAGTAGCCAAGACTGCGTACGTACTGCAGTGTGTGTGCTGTGGTGTGTATTGCAAGCGTGTGTGCTGCGGGTTGCAAAAGTGTACACCAGTGAAATAGCGTGCGGTCGTGCGTTTTATGAGACAAACACTTTCCCAGAAGTAGTGCATCGCAAAATGCTCCCCGTGTATGATGACAAGTGTTTATCATAGAGAGCAAACGACCTGGCCTCCTGACAAAGGGAGTGCTTCTGGATGACGATGATCGTCCTTACACAGGTGCGGTTACACACAATTCATTGTGAACGCTTGGAACATCCACTCTATAGTCCTGTCTGAGCCTTCAGTGACATTAATCTTATCTGGCCCTTAAAATGTCATTTAGATGGCCGATGGTTTGAAAATGATTATGTTGTAACTGCAAAAGGTACACGTTTGTTGCATCTGCAACCAAACGACTTCTTTGCTGCCGACTTTGAAGGACTTGTAAAGAAACGGGACGAGGGTCTGAATGTTCAGGGTGAATAGAAAAGTGAAATACATTTTAAGAAATTACGTTTATTCATATCAATACTGTTTTGCGACTTATTTATTGACTTACCAACGTACTTCCAAGCATATATAACAATCGACATATTCCTGGGCCTCGTTGCAGCGACTGTCTCGAAAACTGTTTTCTTTTACAATCATGCACAAATTTATTTTACAAGTAATGATTTAACATTCTTGGATGATAGAAATGGCTTCTCATAAAATGTGTTCCGATAGAATTTCATAAAGTCTTCTCTTGATAATTTTTTCATCATTCCTTCAATGAAAACATCTCTTCATTTGTTTTCTAAGAAAGCGTGAGATGTTTCTTCTAAAACGTTTGCGTTCGAAAATTTTTATTTCTATGCGCTTTCGTAATATTTTCACATACATTATTCCTGAGTTAAAGGGATGTTAACTTTCCTGAGATTGAGAGAGAAATACCAAAGCAGACACTAATATTCAGGGCACCACACTTAAACGTATGATGCTATGAATAACACAGTGCTTGCTCAATATGTTATTGTACATGAATTGTTACGAAAAGTCTCAGTAACTGAATTTTTTTACAAGAACCCAACTGAATCTTTTAGGGCATCTTTTAGGGTAGCCATTTTACTAGGACAACTTGTAAAATATTTGTATTGTCTTAGATTATTCAATTTAATGTGTTTAACTTTCCTTACTGAATTACTTTTGCGACATAACCGACTCATTTCATCGCATAATACTCTGAGACCCTTTGACTGAGACCGAACCACTGTCCCACCGGTTTCAATTACGTTCGTTCATACATCAAATCCCAGCATCGTCCCATCTCCAACAAATGAGGGCAATAGAAGGTTGAAAACGGATCGCCAAGAAGAGATTTGAACGATTGTTGCAGGAGTCCGACGCACCAGAAAAGAGAGAAAGATATCTGATAGAAAAAGGGATTCGGGCAAGAGGAAGGCTTCGCGTGGAATCGTACCGTTGGGCTGGTGTTAATGTTTTTTTTTTTTTCGTGTTTCGCGTCAACTACTTTGGTCATTAGTCCCGTTAGTGTGGTGCATGTTTTTTCTCGGGAGATGGCAGTGATCTTCCCCCGCTGGATGGCGAGAATTGGGTTTCCCCCTAACCAGGGCTCTCCCGACCGTTCTCCCGGAATATGTGGTAGTGTAGTGTATGTGGTGTAAGTGTGTGTGTAAAGGGAGAGGATATAATAAGGAAGAGGAAGGAAAGATCGCGCGCGGTTCGTGGCCCGTTTAGTAGGGTACTGCTCCGGCATTCACCTGGTGTTGATCGGAGAAACCACGGAAAACTACCGATCAGAGCATCCGGCCGCTAGAATTCTCCTCCAGGCAGCGACTGAATTAGACCGAGCTGAAAAGCTAGTGTCGAAAATCCTGCCGCCGTCAGGACTCGAACCTAGGACCTCCCGGTCAGAGGCGCTGCAGTGGCATCAGTTGATGCACTGAACTACCGCTCCCGGTGATGTCAATGGTTGCGGCACATACGAGGACGGCGGAGATCGGAGGGAGAGCGGGAGGCGACTGAGATCCTGGGAGTGGAATTGGTGGCGGTAGAGGTGATGGCGGAGAAGGTGGCGCCGAAGGGGACGGTGAAAACAACAATAACGGATGCGAGCGCAGTGAAGGACAAGATGGCGCGACCCTGAGAACCAAAGAATATTTAAAGAATCATAAAATGGATTTTAGTCGATTAAAGTTTTCGAATTGAAGTGATCGAATTTCTTTAACAGAAAACAAACAAACTATAAAGCTTGCAAGAGTTTCTCTACCAATGAAAAAGTATTGGATAACAGAGTATTTGTGTATGTTAACAGTTTTCACATTAATTCACCCAATTAATCAATTCATATTATGTAGATTCAAGAGATACAGATTTAGTTACAAACATGCACTAATACATCACCCAATTCCAACGAGGGAGAAATTTATAGCAGCAGAATAATCGGCGCCTTAACAGGTTCTCATGCCCAAAAAAGGAAAGAAAACATCAGAAAGAGAGAGAAAGTGTGGAGATGGTGAGTTGGGGGCAGGGGACCTTCGTGGCAGAAGCATCGTCACTGCGCGTTGGCTCAGACCGTGGGCGGCGACGTGCCGCCGAGAAAGAGAACACGGATCTAAAAAGGTTCGGATCGAGAGCACAAGGAGCTTTGAAGCGATCTCGAAAATTGCTCATAAAAAGATCGCTGCCGATGCTGCTGCCGCCGGCGGCGGCGGCGGCGGACTCGTCATCGTGCCTACCGGTGCCGGTGCTGATCGTTGCGTCACACAGTGTTTCTGAGTTTTCAGGAAGAAGAAGAAAGCGAAGAAACGTTTTTTTTAACGCGCCATTTGAATAAAATATATTTCAGGCTAAATGTGTAATTTCAAATAAAACTTAATAATCAGATAACTTGTACCAAAAGTCGTCTCCAAGGAACATTGTTTCAAATGCTTTTATTTATAACTTCATTTTAACTTTTTTAATGTTTAACTTTTATTTTGATCGACTATTCAGTGTCAAGATAGATGTCACAAGTGAACTCCTATGAAATGCACCAGGAAACGCCGCGGTTGGTTGATTTGTTGGTGATTCCGGGCACGTCAACAGCTTAGGTCATTAGTCCCGTAAGTATAGTGCATGTTTTTCTCGGCAGATGGCGGTAATCTTCCCCCGCTGGATGGCGAGATCTGGCGCCGATCTACCATCGGCTAGCGGGGTTTCCCCCTAACCAGGACTCTCCCACCAGTGGGGCACCGCCCCAGTCGGGACAAGCTCTAAGCTCCCGACCGGTCACTTGGAATATGTGGTAGTGTAGTACATGTTAGTGTAAGTGTGTGTGTGTGTGTAAGGGGAGAGGATAGAGCAAGGAAGAGGAAGGAAAGATCGCGCGCGGTCCATGGCCCTTTTGTTAGGGTACCGCTCCGGCCTGACCTGGTGTCGATCGGAGAAACCACGGAAAACTACCGATCAGAGCAGACGGAAGCTAGAATTCTCCTCCAGACAGCGACTGAATTCGACCTAGCTGAAAAGCTAGTGTCGAAAATCCTGCCGCCGTCACGACTCGAACCTAGGACCTACCGGTGAGAAGCGCTGCAGTGACATCAGTTGATGCACTGAGCCACCGCTCCCGGTAGACACCGCGTCAAGAGTGACACAATTAAAAGATCCATTCAAGCAGATGAAACCTCGACAGATTTTATTCTTTTCAAATTTGACTTACCTAAGTTCCACGACGTAAATAATTTCGACAATAATACATGATCGAAAGAACTAGTTAGAATGCATTAAATGAGTGTATATTTTTATCTAAATGGCACTATTACTCATAATTGTCATGTTCACGTTTACTGTTGCATAAATTTGTTGTCCATGTAAGGGTGTTAATGAACTTTAACACTTTTTCTGCCGTCATTCCAGAAGCACTTCACTTTCGTTTGGGACATTGCATCTGTGCCCGGCTCGTACATAGTGTGCCATGAAAACTTCAGATTGTTTCTGTTGAAAAACTAGTTTCCAATCTGTTTCAAGCAGATATTTAAAACAATTTTGAGATGAAAGCGGTATTGACAATATTAATTCGTTAGATTACTCAGTGCTGACTAATAAAGCGACAATTATAATTGTCCAGGTGTTCATCCAAGTCTTTTATCTTACTATTTATGTGGTCTGTGTAACGTTACCGTGAGTTTTTGCATAGATTTTTTTAAAAATTAATGTGGTTAAATTATGTTACATTATTGATTCACATAATTAATATTTGTAACTAGTAACATTATTTGGTTTTTAATTTTAAATTTATTTTTTTTTTCCTTTTATTAATTTTCTATATTTATTTTAAAATTGTTTTATATTTAATAGTATGCATGAGATTCAAGACTGTTAGTGGCATTTATACACTCGTATACACTATTTTTAGCGCTGTTCCTCGTACATCACCACTGTGTGCAATACCAGGGCTCTGGATTTTGGACTTTTATAAATATATTGTAACACACAATAATTAGGTAACAAGTCCAAGAATGATGACATTTATAACAAACATGGATACATGAAATTTTAAAGACGTAAGAGTTTAAACGTAATTTTGATGTCATAATAATTATGTTGACTCTGAGAGCGCTGCACAGTCATCTTTGACGCTAATGAGGTGAAACATAATTTTATTAAAATGTAGGTGATAACTCCTCGTTGTCCGCGAATGTATTGATCACAATCACTTTATAAACAGCACCGCTTGCCCCATCCGTTCTGCTCTTCTCATTCCCAGAGAAGATTACCCACTACTTCTAGCCCTGCGGTACTCGGCAATAATGCCGCCTGCAAGCACTGAGAGGTGCGTACTTTCTAGGATCATTCTGTGGAATAACATTTTTGATTTGCGAACTGCCGTAAGCTTCTTCTCCGCTTCTCAAGAGCGCTCGTGCAAAATTCGGAAGCAAATGCTCTACTAGTACCCCAAAAGATTTTATGAAACAAATACGCACACATACATATCCACAAAATGCAACTTTTTCTTTCTCGTCTTACGACGTACATAGAGAGAGTATTTAAATACTGACGGAGACCGCCAATTTTTCGACAGAAAAGCTCGTACTGGATCTTGGTATACAAAAAGGGTAAACATCTTCCTAAAAGTAGCAAATTACTTCCTCTAACACGTTATCTAATAAGAATTAATGTTTTGTTGGTCCGCTTCACCGATATATGGATTGACAAAACGTCTGTCTGCATTTGTCCGTTCGTATGTCCGTAGTCGATATTTTGGTTTTTGGGGGTATTTGACATGATACCTCAAGAACATTTTAAAAAATTTCTACAACATGGGTCTCAATATTTTATTTAACTTTTTTTTAAATAGCATAAAGGATGCTTAAAATGTCAGAGGTTTCATTAACGTTGAATTGTTTAAATTAACTGAATTTTCGAAAAATTGAAAAAATTCAAAATTTGTCGGTGTGTTTCTAACAATTACAATATTGTAAAAACAGTTATTTTAATCTGTTCTTCAAAGGCATATTTTTAAATTGAGTAATGTAAAAGTTTTTTTAAATAAATTTTTTGCATATTTTTGTGTGAAATATTTGCAGTTTTAAACACAATTTTTTCAAAAGTTTCTCCACATTTTTTCTTTTAATTTTTCACTCAGATAGAGCAAAATACGCTAAAAATGGGCAACTAGTATTTTAGGCAAATCAATAATTTAAAATAGAAAATAAATAAAAATTAACATTGTAAAACTACATTACTGATAACAGATTTTTTTCCTTAATACATACATGTGTTATTTAAATCTAGCTTTTGAAATAATGTAAATGAAAATCTCTGAAGACTTGAAAATCGCAATTGCAAAGTTTCAACTATCTTTTGTAACTGTCAAGGTAGAGTTAATCTGCGAGGCTTATGGTGTCGGGCAACGTGAATAGTATGTTAACTCTAGTGATCTCGGTTCAAACTCCAGCTTGGAGAAAAATATGTCAAGTGGAAACACTTTTTCTGAATCAATATAGTCTTAAAACATTGCGTAGCCGTTCCAAATGTTGCGCGAAAATATGGGCTGTGAATTTCGTACTAGTTATACTTCTATTATATAATACTTATTCTTTGGGGACAAAAATATTGTTTATCAAAAATATCAGTCATCTACACAACTTTATACGTCAAACAAAGTAAAGAAATGGGCAAATTATTATTTTAGAGTACGACTTTCGTTCACTGTGATCTGTTCGTTGAATCTTATTCTAAACAAAACTTGTAGTGATCTTTCTTCACGTGTTTGCAACTGCGCTGTTTAAACACTGGAGGCCAGTGTGTAGACAATGGAGGATTTGAACGGATGTTTCTTTGCTAATATGCAAAAATTTGAGGCTGATAACGTTATAAAATGTTGCCAAAAATGTGATCTTTTGCAAAACGAGTGTGAATGTCCAAAGTTTCCTTTTAAAATACAATTCCCGGAAAGTAAGACAAACAATAGGGAATATGAGGGTGTGATTTATTAATTTCAGAGAGTGAACTTAACCATTAAAGTACTTTCTTATAAAAGTGAATTGGTAATTATCCGGTGGATAGACTGAAAGATGTTTATAGTGAACGCGAGAGCCGAAGGCCGGACCTCACCGTGACGTGGATCCGAGCAAGCGAGGCGACAAAACGTACCTTTGAAAGTACTTTAGTTTTACCATGTGGCGGGAATAAAGCATATGCGAAAACATTGCAGTGCGGTGGAATGAACCGAAAGCGAAGAGACCGAATCTTTTCGACGTTCTTTTACGTTAACCGTCCCCTCAACTAAGAATTAACCAACAAATATATATTGTATTTTATTATTTTTTGAATTAAATGTTACTATCCCGGCTTTGGCCTCATGCTCGTCATTTGGTCACACCGTGAGCTGGCCCCCCTGGGCGATCACCCCGCCGGACGAGGGGAGTTGCGGTCGCTGGCCAACAGCAACGAGGGCGGTGGTGATTTATTTGAAACATCTGACGGAATCGAAAGGCTGCCCGCCCGCTGCCGCTGCCGCTGCCGAGTGCTCAACGAAATGACGGTGTGCTCCGCGCCAGTCAATACTCGGCGCCGAGCGATTTGGGAGCCCGGTCCCCGAAATGGCTTGTTGAGGTGCCTCGATGCGACCCACCTCAACCGAGCTGCGAGAAGCGTTGCTCGCGAGTCCGTGCCAATCAGAAGACGCGAGAATTGTATTCTGGTGAGAACCATTCAGGATTTTTTTAAAATAATACAGTAGGATTTTTATAAAAGTGTTGTGTGTTCTTAAATAGAATTTTATTTTATTCAATTTTAAACACATATGTACTTTCTGTACTGAATGAAATTGGACAAATATAAACAAGTTCTACCCACTTGAAAATTACTAGTAACGGAAGATATGTTATATATATATATATATATATATATATATATATATATATATATATATATATGTGCCCCTCTTGCAGTTCAGTTCATATTTTAATACTGAAATTGAATTGAGGTCATATAATATCTCAATATCGCAAAAACTCATTGTGACAATCGTGATTCAAAATAGTTTTCAGCATTCATGCATGGAAAACAAAAGTCACGTTTCATTCTTCGGAAAGGGCTATTTTACAAAATGGAGAAATACAAAACATGTAAGAGCCGTGTTAAACAACTTATTCCGAATGATCACAAGAATATACTTTTAAGTTTCATATTTAATTTGATATTTGTCTGTTAATCTTTTAAATGTAATTAATCTTTCTTGCCATCAATTTTTTACAATTATTATATTAATAAATGAATAACATGCTGCACATGTCATAAATTTATAATATAAGTAAATTAAAAAATATTGTTATTTTAACTATTATAGAAACCTGATGGTTGAAATCAAGAATGAACTTGTAGAAAAAACATTTAAATGTAAATTAAAAAATTATGACATGTGTAGTGTGTTGTTCATTTATGAGCATAATAATTGTAAAAATACATGGCCAGAAATAATAACTTTAAAGATTCCATGCATTCATCTTAAAAAATTAATGTATGCAACTTGAACGAAGGTGTCTTTGGAGGACTCATTTTATAATACCAGACTCGACTGCAATGTCGCCTCCTCCGTCAACATTTCATTCGCTCGCCAAACTTTCTCTACTAGATTCGTTCATAACTTTTTTGTATACCAGCATAATACATGACCTATTCTGTTGCAAGAAATCGTTCATAAAAGGGCTTTTTACGTCACAAATGATGACGTATTAGATTTTACGGCACAAATGATTCCGTCATCACACATTCACCAATCGTAATGAGGAAATCTTGGGAAGGAAGCGGTAAAGAGAACCGCCGATCACCGTTTTCTCGCACAGATGTCTAATACCTGAGACCTCACAAGAAAGTTGTTTCGCAAATTTGAGTTCCATTTTTCTAAAAAATTATAATGCCGTTACACAAAAAAATAGCGTAATCAACAAGTTTATAATGTTGATTTATTGCATTCGTACATATTTATAAAACACGCTCCTAGCGTCGGTCGTTTTTGAAACAACTACTCATGCAATAAAGCGTGTCATTATGAACTAATTGCATAAACTAATATTAATAAGCATATTTGAAAACAAATTTTCCAAAGCGTTCAACTGTAAATAATAAATTGTCACTTTGTAACTGAGGTCACACTGAACCAGTCCATGTATTTTAATGATGCATCAATTACACGGTAGGAAAATAATATAAAGCAAGTAAATGAGAAGAGGAAATAATGTGCATTGATGAATGATGGGAAAATTTTCCAACCGACAACCTTTCATTGTACTTGCTAAAAACCTATATATTTTCAAAATTTGATGAGAAAATCTAGACTAGTTCATGCTGAAGATTTTTGCCTCCTCATTCAGAATTTCACCTATTTGTCGCATTCTTGTAAAAGTTAGCTCAAACCTACAAACGTATTCAAGTTATCCAAATAAAAAGTTCAAATTTGTCATAGTTTAGTAGCATTTGCTTGAATACAAATTTGACAACAGAAAATAAAGTGCAGTTCCATGCTACATTTTCGAAAGTCATACAATATTAATACAATACAAAAGTAATTCAATACTACTAACATACTCCCCATATCGATTATTGTGGTGCTGATGTAGCAAATGACGCTGTATATTTTTCTTTACTCTGTGAGAAGGAATGATGAATTGACACTTTTTTTCCTCTTATTTGTCAAAATGAAGTTGATGTAGCATAGAGCTTTCTAGAACAACGCTCTTCAATTGCATTGTATAACTGTCCAATAGACGTTGAATAATTCAAATAATTCGAATTTTCAATGTTGGAATAATTCATTCTATTTTGAGATAACTTTCAACATTTAGTTAAGTGTTGTTATTCAAGTATTTTCAATTTTAAACTATTTACATTTCTAGTAAACAATTTTTGTAGTATTCATCAAATTTACGCTACTGGTAGAGAGAACATAATTAATTCAGCGGACATCAGCCATGGCAGTGCTACAGATCAGAAATGCATCAATTCGCGAAATTGGGGCAAATTCAAGCCGACTAAACGATATTCGTCAATAATCCATAAGTGCACATTAACCCCGTCAGGGTTCCGCTACGTACTAGGCATTTCCATTCCATTCGATTAGTCCTGTTATCGCCTACGGTTTTACTAATGGAAAATCCGATGGCCATTGAATGGATTAGTGAAACCAAGCGAAGACTTAACTCGAGTATAAATTAGAAACACTTGAATTTACGTAGAGAAATAATCATTTATCATTCCCAGATCGTTAGAAGATTAGATCTAGTTACAAAACATTTTCATATCCCAGTACACATTAATGGTAGTGATTAAAAACTACACCATGTGTGTCTGGGAAAAATGCACAATGATTAGTTTATTGAACCTCTTCCATTGTCTACAAAATATTTTGACATTAATCATCATTCTGATAAATAATACCTGTATCGGTAACTCTGAAAAAATATTTTTTTCATAATTATGTTCACAATTTATTCAACATTGATGACTTACAAGAAGTAATTTTGCAGTTGGCTTACAAGAAGATGTAGTTCGAGTCTACTCGCCTCATAGGTCGATGGTGAGGCACATGCAGGGAGTTAAGAACTTGTCGCGGCTGGGATGGTGCCCTGCTGGTGGGAGATTCCTTGTTGGGGAAAACCCTGCCACACAGCTGGGAAAGAACAACGCCGTATTCCGTGATAAAACATGCACTAATGTTTAAGGGGCCAGTGACGTAATTCTTAATTGACCGCCTACAAAAATTGAAAATTATCACTTCAGTAGTTTCAGAGATAAGGATATACATGTGTTCAAAAATGTCATATTTCAGAAATCACCTAATCCTACGAAACCAGTTACCTCGTCTCTTTAACAAGTAAACAAATCACGTTTGTCGGGTCAATGGTTACATAAGTTAATTTTTGCAGAGTAAACCAAATTAAAGAACTTTTTATCTAGTCTTTAATGATAAACAGAGCATTCTAGATGAATTGGTTCAAAAGGTATAAGTGAGAAACTCGTAACCAAAATGACTCCCATTTTGACATGTGTAAATGAAGGAATAAAAAAACGTGTATTTCACGACGATGTATAAATTTCGTTTTCTTCAGAATACTCTAAATGTTTAGAAAATTCAAAAAATGTAAAAATTCTGATTTTTGCTTTATGTCTTCCCTTAATTTAAACCATATATACTTAGTATTCCACTAATGTATGAATGTTTGGTAAACCGTTTGAAAAAGATATGGTCTGGAATGGATGTATGAATTCATCAATTTCGATATTTCGTCATTGAACAGGCGACTGTTACTGAGTTTCATCCCAAGTTCAGAAATTAAATAATTTTATGTCTAACATTTTCCAAAAATAATTGTGATTTTCGTCACCATATACGAATTTCATGTATGTATTTTGTAGTTTATTTCAGGTTTTTGTACTTCTTACCCAAATTTCCCAGGTAAACCAGTAGGCCTATTCACATCTGCCCTATAATGACAATGCATAAGCATACTTATTCTGGTAAATGCGGAACGATAAGTCCCAGTATTGGAAATATGATGATATTCCAACCCAACTGGAGTTTCGACTAGTGAGTGTCCGCAATCCGGAATGTCCCGTGCATTCCTTATCGATTCATTAAATGAAATGAATTGCACAACAAGAACCCCGGTCGTCCTCGCATGTGTTATTTTTACATATCTGTTCACAACCACCGTCAGAGGCTTTTTTGGTTGGTTGGTTAGTGATTCGTGGCGCGTCAACAGATTACGTTATTAGTACGTAAGTGTAATTCATGTTTTTTTCTTGGGAGATGGCGGTCATCTCTCCCGCTGGATGGCGAGATCCGGCGCCGACCTACCGTCGGCTAACGTGGTTTTCCCCTAACCAGGACACTCCCAACAGCAGGGCACCGCCCCAGCCGGGACAAGCTCTAAGCTCCCGACCGGTCTCCTGGAATATGTTGTAATGTAGTGCATCGTCAGAGGCAATGTCTGAATTCCCTATCTGCAATTTGTAGTTGAAACGATGTCGGCTATTGCAGTTATCTGCTATAGTGTAATTGGTGGTATCTGCTAGAGAGCAGTTGCAGGCCAAAAGCATGCCTGGTGAGTACACGGATTGTAATGGGGTCGATATTGCCTATGAATAGCTACAAGGGTGTTACCGACATGTTCGTTTTTTGTAACTCTACTAGTAGGCGCTGCAGCACAAGATGGCGCTTCAGTTAAATGCAATTCCCAATCATGGGAACCCAGCTTCGTTACTGCTGAGCGTTCCCGTGTGACCCGGAACGAGGCCGAGGAGACCAGGAGGAGCCAGCAGCGCAGGATGGAGAGAGGAGGGACGGAAAGAGAGAGAGGGAGAGAGAGGGGGAAGGGAAATGAAAGAGAAGGGGGAAGAGAGGGGGATCGAAAAGGAGAGGGAATAAGAAAGGGGGAAAGATGTACAAAGACGGAAAAAGGGGGAGAAAAGAGAGAAAAAGGGGGGAAAGAGGAAATAAAAGAGGGAGAGAGAGAGAGAGAGAGAGAGAGGGAAAGAAGAGAGGATAGGGGAAAAGAGACAGGGTAGAACGAAAGGAAAGAAAGTGAAAAAGAGACTGGAAAAGAACATTGAAAATGGAAAAAAAGAAATGGAAAAATAGAGTAGGGAAAAGAGAGAGATAAACGAAGGGGAAAGAAAGCCTAAAAAGAAAGGGAGAAAAAAGAGAGGGAAAAGAAAAAGAAAAAAGAGAAAGAAAAAGCGGAAAAAGAAAGAGGGGAAAGGGAAAAGAAAAGAAAAAGGGAGGAGGGGAAGGGAAAGGAGAAAGGACGGAAAAAAGGGGGTAATAAGAGAGAGATGGGGGAAAGAGAGATGAAAAAAGAGAGGGCGGAATAAAAGAGAGGAAGAGAAAAAGCGAGAGGTGGAAAAAGAGAGCTGGAAAAAGAAGGAGAGAGAAAGAGGGAAAAGGAGAGTGAGAAAAGAGAGCAGAACGTCTGCTGGATTCTGCTAGTATTTTTATATTGTTGTAACACTTTTACATTTTGTGGGATAAACAGAGCGAGTTGGAATTTCGTACTAATAAATAAACCAAATATGAAGACAAATTACGGACATAAAATATTGATTATCAAACGGTGGTATAAAAGGCTTTTATGTAAGGAAAGGGATGGGTGAATCTAATTTTTCTTGCTACTTCAGTTTCATCCAAAAGAAATCAATAATATTGTCACACGAGATCGTAGTACAGTCTGACAAGCATTTAAATGAATTAGTTATTTTCAACATAATTAATGGTATTTATTATAATTGATGAAATGGCTACACCAATTAAAAGCAATAATTTATTTGCATTTAAATTGGTATCAATGTTTAAGTGGTGACATTTAAATTTAAATATTATTTTACTTTCTTTAATTTTTTTTAATGGTTGAACAAATATTGTTTTGAAGAATTGTGTTGAACTTAATTAATTTTGTAGTTTTGTTTCGATAGTTATACATTGATATATCCTGGTTGCCTATTAGACTAACATAAGTCTGTCAAGTCAAAAGTTCCGGAAAAGGTGACATAGGACATGAACTGCGGTACCTCTGACCGGGAGGTCCTGGGCTTCGAGTCCCGATTGTGGGAGGACTTTCGACATTAGCTACATAGCTAACGAACGAGCCACGGACTGCTCATTTGCTTTCTCTTCTCTGTTCTATCCTCACGCCTTACTTACACACACACACACACACACACACACACACACACACACACACATACATACACACATACACATGTACTACACTACCACACATGTCGAGAGACCAGAGAGTGTGTACGTAAGGTGTGAGGAGAGAACGAGGAAGAGAAAGGAAAAATGGTGCGCGGTCCGTGGCCCGTTTTTTCGGCATTCCACCTGGTGTTGCTCGAAGAAACCATGCAAAACTCCCGATCAGAGCCTCCGTCCGCTAGAATTCTCCTCCAAACACCGGCTGATTTCGACCCAACTATCTTGCTAGCTATGTAGCTGATAACGAAAATCCTACCACCGGGACTATTTACCCTAGGACCTTCTGATCAGAGGTATTCATGAGCAGTTGACCCTAGGACCTTCCGGTCAGTGCAGTTCAGAGCAGAGGATACCCGTAAAATGGCACAAAATTGCCGGTTGCTAGGCGTCCAATATTGGAGTAAGCGCGTGTCAAAACTGCACACGAGTAATGGCCGGTGAACAAATAGCCGGCGTCTTGATTTCATCCGCAAGGAACAGCGGTTGTCATACACCTCTCACCAAACACGTCACCACGTGAAAGATTGAAAAGGGATTACTTGAGAATTAACGGCGAATCCCAGACCTTTTAGCCTCCACGCGTCTCGTTTGAAGCGCAGTCTAAACGTTTTCGCGCAAAAGAAGGCGTGTCCTCGTCTGCTTCGCGTGATATATGACTACCTGTTTATGAGGCTTTTTGACGTCATTTCCTCTCATTAGTCTTCCGTGAACTTTCCCGAGACAGCGTGTCGCTCACGAAGGTCGACGGTGCGTTCTAGCCACATCGCTTTCACTGCAAAGAGAACAATTCAATTAAACGTACTTGTATCCATCACTAGCACAGCAGTTTGGAGCTGCGTTCGTGTAACTCGGAACCAAAACCATCGGATTCAAATCTCGTGAAAGGCGTGGCTGGCTATACGTGATTCTGTCAGCAAGTGGTTGCCTTCTTATATCATCGTGTATCACATTATCACATTTAAACAAACGCCTCTTCCATTATTCACCATCTCTCACCATCATTCCTTTCCATGATCACTTTTGTACAATTTAATCTTGAGATTCTTGGTTATTCAATGTCTTATTTGTGCGTATACAATTGAATATATAATTATTGTTTACCAAAAAAATATTATCAACAATCAACATTCTTTTTTAGAATGATCAAATACACATTTTTTCCTGTTTATTCCCGCAAAAATTGCCAAGTTTCCTTTAACATCACAATCCTTTATTCTTTCTATGCGTTTGGCAAGAAAATGAAGTGAATACCAAAGCAATGCAGGGTAAAATTACTTTCGTTTAATTTATTAACAGTTTAAAATATATCTTTCATAACAAATGTACTATTGATTATATTTAATGTTATTCACCTAAACATACTAACGAATTGCAGTTATTTATGTTTGTGTGAAGTTTTCGCAAAACTGTGAAACGCCATGTAGGCAGCAATTAAATAATTGATTGTGATAAATAAATGCCCGAGCAATGCCAGATTTCTTACGGTTATTAATTATAGTAATTAAAAAAGTGTAACATCTAAAAATCTCAGAGATTAAAGTAATATTAGAGCATAGAGCACTTTTGAAGTTTCTCTTTTATAATTAGGTAGCTTAACCCCAGAACCACACAGTCACTTAACACAGTCGCATTAATTACACAAGTCACACTGCGGTGTTGCGGATGACTCAAGAAATAACCATTTTTAAAGATCTAATTTTCGTAAACAGATTTAATTTCAAACGATCTCCATCTTTCATATTCTATTCTAGCAATGTTCATGTCTTGCAATTTTCAAAAATACTGAGTGTTCCTCAAAAACAAAACCAGCTTTTTTCCGTTCTTTGTTATACGAGGAAACATTTGGAGCCGCGTTTAGAAAATAATTGTTTTAAATTTTCCTGTATTTCACGCAAAAATTTCGCAAAAAGTACTAATATTTTTGAAGAATAATGTTGTAATATATTTCAAGAAGTGTCTTTTAACAACAGATCGAAATAAGGGGAAAGCTGTCTTCAAAATTATAGTAGTAGAAAGGCGCTGAAAAATGTTCAACCCTTCATAGATCTGTTTACACATTTTGTCTCATCACGTTCTTGTCAATGTCTTTTATCATTTCGGCCAGGGGCGTTGGTAGATACCGGAGTTCAAGACCCCTCCTTGAATCCGTGGTGTCTCGAATAGCTTAAACCGGGAGCAGTGGCGCAGTGCATCAACTGATGTCACTGTAGTGCCTCTGACCGGGAGGTCCAAGGTTCAACTCCCGACGGCAGGATTTCCGACATTAGCTTTTCAGCTATGTCGAATTCAGTCGCTGTTTGGAGGAGAATTCTAGCGGCCGGCTGCTCTGATCGGTAGTTTCCCGTGGTTTCTCCGAACAACACCAGGCGAATGCCGGAACAGTACCCTAACAAACGGGCCACGGACCGCGCGCAATCTTTCCTTCCTCTTCCTTGTCCTATCCACACCCCTTACACACGCACTTACACAAAGATGTCCTACACTACCACACATGCCGGAAGACCGGTCGTGGACGTACAACATGTCTCGGCTGGGGCGGTGTCCCACCAGGGAGATACTTGCTTGGAGAAAACAACGCTAGTCGACAGTAGGTCTGTGCCGAATCTCGTCATCCATTGGGGGAAGATCACCGCCACCTCCCGATTAAGAACATGCATTACACTTCCTAACGTCATTTGATCCATACAGAAACAATGTAATAATACGGTATGGTCCCTGACAACCCCAGAACGTGACTCTAGCATTACGAACTCCGGCATTGTTCCGGCATTTATTTATCACTATCACCATTTAGCTGGCCTACAAAACACTGTCCGGTTTTGGCGTAAATGTGCTTCACACAAACACCAATAACAGCCCTTTCTTCCCTGGTTCAGGTCAAAAAACGTAAGGTATAATCAAATGTACATTTATTATTGTAGATAGGTTTAAATCTGGTAATATCAAACGAAATTCAGTTCATGTCCATTTTGTAACAGAGCAATTATAGATTGGAACAGTTTACTCTCAACAACTTTCAAAGCCTGTCCTCTAAGTGCTCGAAATTTTCGAAGTAAGATATAAAAAACTGAGAGTGTTATATGTTAAGTGAGAAAGAGCTGTAATGTGTTGGCCAATGTAATGCAGAGCAAAATAGTAAACTGAAATGCAGTGAAGTGTAGTGAACGCGATCAATGCTATTTTTAAAAATCTACTCGTAATTTAGTCAATAGCAATGTAGCTTGTATTGTCGTTTAGTATCCCTTATTTATAATCGTGTGTATCATGATAGATTAGATATTGCAGCTGTAGTACTAAATATTAGTGATACTATGATTATTCTATCTTCATTTTGTATTGTTTATTATTATTATTATTATTATTATTATTATTATTAATTAACTGCCACTGGGTCATATCCTTTTGCTCTTCGAATATATATATATATATAGTGTGTGTGTGTGTGTATATATAAGAAAAAGCGATGCGTTGCTTTCCTATTCATTTTTCGCAATATATTAAATAGACATTCTGTCTATTCCCACCCTGTTCTGTCTATTCCCGATCTTCCCCAGGCTTTACCACAACTTCTGGAAGTTCTGCCAGTTCCTACCCTTCTGCAAGCCTTGCCTCAACTTGCCACGTCCCCACCTCAACACACCCACGGAGACAACATATGTGTGCGTGTGTGTGTGTGTGTGAGTGTGTGCCGCGTGAGATTTCGTGCTGGTAGTAGAGGCAGGGTTTTTGTGGTTATCAGCAACGGTTCTCAAACTCCGCTCTCTTTGCATTACGCAACGCACTGATCCGCAGACGCCTCCGTAGAGCTTTCACAGAAGAATATCTTCAAGGCATGCGTGAATACTTTGCCTCTGGAAGACTTAGATCGAAGTAGTAGAGAATATGTACAGAGGAATTCCGGAGAAGTCCTGTTAAGGGAATAGATTCCATCCAAGCGAAAACTAAAAATACTATGTGGAATGTATATATTAATGATATTTAAATTACTGACGACACAAATATATGAAGTGGTTATGTTTTTCAACATGCTCTGAGCTTGAGTGTTCTGAGGAGAATTCATTTCTCAGACTTTGTGATAACTTGATTGTGCTTCGGATTTGGCATCCGTTGATGGAAGGATGAGATTGCTCTATGATTGCATAGTCCGAGATTTGTCATATCTTTGTGGGTGTGAGTGAAAGAAAGTGTGAGTGAGTGAGTGAGAGAGAGAGAGAGAGAGAGAGAGTGAGAGTGAGTTTGAGTCTGAATGGGAGAAAGAGAAATATAGAGGAAGGTGGGTGGGCGGGCAGAAAGTAAAAATAGAGGGTGGGCAAGAGAGTGGACAGATGAGCGGCCAGAAAACTGGTTGGGCAGCCGTGTGGGAGAATGGGCAGGCGTGAAAGTGGGCATGTGGATACACGTTTGGGTTAGTGGGTGAGTGGAAGGGCGAGTAGGCTAATGAGCGGGCGGGAAAGTGGGCTGATGGACGTGAGAGGGAATGGTTGGGTGAGTGCGAGCTGGCGAGTGCGTGCTGGCGAGTGCGGGCGGGCTGGCGAGTGCGGGCAGGCTGGCGAGTGCGGGCGGGCTGGTGAGTGCGGGCGGGCTGGTGAGTGCGGGCGGGCTGGCGGGTGCGGGCGGGCTGGCGAGTGCGGGCAGGCTGGCGAGTGCGGGCGGGCTGGTGAGTGCGGGCGGGCTGGTGAGTGCGGGCGGGCTGGCGAGTGCGGGCGGGCTGGTGAGTGCGGGCGGGCTGGCGAGTGCGGGCGGGCTGGTGAGTGCGGGCGGGCTGGCGAGTGCGGGCGGGCTGGTGAGTGCGGGCGGGCTGGGAGTGCGGGCGGGCTGGTGAGTGCGGGCGGGCTGGGAGTGCGGGGCGGGGGGGCGAGGCGGGCGGGCGGGAGTGCGGGCGGGCTGGCGAGTGCGGGCGGGCTGGTGAGTGCGGGCGGGCTGGTGAGTGCGGGCAGGCTGGCGAGTGCAGGCGGGCTGGCGAGTGCGGGCGGGCTGGTGAGTGCGAGCTGGCGAGTGCGTGCTGGCGAGTGCGGGCGGGCTGGCGAGTGCGGGCAGGCTGGCGAGAGCGGCGGGCTGGCGAGTACGGGCGGGCTAGTGAGTGCGGGCTGACGAGTGCGTGCTGGCGAGTGGGGGCGGGCTGGCGAGTGCGGGCGGGCTGGCGAGTGCGGGCGGGCTGGCGAGTGCGGGCGGGCTGGTGAGTGCGGGCGGGCTGGTGAGTGCGGGCGGGCTGGCGAGTGCGGCGGGCTGGTGAGTGCGGGCGGGCTGGCGAGTGCGGGCGGGCTGGTGAGTGCGGGCGGGCTGGCGAGTGCGGGCGGGCTGGTGAGTGCGGGCGGGCTGGCGAGTGCGGGCGGGCTGGTGAGTGCGGGCGGGCTGGCGAGTGCGGGCGGGCTGGTGAGTGCGGGCGGGCTGGTGAGTGCGGGCGGGCTGGCGAGTGCGGGCGGGCTGGTGAGTGCGGGCGGGCTGGCGAGTGCGGGCGGGCTGGTGAGTGCGGGCGGGCTGGCGAGTGCGGGCGGGCTGGTGAGTGCGGGCGGGCTGGCGAGTGCGGGCGGGCTGGCGAGTGCGGGCGGGCTGGTGAGTGCGGGCGGGCTGGCGAGTGCGGGCTGGCGAGTGCGGGCAAGGCTGGCGAGTGCGGGCGGGCTGGTGAGTGCGGGCGGGCTGGCGAGTGCGAGCGGGCTGGTGAGAGCAAGCGAGCGGGGGGGGGGAAGAGGCGGGCGCGGTGGCCGGGTGGGAGGAAGGGCGGGCGCGCGTCTCTCTTTTGTCTGGAGCCGTCCGCTCGGCGTGGCCGCGACGATCTGCCATGTCCCCGCCGCGGGGCGGGCGCGCCGGGAGCGCCAGGTAAGGCTCCCGGGGGGGCGGCGCGGGGGAGGGAAATGGGCCGCGCGGCGGGGCTCAAAAGGGCGCCGCGCTGATGAAGCTGGCCACGTGACTGCCGGCGGCCCCGGCTCATCCTCCGCCAGCAGCCTCGCGAACACGCTCCTCTTCTCGGAAAGACTAACGCGTTTCGGTAGCAACATGTCAAGTGCAAGACGCGAAAATTACGTTATTGATTCCAGGAAAATCATCAGTCGCGTGAAACATCAAAGCGAAGCAATTTTCAAAAGTATCACCCGCTCGTAAATTAAACTTACATATTCACCAAAGCAGAGTACAAAGGACGTCTCTGTGATTTCCTGAATACTGTGCTTGCTACCACGGACGGACTCAGAATATTGATGTCGATTTGACACTCAAGGTAGGCGATTTAACAGCTTTTTAGAGCTATGATTAATTTTATTTTGTATTTATTGTATTTTGTAACCTGGTGTTTTCCATTAAATGTAAGAAATGATAAGAAAAAAGTTTTCCTTGTGTTCTCTGGGATATTTTGTTATTTAGGCCATGTTTTTCAGTACTAAACTTTCTCTATCTGGAAGTTTTATTTTTTAAACTCATACTTTGAATTTTTATTTTGTGGCCGTCGAAAAGTTTGCTCTACTATAAGCAGTAATAATTCCTCGTCAATAGTCAAGTCATTTTGTTTGTTAACTGAAAATGGTATAATGCCTTTTTATTGAAAATGTTTCTCTGTGATTTTCATATCCTTCAGACTATGTCTTTGCGTCCTCACTATAGGTTTTCTTATTTTCGGGAAAAATGTTCACAAGAGAATGCAATAAAAAGACTTTTAATCTTATGTCACAGCCTCCAGTGGTAACATAATAAAGGGAAAGTTACCTTTAGATATCTATTGATTATAGCCGAAGACCGCAACATTACCTACAGAGAGAAATGTGTGCTGACGTGAAAACTAAAGAAGCAGGTGAATTTTTAAATCGAATTCTCATCCGTTAAAAAAAGAGGTCGTACAATAGGGGCCTTATAAGGTTCCATACGAATTGAATCGTTTATTTCAGAAACCAGTCAAACGCAAAAAATTAAAACGCGTTTTAGCGATGGAATATTGTTTCATGAGGATGGACACATTGTTTAGTGCATATTTACCTGAAAAATATTCATTTATTATCTTCTTTAATATAAAAAAGTATTTTGAAATCAGAAAAACTGGTACACTTTTTCTCAGTTTTGTCGTAATGAGAAATTTGGCGTTTGACGGGTTTCTGAAACAAACGATTCAATTATGAAGCCCCCATATCACTTACACAGGTGGCTCATATCTGGATAAGATCCCGTGATGAACCAGTTTCATTTTAAATGTTTAGGTGTTATCCACTTTGCTTGGGCAAGACCCACTGAGGATGGGAAAATATTGTTCCCGAAAGGTACTTCTGGGCAAAAAAAAAAAAGAAATAAATACATATATACTATTTATTTTTTACTATTGTGGTTTGATTATCCATATACCTATTACATGGATTACCACAAGATATCAGCTACTACCACGGAATATATGGTTATCATCACGCATAAAATAAATACAGTTCGCGGAATTCTCATTAACATTCATATTCTTTGGGAATAATGATGTTTCGTTTGAAAAGAGGGCAAAAAAGGGGCGTGGCAGCCGCAATAAAGCAAGCCATTGCAAGAACGCGTCATACTAAGAGCGGAGCGCAGGGATCACACGTGGGCGTGCCCGCCGCACGAGCGAGCTCGCGAGAGAGAGACAGACAGGCAGAGAGAGAGAGAGGGGGGGACGTGCCTCGTAAATCCCGACGCCGCGCCGAGGCGCAGTATATCAAGGTGCTTCACACGGCCGCCGCACGCGTGTTTATCCTGCTGCGCCTAAATCATCGCCCGATATTTCCCCACCCACCCGCCGCCTCTTCCCCGTCGTTTCCTCCGCCCCCCGCCTGCTTCGCCTCCCCCCCGCGCATTTCGCCCGCCCCGACCTCGCCGACCACGACAACACCGCTGTCCCCGCTACCCAGCTGACCAGCGGTCCCACTGTACAACCATCATTTCATTGATACATTATTGCTTCCGGGAGCGTCAACTTCTAGGAGCAATAGTCCCGTAAGTGTAGTGCATTTTTATCGCGGTTTTGCGGAGATCATCCCCTGCCGGATGCGCGAAATCTGGCGCTGACGGCTGCGACGTTTTCTCCATCCTGGTGTCTGCCTCGACCGGAACACCGCCTCAGCCGGGAGAAGCTCTAAGCTTCCGGTGTGAGTGGGAGATTAGTACACATAAGTGTGTGTGTGTAAGTAAAGGGTGAGTAAAGAATAAGGAAGGAAAGAGTATGCTTATATTAGGAAACTGCTCCGGCATTCACCTCTCAAAATTCCTCCCATTCAGCATTACCATCGACACTTAAGTCCATCACGCTATTTCCAGCGCCACCGCGTCCTCCCCCATCTCGCCTTTGTCAACGTTCCATTGTTTCTTTCCCCGGCTTTACCGGCTCCGGCTTTACCGGCACCGGATTTACCGGCCCCGGATTTACCGGCCCCGGATTTACCGGCCCCGGATTTACCGGCCCCGGATTTACCGGCCCCGGATTTACCGGCCCCGGATTTACCGGCCCCGGATTTACCGACCCGGATTTACCGGCTCCGGCTTTACCGGTCCCGGATTTACCGGCCCCGGATTTACCGGCCCCAGATTTACCGGCCCCGGCTTCACCGCCAACGGTCTCACTGCCGTAGGCTTCATCACCGTAAGCTTCACCGCCATTGTCTCCGCCGCCACCATCTTCATCGGCACCGCTTTCACCCCTCCTAACCACTACGTTGTACCACCGTCTGTCATCCTATTACCATCGGAATCTTACCACCCCCACCGCCCCACTACTTCAAATATGTCGGCTCCAAATATTCTCCGAATAGCAAGTGACTGCCCGCCCAATTCCAATCTGCCTGAGATGCTCAGCGAATGTTTTATTTCTCTGTGTCCAAAAGGTTAACACGTAGTGGTTAGGGTCGAATATTTGACATTCGGCAAATGGCAAGCAACCCTGCCACTCTACTCGTGATCCGGCGAGCGGTCGCTCGCTACTCGCCGAACCGAATGTGTGGAACCGCCATTGCACTTGCCTCCGCTACTGCAGCACCGTCACTGCTACGAGCCACCTGCGCGTCCCCACAGTGGTCATCCCCACCCGTCATGGCCACCTCTCCCACCAACCGCCCCGCGTGCACCTGGGTGCATGCTAGATCTATCACTAGGTCGAATTCAATCGCTGTCTGGAGGAGAATTCTAGCGGCCGGCTGCTCTGATCGGTAGTTTTCAGTGGTTTCTCCGATCAACACCAGGCGAATGCCGGAGCAGTACCCTACCAAACGGGCCACAGACAGCGCGCGATCTGTCCTTCCTCTTCCTTGTCCTATCCTCTCCCCTTACACACACACACACTTACAGTAACATGCACTACACTACCCCATATTCCGGGAGACCGGTCGGGAGCTTAGAGCTTGTCCCGACTGGGGCAGTGCCCCGCTAGAGGGAAAGTTCTGGTTAGGGGGAAACCCCACTAGCCGACGGTAGGTCGACGCCGGATCTCACCATCCAGCGGGGGAAGATCACCGCCATCTCCCGAGAAAAACATGCACTACACTAACGGGACTAATGACCGAAGCAGTTGACGCTCCCGAAAACACGAAAAAATCAATCAATCAATCAATCTAGATATATCACGTGTCATCCCCCCGTCATGCTGTCGCTCACCCGCGTCTCACCACACGTCACCTGCATTGTGCAGTCAAGGAGATTTTTGCTGCACGGAAGTGGCAGAAAATCACATGATGATTCACTCCTTCCCGGGCGAATCTTACTCTCTGGTGACACGTTCTCTAACAAGCTACTCTTAATTTCATACTTCCATTCCACTGAAAAATAAGCTTTTTAAAACAAATTCAAAATTTCACTTTTGTGTCTTTGTTATATACTTTAATTTTAAAACTATTTTATTTAATTGCAAGACACACAAAGAACTTAATTTCATACAGAAAAGCCTGTATACATTTACGTTTTATTTTCAAACAATGTGTACAAGTGCAAATGCTAAACGTTTATAGTTCTTTAATAAATATTTAGTAGTATATTGTGTGTAATGTATTGTAGCCTTTGTAAATTTACACCTTTAAGGAATAGAACGAACTGCAAGGTCACGTAAAAATGAATTTTACAAGTTGTATTATTTAAATTATATACTCCAGTAAGTGATTTCAATTAAATTGAGAATCAACAGCAGGTACGTATTATAGGGGGTAAGATTTTACAGGCATAGCATTTGCCCAGAGTGTATCACATGATTCAGTTCAGTATATATTCAAAGGTTCCGTAATCTCTCAACATGGACAGCTTCGCAAGCACAAGAGCAAACAGATGATAATCTCTAATAACCTTGAATTGAATCGTTTCATCACATCACCGTTGCCATCATATTCAACAATCACTAAATCATACATGGAAACACTTGTGTCTAACGTAGGGCGGTCGTAATACAGTTCTGCGGGATCTGGCACAGACGGTTGCTACTCAAACTGCCGTGCAATTTAGGTCCGGAGCACTATACGTCAAGTGTGGCACAATGGATTATAAATGGTTCGTAGCGAGGACACACACGATCACAGTTTCACAAACGGCACCAGCAAATGTGTGTACTTTGCCGTTTGCAACGCTGATGGAATGGAAGTGGTTGGAAATGCTTATATGCATGAGAGTCCGCAGAGTTTAAACGGCGTTCTAAACTTTCTCAGCCGTCTACGCCGTCTGCTGGCAGAAATCTGAATTTCGTACATGTGCATTTGCAAGCTTAAAATACCGTGATCCAAATGTGTATAGAACGTTCCTGCTCTAAGTATTCCCTTATTCCGGGGGAGAATTCACCGGAGGGTAGATGCAGGAATATATCCTCCTCTGGAATCTGATGGACTCTGCTGAGAAAGTATTAATTTCTTTCTGACAGGAACTTAAAAGCATCATTTATAATTTCTACACTTCGAAATTCAGGATATATTGGATGAGATTTATTCAAACTATTGTTAGAGGATAATTTATATTATTGGAACATACAAGACTATCGTAGAGTTCCACAGATGGGTCTGAAATTCGGAAAATATCTAAAGGTAATGATAATAAACTTACAATAACGGAATTAGACTATTGTCGAAGAAGTTGTAGACTGACATTGTTGGACCAAGTAAAAACAATGAAATAAGAAAAAAAGAAATGACATCATCGATACCATTGAAATTAAAAGGTTCGAACGGTATGATCCTTTAAACAGACTGAGACGATGATTGCGTCTAAAACTCTAGAACCATGGTGGAAATAACAAGGTGTAGCGCTCCGGAGGATGCGCAGTAGCAGCCAATCACGTTTGAACCCAGGGATGAAGCGAAAACGGCTGGAGCACGTGTTCATTTGCTTCCCGTTTGCGAAGGAGCGAAGACCTGATTTGTAAGGCAGTGCGACAGAGGTGGAGGCTTTTTTGTGATTTTGCTGGCGTGGGAGAGGTGTGTTGTGGATTTTTACTATAAGCTATTAAAGTTATGTATTTTATGTGATTTGCCTTTAATTATTACAGAAGCGTACATCAATCAGTTCATACGATGCATTATATTTGATAACATTTACTACCAACATTTGTCAACATTTTTTGTTAAACAAAGAAAATTAAAATAAAAAAAAATATTGAAATTTTTGAATAATAAAAATCTAGTGGCTTCAGCTGTTAAATATGTAATAGCTTTATTGAATATATTAAATAGCTTAATTGAATATATTAGTACTTGTGAATATAATCTGGGCAGGGACAGTATATTCTTTTATACTTTGTGTGTTGGAGATAAATTTGTATGGTTTATGAAGAAAATAAATATGTGAAATATTTAATTGTAAATGGCCTTAAAATTTTTAATTAAAATTTTTTTTTTTAAATTTTTTTTATTTTACAAACCTTTTTATTTTGCTAAATCTTAGCCATTCAATAATTTGATATTTGATTGTCTCTTAAAAGCACCAAAGAAATCCATAAAGCAATTTACGAGTAAAAAAGAAAAGAATTTCATTTATAAATACATATTTTAAATTTCATATTTTACTGAACTGAAATGTATCAAGTATATTATAATATTATAGTATGTATGTAATAATGTAGGATGTATAGTTTTAATATCTGTATATAATGTAATTATGTATGTATGTAATTAATCAACTCAAAAATATGTATTGTAAAATTTGCAGGTAGTGTGTGCCAACAGCGCTTTGAGAATGTGTGCTTTCAATCAAAGGATTCACCAAACACATCTGGCAAGAAAATATTGAGTTATTGTTCCTGGATCTATATCTACGAAATGGTTAATGTTGAAGAGAAAATCCATTGAAAAAACTGGATAAGTGAAGAGTATTAGTTTATTATGTGCTGAAACTTCTTGTGATTATTATATATAATAATTTAAATATTAAAGAGCTTATGTAATAGAGAAGTTACGATTATAGATAACTTAATTTTATTATATTGCAGTGAGAGGATACCTCTTTATGGATACAAAGAGCTCATATCATCTTCACACAGTAATTCCAATACTTCGTCAGTCAGCAAGTAAGTGTAAATTTTTTTTGTTAAATTTACTATTATTATTAACAACACTTATTGTGGGTTTTTTGAGACATTGACCAATATGACAGCCTTAATAACAAACACGACTTAATGTACAATCTAAGACATGATAAATGACATTTTATTTTAGGGAAGAAGACGAGATCTATGAAAGCAAAATATGTAGAGATAGCGTGAATTGCCTTCATTATAAAATAATGGAGGTAGAAAGGGCTAATGAATTATTAGAAAAAAACCATTCCTGAAAAGAACAAAATGATTGCAGTAAAAGGAATCTTTTGTATTTGATATTTCATGTATACATTATGTGCACCAAGAAAATTTAAATAGACTTGTTTTTGTATTTGATTCATTCCTCTTAACCCACTAAGGTTCACTTTCATTTTGGTCCTAATGCTTTAAATAGGTGAGTTAAAAGGTGAAATTTTATTTTAGTTGATCATACATATTTATCCAATGGATTAAATTTTACATTTGTATACATTTTCTCTAGATGGTTCAAATATTTATAAAAATTTGTGAACTTCATAAACATCATCAATATTATAAATATAATAAAATATTAATATATATAATTTCATATTTTACAATATAATAATATAAATATAATATAATAAATATCATTGAACTTTGTGAAATTCATAAATATCAATAGAATACCGTTATTGACTTCTTGTAAGCGATTGCTAATTTTTATTGTCATTAAAATTATATTTATTAAGTACTATGTTGATTAATTAAGCAAATGAAAACAGGCTGTAAAGCCTGATTTCTGTTCATTTCATGACATACATAAAAGCTTTTTTAATTTCAATTCCATTGTATTTTTTCTTCCCATGAATGTTCTTTGTGGACACACTTGATATATTTCAACTATTTTCTAAATTAATAAATATAGAATTAAATTTAACATTACTATATAATGGGCTTGTTTTTCTATTAATATTTTTTATAGAGTAATTCATATCCATTAAAATTCAACAGTTTTCATTCTTCAGATCTTTTTGCATTCAAAGAGAATATGAAACTATGAACAGAAATAATAAAAATACATGTAAAAGTGGAATTGAGTGTTTACAGTACCTAGCCTCATATAATCTAACTCGAAAACCAGTATTTATTCAGAGACAAATATTTTCAAAAAAACAACATTAATAGAAGTGACAAACATATGGAACACGTTCCCCAAAATAATAGAAAACAAATTCAAAAGAAATGAAATTGAAAATAATTATAATAATGTGGTTGTACCAAATACTGTACGTTAGATCAAGTCATTGTATTTGTTCACATTTTTTGCATATAACAGAAATATTTAAACTGCGAACATTTCATAAATAACACCAATATACTAATAGTTAAGTTCTTGACTAAATTAAATGAGTATTTTAAAAACAAATATCGTTCTTTGAAATAATTTTAAAATGTCCGCGCCTGCGTAGATAATTTGAATTTGGCGCACATTTGGTGGGGTATCATATTATTGGTCCACAGTCGGCGGCATGCGCACCGCTACACCTTGTTATTTCCACCATGTCTAGAACTGGCAACCAGCTTCACACAGAAGACGAAGACCCAGAAGTATACGGAGAGAAAGAGTGGAGAAGACAATGTCTAGAAGAGGATGAACTGCAGAAGACTGCAGTGACAGCGTAAAAATGGAAAGTGGTATGCGAGAAACGCCTAATGGTGTAAAATGCTCGCAGCACTTTATACTAATACGCAGTACTAATACTTTTTTGCATCCACAAACGCTCTTCCAAATCAAAAATATTTGACCGGACTTAAATTCGAACTTAATTGCATAGACTTCTCCAGTAGTTGCCGATTCAGCCCTCCTAACGCGGAAATCACACATACTTTGTTAGCACAATGGTCAAGCTGAAACGTCACTAGAATTCCACGAATTTTTAAAGATGCCTCAGATTCTTGAAACTCGTAGCGTCTCTTTTGACATCCAAACCAAACTGTTGAAAGTGATTTTTTGAAGAGAATCCGTTTGTTTCTTAACGGTAAACGGCCCCCCAACAGCGCTTATAAATTAATGGAGTAATTAATTCAAATTTCGCATGGACAAATTGATGAACGCTCTGTGAAGTCACGATTTCGCTCGAACCAGCGCTGGCCGATCTGTGAGCGAGACTGGCGCACACAAAATCACACAATCGAATTGAAGAAACAACAGAGAGTTGACATCTGAGTTTATTCTTAACGTTTTCACAGCTTATGGCAATATTTGAATGCTCGAATGTACTGACAACATTGCTTTTCGAAGTGGTGCGCCGAATTCTGCGTGCTCCTTTCTTTGAGGTTAAGTTTCTGGAAACAATACAACCGTGTCGTCATCAGCGACAGTACAATGTCTAGACCTCGGATGTTTAGGGAAATGCCTATTTTCTTCCAAAAAACTTGTTTCGAGGTTGATAATATATGTGCACGAATCATGGCAAATGATGACATAATATGACGAAGTATTATAATGCTTATTTTTGATGTTTTTAGCATAAATGCCTTTTTTTGCATAAATAGCTTTTTTAGAATTTATTGGACTTTTTTGGCTTTTATGTATAATTTTTACAAACAATGCTAAGATATCAGAAAATCGGCCGTGGTCAAACGTGACCATTCATTACAAAATCTTCAATTCACGCCTTTGTAATTTAAAATACACGTATGACAGAATTCCTAAAAGTATACCAATATATTTTCCTCCATTTCCCTATTTTATAAATACCTGCCATGCTCTGAAAATTGATCTATTGACAATATACAAAAGGCACTGAAAGGTTAAGTGGAAATAAATGTAATTTCTCAGAAAGTTTCAGTTTTGCTAATGTTGGACTTGTACAATACATGCCAATCACATCAGTAGATGTTGAGAGATTCTCCTCTGCATTCAAACTGATTTTGTCACTCAATAATCGCAAATTTGAAATTATGATTCATGAAAATTTACTAGTAATATATTGTAATACAAACTATTAAGAATAAAATGTAGAAGAGCTGTAAGTATGTAAATCTAGTTTTGCATTAAAATATACTACGTACTAGTTTTGTGCATGAAGTTTACAAAATAATTTAGACAGAATTTAGAAATAATTTTTCATTTTATTGTGTATATAACTTTTGCCTTTTTTGTCCTTATTCTTGACATTTTCAATGCCTTTTTAGGCGCTTAAAAAACTACTTTTTAGTGCCTAAACATCCGATGCGTAATAATGTCTTTAATCGCTCTCCCAACTCTATCATCCTGTTCGGAGTCTTAACAGCCACCAAGCACGGCTTGCGTATATATTGAAATAAACTGTATATATTCAGTGCCATCTATACCAACGTAATCAGTTCCGAATTTGTATAAATGGGCGCCAGGAAAAGATTACGCTGAGACTACTCTACACGTCAACCTTCAACTCTATAATAAATTAGTTTCCGGCTACCTGGGTCGATGGTTTTTATAGAAATAATCACTATTGTATGCTAATAGATGATTATCCGATCTGCCATCTATACAGAGTGGTCGAGGAACCTGAAAAGCAAATATATTTCTATCTTGCTACTTCATTGCTAGAATTGGCTCAATGAAAATCATGTATATATACATATACGCTTGACGAATGTTTTCTTACCAATTCCTGACAAAAACGTTTTATTTTTCCTCTGTATTCAGATTTCAACATATTTTTTGATTAGTTCAAGGTTGATAAATAACTCTGATACTAATAAACTAATTAAATTACTTATGTTCTACGATTTGTAATATTAAGTCAATGTATTACCACCTGATTATACTGGGTGATCAGTTAAAAACGCAACCCTGCTGTTCGAAACTCCGAGAGAAAAGTGATTGAACTGCAACCCTGCTTCTGGGACAGCTCCTTTTACTGCATTTCTCCGACAGTCCCTTCAGTCATCACCCTCTTCCTTTCACCCGCAAGGACGCATAAAATAGGGCTTCTGGCTACACCATGGGTTAGAGGATTTTTTCCTATTTTTGCAACTAGATTTATCCACATTTTCGTTGCCAGGGCCCCGCAATAAAAGTTTTTGTGTCAAAAATTCGCCGTTTTTCGGCGCACAATTACAATACTTTCTCTTCTTATGTTAGTAAGAGCGAGAAAGTAAAAATTTAAAGAAAACACTTGGAGTCATTTTCGAGAAAATATTCTTCACGTATTATTTTTAAGTTGTCCTAAATTTAATCAAAATTATAGAAAAACGAATCATTAAAAAACGAATCACATTATTTCAAAATTTAATTTTGAAGAACAGGTATTGAATGAGACGAAAGGTTTCCAAAAACGTACTCGCTCATAATTACATTATTGTGATGTCAATATTAATAAGATGTTTTCATCTAATTATTTAGATGATTATAAACGAAAATTATCTTCTTTCTAACCGTCGTTACAACAAAGCATATCCCCTAATTCTGAAGTCAAAGGGAATCTTTCAATTCTTATTTTTCATATTGTGTGTTTCAAATGTTGAAAACTGCGCCACATACGGATTGGTCAGTAATATTGTCGTTATAATACTCTCTCTTTTTGTGATAAAATGTCAATTCTGATTATTCATGACGTATTTTTAAAAGAAAAGACACGTATCTTTAAAAACCACTAATGTTTTCATGGTCTTTCTAGTTGAGTGGTGTGGTTCAATCCCCCTGCACACCAACCCAATAGGCTCTCCCGCACCCTCGTGAGATGACACGAGCAGCACATATGAGTAACAAGCATTTAAAACGTGACATGACCACTTCACTCTGTTCTAATAAAAATGAAAAATATTACACTTTACAACGCTGTCTTTAACTCAACTAATCGAGTACTATTTAATGTATTGTAAGACATCTTACGTTTCTTTATGGAAATAAAATTCGAGGTAAAAGCAACAGAAGAACACAATTTATGCCAAATGGACATGTCACCTTTTGAATGATTGATCCTCATAGAAGGTCGACGACACATTCGTGAGAAATTTGCGACAGCGCGCCCTCCTTTGGGACAGTTGCGCAGTGATGAACCCCTTCACAAGGGAACGATTCATCTCCTCTCGTTCCTCTTATGACAAGGACGACGTATTCTTAGCGAACATGAAAGAACTCCAGATTTTCGTTAACAATCTATGATATTAAGTTTTCTAGAGAGTTATCATTAATTTATTTTTTAAAGATTTATTTACCCCTCTTTGTAACTTAACCATGCAACTTTGCCTTGCTCGTTTATTGCAAGTTTAAGTTATATTTAGCGTGAAACTAGAAACAATTAAATGAGGTTACGTACTCAGTGTTTTAGAAAAGAAAAAACGCATTTTATGTATTAAAAAGAGGAAAACAGTTGATGAATTTAAATAATTTTGAAACTATCAAGACTCTTATAGTAGCTAATGTGAGGCTGTTAAACTTGTTTGCATTGATTTGAGTAAATAAAACATGAAAATGATTCATTTTGGCATTGGTTAATTAATTCACACCCTCGCGAAAATATTGTTCCAACATAAAACCATGCTAGTGTCAACCAAACGGCAAGGCATGTGTCAACCAACGACGGAAGAAGGTTTGGTTTGCACGTCTTGACTTGAACTTTAACGAATCTAAAAGTCTGACAGTTAAATATTCACGAAGAACAAAATCATAAGTTAGATGATTATGTAGCGTCACGTTGGCGGCCGGGGGTGGGAGGAGAAGCGGAAGTATCGTATATCTGCGGGCCGAATAACCTTGGCGCCACGGTGTTGGAATATATTTAGACCAAGTGGACGCCAACTTGACCTGGAAGGTCACGTGATAGACGCGAGCCTCCATCCTACACCAAGGACGGTCACGTGACGGCTACACTCTAGGTATAAAATCGAGCCGACGAGCTCACACGTTTTTTTTTGTTTTATTGGAAACCTCGCACGATGCGCAAAACTTTACACCCAGTCTGGAGCGTGTGGTGCCTCTTGCAGGGGTGACGAGGTCACGGTAGTGACGCGGGAGGAGCGTCAGTGGAGGCGGGGCCTCCCTAACTATGTGGGGTATCCACAGGGAAATACTCAAAAGTGTGAATTTTCGGAGCATAATTTAGTTATTGTACATACGTGTAAATAAATTTGTTCATACTTGTAAATGTCTGTGTGTTTTTCTCCATGACGCCACAATTAAATGTTGTTTTCATTGATGTAATCAAACCTATCCAAATAAAACCGGAGATGCCTAAAAAACAAATTAGTGGTGCTACAGAATAGCATAGACGTGATATTGGTTAGCTTTCCAATTTCTGTGGTCTGTGCTAGTTTTTGATTTTGCCACATGCTCTTGCAAATTGCCATTTATCGTCACCGAAATTACTTTCTTATTTTTTTCAATTTTTGGGTTTCTTAATTTAAACTTTAACCAAAATTTTATAGGAAAAGTCTTTCTATAAGTTTCCGAGAAAATATTTTTAGTTATTTTTTAATATTGCACATATAGCAAACAAAATTGCACAAAAACTACTAAAATTTTCCAAAAATTCATATGACCTAAATGAAAGAAGAAACAATAAGGAAAAACTAACAAAAAGAACCAACAAGAAAAGATTTTACTTTATCTTCTATTTTGTTATAGGAGGAACAATTCGAAAAAAATTCAAACTTTGAAATTTTGGAAAAATTGTAGTAAACGTGAAAACCTGTCATATGTCATCTTCATACGTGTTTTTTTCTCTATTCATTCAAACCTTTAAAGAAAACATTTGGAGCCATTTTTGAGAACATTTTTAAAACGCCCCTGTGTCTTCATGAACACTTATTTTAAAAATTTTTTTCAAAATCCAAAACGTCAATTCGTGCCAGATCGACTGGGGAATATCCATTTTTGAAAAAACTCCTACGAAAGATTTAGGCGCTAGTGGTGTTCACAGACGGACGGACGTTTTGAAATAACACTTTTTCGGTATCAGGGGCCCCAAAAACATATATTTTCATTGCAATCTCGAAGTTGATTTTTCGTAACATTAAATAACTTCCTCTATACTACGTACATATGTCCGTAAACGACAATGTAAAATCTACCAACTGCTTCTCGACAGCCGTGATCTCTCTTATTGAGCCAAAGATTTGCAAAACACGAGCCTTATTCTGAACTGAATTTAATGACCTTGCAAAAATTACTCCAATAGAAAAGGAAATGGAATTTAACCTAATATCCGTTTTCTCCTTCAATTTACTGGATTATTGCTTTTGAAACGTTATTTGATGACCTCCGTGGAATATTTTCAACAAAACAATCAGGGAATCCATTTGAAAACATCAATCACGAGAATATACAAAAATGGGATTATTTTCTTGATTAAACGTCTACGCCCACTTTGAAGATATTTAGACCTTTATTTTTGTTGGTATATAAACATTTAACCTTAATTTAATTGCAGTTTTTCAATGCAAAGATTGCGAAAATAAATCCAGACCGCCACCGGTGAGATATTACATTGAAACTGAAAATTTATTCTTATTTTTATGAATTCATTTACAATTTTTAATATTCGTTTTCACATAACATATTTCTAAAATATGTATAACTAGTGGTTCTAAAAATGGCACAGACTATCTCGTATTAGTTTCTTAATTTCTTTGAGTTGGGCTAACTTTTCGGTTTCTCCATCCTCTGCTGCTATTTATCACTGCCAAAAGTTTGTTTTTTCAGTTTTCTAAATTTTTTTCGATTTCCTAATCGAAGGACCGAAATATTATTTTAAGATATTCTACAGGAGTAAAATCTTGTCCAACATATAAACTTTCGTTGAGAAATGTGGAAGCGTTTAAAAAAATGTGATATAAGCGTTACTGTAAATACGAAATGTTTAGCTACTTTTCATAGAAAAGTACACCCAAAAATTAAAGATATTATTCAAAATCACAGAGCATCCAGTGAGGCTACATTCACTGGAGATAAATTCAATTTCGAAAAAATCCTATGCATCGATCAGGCGCTAGTGTTGTTCACAGAAGAAAGACGGACAGACGGACGGACGTTTAAAAAGCAAAATTTTCGGTATCCAGAATCCACATTTTCTTAAATTTGACACAACTTGTTACAGGTAGTAATTTACCCCGTTTAGAACACGATGTATGCACCTTTTCTGTATCGAGGCTCAACAATACGATTTTCTGTCGTAAATTGACGTTTTTTGCATTACATAACTTTCTCTTTACTACGTATGATACTCCGTATATACATAGAGAGGACAGGGTTTTCTTGAATTTCTACTCACGTTTTACGAGAAAATTCTACTCATGGTTGAGGAGCTTGTAGTGTCCACAGACGGACGGACGGACGGACGGACGGACAGACGGATGGGTAGACGGACGGACGGACAAACGTTTTGAAACAAACTCTTTTGCGGAATCAGGGTGTACCAAAACGTGCATTTCCATTGAAATCTCGAAATCGATTTTCCGCAGTATTACATAACTTTTTCTATACTATACCTGTTTGTTTTTTGATGTGGCATCAGCCAGTAGTATCTCCAAGATGGAATTCGGCACGACGTTTTGCGTCTTTCTTTATCCTGCCGCAAGATGTCGCATGACCGCGACCGAATCTAGCAATGCTGCAGATCATGCGACTCTAGCGGCAGGTCTGAGAATGAAGCAAAAGGTCGTGCCGAATTCCATCTTTTCTTGTGATGCTCAGTATAGTCCCTAATTGTATAGAAACAGTTATGCAGCAGAAACGATTTCACTTGGGATTTAAACTTTTCTATTGAATTTAATCGTTTAATGTCATCTGGCAAAGTGTTGTAAAATAATGTACATGTATTGTATGTGAATTTTTTGTAATGAGCTGTTGATACTGTCACCTGATGAATATGATTTCTACGTCGAGTGTTATAGTAATAGACTTCGGCATTTTCTGAAAATATATTCAAGCCCTTGAGCAAGTCATTTTTTACAAAAACCACTGATTCGTGAATAAAAAGACACGGAAATGGTAGAATTCCTAGATTAATGAAGAGAGGCTTACATGAATCACGTGGGTGGGATTTCGTTATTATTCGTACAATTCGTTTTTGTAATCTAAAAGTCTGGGAGCTATAAGATGTATTTCCCCAGAATATTATGCCATATCTCAGGCGGGAATGAACATTCGTGAAGTATACACAACGAGCAGTATGAAGGCTGACTGAATTTGCAAGAATTCTGAACGCGTAGCATAATGAACTTAATTTTGTGTTCAATTCAGTTAAATGGACGTTCCATTTAAGGTTTGACTGAATTGAGAGACCTAAAAATGTTGTTGCCTTAACATCAGTCAATGGTACACTGTTCATTTTCTTTTTTGAAATGGAAAACTGCATTAAAACCGTTTTCTTTTCGTTTTTTACGGTTTCTTTTTGCAAAGGATTTGTATCTCCGCAAAGAGAACCGTTCTTCCTTTGGTTTTCTAGAATTTTTATTTCAAAGGAAAACTGCATTAAAGCTGTTTTCTTTGTTCCGTTTACGTAAAGTAGGAACAGAGTAGGGCCTAAAATCGATCCTTGAGGAACTCCACATGCAACGGGCAAAGAGTCGGAAAGGTGCGTACGTAATGTTCCATCATTCCAGTAAGGTATTTCAACTCTCTGAGATCGTTGTTTAAGGTACGAAGATCTACTGTTGATCCAATGATGAGGCGACATCTTTAAGAAAAGAAAATATAGCTGTTTCCGTTGATTTTGATTTTCTAAATCCATGTTGGCAATCTGAAACGCGTCGTGTTTAGTGAGAAAGGTTTCCATTCGTACGTAAAAAAGTCTCTCTAATATTTTTGAAAAAACTGATAGAAGAGAAATGGGCCGATAATTTTGAATTTCATTTTGTTGCCTTTTTGAAAAGCGGCTTAATTTTAGCTGTTTTGAAAATATCTGGAAACGTTCCAGTGCATAAAGATGCATTAAATATGTGAGTTAACGGGTGTATAATGGCATACGCACAAGTCTTTAACAAAGAATCCGGGAATTCATCTAAACCGGACGAATATTTATTTTTTAGTTTACCGATTATTTTGAGAATTTCATAGGAAGAAGTTTCGAAACGAACATTGTGTCTAAAATTTTGGGTGAACTGTCTGTTTTTGAGTTTTGTGCCTGAAGACCCTTAGTGAGATCGGCAGCAATTCTCGAAAAGTATTGGTTAAAGAGATTAGCCACTGTTGCCGGATCGTTCACATTTATATCGTTATATTTTAAAACAACATTCTCTACGGGTTTTCTAGTTGATTTGGTAGTATTTTTTATTATATTCCACATTGCTTTTGTTTTATTATTTGAGTTCAAAATATCCTGATCGTTTTTCATTATTTTAGCCTGCCTTATGACTTTTCGTAACAATGTTTTGTATTTTTTAAAGTAGATAAGGAAATCTTGAGATACGTCATGACGTTTAGAAATAAAGTAGAGAGTACGTTTATTTTTACACGATGTTCTAATTCCTTTTGTGATCCAAGTATTACTTTTTCGTGAAATGTTTAATTTTCTCTTTTTAATAGGAAAGCATGCGTTAAAGAGAAATGAAAGCTTTGAGAAAAATAAATTATATTTTTCATTTATGTCAATAGCGTTATAAACTGCCTCCCATGATTCTTTCAGCAAGTAGTCCGTAAATAACTTTATGTTAACTGTAGTAAATGCTCGGCACATGCGTGTTTTATTTATTGTGGAGATCATCTTGGAGATACTATGCACAGATGCCACGTTAGAAAAAAACAAATATAAATATATTACTTAGGATATACATATGTATAAGAGAAAGTAAAAATCGCCGTTTTCCGGCCCACGATTACGTAACTTTTTCTTCATATGAAGAACTTCGTAAGCCGAGAAAGTAAAAACGAACGTGCATCTGAAATGCATACATTAACCTCACATTACCAATATAAGTTTCTTCGAGTTTTGTTCTGTGATGGTCCCTCACATTCCTCGAAGCTGTTCATTCTGATTCATACAGATCCGTCGTAAAGTTCGTTAATATCGCCGTGACTTCGCAAAAAGTGAAATTTCCGAAAATCCTAAGTAGTATCTGGAAAATGTGATATAAAAAAGTTATAATTTAATTTTCACAGCAAAATTCGCGTACCTCACAACAGAGTATTGGAAGAATTTGAGGCACTTAAGTTTCAAAGAGTGTTGTTGACGGAAAAGTTTTGAATAAAGACAGGACAAAATATTGAAGTTAGCATGCGACGACATGTTAAAAGATGTTCCGCAAAGTTTGTCAGGGTTCAAAAGTTGTTACAAAAATTAATATCACAAAGAAATTTAGAGTGAAAATGGAAAAGTTCAGTAGAAAAAAAAAAAAAAAACTACACTGTGTAGAAATGAATCGAAACTGTATTAAGAGAATGAATGAAAGAAGTGTTAGTGATACAGATTGAAATTCATAAGTTGATCATCATAAACGAAAGAAGATACAGCAAGAAAAAGCAGCAGCAGTAGCGGCAGTGACAATAGCAAACGAATACGGGAGCTAACTACGTCAGGAAGCCGTGACGACCCATCAAGCATTTCTTCAGGAAAAATGCGCCTGATAAGATTTTTAGATTTCTAGAGACTAGAATTATCGTAAACTACGAATACGAGAAAGTAAAAAGTTACACAACTCAATCAGCATTAAGTTGGTTCAGCCGACTTGATGGCGGTGAATTTCAAAGGGTGGAAACCTTCAGTGCGGTATGTCTCGCTTCAGTCACATAAAATATCCCTGGATTAATGTCTAGCAAATTAAAAGTTCCTAAAATTTCTGTCTTACTCCAAAACCATATTTGCTTTGCCAGGAAGCGACTCAAGTACCGGATAAAACGGCCGCTGCGTAGGTACACCGCAGTAAATGTGGAAATTAGAAGCCCATGATATTGGACACCCAATGTCATGTCATGTCAAATTTGAAAATGCTCAAGAATACAACTATGTCTCAATGTGAACAACGTTTCAAAGACAAACATTAGAAAACAACAGAACGACATCAAAGTAAAAAGGTGGAAACTTTCGTATTTTTTCCTTTAATGAATGTAATTTCTGGCTCTCACAACAACGATTAATGGTAAAAGTGCCCCGATAATACAATAAAATGTACGGGTCAACAAGTGTGATTTTTTCCAAGTCATCAATTTTGTACTTTAAAATAACAAAAAAATAGTCATGTACATATTCCATTTCCTGAATTTGCGGGAATCAAGCTTCAACGAGTTTTCCAATCTCGCGAGTTTGTAATTTACGGGATCTGACCATCGAATTCCTGAAAGATGTAAGTTATATCAAATTTCATTATAGAGAGAAATTTTGCTAGCAGCATGATTTAATTTCATGGAAATTCTTTCAACGACCAAAGTGAATATATAAGTTGCCAATCCTTTCAACCTGAATTTGAACCCAGGAAAATGTTAAACCGTTTTTTTCCTCTGCGAAAGTTTTAACGATTACCGATTTTATTAAAGTTCCTATTTTAGAATTTTTGAGGTTCCGAACTCTGAAAAAAGCAAAACCTTATTTGGCTTGATATTGAGCTAATGCCCACTCGAAAAGTACGTAGTTTATGCAGAGAGGAATACATATCTATTTTAGGGTTCATAAAGTAAATTCTCTCTGATTTCATAACTCCAAGAGATTATTTCTCCCTTGAATAAGTCACTAAATAATTTATTTTAATGTTCTCGATTTTATTGCATTTATATTTCCAAATCCCAATTTTCTGTCTTAGTCATCAATATTTTCTCCTTAAATTGCATCTTTTATATGTGCATTTAACAAGTTTTACAACAATCAAGATTCCCTCAACGTAATATTGAATAGCAATACAATTCCAAGTTAAGAGACAAACCCCTTCTATTTCGGTCTAAATATAACTTTAATCTGCAACTAAAAATGTCATTTGTCTGCAAATTTTCAAGAGAAAGAAAAATCCGATAATCTGAAGCTTGTAGAAGTAAATGCACGTTAGCCACAAAGGCTTCCACCATCATCTGGTCGCTCTCTGTGTCTGAAGTCCACGTCGCCGTCGAAAAAGGGGAAAAAATCGCGCAGGAAACGGGATTTGCGTAGCAGTCTGTGCGCATCCGCCTGCAAAACTAATGTGTTTGAGAGAAGGGGGCGGGGCGGAGACGGAATCTCCCGCGCCGGGCTGACGCCCACGCATCGCGGCCGCGCTGTTTATGTACACAGGGGATTCGAGGAGGACAAAGTGCACTCGGCGTGCTCTTTCTGAAAGCACCCGCCGAGAGGATGCGAGGATGTCCCGAGCTGCTCCCCGCTTGGCCGCACGCCGCTACCGCTCCCGCCCCGCCCCCTCACCCAGCCCCGCCCCCTAACCTCGCTGCACCGTTGCCACCTGTGCTTCACGCCCTTTGCATACCTGGATCTTCCCGCCACAGTCTGTTCCGTTCTTCTGTCGAACTCACCCATTCCATGCCCCTTTTCTCTTCGCTATTGTTTTGTTTCCTTTTTTTTCCCCCCTCTTTTTTTTCCTTCCTCCCGGCCCTCGTCGGTTCTCTTTTTCTCGCCTTATTATTCTCTTCCCGTCGTTTTTATTCCGGGACCTTTTTTCCTTCTTTTGTTGTTTCCAGCCACTCCTTGCCCCTCTCCGTTCTCGTGTTGTCTCCTCTACGCTCTCTTGTCTTCTTCTCTCTCCTCTCCCATACGTCCATCCTTGATTCATTTTCTTTCGCTTCTCTTTTTTTCTTCCCGCCCTTTCCTCCCCTGTCAGCGTTTTCCTCCCTAGAGTCCCTCGCCCCACATCACAACGTACGTGTCTCTCTCTCTTTCACCTCCCTCCACGTCCACGTGGCTGACCCGATTAGCGAATTTCTTTTTTACGCCAACCTCTCTTTTCTGTAGGTCAATCCCTTCCCGTACTGCCATTCTCACACCATCTACCACTCACCCATACCACTCGCATCACCTAGCTATCTCCACCAACCCTTACGGCAGTCCCTCAGGGCTCCAGGCTCCACGCTGTTTCCACACCCTTCTAATGGCCAGACCCGTCTCACATCTCCGGATTTCTACACCTCCACGTCTTGTTTTACTTTCTTGATCCATAGAGGCACTCTCTGTCAATTTTCTCAACTCTCGGAAGGCGTCGTACCTTGACTGTTATATCCCGCCTTTAGAACCTTTTATTCTTAAGAAGTCCTGTTCAAGAACATACCCCGTTAGAACGTAAACTACCGTCACAAGAATACCTATTTTAGACACGTACCTTCGCCCCGTACCACATTGAAGTCTATTCCGATAAATTACTAGCATATTTTCTCCACTAACCTAATAAGCTCCAACAACTATAACAGCAGATTCGAACACGTTGTACTCCGGCCTGCGTCCCGCTTCGTCTTCCAAATTCGTATTCGCCACCTCCTACACTCCGTACCGGTAGCGGTAGCTCCGTCCATCAAGTGATGTCACTGCAGCGCCTCTGACCGGTCCTAGATTCGAGTCCTCACGGCGGCAGGAGTTTCGACACTAGCTTTTCAGCTAGGTCGAATTCAGTCGCTGTCTGGATGGGAATTCTAGCGGCCTGCTGCTCTGATCGGTAGTTTTCCGTGGTTTCTCCGATCAACACCAGGCGAATACTGGAGCAGTACCCTATCAAACGGGCCACGGACCGCGCGCGATCTTTCTTTCCTCTTCCTTGTCCTATCCTCTCCCTTTACACACACACACACACACACACACACACACACTTACACTAACATGCACTACACTATCACATTCTGGGAAAACGGTCGGGAGCTTAGAGCTTGTCCCGGCTGGGGCGGTGCCCCGCTGGTGGGAGAGTCTTGGTTAGGGGGAAACCCCACTAGCCGACGGTAGGTCGGCGCCGGATCTCGCCATTCAGCGGGGGAAGATCACCGCCATCTCCCGCGGGAAAACATGCACTACACTAACGGGACTAATGAGCACAGTTTGACGTGCCCGGAAACACGAAAAAATCAATCAATCAATCAATCCGACAATCCGTGCTCTCTTACTCTACTTCCATGCTAACCTTCATGAGCCGTGTGGTACAAGGTGCATGCTTCCAAAGCGCATCTCTGGCGCATGCACCTTGCCACGTGCCAGAGCGCAAAATGGAGGGCTACAGCGCGCTAGTACCATTCTCAGCTCTCATCTAGGCCACTCACCATGATCCTTTCACCTTAATACATCTGGTCTAGCAACTCCTTCGGATCACTATTATTAAACAAATATATCCATTTCGCGTCGAATTTTACTTTTTTATCGTTGTCTACCTCACTGGATATTTTAGGTGACACCTCCTGCGCCGCCGTGAGCCTCAGGCACTGCTCACTCACTTTCCCTCTCTACCCTCTCTACAATCTCACCCTATCCCTCATGCTCCCACTCTGTTTTTCATATCTCTCTTCCCATTCCTTTCTCTCCACCATTACTACTTCCGCCTCTTCACACTCCTTCCACTACCTCTCTTCCCCTTTTCGCTGACTCTTTCCTTCCTTCTGTCTCCCTTCACTATTTCTCTTCCTCTCCCGAACCCGTCCTCGCTCCTTCTCCCACTTTTCTCACTCCCACTTCACTCACTCCCGCTTCACTCACTCCCTTCACTCACCCCCTTCACTCACTCCCTTCACTCACTCCCTTCACTCACTCCCTTCACTCACTCCCTTCACTCACTCCCCTTCACTCACTCCCTTCACTCACTCCCGCTTCACTCACTCCCTTCACTCACTCCCCTTCACTCACTCCCTTCACTCACTCCCGCTTCACTCACTCCCCCTTCACTCACTCCCGCTTCACTCACTCCCGCTTCACTCACTCCCCCTTCACTCACTCCCGCTTCACTCACTCCCCTTCACTCACTCCCCCTTCACTCACTCCCGCTTCACTCACTCCCCCTTCACTCACTCCCGCTTCACTCACTCCCCCTTCACTCACTCCCGCTTCACACACTCTCATACTCCACCTCGTTCATTCCTACTCTCCTCTTTGGTCTCTTCCCCCTCTCCTTCCCTCGTCATTGCCCCGGCGCCCGCGCCAGGCCGAGCGTCGCGCGGCGGAGCAGCGGGCGCGTGTGTAAGCAAGCGGACGCGCGTCCCGGGGGGAACCTTCCCCGACGCGCGCCATGCGGCTGGGCCCAGCGCGAACTCCCTGCGAAGGCGGACGCATTTCGTGGGCGGGGCCAACCGTTGCTCTTTGGTTGACGCTCGTGCCATTGTTTTCTTACGTGAGTGCTGCATCTCACTCTTTCGTCTGCTCAATAAGATTCCTTTCAGATACATAATCGCATGTATTATCAAAGCCTCTGGAGCGAACAAGATGCTAAATGTTTCTTTTCTGGTTTGAGGAAATAGTTATTTATGATACGTATGGTAAAAGAGTCATTTTATGTTGCGAGTGAGAAATGTTGCGAGAAAAGGTCGAGAAGCCGATTGGCGCAATGCTAAGAAAAAGAATAAGATCAATTACCACGCATGTCATACACTACTTTTTTAAACAGCCTTACTTTTATTTTATTTTAATTCAAATGTACAAATCACATTATTACGTGGTATACAATTTAAAGTTATGTAGTAGCGCATGTCATCAGACGAAAGTACTTTGTTTTCTTTGTTGTATTCACAAATTTATTTGAACATTTCAACGTTGTTTCAATTTTAACACTTCAACAAATATTCCAGTATATTAAATCGCAATGATTAAATATTAACGCAAGGTATTCACGAATGACGGGTAACACACCTAAGCACATGATGCACAAATGACGTCAACCTTCGGATCGGATGGGATTAATTATTAGGTGGTGTTTAATCGAAAAACGAGTTGTATGGTTTGTGTTACGTAATTTTCAGAAGTTTATGATGACTCACGACTGTGATTATTTTAACAATGTGCTTAGTTTTGTTAAGTTTAAGCACAATTTAACAACCAACTCTCCTTTTCATAACTGACTAAAAAATTGCAATGTATCAGGCTGCAGGAGGAATTATAACGATGGTTGCAAGATTAATACGTTCGGTATTTCAAAGGACTCAAAAATTAAAATTGTGCGTCTGTGATTCACAAGAGTGACTTTATAATAATAGAAGAATCGTATGTGTGCGTAAAGTATTTTTCAAAGAAGTATGTCATCTCTGTCTATCGTGTGAATGTTGACCATGAATCTTAGGTATTTGAGCCTAGCCAACGACCTTCATTGACTGACAATTCACTCTCAACGGTTGTTTCCAAATCAGCCATTCTTCTTAAAGAAAACCTCCTGAACGAAGGGACGAGATGGAAAATCGAGAACAACTCAAGTTCAAAACATGGTACGAAATAGATAGCACTCCTACTTTTTAAATTTTTTATTGAAAATTTAAAAACCAAAGACAGAGGAAAGTTTTTTATTGTTGTTATTTATGTTACCAGCTGAAATGTGTCCAATAATTACACGCGGCTTAAAAATGTCCAGTTATCTTTCAATACAAGTATTTCGCTACAATAAAAAAGTGTCGAATGAAAACTTTAAGTGAATTATTAATAAAAAATTGAAATACACTATCCGGAGCACGTTCCATTCTTTAATATCACATTTAAATTTACATGCAGAAGAAAATCGAAATACACCAGAAACTAACCTTATTTCAAACAAACAAATTTCACATAATATTGATGAAATTACAACACTGATTTCCGTTAACACGTAATGAGCATTTCTTAACATGAAATACGAATAAAACGAAGTTCATTCAGAGCCATGAAGGTAGAAGACTCACAAAATTAACTAAAGAAATAAAGTTGCTGCAGAAAATCGGTCAGTTAAGCTTTCATCACCTCTCCCTAAAAGCAAGTATGTGACAGCACTTTATTCAATACAAGTTTCATTTGCTGTGAGTAGTTTTTAGTAGCGGATTATAAATAACTTTCTGTAATGAGTGAAAGTTAACATATCAATATAATAATAAACAGTGTCACTAAACTAAATACCATAATAAAATATCTCTTCTTAAGCTTGTTCCATTTTTCAATAAAGAAATGCGAGTTTCGTTGTTGCTTAAGGAACACTGAAACAAAATGTGACAATTTTCAGTAACTTTCCTCGTTCTTTGTCGCAGCTCCGATCCGTTGCAGCTTGCAAATGACGTCAGGATACGAGGCTTCTATCTACACTACGTTGGTCTCGAGACAAATCTCTAGACTACTTTGTAGTTACGTTATCTAACCGTAAATTTAGGTCAATTTATAGACATATAAATTTAAAAATGCATTTTACTATACATTTACGTTTTTTCTAAATTGGTTATTTAAAGTCGCACCAACATCTAGGTCATTAGCGACCACTATTGCTGTTAACAGTATGGTAACTATGAAGATGAAACGGTATGGTGATGATAAAGGGTGAAAGGACGAACACAAATACAACCATGCCCGAAGCGGGACTCGAACCCATGATCCTCTGGTCCGAGATCACTACGACACTACTGCGTTAGCGATCTCAGCCACCGGGCCAAAATACTTATTCTGACCGTACCAATGTAGTAAACAAAGGATTTATTGATCTTAGAGCGAGAAGTTCAGTTTCTGAGTTATTCATCATACAATTATTTATGAATGTATTATTTCTTAGGCAAGAAAAATGTTTTTAATTGCTTACTGCTCGCAATGATACTGATTTACAAACAGAATAGCGCATTCTAATTCAAATATTACCTGGAATAAATCCCTGCATTCTTACCCTTTAATCACATCGCTACAAAACACAAGATCAGGGTTTCCGCTAATGAACATTAAAATGCATACGTAAAATGACTTATTCATCTCTCCTAGAAATAATAAAATCGAATTAGTATATCATTTAAGAAAATTACTTTCATGAATATATCTATAATTCCTCCTCCAACTAAGAAAAATTAAATATGATATTCAGAAGTATAATCAAAAATTGTAAACGCTTAAAACTCACTTTGCATGTTATCACTATTTTTTTAAAATAATTTGTACACTTTTATATCAAAGCTCTGCTTTCATTTTTATGTCAGATTTAGATGACGATTTTACAGAAACCTTTTATTTATTTTGCTTTTAGTAAGAAAAGTTCGTGAAGAAGGTAAAGAGAAGAAATACGATCTGGTGAGACGTAAAGAAACTTCTGTTTACCAACCTTTGATTGAAGTTTGCAGTGGGTAACACAAAATGCTCCGTAGAGTGCGTTTCCGTAGAAAATCGAAAGTGAAAAAAGAAGGAGATCAAAAGCGGAATATCATCACCATCCCTTTCAAACAACTCCCTTGTCGCGTTTGTGATGTACTTATGTGAATTACAAAGAATGCTACTTTCCTTTATAGCAGAACATCCGACGTGCAGAAAACTTAATTGTTTCAAATTGAGAAGTCTCACGAAATAATAGGATTTGGCTAAAGGAATCGCTTATTATCGTCATTGAGGAAATAATTACAGGTGCTATTCAAGAAAATTATTTAGATTTCGATACATTTCCTTAAGAGAGTGGAGTATCGTATATCCAAGAATTTACTTCATTTACAGCGACAGAAATACACTTTACACACTTCCTGGCGACAGCTTCATTTCGTGATAAACGACAGATATTTTCATAAACGTCAAGAGAATTAATATAAAAATACACTGACATGTGAGTTTGTAGAAAAACAATGTCTAAATATTTAATAACAATGAATTTTATTTTTAGAAAGCGAAATATATCGGTTTTGCAATGAAAATGTAACTCAGAAAATACATCAATCAATCTGAAATAAGCATCGTACGAATAAGCCCTCAACGCGTGCGTACGGTTTATTTTTTATCTAAGAAAATACGACCATGTATCGCACTTTTTTGACTCACTTCATATGCTTACTCCAGACAAAAGACGGTTACTTCACTCTCTACTTCTTCTCTATAAAATTTTACACGGTTCTCATGTAACACGTCTAATAAGTAATTTCAATCCTCAGAAATTAAACCGGGCTCGTAGTTCAGCTCTGCTCTGTGTACCACGTCACAGCACGACGTCTTTCAGTAAATCTTTCACCATTACAGCAATCCGAGCCTGGAATAATCTACCAGGGAGTCTAAAACATTCGAATACTTTCCGTAAATTCAAAAACGAATTAAATACTTGGGTAAGGTATGACATATAGAATGGCATTAATTTCCTCTTCATCCTCCAGACTTTTCCCACTACCAAGCACCCGATCGCCGCCCCCCTAATCGCCGCACTTTCCTCACTCTTTAAATTCAAAATTCCACCCCATAACTCATTACTCTATTCTCATTTTTCACTCCCTCTCACACCATCTAAATTATTAATAACCACATATTTTCTCTCTATCCTAATGAAATTGTTCAAATAAAATATTTAAAAGTGATTAGCCACGCTCCAAATAATTGCTAAAATACTTACAGCTATCTTTGCACTGTCATCATTGTTATCATATCTACAATATAGTGGCCTTAACAATAATTACAATTGATGTTTATATCCTATTGTACTTTTACATTGTTTCTTAATGCTGTCAATATTATATTTTAAATTACTGGTACTATTAACTTAGAGCCTATTGTGCTTCTCTGGTGTTACAAATGTTTGTATATTTATGCAAAGTGCTAATGTATACCAAACGTAACATTTCTGTACCGCTTCTGGAAAAAATTTTCTTTTTCACCTACTTCTTCTTCCTCCTTTTCTTCGCATTTTCTTCCTTCCCTTTCCTTCACAGTCTTCCCCATTTATGTCTTTACGACCCTTTCCCCCAAACGCCTTATCTCTTCACCTTCTCTACTATCCATACCACATTCTTCCATATTAATGTTCGGGCACCACCGTGATTGAGGTTTTTCTGGATTTACTCAATTGCTTAAGGCGTACGCCGGAATGGCCCCTTGCTTTGCACTCCCAGTCATAAATGTACAGTTTGTCCCCCCTTTAGTCTCTCTCCTTTCTTCTTTCTCGTTCGTATTTTCTCCTTCATTTTCATTTATGATTCCCTTCTCTCATTTTTCTCTTCTCTTCCATTTCTATACATTACTGCTGTTCGGTCCTAGCCGCCATCCTGATTGAGGTTTTCTGGGTTTACTCAATCGCTTAAGGCGTATGCCGGGATGGTCCCTAGTTTTGCACTCCCAGACGTAAATGTACAGATTTCCCTCCCCTCTTATATGTTACTACCCTGTATCAATGTAGACTCTGTGGTTAGGCGGAAGACCAGGCCCCATGGCCTGAGCCTCACCGTTAATAAAAACATTATTATTATTGTCAAAGATTTCTTCCGGGCTGAAGGGCCGTGGTCCATTGGAAAACATATTTCCAGACGTTTCGTCCGCAACTACGGCAGACATCCTCAGTGGCGATGTGGTCTCGGACGAAGAATCCTCCTTGAAGGTAACCCGGTGACTGATTCTTCGTCCGAGACCACATCGCCACTGAGGATGTCTGCCGTAGTTGCGGACGAAACGTCTGGAAATATGTTTTCCAATGGACCACGGCCCTTCAGCCCGGAAGAAATCTTTGACTACAACTCCGGCCGTGAAAGCCTACATTGTTTTATTATTATTATTATTATTATTATTATTAATCCCTCTAAATAAACAGTTTATATCTTCAATGGAGAAATACACATGTGCCCATTCCCGCCCTTTGGCTAGTATGGGTTGGGGTTGGAGACATTTTCGTCAAGGAGCAATTTGTACCTTTGTGAACCCTTTTCGTAATCGCTTCTATAATTCACAATTCCTAAGCTCGTATCGCTGCCGGACGCACAGTCTCCAAAAGTGTCTCAAAGGTAGGACGCTTCTATACTGTTATGCATTAAATTACACATTATGGAACATGTTATTGTAGCTAAACATTACAATCAAAAACTAAACGAATCTAAAGGTTCGACAGCCCAACATAAGTGAAGAAAAAATCATAACTTAGACGATTAAATGTACCCGTAGTCTACATCGATACAATAAAACTTATCCAAACAAAACCGGAGTTGCGTAAAAAATAAACTAGTGGTGCTACGGTATGGTACAAACGTTCTCGTACTAGTTTCTTTCCTAATTTTGTTGGTCGGGTCTAGCTTTTCTGTCGTGTCCCATTCTCTTCTCAGCTACCATCTATCGCCACCTAAACATCACTTTTTCACAGTTACTCAATTATTCGATTTATTATGTCAGAAATGAAAACATACTTTAAGGATATTGTGACATACCAATATGGGGACATGGTTTATTACAGAATATTTGTCGTAAATGGGCGAAATGGTTAGGGAAATAATAAGCAATATGGCGCCTTAGTAACGACGTCATGGTTGTTGTCAGGATAAACAAACATTTATCTGACCGTGAGGTGACGGCGACTAGGAGGACATATAGACTCCAGGCCGTGTATTAGGCCGCACTAAATTCGCAATATGGCAGCTTGAAAGATTTCCTGTCGGAATGGCCAACTTATGAAACTATAACTCTGATCAAGTCTCTCGCTTTTGTTGTTTGTTCTCATTCACAATCCTCGCGCGGTCTCGAGTCTAGTCCACTGTTCAATAATACATGTTTGTTTTTTCGGTAGAATTAAAAAGAGATGTTCATCTATAAACGAATATTAACTCTGTGAATAATTATTAAGTTAATTAAGAATTATCATTATCAACTATTGCGAGCATAAGAAGTGTCAAAAAGTGTCAAGTGCAAATGAAAAATACAACCTCAAAACTTATCTGCGGTCATACATCTATGTTATTAAGGCTTTTGAGATGTGTGTCAACAGTTCCTTCACGTTTTGAACTGGTAGTAATTGTAGCGTCATGACGCTACCAACAGCTTTGGGCACGCGGCATGCCCCAGGCTCGGACAATAGCAAGCTATGACGCACCAGGTTTTTCCCGGCGTGCGCGTCGCTTGGGTAAGGCAATGGAGGCGGCGGGAAGCGTCGCTAGGGAGCTATTTAAGGGCCGAGCGAACAATAGACGTTCTTCTTTGTGTTCCTGGCTGCGAGGTGTTAGGTCGTTGCAGGTGGTGCTTTGGGCACGCGGCGCAAGAAGCCGGCCGCTAGGTCGTGACGAAGGAGACATGTAATTCGGTCTCAGGGCAGGTGATGCTACGCACAGCGCACGTTAGTAAAGGGGGCGGTGTGGTAGTCGTTCAAATATCATTTCTTGTAGTGGGGTCAATTTAGTTTGTTTATTGTACTACAGTGCTTTGATTGTTTTGTGACCACGGTCGAAGTCAGTAATAAATCAGCTGTGAGTACAACCCACTCTCGTCTGTGTGTTTATTACATCCTGTATGACGCCACATAATGAGTTTTATCGAACGCAAATAAATACCACAATTATTGAAGTAAATAAACGTGATATACATGGTAGTTTTTAAGTGATCTAATGAATTGTTCCTAACAGTCCAGTTATGTCAATATCAATGCAAATGCATCCATTTAATTTATCAGTTCAATTATTCATTAGCTTTTAAAAGTAAGTTTGGGCTATCCATTATTATCCAGTTATAATTAAAATGAATTCAGAAAAATAATAATAAATATAATATAATTCATTTAAAACAAAAATACTAAAGGGACACTTAACAACAACAACAACAACAACAAATAATGAACTACTATAACTATTTCAATTAACTTTATTATTATTACTAAAGAAAACAATTGGAAAATAATAAATAAAGTCAAAAACGCCTAGTACTACTAAATAAATAAATTGAACGATAAAACGCAAATAACACAGAACACCAAAACGCAAAATGCAAATATTTAGAAACACTCGTAAACTAACGCAACTTCACTTGGATGGCTTTGAATGTTGGCGGAAAATACGGAAGTAGTCATTGTTTCATTGCAAACTTAAGTTTTAAAAAATGTCCCTACCGCTTGAAGGTAATATATACAGAGTATTTGTGTGACGGTTGGCAACAAGTTTTGCCAACATAAAACGAAACGAAACTACCCTAAATCGAGTATAAATGTATGTTCTCATCCGACAGTGACATTTTTCAAAAGTTGTCCCGTTAGTTCGGCTTTTTAGCTGGCCAGCAGCTTAAGAGATTTGGGGATTGGTTGAAGAAGTGTCGACTGATTATTAAAACGGACGTTTGGCCATTTTGTCGAAATAAAAGAAAGGCGAGGCATTGTGGGTTTTAAAAGGGAGGATAAAATTAATTCGGTCGCATGTCGTGGCGGTGAACAGTTCGCTCGTGAATAGATTAATTTGTGCATGTTAGGACTTATAAAAATGTCGGGGGTCTACAATACGTGTTGGAACTTTGGAAGATTTTCGTGTGGTAGAGAAAGAATTGGACTTGAGGGACATATTCAGACTCTGAATATTTTCGTGGCAGAACCAGAAGTGAACTTGTGATACTTCTAAGATTTGGGCAACGTATCAAGTTCCGAATATTTTGCTGTACATCAAAATAAGACTTGGAGTTTTTCACGAGTGAACTCTAATCATTCTTGAACTTATAAATGTATGCGGTTCACAAACGATACGGGACATTGCCAATTTTCTTGCTAGAAACGAAAGATAGAACTGAGAGACTTGCTGTGTAATCATAAAAGCACTGGATATTTAGGGCCATGTCAAGCTAGCACAACCACCATAGCACAATCACATCAAACCAAGTGGAATATTTAGTACACATTTATTACTAATTTATTACCCAAAAGGTAGTGCAGCTACCATGCAGGCAGCCCACTGCAGCACGTCTGACCGGGAGGTCCTAGCCTCGAGTCCTGGTGGTGGCAGGATTTTCGACACTAGCTTTTCAGCTAGGTCGAATTCAGTCGCTGTGTGGATGGGAATTCTAGCGGCCGGCTGTTCTGATCGGTAGTTTAGCGTTGTTTCTGCGATCAACACCAGGCGAATGCCGGAGCAGTACCCAACCAAACGGGCCACGGACCGCGCGCGATCTGTCCTTCCTCTTCCTTGTCCTGTCCTCTCCTCTTACACACACACACTTACACTAACATGCACTACACTACCACATATTCCGGGAGATCGGGTGGGAGCTTAGAGCTTGTCCCGGCTGGGGCGGTGCCCCGCTGGAGGGAGAGTCCTGGTTAGGGGGAAACTCCACTAGCCGACGGTAAGTCGGCGCCGGATCTCGCCATCCAGCGGGGGAAGATCACCGCCATCTCCCGCAAAAAAACATGCACTACACTAACGGGACTAATGACCAAAGCAGTTGACACGCCCGGAAACACGAAAAATCAATCAATCACCTCCTTTGAGACACTGAGATTTGATAAAAAGACCAATTGCTAGTACCATTTTGTAATCGGCTCTACACTTCGCTATTCATTGTAAGACCTAGTGTAATCTCCCGATGCCAAACACTCGTCTGCAAATATGAGTCAAAACTGGGTCACCTCTCATCATTTTGCAGACAAATAATAAACATGTTGAACAAATATTATTCTAAGAAAAAAGTTTTCTATTTTCCCATTAAATTTTTTTAAAAATATTTACAACAATGTTTCAAAAAATCTTTTGTGCATTTTAAATGGCTATTCATTTGGGGTATAATAGAAAAACTTATTCCAGTCCCTTTTGTGATCCCATCATTCAGTTAACGGATGTTGTGAATCATTAATTTGACTCACTTTTGAGTCACGTCTCGTTTGAGATACAGAGATTTGCGTCAAGGAGCAATTTGTACCTTTGTGAACCCTTTTCGTAATCGCCTCTATAATTTACAATTTCTAAGCTCGTATCGCTGCCGAACGTACAATTTCCAAAAGCGTCTGAAAAGTAGGACGCTTCTATATTGTTATGCTTTACTGTTAAACATTATGCTACATATTGATGTAGCTAAAGGAAATTTTGAGATAAAAAAGCATATTTAAAATAATTTCTTACAATTTGAGAGAAAAGTTTCTTTTGTGAATTCAAAAATATTTTATCAACACAAGAACATTTTAATGGAACATTTCACACTTCTCTTTAAATACGTCAACCTTCTTTTTCTTACTCACACCCTTCCAGTTTCCCTTCATCATGATAACGGTCATTGTGGACCACTAATCAGGCTCCATTAAAATTCACATCTCCTTTCTTATGTAGAGAATCTGCGTCGAGGAGCAATTCGCATCTTTGTGGAGCATGTTCGTAATCGCGTCCGTAATTCTCGATTCCCAACGAGGCGGAGCGAGTGTGGACGCCAAGAGCTGGGCGCCCGCCGCCTCCGAAAGTGGGTCAAGAGTGGGCGCTCCTCGTCTGTACCACCGTCCGCGGTCGCGCCACCCCCACCCCCTCGGCCTGAGAGAGCTATTTACTGCTCCCACCGCAGTTCTCCCCCGACTGCCATGCGGCCGGACTTCCGAGACCACGATTGCGCCTCAGGGAATACAATTAAATAAATAAATAAACAAAGTAACGAACAAATGAATATAGAAATAAACACATAAATAAATAAATAAATAAATAAATAAATAAATAAATAAATAAATAAATAAATAAATAAATAAATAAATAAATAAATAAATAAATAAATAAATAAATAAATAAATAAATAAATAAATAAATAAATAAATAAATAAATAAATAAATAAATAAATAAATAAATAAATAAATAAATAAATAAATAAATAAATAAATAAATAAATAAATAAATAAATAGAGATAATATGTACGCAAGAAAATATGTACGCAATTATAGGATAGAATTTCTCACAAGTGCGACAAGAGTAAAAACAAATGAGGAGTTAATGGGAGTGGAACACTTCCACAGAATTTGTATAAGTATATTTATTAACTTCAAATGAGAGATGAATTTAAAATTGAACATAAGTATAACAAGTGATTACATTTGAATTCTCTACGAGGTTTACCAAAATTGAGTGAAATTTCCTTTGAGTGATTTAGCAAGTGAGAAATCGGATAAGATTAAAAATAAAGCATTTATCTCATTGGGACGTTATTTTCACTAAATACTAAAAAAGGAGTTTTGAAAAAGCTAATATAATGCGTAACTATTTTTTAATTACCCCTAACAAAAACTACAAAGGGAGGGCATGTCCCTATACACTACGAGTCATATGACGTTCGTAGGTAAAACTCTTTACATTTATATCACCTTTTTTATTTAAATTGAGACATCGAATCATCTCAGGATATTCCCACTGCATGACTGTAGTTACGCACAATGTGATCCCGCTTGCAAGATGATGCGGACAGAGAGCAACAACGAAATTCGGAACAGTAACATGAGCTTTTATGTGCAATCTGGATCATGTGGCACCTTGCAACTTTTGTTCAAAATGTTTTTATTCTACTAACAACAGATGACGCTACAATAAACAAACGCTCTTGAAATTCTTCAATAGTGAATAGGAATGCTTCATTTCAAGATCTCGGAAATAAATAGTATCTCTTTGCATATCCTGTTGTACACGAATAAATAAAAATACAAATTTATACGAATATATAACTTGCCCTGAATACGTTAAAAGTTTAGATTGATTGAATGATTTTTTCGTGTTTCGTGTTTCCGGGCGTGTCAACTGTTTTGGTCATTAGTCCCGTTAGTGTAGAGCATGCTTTTTCTCGGGAGATGGCTGTGATCTTCCTCCGCTGGATGGCGAGATCCGGAACCGACCTACCGTCGACTAGTGGGGTTTCTCCCAACCAGGACTCTCCCACCAGCGGGGCACCGCCCCAGCCGGGACAAGCTCTAAGCTCCTGACCGGTCTCCCGGAATATGTGATAGTGTGGTGCATGTTAGTGTAAGTGTGTGTTTAAGGGGGAGAGGAGAGGACAAGAAAGAGGACAGATCGCGCGCGGTCCGTGGCCCGTTTGGTTGGGTACTGCTCCGGCATTCGCCTGGTGCTGATCGGAGAAACAACGCTAAACTACCGATCAGAGCAGCCGGCCGCTAGAATTCTTCTTCAGACAGCGACTGAATTCGACCTAGCTGAAAAGCTAGTGTCGAAAATGCTGCCACCGTCAGGACTCGAACCTAGAACCTCCCGGTCAGAGTTAAAACTTTAGAGATATAATTAAAAAAGAAAGTTTATAGACGTATAAACATTGTGGTTATTAGCAACTATTTCAGTTACATATACACGAAAGTTTATAAAGATAGTGATCATGTGAAACTCTAATGACAAAATATAATTATATGGTTTGCCACCACAGAGAATATCTAATTTGTTTTGATACAAACAACGAAAAACACAAAAATGCGAGTTGATGGAAAAGGGATGCGCATAGCGAATATAATGTACGTACACACGCTTTCACACCGCAATAGTAAACAGTACTCTTCAAGTGCCGGGTATTTCTGCAGTTACAGTTCTGGAAGGGAGCATTTGCTTTAGCCCTCAACCAAACATCTACCCACACATTTGATCGTTCGACGAAGATTTGGAACGCGTCATCCCGGGCAGTCGAGGGCTCGCACGCCCAGCGAAGCGCTCACTCAACTCCCCTACTGTCATACGTGAACTATCGCTGCACTTAACTTCCTTATAGAAGATGCTAAAGGTGATGTCCTTCGGTTAGAATGCATTCTCGGCACCTCCGGAACATTTTTATGATTTACCCTTTGAAGCAACTCCCGAGAAATTGCTGCTATTTTCTCGTCAATAAAGCGTCGAATCTCTTCCTCCAAATGTGGGTTTTTGGGGTTCCAATGCGCCTTTGGACGCTTTTGTTTATCAATTAAAATTCCATTGGGGCAAAGTTTTCTTGACAAGTTTCAACATGTCGACTGATGTGGAAAATTTCCGTCCAGAAATTTCTTATTTTCTTGCAGCACTTACTGGCAGACGTAAGTCGAATGAAGGTGTCGTAAAGAACTATTTTCTACACCAAAGAAAATTTCATTTTGCACAGTTGAATGCTCTCGGGGCATTGGTGTATCTGCCGGTCGCGCCGAACGACGAACGGGTGAGCAAGTGCTGTGTTGACAAATCACCGGGGCACCGAGGAGATCGCTCGTTGAAGCAAGCAGCCCGTCAACTTCGGCGAAAAATAAAATGCACACCCGGTATTTCACGTACGTTCCTCGGTGATCAACTTCTACATCGCAGACAGAATTTTTCAGAATTCCATGTTCTCCAGGCTCTCACTCAACTCAGAACCATGCGTGAAAGTAATTTTTATGATATACAGTGAATGAGTATGGGTGTATCTCTTACTCAAATTCATAAGCAAATGAGAAAAAAATAAATTATTAAAGGCTATTTTTTATTTAAATTCATTTTTTAACTTTCATGGCTTGTGATACTTAAAGGTGTATTTAAGAAATTCTAGGTAAAGTTTCAAAAGAATTTTAAGTCAAATATAAAATAATTTAGATGGATTGTAAGTGGTGGTATGTTGTATGTAAAATGCTCCCTGAAGTATGGACCCTGACAGTCTACGACCGGGAGCGGTAGCTCGGTTCATCAACTGATGTCATTGCAGCGCCTCTGACCGGGAAGTCCTAGGTTCGAGTCCGGACGGCGGCACGATTTTCGACACTAGCTTTTCAGCTAGATCGAATTCAGTCGCTGTCTGGAGGAGAATTCTAGCGGCCGGCTGCTCTGATTGGTAGTTTTCCGTGGTTTCTCCGATTAGCACCAGGCAAATGCCGGAGCCGTATCCTTACAAACGGGTCACGGACCGAGCGCGATCTTTCCTTCCCCTTCCTTGTCCTATCCTCTCCCCTTACACACTCACACTAACATGCACTACACTACCACATATTCCGGGAGACCGGTCGGAAGTTTAGAGCTTGTCCCGGCTGGAATGGTGCCCCGCTGGTGGGAGAGTCCTGGTTAGGGGGAAACCCCACTAGCCGACGGTAGGTCGGCGCCGGATCTCGCCATCCAGCGGGGGAAGATCATCGCCCTCTCCCGAGAAAAAATATGCACTACACTAACGGGACGAATGACCGAAGCAGTTGACGCGCCCGGAAACACGACAAAATCAATCAATCAATCAATCAACAGTCTACGACAATGACAACATCCGTCTCTTAATGTCGGTACCAAAAGGTAACGCCCTTTCTATTACTATACAGATCACACCTAATTGACCTATATCACATATTTTAAGAGTTCTATTCACTTCCATTGTCTCTAAAGAGATTGTGTGAAATTCAGAGAAGAAGCTGCTCTTCACGTAGCACACGAGATGGGCGGATTTATAGCTCTTTGTACTGCTCTGTGCAAATGCTGTAACAAGGTCTTAAAAATGCATGGATCCATTACCTTCTCTTTATTTCAAGAAACTCTGCCAGCTAAACAAGATATGATTTAAGAGATGAAATTTAATTTTGTAATTTTTATGATGAAACGTCATAAATGTCTAAATTGTTTGTTCAAATATTAATCAACTACTTACGGATTTTTTTGCTACAAGTTCTCACATTCGGGGAACATTTAAATTAAAATATTAATGTGAGACGCGCAGATGCATGTTTAGGTTTTAGGAATTAGAAGAATATAAATAAAGTAATATATTATTAAAAATTTAACATTATACTTCCTATTATAAAACTCAAATATAAAGTAGGGTATCATGCTGTAGATGATAGACTCTTTAAAAATAATGGATATGAGGATACAAAAGTAGGTGTTTATTTACATCTAACATAATCTGTATTGGTAAAAAATTATATAAAGTATTTTACATTCCTTTTTCACGAAATTCAGAACTATAACAGCGTTGTACACAAAGCGTATTGATAGTGAGAACGAGCACACAATTAACTAATTTATATCATACAATGTAGTTCAAAGCACACTTTAAAAGCGCTTTCCGTTGTGATTTGATGTTTTTGAAATACAGTTCCTGGAATGGACATCCTTTGTGCTCTAATTGTAACTTTCGTTAATTATCATTGTGGTGGAAGTTGTTAATGGTTCGTAATAAAACAAACATAACGACAGTTTGGTTATTATTCATCTAATATTTATGACAATGTACACGATCGTAAGGCAGGCTGTGGACCCAATTGTGAAGACATATAATAGTGCCGCATGAACAATTGTTTTTTAAAGGACGACAAAGTTTGCTAGCTTTAGTCACGAATATTTATTCTCATGAGGATAGAATCGGAAAAGCAAAATAAATAATGCTATTTCTCACAATTGATATATTTCTGTATTCGTAGAAATCAAAGATACATGGCTGGCTTTCATGCAGGCTGTTGGGCATTGGAGAAGGAAAGATTTAATTAATGTTGCTTTTGCCAGTGTTTGGAATCACCTGGAAATCATCGGCTTCTCAAACAAATATGAAGCGAACCACGCTTATACCATTTTACCTCGCGATGCAGTAAAGGAACAAACAATTCTGAATTACAAGCAAACCATTTCAAATATAATGGAAGGGCCCAGGGAGTCAGATAGACATACTAATATTTTGTCCACAAGTGTAGGTGCTGACAAATTAACTCAAATGCGGTAGCATAGTTTACTCTCATAATTCACAATTGTGTGTTTCGTTGCTGCAAAGCAAGATTAAAGGATACGAATGTTGGAATGCAATTATGTGGATTGATAGCGTTAAATTCTTAAGGTTTTAATGGTTGTTAATTAATAATTATTGGGATTGTTTTATATTCTTCTAGGTTGTCCTTATATCAAATATTGTTTATGAACGATTAGGATGACGCAAATTAGTCTTGTCTAGACATCGGATGTTTAGGCACTAAAAAACCGTCTTTTAAGCGCCTAAAGAGACACTGAATATGTCAATAATAAAGAGAAAAAGGCACAATTATAAGTTACATACACAATAAAATGAAAAATTGTTTATAATTTTTGTCTATGTTATTTTTTAAACTTCAAATCCACAAAAGAAGAACGTACATTTTAATGTAAAACTAGATTCACATATCTACAAGTCTTCTATATTTTATTCTTAATAGTTTGCATTAACCAGTAATATTTCCATATTTGCATATTACCACTAACTTTTCAAGGATCACAATTTCAAATTTGCGACGATGGGGAGACAAAATGAGTTTAAATGTGAAGAAGGATATGCCAACATCTACTGATGAGACTGGCATATATTTTAGAAGTCCAACATTAGCAACACTGGAACCTTCTCTCTTTATTTCCACTTACAATTTCGGTGCCCACAGTATGTTGTCAATAGAACATGTTCTCACATTGCTGGTATTTATGAAATAGGAAGAAATTGAAATGGAAATGGAGAAAATCATGTGGGTATACTTTTAGGAATTCTCTCGTATTAAAATACAAAGATGAGAATTAACGATTTCGTAATAAATGGTAATTTTGGACAATAACCAATTTTATTATTTATTAGCATTGTATGTAAAAATAACAAATAATAGACAAAAAGTCCTAAAAAAGGTATTTATGAAAAAAAGCCATTTATGCCACAAAAAGCAAAAATAAACATTATAAAACTTTGTCAAATGTCATCATTTGTCATGATTCGTGCACATACATTATCAGCCTTTAAATAAGTTCGCTAGAATACAATAGGCATTACCTTAAACATCCAATGTCTAGTCACGTCCTTTAATCTCGCTATGCAGCAACAAATCAGGCAAACCTGAATTACATCAGTAAAACAAGTGACCACAGTTGAGTTAATTTGTCAGCACCTGCACGCCGTGGCAGCAGGTGCTATTCAAAGCCGCTGACGGAGATCTCGAGGATACCATGTGGCACGCCCACCGCTCGCATTCCCCACTGTTGGCGTCCCACAAGGGCCGCCCCTCGGCGCTGCGGTTTCCTCAAAGTCCTGACGCCCCCGTGCACCCACTGACGGGTCGCCTCGGGCTTCCATCAAACTGACAACTGCTTATGCCCTCCCTTCGTCGCATATGCCTCTACTTCCGAACCTCCTGATGGTCCAAAGAAAGAGAACACACGAACATTCAATCGGACGACAGTAACTCAAAGTTAAGTAAAAGAAAACTAGACTCATGTTCTTCCACTTCCATTGAATTATAAAGGATATACAACAACTAAAAAGAAATTCTTCCTATCACTTGAATGAATCCGTACGCCTCATAAGTCTCATAATAGTGTCTTTCATTTGCTTCCTCATGATTCAGTCCAGCAATGACTACTACCGCTCTGTAAATATCTTTCAAAATTGATTTTGCGACCGATAACTCTTTTTAAACATTAAGTACCAGTACGTCAGACATTTTTATTGTACACAAATTTTATTTGCACTTTCATAAAGATACATGATGTGTACAGAACAGGAAGTAAAACCAAAGACTTCACACATAACTACCATCTCTAGGTAACTATTTGTATTTACACTCCGAAATTATTAGTTGTACAATTCCATGTAAATAAACTAACAACAGCATTCTTGACTGTCTCTCTTCCAATAATAATCCATTCCTAAAAATGTTCAAGCATCAATGTACTGCCACGCAAATGGCGTTACGTGCATAGTTACTGCTTCCGGAAATTTGCCACAGTTGCGCAGTTCTATTGTCGATATCTTGGTCACAATCATTTGCACGAAACATATTTATAGATCGATACTTATCTGACCATTAAATCCTTCTACCATTTTCAGCGCCAGGTTACCGAACAGGCTGAGGAGGCTGCAGCCTGGGATGCGCAATTTTTGGGGGCGAACGAATTTCAGCGGATTCAAAATTTCATGACGGAAAGATTTGAATTTTTATAAAAATATTTTTGCCTATTTGTAACAAATGAAAGTGTTAATTAATCAAATGTATATCCATTGATATACACAGTTGAATTCAAATATCGTATATTTATTACATCAATATCTTGGTGAGAATTATTTTATACGTATACGTATACTCACTTATTTATACATTTGACAGCCTAGATCCTGATCATTATGATGAGCCTGATCATTACGATGAACTCTTTGAGCCTCTGAAAGTGAAATATCTTAATATGCAACCTTTTGAGAGGAAAAACTTCTATAGGGCAAAGCAAACTTATTAATATTTTCCGTTGTTCTTGTTAATCTACTTGTGGTGGTTTGACTATTGTGCATATTTCACGTGAGTCCCCTCAATAAAGTAGTAAAATATAGTATTCAAAGTGAAGTGAAGAGTTGTACAGTTAAAAGGTATCATGGGAAGCAAATATGAGATAGCAAAGGCCATGAACATCACTATTAGGCAGGTAAATTGAACATTAACGGCGACGAGATTGAGAAATTACATTACATTTTTTCCACTACAATAAATAGTGTTGATTATGTGATTTGGTTGAATTTGTTTCTCACTAATATAACGAAACCATCGAATACAATTTCCCAGTTAAAGCAATGGAGTAGAAAATTATAACATAAAAATGTTGAAAATTACTTCCGATAAAATAATTTGAAACAGAAAAATTAGCTGAAAATTAGATATATATTGTGTTGTGCCAAAAATATAGCTACAAGGGTACACAAGATGCAAACAAATTCTCCAAACGGTGCGGCGCTTACAATTAAGTACGTAAATTCAACATTAATGGTGATACAATTAAGACTATAAATATACGTTATATCCAGAACTATAGATATGTAAGACTTTTCGATATCTAAAGTTTTATTTTTAGCCTTTTGTCTTTTCACCTTTTCTCTCAAAACCCATTTCTTTGTTGTTTACCTTTTCATTGCAGTATTCACAAACTCCATTCTTGGCGCACACCGGTCTCTTGTCTGTCGACTCACGTCTCCTTCCTCTCCCGCGAGATATTTCTCAAGTCCTCCTTTCTTTCGTGCGACTCCTGTCCCACGCGTCGAACCTCATATTTATTCATCCAACTGCTCTGTATTCCCCACCGCGTGGGATACCTCGCTCTTTCCCGGCGTCGCCGCCGCGCGAAGACCTTTGCTTTGTCCGGCGACGTCTTCCAGGGAGGTCTGCGCGGCGTGCTCGCTTCAGAGGACTCAGCGGGAGGCGCCCCCGTCGCTTCCTGCGAACAGCCCCGTCCCCGCCCTTCCAGTCCCCCCCGCCCACGCCCCCACCCCTTCCAGTCCCCGCCCTTCCAGTCCCGCCCACCCGCCCACGCCCTTCCAGTCCCCGCCCTTCCAGTCCCGCCCTCCCATTCCCCGCCCTTCCAGTCCCCACCCTCCCAGTCCCCGCCCTTCCAGTCCCCACCCTCCCAGTCCCCGCCCTCCCAGCCCCGCCCTTCCAGTCCCCGCCCTTCCAGTCCCCGCCCTTCCAGTCCCCGCCCTCCCAGTCCCCGCCCTTCCAGTCCCCGCCCTTCCAGTCCCCGCCCTCCCAGTCCCCGCCCTTCCAGTCCCCCCTTCCGGTCCCCGCCCTTCCAGTCCCCCCCTCCCAGTCCCCGCCCTTCCAGTCCCCGCCCTTCCAGTCCCCGCCCACCCGCCCACGCCCTTTCGCATGCCCCTCCAACTTCCGTCGCATTGTCGTCGCACTGACACGGAGCGGTGGCTCAGCGCCCTTCCAGTCCCCGCCCTTCCAGTCCCCGCCCTTCCAGTCCCCGCCCTTCCAGTCCCCGCCCTTCCAGTCCCCGCCCTTCCAGTCCCCGCCCACCCGCCCACGCCCTTTCGCATGCCCCTCCAACTTCCGTCGCATTGTCGTCGCACTGACACGGAGCGGTGGCTCAGTGCATCAACTGATGTCACTGCAGTGCATAGGTTCTACGTTCGAGTCCCGACGGTGGCATGATTTTCGACACTAGCTTTTCAGCTAGGTCGAATTTAGTAGGAGGAGAATACTAGCGGCCGGCTGCTCTGATCGGTAGTTTTCCGTGGTTACTTCGATCAACACCAGGCAAATGCTGGAACAGTGCCCTAACAAACGGGCCATCAACCGCACGCGATCTTTACTTCCTCTTCCTTGTCATATCCTCACCCTTTACACAACCACTTAAACTAACATGCACTACACTACCACACATGCCGGGAGACCGGTCGGGGAGAAAGAATGTGTCTCGGCTGAGGCGGTGCCCCGCTGGTGGGAGAGTCCTGGTAGGGGAAAACCCCGCTAGTCGACGGTAGGTCGGCGCCGGATCTCGCCATCCAGCGGGGGGAGGATCACCTCCACCTCCCGATGAAAAAAGCATGCACTGCACTTACGGAACTAATGACCTCAGTAGTTGACGCGCCCGGAATCACTAACAATCAATCAAACCGTCCAATCTTCGTGGCCTCCTGGACGCATCCCCGCCGCAGCCCCTTTGCATGTCGTTCGAATCGTCGCCGCTTCTCCTAAACATCGTCGCTACGCCGCGACCCCCTGGGGCGGGCGGAGGCGGCGTCGGGGGCGCGGAGCCTCCCGCGGAGGCGAGGCGCCGTTTATCAACTCGCTATTCAGCGGCGCTGAAAAGAACGGCGCGCCGCGGGAGCAGCCCCGGGCGCGCAGACTGATCAGCGAGGGCCCATGGAGGCGGTACGCGACTACGAAGAAACGGTGTAAGTGGGGGGGGGATGGTGAGTGAATGACGTGTGTCGACATGGCCCCATTTCTGTACCTCTCTATTCCTCTCACTCCCTCATCCCCTATTGTCCTCTCTTCTCACTCTTTATTCCTTAAACTCACTTTTTATTCTTAAACTCACTTCTTTCTTTCGCTTTACACTTCATCCTCTCCCTCTCCCCTCTCTCTCTGCCTCTCCTTTGTTTCCCTTCTTTACTTTTCTCTTTCCCTCCCTTTATTTCACTTCCATTTCTTGCATCCAATTTTCTTCCTTCGATTCTCTGTCCCCTCGTTTCTCTGTTCCTCATGCATTCTCTGCCTTTCACCTTTCGTTGGACAAAATCAGACGGGAAATATCGACAGCTAATGAGAATACGCTTACAGCAATGGAAATGGACTATTGGCGAAGAAGCTGTGGATTGACACTGCTGGACAAAGTCAGGAAACAATGTTAACTTTAGGAGAATTTGTGGTAATAGAAGGGCGACGGTAGAAAGAACAATATTAATAATAATAACAGTGGAAATAATCCTCTTCCTTATATTATGTTTGTTGTAAATAGTATCCCGATTTGGCAATAGTAAAAATATCAGAAGAATGGAAAGTATTTCACAATACTGGGAAAAGCTAGAAAGACCCCCCACTTTTGTTCACATGAACGGCATCGTAATATTCAGTAAATATTATATCAATACGTGCTATTTAGGCACAGAAAGGGTGATTAAGTCGAGGAATACAGGTTGTCAGGGTGACAAGAATAAAAGCAAGCCCGGGCAGGACACGAGTATAGTGACATATCGGAAGAGAAAAAAAAAACATTCTCATGGAAAGAAAAAAACAATATATGTGGGGGAAGGACATGAGAAATGGATCATGAAAAATAATTCGATTTCGGTCTCTTACAATGCGAGCTGTCGATCGACACACATCAGCTTGCTACGTTGCGAACGCCATCGGATGGGACGAGCGATATTGGGGGATCGCGACATTATTTCACACATCGCGACGGATGTAGGAAGGAAGTGTGTAGTATAGAGTGTTCGATTTTCAAACTCCTAATATCGAGAACTTAAATAATAATGATAAAAGTGTTCTAAATATTAATTGGAATTTTGAATATATTTATATTCGGAAACGAAATTAGAATAGGGAAGTATCGTAGATTTTCTTCCAGAGAACAATTCTTGTTCAACCTTACGTTGTCGCGAATAGATACCCACGAAATATAATACAGAAGTTTCGCGGACGTATAACAAATTATAAGAATTATTCGGCGAACCGCAAATAAACTAACAGAATCACATGACATTTTAATTAGAATTTGACATTGGGCAATAGTAAGGTAAAGGTGACAGTAAAATTGACACCAACTAGGCGCCCTCAAGAAAGAAGACGTGATGGACATTCCAACTGCAGTTCAACCGAGGAGTCTTCAATGTGCGCGAAGATATCGGTAAGTCAGGATTTTTTATTTGACCTGTACAGGAAAAGTAATTTTTTTATCAAAAGATAGAAAGACAAGTGGATGAACTCATTTATAAATGTAACATTAAATAGTTAATAAATGTTTAATTTCGTTTCTTGTAACAAGGTTGTTAATTTGTAGTTAATTGGTATCAATTTAAAAAAATATTTCATTAACATAACTTCCATAAATTGCGAGTCTGTACAGACAGCACTTCCGCATACAGCAAGGTAAGATCTAGCATGTTGAATGTCGATGCTCAGAAATAAATTGTAATACAATGAACCAAATACATATTTCAGTATAAAGTAAATCTATGAGCAGGGCAGAGCAAATCAATTACGTAAATATCTACAGAAAGAAAATAGTTCAGGCCGGGGTAAATATTTGTAGCTAATTATGAAGTGAGTTTCAATAGCCCAAGTAGGAAATAATATTTAAATATTAATAGAGAAGTATTTTCAACACGTTACAATACAAAACAATAAAAAATTTTGTAATTTTATTTTAATGCAATTTTACAATATTAATGTCCTAATCCAAAGATATAATATAAAATAAAATATTAACAATATAAAATAATTAATTTTAATGTGAACATATTCTAAAAATAAAATTACAATTTATCTGTTTTTTAAATTGTTGACATTCTGAGGGAGAGTCCCCAACATTGCAGCCTACTGGAGTCTACCTGGAGGAACCTTCATTTCGGAGAGACTGTAGGAATGGTGCTGGAATGTGAGGTGCAGATGGCATCAAAGTAGGCACTGAGAACAGAAATGGCTGATGTAAGAAAGACGGCCGTCGTAGTGGTGGTGGTGGTGGTGGTGGTGGTGACTATGGGCGTTGTTTTACTGCCAAAGGAGGGAACATTTGACATCGAATTCACGCAGTCGTTGGAACAGAGGGAAGAAGATGTACGAGACCTCAGCTGTCTCGCAAGCAAGTGTTCTACTGCGAGTCTCCATTGGTGGAAAGCGGCAGATCGAGAGACGCCCAGAAAACGGAAGACTGTGCAGGCGTTCCTTACGTACCCGGCGTGTATGCAGAGAGTCCATCGGGTTTTCATAGGAATGGTGTGGCATACGGTTTTCGGGAAGAGGTACTCAAAACAGTGAATGTGTTATAGAGGATATCCGACGGAACAAGGAAAGAACATAGAATCGATACGAGGTACTGGAGCTGAAAGTAACTCCGCTGTAAGAGAAGATGATGGCATGATGGAGACGGGGAGAGTGCAGGAACAAGACGGAGCGGGAGAAAGCGGAGTGGGAGAAGGGCGGGTGAGGCGCAACGATGAGATGGAAAGACAACCAAGAACCATGGGAGCGAATTCAACATGGAATGAAAAGGAGTGGAGACAGAATGGGAGAGAAAAGACAAGGGGACAGTGAAGTTTAAGATGAATTTAATGATTTCTGGAAGTTTGTGTACAGTCACCTGGCAAGTCCAGTTAGGTAGAGGCGAGCTGAGAGCTGCATAAGGATCAGAATGCAAAGAATGAGAGGAGGTTAGACGGAGGTGGGGTGAAGATGGAGCAGAAGCGAAGTGGAGGTGGAGAGGAGGCAGAATGGAAGCAGGGCGAACCAGAGGCGGAGTGGAAACCAAGCGGAAGTGGAGGAAGGGCGGGCGGGTCGGAGTGGAAACGGAACGGAATCGGTGCGGAAGTGTTGGCGGAGGGGAAGCAGGGAGACACGGATGCGACATAGAGACTGAGCGGAAGAAGAGGCGGAGGAGAGGCAGAGTGGAGGCAGGGCAGAACGGCTGCAGTGACATAGCTGAGCCATCTCTCCCGGGGTGGAGGCAGAAAGGGTGGCGGGACGGAGTAGAAGCAGACACGGCGCGGAAGCGGGGAGGCGCAGAGGGCGGTGAGGGGTGTAGCGGAGGCGGTGGCAGGGGGAAGGTGGGCGCGAATCAAGCGACGATTGGCGGGGGGGGGGCGGGTTGGGGGGGGTGGGGTGGCGGTGGGTGGGGGGGGGGGGGGCGGGGGGGGGGGTAGGTGGGGTGGACTGGATGGGTGATGTGGGTGGGGGGACGGGTTCGGCAGGGTGGGCGGAGTGGGCTGGATGGGCTGGATGGGCTGGGTGGGCTGGATGGGCTGGGTGGGCTGGCTGGGTGGGCTGGGTGGGTGGCTGGGTGGGGGGGGTGGGGTGGCTGGGTGGGCGGGGTGGGCGGGTGGACTAGATGGGCTGGGTGGGCTGAGTGGGCGGGGTGGGCTGAGTGGGCTGGGTGGGCTGGGTGGGCTGGATGGACTGGATGGGCTGGTTTGGCTGTGGTGGGCGGTTGGGCTGGATGGGCTGGATGGGCTGGATGGGCGGGGTGGCTGGGTGGGCTGGGTGGGCTGGGGTGGGCGGGTTGGGCTGGGTGGGCTGGGGTGGGGTGGGCGGGGTTGGGCGGAGGAAGGGAGGTCGCGCCCCGTGACGCAGCAGCATGCGTCGCCGTGGCAACGTCGAAGGAGGAGGGCCCGGTGCGCCGACAGCCTCCTCCGCCGAGACGCCGCGGGATTTACGAGGGCCTTTCGCTTTTACTGGGCCGTCAAATCCCGACACCCACGAAGGCCGCGCGAATACCCCCCCCCCCCCCCCCCCCGCCCCGCCCCGCCCCGCCCCGCCCCGCCCCCGCCCCCGCCTACGCCACGCTGCGCAGGCCGACCGACCGGCCGGAGAATGGAAGTCGATGGCATACTTTCCGGATAGTGTTCTTGGATGCTTGCCGGAGTCGATGGCAAAGCTTCCCGGAAACAATATTTTATTCACGTCAGCGTATTTTGGCGTGCCTCTATCCAAGTATGGGTAATAATTTCGTTTCTTATCTTCCTTCATGCTCATTAAATATTGATTGAGATTGTCTATTTTCGGCAAGGAAGAAGCACGATAACAAGCATTTCTCATGCAAACAATTAATATCGATCAAATGCAGAAATGTCAAAGTATTAGAGAACATCTGCCTTTCACATGAGACGATTTTTGCAGCATATCAAATCATCTAACCAAAATTTACCGAATGAAACTTTATTTATAGTCGAATATTCCAAGATAACATTCCATTCTTGAAATATACGTTATATTTTCTTCAATCTTATTCGTTTATTAGATTACATTTTGTATTCAAAGTTTTCAAATTATTCAGAATTAACTAAAATGAGTTCCTGTATTGAATAACAAATATGTCTTATTAAATTCGCAACGCCACCTCACAAATTAAAATATTTATGTTTCTAATTTTTTTATTTCTCATAATTCTAATGTTGTATATTTCCACGTATCTTCGTTCCTAATATTATATATTTCAAGAAATACTTGTGCGTTATTATGTTATGATTTGCATAAATTAAATGGAAAATGCATATGATCTGCAATTTTCCTCAGGGTGTATTATAGAAATTAATGGACACACAAGAAATTATTTTCTTGTGTATTAAGTGTGTTTGTGAGTACTAGGTGCGTTTCTTGTAAACTAAATAAAGTACAAACAGTTAAGGTGTTAAGTTGAACACCGAACTTATTTACAGAAAATCATATTGCATCAAGTTGAAACACAATGTTACATATATTAACAGTTCATTTCATGTTTCTTTCAATAAGTATAATTGTGAATGAAGTAAAAGTGTTTACTTTCAACTCAAAATGTTTCGTAAATTTGAGGTATATTTTAATGTTTTCAGTTGACCCCAAATCCAATTGCATTTTTTGTACAGAAAAATATATCGTATGTACACCATTGTGCGCATTCCAAAAGATTTCATTCGCTAAAACGTTCCTTTGCCACTGACCTCAACATGAAACGTCTAGATGTTAACTGTGAAAGTTTCCAACTCGCAGACATTTCTTGGAGGGATTTTTCGATACAAAATCCCTTACCATGACGTTAAAGCTTCGCAAGGTTCAGAATACATGAAATTCTTATTGCTCCGAATGAATTTGGTTACTGAAGTTGGAAGAAGAAATATCGTCAAGATCTGAACTGCCTTTACCTTTGAAAGTTAACCATGGAGCTGGACAATACCTTCGAATCTAATATGTTTGAAACAGTGGAAAGATGCAAACTTTGTGGGAAAATTGTGATTGTTAATGCTCAGATTGATTAATTTATTAGTAATTCCAGGCGCGTCGACGGTTAAGATCATTAGTTCCGCAGGTCTAGTACATGTTTTCTTTATCGCGGGGGGTCGTGGTGATCTTCCCCCGCTGAATAGCGAGATCCGGCGCCGTCCTACATGTTCGTGGAGGGGTTTTCCAAACTAGGTATCTTTCACCAGAGTGGGACCGCTCCAGCCGGGACATGCTGCAAGTTCCCGACTGGTCTCCTGATATGTGTAGCAGTGTAATGTGTGTGTGTGTGTGTGTGTGTGTGTGTGTAAGTAAGAGGTGAGGATAGGGCAAGGAAGAGGAAGCAAAGGCGCGGTTCGCGCCCCGTTTGTGAGGGGACTACACCGGCATTCGCCTAATGTTGATCGGAGAAACCCCACAAAACTAGCGATCAAAGCTGCTGGCCGCTAGAATTCTCCTCCAGACAGCGACTGAATTCGACCTACCTTCGTAACTAGTGTCGGAAATCCTGACATCGTTGGGATTAGAACCCTGGGCCACTCCGGTCAGAGGCACTGGAGTGACATCATCTGATGAAGTCGGTTTAATTTTCAGGATTGAGTAAAATATCCATTGACCTCCCTAACATAAGCGACATCGTTGAGCTTTTGCAAAGGTGGTAACACTGGGATGTCGAACTGATTTTTAATCTCAAGTTCGCTACCAGAAACTACCCAATAACAATTCCTATCTTATGTACCATTACGTATATCGTTCCTTACCTGAAAAAATGTGATATATGATTAATACAAATATAAAATATAGATAGAATAGTCTCAAGCATTTTGTGAAGGTTCATTTACAAACTACACAACTTTTTTCATCATTGAAAACTTAGCCACGTACCGGGTTTCGAACCCACAAACTGGGATTCAGAAAGACACAATGTTAACCTCATACCACAAAGGATGGATATGTTTGTTAAAAATAAAAAAGTTTAATTTGTCAAATCTTTAGCAATATATTGTCAATGCTTGCAAGAATATTAGTATTTGATATTGATAGCCCTTAATTTCCACTCAAATTTGGTATAAATCGTAGAACACCTAAAACATATAGCAGAACCAAATTTTGCCCACCACCAAACCCACGAAGTCTGTTGTACAATGGCATTTCATCTGTAGGAGTCCCAGAAGACAAAACGGGATAAAGGATCGAGAAATCGCAATTCAATCCAACTCTCCTCTCACGTTTTCGTTTGAAATTTCCGAAAATAGCGGAGGTTTCATGTGACATGTTCAGCTCTAAATGGAGTTTGTTTGTGGCCGAACATAAAACGGGCGAAACGCGACGCATGAGACAGTTTCCGACGCAATCCAATTTTGGCCAAAAAATGTTCTTCTAAAGTGCGTCGATCCATTCGCAACGAACATCCTTGGAATGAAAATTCTGAATTGCTTCAAACATTGTATTACGTAAAGTTCAATATTTCGCAAACAAGTCATGAACACTGTAGTTGCAAAATCCATTACACATAAATCGAAAAAATTAATATACGAAATATTACTTCTGAAACATGTATGACTATGCACAACAGTTTGGAGAGTACATAAAAGAAAACGCCAGATATCGAGCTATTAGTTATAGTAATAGCTATTAGTAAGTGATAGTAACAAACCTTGAGAGAGGTTCCAAAGTAATGCGCTATTTTTACTTTCTTATTTAAAAATATTACACATGGTGAGTAAGGAAACTAAATTTTTTTCTACCAGAATGAATTATTGTAAATAACAAAATATAGTTTTTATTTTTTGTCTTTTTATAACACTCTTTGAATTTTTGCCAAAGTGATATCAATCGTCTTGCTAGTTCTACATTCTAAGTCATCTGCTCCACTAGTAAAAACGTCAAGGAAGTAAAAAACTATTATTGTGGTCTACCTTCTCTTGTAGAATTTCGGGCTTAAAGCTTTTACAATTTGTTTTTGATATTTTGAACACTGCGAAATATAATTATGAAGCAATTTTGAGAGTTCAAATCGAGGATGCGCTTTCTCAGTACATTCATCTACATCATTGTTTGGTTTGGTTTATGTGTAAATTGAACTGAAACGTAGAACCAACAAGTTCCTAATGTCATCGATTGATTTAATTTTCGAATGTCATAAATCCACATTATCAACTCTACTAATATTCTCTGGATTGCAACAACAATTTTTTTCAAAGTTTATCTTTAAAATTACACTGTGATAATTTCCATAAATGATTATTACAAATGCGTCTGTGTTTTAATTCCCTTAATTTTTATGAAGTCAGATGTCTATTCTATTCCATTAATTCTCATATTCAGACTTGATATCTGAAAATATCGCACAGCCTTAGTGCCAGAATTATATTTGAATGGCGTAGTTAAGAAGTGGTACCGTTTATGGGCATTATATTTTTCTTTCATTCATATAGACTATCTGTAAACTAAGATAGTAAGATAATACAAAATACATTATTAAAAATACTCTAAAATATTTATTAGTAAAAATAGAGCTTTGGCCCACATAAATAATTCTCTTTCACATGGACTTCGTATATTTCGAAACGTACGCTAGATATTTAGTCTCCCTTCAATATTTAGAGTTAATCTCTTATGTTGTCGTAGAAATGCTAATGAAAGGAATGCACATAACTACAAAATGAATTCATAGAGAGAGGTAGTATTAAAAAGGTATCCCCTTGGGAACTTGTCGCACATTGAACGATGCATTACTCATGTCAGCATTTCGACCACATACATGATGAATAAAATCGCGGTGAGCATTCCAAGAAAAGAGCGACGGCAGCACCAGCTTTTACACACTTTGAAAACGATTTAAATCTGTGGTCACAATCTTTCTGAACATCACGGACGACTAAATGCATTATTTCCAATCTCTCGAACAAAGGAAATTAATTTTTAATCAATAAAAAATTGCAAAATAAACATAGGAAAACTGTCGTTTTATTAATATCAAGTGGATCTTCTTTAACACCTATTATGTACTAAGAACAAAAATTGCTAATTGTTTCCCAATTACAAGAAAATTTTTAATAAATATTTCTTCACAAAATTTTGGGTTAGTTTTAAAAAATTTTAAGGAAAATAGATCTTCTTTACATTATTAAGGAGAGTGGATTGCGATTGCAAAAAAAATGAAGCAAAACATTTTTTTGTTTAATATGAATACAAGAGTACGTATTAAATTAAATTTACTTTATTAAAAATACACCCGTTAATTTTGTTAAATGTAATGTGAAAGTGTGTAAAAAAATTAAACTAACCTGAAATGAAAAATTGCTAATGCGTATTGATGACGAATACTTAATGGCATTTAATGTAACTCTCAAGCCTCTTTAACCATTAAGGGATAAGACCCTATAGCTATATCATCTTATTATCTGATCTAAATTGCATTTATTCATCTAAATTATAACAAGTAAAGAGAATTTTCTATTTTCAATATATTTCAAATCTTCGATATAAAATATTCCAAATGCTTAATAATAGCTACAAAACAAAAAAAATACATTTTATCTTTACATTTTGATTTAGTTATTGAATAAATTGTGTTGACCAATGCAAAGTTATTTTACTTTATGCTACTTCTTTCTACCAGACGTACAATTACGCTGGCTATACAAATCCATTTTAAACCCCGCCTAATATACCCTCTGAATAAGAAATTTAAAGCTTTCTGGCAAAGATGATGACGAACCTTCACAAGAGATGAAATCATAAACAATTATAAAGAAATGATACTTTTACGCATATTGTAATGGTCCAACGTTTCGAGATCAAAACCCCAGATGCAACGTTGCCAAAAGGTGGCAAAGAATAAACGTATATGTGGAGTGCAACGATGCCGATAGAAACATGTTTGTAAATACAAATTAAAATAAGAAATTATAGCATGTGAGATTTAGGGAAAATTGAATATAATCATCCGATAGAGCAGAAATTATAGAAGAAAATAAAACAAACGGCATTATATTCGGTTGAAGCATTCGGAAGTTATAAACTGAAATATATTTGGAATTTTTAATAAAATGAACAGAATATGGCCATTGTTGTGTTAGAAAAGAAACATTACAAACAGGGTTTTTGAAGAATAATTACCAAACGCACGGACCGATTTGGTTGAAACGTTGGGAAAGAATAGAATAAAATACGGGAAAGACGACAAAATTAATATCAACTTCGTCGCATTTTCGGAAGCGAAGTAATCGTAAAATGTTTGGAAGTTGGAATGAAGTCAATAGTGTAAACAAATGACGCCATGCTGAGAAGTTAAGGAAATCTTCCAGAACCAACAGAGCAGGTGTGTATCAATTATTTGTGAAAAAAATCTGTGATAACAATGTAAGTTGATAGAAGAATTCAGAAGGAATGCAGATGTGAGAGGAGATGTGTCGTGGACACGGTAATGAATGCTTCGTGTACGTGAAATCGGTGTGTCGTTAATTTTTTTGGAAAGTGTACAAATAGTTAGCGAGAAGTAATGTCGAAAGACTTATAAATATTTTGGAATATTAGAAAAGGGAGCAAAATTTAAATTCATTGAATTCATGTTATTGTATTAGTAAAACTTCAAGCAATTACGGATAATCAATTACGTTGTATTCTAGTGTGAGGAAATTTGGCGCGGTAAATATTTTTATTATGGGACTTAATTGAATTAATACACATCAGTATAATTTAGATGATTATTTTCCAAGATAAATGAAAGTCAGCAAGAGAACTTTCTAGAAGTGACGTATTTGACGATACGCGAAAAATTGTTTCTGTTTTAGTGTTAAGTATTTTGCCGAGCAGTACGCCGCAATTATACAGAATTGATTAGTCGGTGACAGGCTAGCGGCTGGACTTTCACATTTATGTGAAATATAGTGGTTAACGAAGAGTGGTTTTCGGAAGCGACCGCGAGGAAGGATGGCCGGCGACCGAACATCGAGGAACATCGAACAGCGGACACCGGACATCTTCAGTACGAGAGATGAGCTGAAAAAAGGGAAGTGAAACGCATATGCATGTGTGTGTGTGTGTCGGAATTCCTTGAAATGCTTCGTATCAAAACGCATTCCATAAACAAAAACAATTTTTGTTGAAGATCAAGTTTTGTTAGTAGGAATAAAATAGAAATAGTTAAAGAAAAGTAGGGAATGCGCATTCGAGGGATGAATGAGATTTTGATACTGTTTGTATTAGTGTGTATGAATGATTTTTTTTGTTATTGTGTATTATCTTGTTTTTTTGGTTTCTGTGTGTTGGTCATAGGGTATTATATGTTAACGTAGAAAGAAAGACGGTGAATCATTGCCGTAGAAATGATAATAGAGTAAAGTTATTAACGCAAATAAATTATCGAACCAGAAATGCGGTTCGTTTTGGATCAATTGAGATGTTCGTAGTAATTTAACCTAGCACGCACAATCCAGTTACCTCACTGCGATTCCTGTATACGACCGCCAGCGTATCCACGGCAGTAGATAGTTAAAAGGGAAAAGAGAAAAGGGGGATTTTTATATATATATATATATATATATATATATATATATATATATATATATATGATAAAAGCGCGGGCATAGATAACGTAGAGAGGTTAGAGGGTAAAATTAATGACTGATAGGAAAATAGCAGGAGAGTGCAGGGAGAGAGTGTTACATTACATTAAATGGCGACCCAACGGTGGAATAACATCAGAGAGTAAATAGGAGAAAGATAGAAAAGCAGTTATTTTCCAAGAAGTTCGGCAATTGCCAATATTACCTTTAAATATGCGCCTCCATAGAGACAGGATATCCTTCAATTGTTAACATCACAACCACTTGCTCTTATTTAATCTGCGATTCGTGTAGGATTTGATATTTTGCTATAGACTGCGCGATGTCGCCTCTACTGTGCTGAGAAACCACGGGTCACAGAACCATTTAGGGAGAGATGCTACTGCCGTCTCCCAGAACGCGAAGCACGAGTGCGTCTTCCGAGCAGAAAAGCACCTGCTGCTCGCTCGCCCGCCCGCGCGCCCACGCCCCCTCATTCCCTTCCTCTGCTCACCGCGCCCTATCGACGTCCGTAGCCTGTCCGTCCAGGCGTCGCTCACACCCAGGCTGGTTTATCTACCCTCTGGCCCATCCACTGATCCACTCACATATACCACAAGCTGACTCCTCCCCCACCCCTGCCCACCCCTGCCCACCCGTTTGCCCACCCGTTTGCCCACCCCTTACCCACACGCTTGTCCACACGCTTGCCCACACGCTTGCCCACACGCTTGCCCACACGCTTGCCCACACGCTTGCCCACACGTTTGCCCACACGCTTGCCCACACGCTTGCCCACACGCTTGCCCACACGCTTGCCCACACGCTTGCCCACACGCTTGCCCACACGCTTGCCCACACGCTTGCCCACACGCTTGCCCACACGCTTGCCCACACGCTTGCCCACACACTTGCCCACACACTTGCCCCGCACACCAACGTCACTATTCAGCCGTCACACGCCCATACCTTGCTCTTATAAATCTGCACACCACCAACTCACCTTCCGCCAGCCACCCTCAGCGCCATCTCCTCATTAAATCCCACTTACATACCCCACCCCCGCCAGACCCTCCATTCCGCCCCATCCTCCCAAATCCCCGCCCACCCACGCCGCAGACTCCATCCGCGAGGTCTTCAAGGTGAGCCTGCAGGATCTCCGCGAGGCTTGAGGTGAGCCATGAGCCCGAACTGCAGGCGGCGCGGGGCGGGCACGCTCACGCGGCTGACGTCGACGCACGGCGACACGTGTCTGCTCCACCCGCCACACACGAGAACGAGGTCGCCAAGGAGATCATCGGAGCGGCTTGCGCAACTTGCTTACCGCGATCGTGCTATTGGTTCCAAGAAATCGCGAATTCGATACATTCGCGATCTCATGCTGCATCCCTACGACGTGCGTTGGAGGTTCGTCTCGGAGAAAAATTGCACGCGTTATGTTAAAAAAAAGCGCACGGGGTATGGGCTCTCCGCTATCACTCGGTGCTTTGCTGGCAGCGTTCCGTGGACATGCAAACTTTTAAATAAAAGTGGAGAGAAAACTGCGTATATTAAGCATATTTTAAAGAATCCAAAAAGGTTTTTAAAACGGCTTTAGACGAATAAAATTTTAAAATGATTTCCAATTTTGAGAAGCCTAAATATTTACGAAATTGTGTGGAAATAAGTGGAAACATGGGCTCAATGTTCAATAATGGAATTTTCTGTTATAATTTGAATATATAACGACTTATCGTCAGAAATACTGTCACATTGTCACATCTGAATGAATCAAATAAAATATTCGGTAGAGAGAATGTACTAATGTATTCCCTTCCGACATTCCATTTTACCCGTCAACTTCGAGCAGGGCAATATTGTGCATTGCAATTAAGCCCAGACCTAATATCTATTGATAGCAATTCCTTGGCAAGATGGATATTTCAATCATGTCTCATGTCTGCTTTAAGGCTTCTTCGACAGTCGGACACACCTCGACCTCCGCAATCACAATTGATATCAGTATCATCACCACTGGGTTTCCTCCAGGCAATCACAGCTTTCTACCAGCCCGACTGCCGCCGTCGCAGTACCACAACACCGTCATGAAGACTTCTTTTCACTGTGATGACACACATTAATTAGGTGTAAAATGTTGCATTAAACATATGTATATATGTTTACATATATACATATAATGCTACATTATATACATATAATGTAGCTATTCCATGATATCAAGTCATTTTTGACGCATCAAAACCAGGAAAGTCGAATGAATACTAAAAAACACAACTTTCACAAAATGTGCCACCAACCCTTTTTATGAAGGGGTCAACAGCGGAAGAGATCGATATATAAATAAATATTTTTATATTATACTCATAAAACTATGTATGAAATGTGCATTAATAATTTATTTACATATGATTATTTACATAATGAAATTATACATTTCGGGTACCGAAGATGAGGATGGTAGGTTGGTTGGTAGTGACTCCGGGCGCGTCAAATACTATGCTAATTAGTCCCGTAAGTGTAGTGCGTGTTTTTGATCGGGAGGTGGCGGTGTTCTTCCCCCGCTTGATGGCAAGATCCGGAGCCGACCTACCGTCGGCTAGTGGGGTTTTCCCAATCAGGTATCTCCCACTAGCGAGGCACCGCCCCAGCTGGGACAACTTCTAAACCCCGACCGGTCTTCCGGCATGTGTGGTAGTGTAGTGTATGTTAGTGTGAGTGTGTAATGGGTGAGGATAAGACAAGGATGAGTAAGGAAAAATCGCGCGCGGTCCGTGGCCCGTTTGGTAGGGTACTGCTCCGGCATTCGCCTGGTGTTGATCGGAGAAATCACGGAAAACTATCGATCAGAGCAGCCGGCTGCTAGAATTCTACTCCAGACAGCGACTGAATTCGAACCTAGCTGACAAGCTTGTATCGAAAATCCTGCCGCCGTCGGGACTCGAAGCTAGGACCTCCCGGTTAGGGGGACTGCAGTCAGATCAGTTGATATCTTGAGCCATCTCTTCCTGTCCGAAAATGAGGAAAGAGTATTATTAATATTAGAGTGGCAATCGTTATGTACTTTAAAAATCGAGTAAATAGATTGTCTGATGGATGAAATTGATTCATTATGCGGTATTTATAAACGTTTTATATAGAAATATCTCTGGTTTCCTTTCTGCACAGGGTAAAACGTTTGCCTGTTTAATAGAATTTACGTGTGAAGTGTTACGAACCCATCAACCGTACATTTGGACTGAGAGAGCGGTTATTGTCATCGCTTCTGTCGCCTTCACCAAAACCGCCTCACCGTGGCCATCGCTGCGGTGTTCGTCGTCTTGTTATTTCGGGAGCGGCGCGGTCCACCGCCGTGAAATTGGCGAGGGAAATCACCAGCACTGGACGAGCAAGTGTAGCGAGGGACGAAGGGGCAGCCGAGGGGCGGAGGTAGCACTTTCGAAGGCGGGGGCGGTAGGCTGCGGAGTTGGTGAGACGGAGATGGAATCCGGGGGCAGCGAGGCAACTGGGAGCAGCGAGGGCGATGTAAAAGGGCCGAGGGAGGGAACAGGGAATTGTGTTCGCGCGGGGGCGTCTAGCTGGGGAGGCGGGCGGCTGGGGCGGCGGGCGGCGGGGCTGAGGGGTGGCGGGCGGGGCGGGGCGGGGCGGGTCGGCGGGGCGGCGGGGGGGGGGCGGCGGGGGCGGCGGGGCGCGGGGGCTTTCTGTTTTCTACAAAACAAGGCTTTTTAACTGGTAGTACATTTTTGGGCATTCAGGTTTGGGGGTCATTCACATATGAAATGAAACTGAAGGAATAAGACAAAAATAATCTTAACCGATAAAATTAAAGTGTGTTTTTGTGGAATTTAATCTCCATGTTACTTAATTTTAATATTACTGTTACCACTTATGCCACCTATCATGTAAAAACTTTTTTCTAATATTTTGCGTATTGGAGAGTACCTACTGGTTTTGATTTGGAAAAATTACTTTTACATTGTTTTCACTCATCAATATGATGAAGAATAAAACCCAGGATTAAATACAAGGCAATAAGCACATTTTTAATAAGATACAAGTAATAGGAAAATTTGTATAAAAGTTTGTTATTGTGAGGAACCTTTATGCAAAATTTGTTTAAAACTTTCAAACATTACTCAAAGTAATACTTAAGTGCGTGGTCACATATTGTTATGGCAACAGACCTTTCGTCTATCGTTGAAACTGTGAAGTACAAAATTAACGACCGAAGGTGATCGTAAAATACCTTCCGAAATGTCTTTAACCCTAAACTCTTGAGATGATCATAATGGCCATATTACACACTCCGATCTGTTTAAGTCTATAAAACCTGTGGTGGCTCTCTAAGAAAGTTTTTTTTTGTTCTATTCTACTTTCATTTCTACTGTTGAACGCTATCTTAGAAGCTAAGGGAAGAACGTTTCTAAAACCGAGCTGTTATATGTTAACGTACACAGAGGTAGATAAAAATAAAGGAAGAGTTTTCTCGCGGACATGTCTTCAACCGGTTTTTGCTAGCTCCTGAAGAAACGCGGCTGATTGCGCTGTTATTCTCAGGCGCGAATGCTGAAGTGTTGGGGGCAGCAGAGAATCTTCCACCACCACACCCACTAGCCGCGGGCTACTTCAAACTTTGCGAAGAGCACTTAAAACACTTCATCTCAACACGCCATCAAGAGTATTTTTTGCAATGTCTAAGTAGATGTTCCACAACTGAGATTTTTGTTCGTTGGAAAATTGTAATTTATTTCGTTACTTTCGTTTTAAAAAGTTCTTCCGCTCTCTACAATTAAATGGACTGCAGCTCTCGGCTTCAAGGGCGCTTTCTCAAACTCAACAGCGGTGAACTTGGATCTTTGCGGCGTATTTCACAAATTTATATGGCATCCACTTTATTGAGAAAAATATTGAGAAAGTTCTTGGCGGCGAAAGGAAATTAAATGGCACGTCACACAACGCTAATAATGTTACCAAAAAATATTCGCATTATGTTCCTTCACGAAACAAAGAAAGGACCTGATGAATATTGATGGATACCAAGCAGCAAACAGACAGAAGAGCAATATTATTAAATAGCGCATCTAACCATTATTAAAAGAACAAGCGTCACAAGATGTAATTGGCTACTCAATTTGCTACTGAATTGAAGTTTGGCACTTTGAACTTTCTCCGAGATAAACTTTCACTTCAATAACAATTGTTAGAGAGAATTATTGAAGTACCGGGGCTTTAAAATCAACATAAAATAAAAGTTATAATCAACAAGGGGGAATACATTGTTGAAATAATCCATATAGTGTATTTGAGTAACTCCCGATTCTTCGCGTTCGTTCGATTTCTATGACTCACGGCTAGGCGACGTCCCGTACGGGTAGCGGTAGCTCCGTGCATCAACTGATGTCACTGCAGCGCCTCTGACCGGGAGGTCCTAGGTTCCCACTCCCCACGGCGGCAGGATTTTCGACACTACTTTTCAGCTAGGTCGAATTCAGTCGTTGTCTGGAGGAGAATTCTAGCGGCCAGCTGCTCTGATCGGTAGTTTTCCGTGGTTTCTCCGATCAACACCAGGTGAATGCCGGAGCAGTACCCTAACAAACGGGCCACGGACCGCGCGCGATCTTTCCTTCCTCTTCCTTGTCCTATCCTCTCCTCTCTCACACACACATGCACTAAACTACCACATATTCCGGGAGACCGGTCGGGAGCTTAGAGCTTGTCCCGACTGGGGCGGTGCCTCGCTGGTGGGAGAGTCCTGGTTAGGGGGAAACCCCACTAGCCGACGGTAGGTCGGCGCCGGATCTCGCCATCCAGCGGGGGAAGATCACCGCCATCTCCCGAGAAAAAAACATGCATTACACTAACGGGACTAATGATCGAAGCAGTTGACGCGCCCGGAAACAAGAAAAAATCAATCAATCTATCAACCACGTCCCGTGCTCCAATCGAGACACATAGGATGCCAATCGATGCGTCTTAGTCACCTGATGGGAACTGATAATTTGTTTTCCGTTCCGGTCAGAAAAATCAAACAAATCTCCAAAAACGTGTTTTGCATGTTTTCACACTGCGATCTTAGTGAGTGTTCCAGGAATTAAATCAACGCCATCTAAATAGATGTATGTAGGTGGCGTTGATTAAACCCCAGTTCCCCCGTGGTTATTTTCAGTGCACGGCACCATAATTTTCTTCCATGAAGTTGACAGCCTGATAGTTTACAAATCAGCCATATGAAATGAAATGCGCGCGGAATATGATTCGCATATTCTATGTTAATTACTTCCAAAATATTGAATTGGTTACGTATAGATAGTCCGGCAATGTTTATGTAAAAGGTAAGAAAACTTTATTGTAGTTTTTCCATTGTTTTTGTTGTCAACGCTAGAAGATTCACGTTAATTTTTGCGAATAGTCTTCTTTAATATGAGCACGTAGGAAACAAAAGAAGTTACTGAATTTAATGATTGAGTCATTGATGCACTTAGTTAAGAATGCCTCTGGGGCAGATATTCCCCTGAAGGGGAAAAAACCTTTCCACCAGAGCAGGTTGTTCAACTGGCTGCCCTGCGGGCCGCAATACGGCTCAGGTCCTTTTACTGTGAACGGAAGGCTAGCAAAAGTTATCCTTTTATCCATATCGGGAGAATATAGTGCATATAGCGTACGCGCCCACAGGTCAACACTCTTAATGTAAATATAGGTTAAGTTTAGATTTAAGAAGGTTTACGTTATAGAACAAACATTTTTGATTTTCGTTTTTTTTTTTGTGTTATTTTGAATCTTTAGTATTTACTTAACCCAGTGCAATTTACATTTTAGAGATATTATGATCCAAAGGGCTTTTAAACGACATTTAAATGTCTGGTTGCGTGAAGTGTCATGACCATTTTTACGTGATCTGCCACTTTACACTTTTTTAACTTTTTCGAATATTTTTTAGGGAAATTTCTTTAGTGGTTGTATTCAGAGTGGTGTGGTAAAACTTCCCCGATAGTCATTTTTTTCTGACATTTTGGCAGCACTTTTTATATTAATATCGGCGTTGTAGTTTTATATTGGGAGTGGTTTTGTAATATTTTATTTATTTATTTATTTATAGTTGCATCGACATCAAGGTCTTTAACGGTAAACAGATAAATATATTTTACAATTCCAATATAAAATTTAGAACGATATTCGTTATAAATAACTGTAAGAAACAATACAAACGTGTCGTATTCACTGCAAAACACTACTATGCTACACTACTACTTAGTCACAAGGTAAAAAAGGCAGAAGAGGCGGGAGAAAAATAAATGAAAACGAGCAAGATTCTAAGAACAAAGAGAAAAATTTTAGAGAATGGGGAGTAAGATCTTGATGAACCTAAGCATGCACCAGTATTGTGTTAGATGTGTGTTATTACAAAACCTGCATTGTCCGAAAACTATTATTTTTTGTCTTCATGTACTTTTTTTGCAAAACTATTGTATACAACTATGAAATTTTCACCACTATCATGTAATGTGGTTTGTTTTCTTTATATAAGAATTCCATTATTTAAAACTCAGATATTAAGTATATTTTTTAAATGTTTAAAAATAGTATGTTGGGCAAAAAGTTATTAAACAATATAAATGCTGTGGAATCGTTATGGAAAAAACAGCGAGTGAAGAACATTACTTTAAAATAGTATGTAAAGTTACAAAGAGCTTCATGAAACAGTTTTAGAAATAAAGGTACATAACACAATACAAAAAAATTTTTAGAGATAGTTTTGTACAACCTTCTCGATTTTTTAGAAATTCGAAGTTTTAATCACCCAATATTTCACGATTATGCATTAGGCCTGATATCAGCGTGGTTCTATTCCCCGTTTCAGAACAGGGGACAAACTGGCGATATCAACAGTACGGGAAACCAGTGTGAATGCTGGAGAAAGGGAAATATGGCTCGGAATCGATTAAAAGGTTTTTAGTTTTGACGCCTGAGGCCTTGGGTTAGCCCGGTGAACCAGAGCGTTAATATTATATAAATGGTATCGAACTATTCTCCAGCAACCATGCATCGCGATACAAGTGTTGCGATCTCACTCAAGCTTTCTTCAACCACCCCCAGGCATGGTTGTTACTTGAGTATATGGAACCATTGAATAAACTCACTGTGATGCATCTGTAAAAGTAATTGGAATGTAACTAAGTGAACAGTAATTGGAGTTAGTCTAGCGAGTTTACAGATATAAACTCATGTTCATAGTCCACCAAAGATGAACGCTATTGAAATTTGAAAGCGGGGGAAAGGGTCATAATAAATAAACCTCAGAACTGCTGGTTTCTCCTGTCAATCCTTCCTTATTACCCTGTGAAGTCTGCTTTATAGTTCGTGAAATATAGGAACGATCGACAGGTCGTTTTCCCAAGGAATGATTTACAAATCTTATTTTCGCAGTCCACGTCGTCGAACTTCTTCCACATTCCATTAATCTTCCGAAAGTTCTCGGTAAAATTTCACTCCATCTATAAAACGAAGGGCACCAGGGTTTAAAAATTGGGAGCTTCCAGCCCTCTCAAAACCATTGTATTTCATCTGAATTAGCAGCATTTGGTTGAACTAATTTTGTGTTTTTTGGATATGAATGTTTAAAAAAGTTTTTTGTGTGACTGTTATCCTTTTTACATGTGGAGCGAATGTCATTGAAAATTACTGAACAGCATTATAATTTTAATCGGGGATTGTCTCTTCAAACTATTTAACGTTATTAATTATACTGGATCAATTCACTGAAGACAATACAATTAGTGTACTTTTCTTAATCATGGATGTTTCTTTAGAGAAATTATTTCCAAACGAAAAAATTATTTCCCATCAACCACATGACATTTTTCAAGTTTCTATTACTTTATAATTAAATAGACAAAATTTCCACAGGATCGCACCTCACCTGTAACATTCATCTCTAAAGGAAAACTTCTCTAAATTAATCCTCAGAATGACTAGATCCTCAACACGTTAACACAACAAATGAACGTTTTTATACCCTCGACAAGACAAAGGGGATTCAGTCCATATAATATTTAATCAAAATAAGTCACTATGCAGGGGGTGAAAGAAAAACCATGGCCCCACAAAGCCAGATGGGGGGGGTGAAGAAGGGTGAAATCTCCCTCCCGCACTCGCAGTGCCCCGTGAGCTCTCATGCGGAGGGATTGCATGGGACAAAATTTGAAATTCACGGGGGTTAGAACGAAATTTATCCATTGGGCCCAAAAATTAGCTGAGAGCCGAGGGCGCCCTTCCGTAGGGAAGCAGCACAAAGCGATCCATGCCCCAAGCGCCCGGGCGCTGTCAATTGTCACCTCAGGGACCCACGCTAACACGTTGGGCCGTATGTAAATCTTCAGAACAGGGAGGCAAGGGAGTGCAAAAGGTTGCCAACTTATAAATCTTCTTTGAACCACAGTTTTAAATCCCCCAATGAGATATAAAAGAACCAGGAAACAAGCATGTATGAAAACAACTGTTTTCGTGTAAAGGACTAGATAGAAAATTATTAATTAAAAATATAAACTATGTATGTAATTATGGATTGAAAAGGTATTTTGCATTAAAATGTATATAACGCAGAAAATGTATATACAAAACCTCATAAAATTATTAATTATTAATTTGTTCTTCGAAGCTCTCTCGACGAACAAACAAATTTTCCCTTCCGCCCCCTCTACTAATTTACACCCAACCTCATAACGACACCCTCGCCTGCTAAGACATTTCAAGAGAATAAAAAACAGACCCCCTCGACCTCGGATCCCCGAAAGCAATAAAACCCCGTGTCACGTTCTCTGAACAGTCATCGACTTTGCCGAAAGCAGCAGGTAAGCAAGTGGCTCAACTATTAGTCAATTATTTCCCAAATTTGTATATCATTGCTTTTTTATTATTACTATCCCCTCTTATAATGATTTTTTAATCTTTTCAATATAAATGCATATTTATTTTTTTATTTATTTATTTATAATTGTAATTTTAACTGCTATGATCTATAAATCGCCCCCATAATTTTATTTTGCAATTTTATTCTATTTGTTCCGTATATGGCATAATGTGTCTTTCTTTCGGTATTTTTTAATTTAATTTGAACTGCTATTATCTCATTAATCCTCCTTGAATTACAATTTTCGCAATTTTATCTACTATTTGTAATTAAAATTAAATGTATCTATTAATTGTAATTTAATTTGTTTCCTTATTTTGTATTTTTTTTGTAAATTATTTATATTTTTCTGTACATTTTACTGATGATGGTGGAGCGTCGAAAGGATATCTGAATAAAATACTATGTTGTGAAGATGACCTTTTTTCTTCCATAAGAACGATAATACCAAATCAGAATTCACAAAGAAGATATATTGTTAAAGTTTTTTAGAAACTCATTACTAATTACCTATTAAATGATTGGCGTCAAAAAGGTTGATAATTGAATTTTTGGGAGAAAGAAAATAATGATTTACCCTTAAAGACCAAACATGGATCCACTCATTTTTTGATTTGAGATAAAGAGCATTGTAATAATTTGACCTGATTTTCGAAACATTAAACAATTAAAATCAATAACCCAAATTTCAATACCAAAGAAATATTCCTGTGATAACTATTTAATGCATTTTGAGACTGAAAATATCGCAAAAAGGTTTACTCACAATTTTTCATAGAATGTTTAGAAAGAATTAATCCCTAAATTCGAACATTTACAAAATCGAAATGAAATGAAATATTTTCATCCTTTTTATTAACTATCGCTCATAAAATATTAAAGACATACGACCAAAAGTCAAATTCCTGTGAATCGTTGTTTGAGTACAAAATTGTGAGGGACGCTAGATCAATGAATAATAAAAGCTTTCCATAACTCATATGAGAATCCATTCTGAAAGTACAAGCCAGTTAGGTCTTGTCTGAGACCCTCTGCATTGATGAGAATTTAAACCACTTAGGGGGGATTCGCACAGAGTAGGCTGATAAGAATTTGCTTCCGATTCGACAGTTCCTGAATTGTTGATTTTGACAACCGATTTAAAAACGATAATTAACTAAATTAACAATTTGGAATTAAATAATATAAACATTCGAAAATTTCCTTATTACGTAGTTAAAAATGCCAATCTTTTAAGACTTTGAAATTTGATAATTAGAAATTGGGCAAAACTGTACTTGTAATTTTTTTGGCATTCTGGTTCTATCCAAAATTTCAAACAAAAATTGTCAATATTTAGAAAAATGAAAATATCAATTTAAAATCAGGAAACAGACAGAGGATCACGAAAAAAAATTTTTGTGACAATCCTTCATTTAAACTGATGGCATCGTTCCCGACGAACGAACAGACAGATGAATGACGCAGAGGATTGAATTACGGACGAATGGCGACTAGCGTACACTGGAAGGCACTTGGCAAATGGCCGACTGATGGCAGGCGGACAGACGGACGGACGGAGGACGGACAAACTTTTGGTGGAATCAATTTTCATATCAAAGACATACAAAAAGGAGGATCTGACAAACGTTAGGGAAATAATTTACAAGATATAGGAAAGATATCATGTTTTGGTTTCAGGGCATGAAATAAAGTTTTTCTCTGGGGCAATTTAACTTTATCTACACTACGTATGTATTATGGAGAAGAAAAAAATCGTAGTCGTTTTTGACAATATTTTTACGTATTTATTGAAAAATTTTCAAAAAATTTTCAAATAACTACTTTTTTTAGATGAATTGAAATGATTTACATGAACTTTTAAGGACAGATTTAAAAAGAAAATTCACATTTAATGATGTATTTGTAAGTCCTGTATTAGAGAAATATTTAGATTTCAACTTTCAAATTTTAGAGGTTTTATTGAAATTTGAATCTGTACAGTTTTATTTAAGGTTCTTTTACACACTGAGCAAATTTCAGAGTGGCAATGGCAATATGGCAGAGTGGCAATATAGCAGATACTTGAAAATATCAAACTCCCATAAATATCCCACAATCAAAAGATACGTTTCAAAGATCGAAAAGGGGAAAAGTGGAAAGGAAAGTCGAAAGGAAATTGAAGGTCCTGGAACCAACCTGATGTAACATCCATTATAATGAAATCCTGTGTACTAGTATTGTTAACAGATGAGCATACGTTAAAAAGCTTGTATCAAGGACTCAAAACTAGTACTTCGTCGGCATCAATTTGTACAGAACAGATCGTTAACGAGAAGTCAAAAGAAAATTATATCTATTTCAATTCAAATCACCCCAATTCGAATATTAAATATTTTACTGATCCGCTTTGACAATCCAAATCTAGAACAAACAGAACGAAAAATCGCATTTATTACTCAGGCAATATTGATTAAATTACGAATTAATTATGTTCGAGAAACTTTTGAATGAAACACGATATGCACCAGTTAGCTGAATTCGGAGAGGAAGACTCAATCTGATCACACTATACATTTTATGCGGCATTTGTTAATCTGATGTCCAGCGCCATCGATATAAAGGTAATTAAAGGAGGGCGTGGAGGCAGCAATTTGCGCGGGCATTATATGTGCAGTCCCAGTCCGGCAATGGCCGCTCCACGAGGCAATGTCTCCTGTGGAGGGGCCGACCCGCATACAAACGACGGCGGCAGGCGGCGCGGCGGCACTCGCCGAAATTGGAACCCATTTCGCGCGCGTCGATTGTTCACAGGGCAGGCCGCAGTGAGCGGAAATGGATTCCGAGGCCACTTGCTCCCGTGGAGCCAGCGGCTCGCCCTCTGCTGCGAAACGTCGGTTACAATGGGGAACAGTTTGCAGTCGATTATCGCCAGCACATGGTTAAAAGATACGTTGATTATGGTACTAGAAGCGAGGTAATTACATGTTTACTTTTTTAAATTTATTGTCACTTCAGTCTGTTATTGTCTGAAAATGGTTAGTCACTTAGATCATCATTTACCCTAAATAATATAAAAGATTTGCTATGTGAACGTAGCTTCGACCAGACGCATGTCAAATATTCTAGTTTCCTAATCTCAAATGGAAATTTTCCAGCATAAACCATTTCATTCCAGATAGTGTCAATTTGCAAATATTGATGACTTAAGAAAAGTTAAACTTTATTATTCTCTGTTAATATTTTCTCGTTTTATTTTAATACGATATTTTTAATTATTGTAATACTAATTGTAATTTTGTGTTGGTACCTGTATATTGATATGCGTTTTTCTCGGCGATCCACAAGAAAATGCTGAGATTATTCTTTTGTCCTTCATGTAGAAAATAAATTTCCTCCTCTCCTTCCCACATTAAATAATAATTATATTTGTAATGGCTTCTACGAAAATACATAAAACGTTGTTGCGCTTAAAATCGAATTAGAATCCATGAGACAGTTTCAGACTATTATTTTCAGCAGTTGGTAAAAAAATTACGGAAGAATGAGTTCTTTACATAGTGGAAATTTATTTCATTTTGTGTTTCCGCATAGCGTTTGTGAACAATCCAGGTGAATGGTTTACAGTAGGTTATTACGCTACGATTAGAGAGGACGGATTAATCGTATAAAAGAATGAACGCAAGGAAATCTGACCGAATCCATATTGCCTTCCACAAATTTTCCGAGCAGCGTCCTGATACTCCATAAAGAAACGATAGCAATCGTATCTCTAGGCTACTATTCCCCCCTGTATGTCAATGATCATTATTAATTGTTCGGTTTCTGATTACTATGTTAATCCTAGAAATACATGCGGTATTCTTGTAATTTCTCAATAGAGTAAATTAGTTGTGTTCTATATCAGAAAATTCACATTTCTTACATTATATTTCAATTAGTTTCATACATTTACTAACTGAAATAAACTCTCATCTCTGATTCATTCAATGGTACCTCGTCATATCGTTAATAATATTTTTACACCACAATATAAAGAAGTTATTTTATACTTTAAGAACACCCCAAAACGCATTAACAATGCAATTGTATTTGCAATAATTTAACAGTTTCCGACGATAGGTCATTTAAACTACAGATGATTCCATTTTCAAATATATTACAATAAATAACCATGCCTCAGGTAAAAGCCCTTTATGTAGCGTGTCATTTCTAAAAGGTGCATTTAACGTACGATGCTCATATCCCCATGAACTGCAGCAATGGACTGCATGGTAAAATAGGGATGTAACAACAAAACAAACATGAGAAATGCAAATGAAACTCCAATTAACTGTGTGTAGGAGTAGAGCTTTATCTGCTTGTGCATTGTAATTACACACGTAGTTGTGAATATTTAGTTTCATCGATTTACTGGTATACTGAAATTACTTACATCGCATACCCCAAAAGAGAACCAAATTCATCAAGTATCTGAGATCATTAGTACTCTATTTTTCTGCAATTCAAACGTTACCCCATTACCTTCATTATAATCCAAGAGCATCTCTTAATACATCATGGCGTGGCATTCATTCAACCACTTTCATGAATTTATTTATTTCACATTGATAAAAGATAACTTTGTGTTAACGAAAAATTCTAATGGCTTATATAATTTTTTTGATTTTTCCACTTGTCTGATCTTCATAATCCTGTGTATCCTTATGTGTATTATCATGTTCTTTCTTTTTAAAAGTCCATAATTATCTCAATCATCTATGTTTAGGTCTTTCTTTTGTTCTACCTACAGAAAACCACTCAAAATGATATTTGAAATTATATTATGTCGTTCTTTAATATATCCAAACTACTGTAATTGCTTATATTGCATAGTTTCTAAAAATATATGTTCTTTAATCATTTTTTTCATTTTTAAATTTCTTATATTATATAATTTTGATACTCTGTAAGACCATAAAAAATCCATTTCTGTTGCCAGTAATTTTAGTTTTAAATTTTTATATAATTCCAAATTTCTGAGCCATGTAAAACTTACTTTCCAGAATAGATTTGTGTTTTCTAAATTTAGTTTCTTTGTTATATATTTATCCTGTAATATTTCATTTAGCATTGAAATACCTGTTGTTCCTTAATTTTTCTATGTCATATCAACTTTGATTTCCATCTTTATTTATTTACTCCCAAATATTTAAGTTTTGAACATTAAATTTCTCATTGTAAATACAACGATTCTATTCACATGAATCGCATTCATGAACATACATGAAGGAACTACAAGCACTTTACAACAGGAATTCGAAAAGAAGAATAAGAAGAAGAAGATGATGATGATGGTGATGATGATGATGATGATAATAATAATAATAATAATAATAATAATAATAATAATAATAATAATAAAAATAATAATAATAATATTTACTCCAACTTGTTTTAAAAGATAATGTACCGCTTGCACAAAAATGGACGATGTCCTGAGCCGAACTTTACCAGAGTTTTCGACCCCTGCCCACTGTGGATCGAGCTGACCAATCCGCTTTAGCTTCATTTCAGGGAGGCGGACTATTCATCTTGAACATTACAAATGGCGGTGATGATGAGTTATATTATAGTAAATATTTGAATATAAATATTAAATCAACCAACAGTTTTACATAAATTTTGTATATACATTTAATTACATAAATAAAGGCATGCAATTTCCCAGTAAAAACATATTTTAAAACTGTTATAAAACGGTTTTTGCAAAATAACACTGACAACGACTATTAAGCTCCATGTCTACATTTCGTCGTTTATTATTGAATATTTAACATAAATGCAATAATTTGCATTGCATGCATTGTCTAACCAGTTATTTTATTAGTAAAATTAATAACTTAAAGAAATACGTTTTAGAGTCAGTTTCACAAACACGTCTCCGAGATAGCAGCTTTCAGTTGTGAAAAACTTCATCATCAATTTCTCAGATGACCCAATTAAAATTTACTATATGGTCGCGAACATTAATATTGTAATAAAATAGTTTTGATAGTAAAATACTAAATAAACTTAAAGTATTAAGTTCATTTAGTCACAATGAAAGTTTCTTCTGCAGACATTATGATTGTAAGTGCAGCTGTAAGCAAATGAATGATTTTTGATCTTTGTTTTGGGGATCACAATTAATTACATCTTCAATCTAACGTTAGGTGATTGCATTTTACATGGAGTTCTTACTGCAAATATTAAAATTCATATGGATACCTAGTCTTTGAGGGTTTTTTGCGTGAGAATCAAAACGACATATGACTCTTTATATAACATTTGAATATCTTAATGTTTCAAAGGTAGAAACACAGTTTCGTCTATTGGAACATTGAGGAACACACACACACACACACACACACACACACACACATACACACACACACACACTCATCAATATATTACTTACATGTAATTTATGTATGATTTCAATCCAACGCAATGAAATTAATATATTTAATTATTATAGCAAGTATATTTTTACATTACGATATTTTTATTTTCGAGAGACGAGCAATGCACACAAAGTTTTTTACATCGTCATCGGAATGTTACACCCACTTCTTCTAGATAAGCAGACCTATGCAAACACTGTTTTGCTAATCCATTAAGAATCACTAGATATTCTCCTGTCATAAATTATTTCAAAATTGTAATTGTTAATAATGTTTCAAAATTTTGTCAAACTTCGGAAATCTGTGTCATGATAATCGTTAGAAAATGAATAGATCCTCTTCTGTAAAATATTGTGCAAAATAAAATTTTCTATTTTCATACATTTTTTACATTTCATACAAAATTACAATTTATTGATATGTGTTCACTAACGCATCTTCAGTAATATTGCACTGCATATTCATAATTTTTAATGAATTGTTAATAAATATTGTAAACAAAATAAGCAATTAATTTTTTTATTTGGGAAAAATTTCATTTGTTATCAATATTTATAAAGTAATTTAATTAAAGTATATAATATGAATTAAGGTTGAATTTAAAACTATAACTACAATATTTATTATTGTTGAAACGCATTGCTACTATATTACAATGTAACGTTTTAAATGTACGCCCATTGATTGATAGTTTGTGTTCGTATATAGTATATCTCACGCAGAGACGATTTTACAAAGAAAATCTAAATAATAACGAAATAACTCTCAAATTTATAATTCATTGGCATTTGTCGCACACTTCGGCGACCACTTTAATGCAAGGTCGGGAAGAAGGAGAAATTGCGCTGGGTCGTAACCAAATCTTCAGGGTCACCATTGCGTTCCTTTTACTTAAGTCTTAGATTCCGAAGTGATACTAGATATTTCAACATTAACTTGAGAATACATGTTGCATACCATGAGAGAGAAATGATGAACAAATGTCTGGAGTTTAAAAAAAAATCTGCCTTTGGAATACTGCATCAGAAGTCCTACTGGCTATTGTAATTACATTTTCGTCATTCGTCGATAAACTCGCCGAACACTTTCCGGTGAATTATGTTATCGCTAAAGGAAAGATTTCAGTTAAAGAGACCATATGTTATTGGTGGATCGAAAATAGATTTTAATTGTGGAATTGAATTATTCATTGGTGCAACATACAAGAAATGTGAATTTACTATTTGTGCTAGTTTTCTCTTTTCACTTCAGTCCTGCAATTTTCGAAAACATAATTCAATTTTTTTACCTAAATACAATATTTACTTTCGACCTGTCAATTCGGAAGAATAGTTGTTCCCATTGAAAAGCGATCATGCTGATAAATGGACAACGTTTATAAATATCATAAATACCAAATAGAGTAATATCTGATATTTGTTATCTAAAGGACTCTCTAGAAAATAATCAAATTTTCTTTTGTTTTCATTTAATCTTTTCAAATAAGAACGTAACTTTGGTTTTGTTTATTCGGCAAGATCTTAACAGATCTTGCCTCGCATACTTGTGCCAGCACATAAAAACAAGGCTTCTTCATTCGGTATCTTCCACTTCGGGTTTATGGTATATTATTAATTCTGCGAGTATTTACAGTTCTAATGACCGTTTTCGCAATCTACACACCAATGTTTTTATTCCGTCAGGCATCTTCCTCATTCTTGTGCCCTTCATTGTCAAATCCATGACGTACTTACAGATTTCTTGGCCTTCCTCGTTTTCTTCTTCGAAAGGGATCTACCAAAGATAATTTTGATATTCTGTCAGCATGCATCTGCAGCATACCATTGGAGTTGTTTGGATTCTAGCATTTTCGACCACTTGTCTCAATCATTATTATCTGTCTAATTCTTCTGTTTAGTATTCTATCAAACAGTATACTGACAACATCGTTCCAAAAATTCATTTTCATAGCATTCAACTGAGAGTTTATTGCATCATTTAATTTAATTTGATTCATACGCAACACAGCTTCACCATTGTCTTGTATATTGTCTCTAGTTTTCTTCGAAAATGTTTGTTTTATAAAATATTAGAAGTCTACTAATAATTGGCCTTCCTAGCTTATTTTTTAATAAAGTCATATTATTAGGTCCCCTGCTCTAATAATCACCTGATATATTTAAATTCCTTTCCTACTGAAATATACCTATTTCTGTTCTAGATCATATCGAGATTTCCTACAACCATGTGTGTCTTGACTTTACATTATTTATTTTGAGTCTCCATTTTTATGTTTTTATTAATTTTGGATTAAATGTTACAGATACAAAAATATTATTTTTCTACCTATTTTCAAGTGATACGCTGACTCAAAAAGGGAAATGTATGAATTCAAAAGGTTTTGCAGCCGTTCTCGAAGTCTTAAACGATATCCACCAGCATTTTTTAGTTATTTGGATTATGCACTAATCAAACCTTTCAACATTTTGTTTTACCAGTCTTGCATGACTTATTGGGTGTCTCCTAAAATAATGTAAAAGTATTTCAACGTCAAGTTAAGGGTAAAGAACTGTTTCTGATGAAATAATATTATATAAATAAAAGATCTTCATCTTCATCTTCATTATAGTTTACCACTAGTTCATTATGAGAGAGAAATGAATATTTTCTAGGATGAAGAGAGGCAGTGACCCTGAGTCTTATTTTGGATCCGGGTTGGATGGTTTAGTAAAATAGTTTGAGCATACTTTGAATGAATGATTGAGAAGAATATTTAACAATGGATTGTTTATTAATCAATATCATTCACAACAATGTAGCTTTCAGAATGTTAGCAAATGGCATGATAAACATATTTACTCAACTAATAATCGAATATTTGTTATATAAATACATGGTTTTAAAACCAAGAATTATTTTTTCAACTTCATCACTAACTTATTCCTTAAAATTTATCTGCGTGACGCATGTTAACAAACACTTACATATTACATTCGCGTATACTTACGTATATACAGAGTAATATACGGTATAGAGAATGTTATATAATGCTGCGCGAAAACTGCGCATTTTCTGCGAAAAATCATTGCTGCGCTCTGGACGAAAACTGAATCAAAAATTGCTAAATTAAGAGAAAAAGTCCTCTAACACGCGGTGTAGCTATAATTCCAGTTTTGTGGATCCGTGATGCCAAAACCAATTGGAAGCAAAAGTCCGTCTGTCCTTTCTGATACAACTCTAGCGCCTAAACCATGCATTACGATTTTTTCCAAATTGAAGAAACCCTGTCGTTTTCGCCTGAGCTGAAGCTTGCGATTTGAAAATTCATTACACTTTGGGGACTATTTCAGCCTTCCGGACATTTTAAATTTTTTTCAAAAACGGCTCCAAATTGTTTCTGTAAATTTCTTGTAAGGACTGTTTATAGTAAAATACGCTTATAAAGGTAGAATATGTCCAATTTTCACGGTTAACCTGAATTTTGAAAATCGCAAAATTTGAATATTTTATAGTCTTACTACAACTACAAAATTAAAGATAGAGATTTTTGCTTCAAATGAAATGTGTTGCTTATAATTAGATCTTTAATAAGGTAATGCAATTTTAAAGTTTTAGTTGATTTCGCACAATAAGCGTGCAATATTTGCAATTTTAAAATTTAATAAACAAGATTTTCCAAAAACGGCTCCAAATTTTTCTTTAAATTTTGGTTGGGGTAATGCAAATGCAGCATATCCGATGATATAAACGAGATATTGCTCTATTCTATTGTTTTTTAAAATTACACAAATGAAATTTTTTGAAATACCTTCACGCTGTTAATATGAGTATTGAATAGATTTGTATAGATTATTTAATCTGTGAGTAGAAGTGCTTCAAATGACTTTAGAGGAAGTTTTTCAAAACTCAATAGATTCCTGTGAAAAAGAGCTATTTGAACCTGAAAAGTTGAGAAATGTCAAAAATGTATTTGTGCGGCGATAGATGTCAGCTGGCAAGAGAACGGCAAAGAACCTTATGGAGCTGGCAAGAACCTTAAAACCAATCCACACATAGAAATTATAAACATTTGCTACGAGAAAGTCTGTCCCATTCTGTAGCACTCTAGTTCTTCATATTTTGTAGTAGCGAAGTGTAAGCATTTCTAATTTTAAAAGCAAAAAAATTTCAGCTAGAAAACTGACAAAAGTGAGACACAATAAATAAAGTTAATTACAAAGGACGTAATACTGTATTAGGATTGGGAAGGAAACGAACGTACCAATGTAAAACCAAAACGGCCTATGAACAGGAAAATATGGAGTAGTGAATGATCTGGTAAACGACCAGTAATCGAAAGTACATCAAATTCTTTCCGCAGTTTTGTAATGGTATCTTCAAGAGAAAAGGAATGTTTAGAACATTCCGACATCGTTATTAGGAATTTATTTTCATTGCTCGTCAAGTAAAATCCGCTGATATCGTACGGATTTGAACACGCGTTCCTCCTATTGTGAAGCCACGCACCTAAGCGATTGCGCTACTCAACACAGTCGTAGTAGCATTTCCGTGAACTTACTCAATTAAGAACTTACGAATTTTGTCTTCAAACTCATGTTTTTCCGCACTTCTGCAATTTAAAATATTAAATAAATTACCTCTAAGAGACAATAAGAAAGCAAAGAAATCTACGCGGCACTATAAAATAGTTAATTCTACTTAAGAATGTTTCAGTTCAGTACTATGTAATTTTGCAGGCGCTTCCTAGCCTGACGCTTAACCCTATCGCCTCTGCTCAAGGTGAGCGACGTGATAACGTTACGTAGACGTGATAACGTTGGCTAGCAGACAAGTTTCGACACGGCCCGACATTCAGAATTCATTTGCTGCAAGTAATTACTAGAATCTAAGAAACATTATTGACTTCAAGAAAATCACATATCATTACGCAGTTATTATCTTTTGTTCATCTACTACATTTATATAAAATAAACTCTATTTTCTCGTGTTATTGGTAATGTTTTCTAAATATAACAAATGTTACACTATTACCAATTCATTCGTTTTGAAAACTCTCAAACGACAATCGTAAATGCATACCTTAAATTATTGAAAAGGAAAAGTATTAATTAAAATCTCACACATTGTCAAAATAAAAGTTGTATGAACAGGCCAGACGTAAACTCGATCTTCCAGTTCTTCAAACAAGCACCTGAACTACATGACGTCACTCCCGCAGTCACTTATACAATGTTTTAATATTAGAAGGTGTTGACGAGTGATACTTGTTGAGTTTCTAGCTGAAGACAGGATGTTGTTGCAACGAAAGAAACAGTAAAAGTACGATTTGCAAAATCGGTTTTGAAACGTTTTAATAGTAAGAAAGAAAAACGGTTTCATTGCAGTTTGCATTTCAAACCATTCTTTAAAATTGTAAATATTGCTTGCACTTTGCACGAAAAATGCCATCATTTCAAGAAAGCCACATGATTGTTATGCAAGAACGAATTATGGACAACAAATTTCATTTGAAAGACAAATCTGTTTTCACTTTGTAGTTGTAGGAAGACGCCCCAAAATGTTCAAACTTTAAAATTTTCGAAAATTCAGAGTTAACTCATGAAAATTGGAACTATGTCATCCTTCTAAGTGTATTTTACTCATTCTTACCAGAAAATTCGAGCCGTTTTTGAGAAAACTTGAAAATGTGCGAAAGGCTTCATGTAAAGTAATTCCCAAATTTCAAAGATTTTTCAAAATTTCCAAGCTTCAACTACAGCCAGAAAACGGGTTTCTTCTAATTTGAAAGGATCGTACGTGGTTTAGCGATAGTAGTAATCACAGACGGATGGACGGACGTTTGATAAACCACTTTTCGACTCCAAAACGTGATTACCGTTTAATCGCGAAATCGATTTTCCGTTGTATTACATAACTTTCTATACTACGTATACGCACGAATATATACGATATACGTCACATACGAATATACTACTTATACTACGTATATTCGCGTATATGAGAAAGTAAAACGAGAAGTACAAGTTTGTTTTGTGCTGAGATAACGAATTATCATAGTTCAAAATCCATCTAAACGTATTACAGCAGTTCCAAAAGGTGAGATACAAAAACAGTACGAGAATTTTCTGCATTACTGATTGTCATTTCAAGGTGAGTTTATTTTTACATAAATGATTCATATTGCAAAATATGAATGTATTTATCTAATCAAGAAAACGAGTAATTTGTCACAATCTGGGCACAGACGTTGTGTAAAAGTCACAACTTAATATCAATTACTTAAAGGTCCAAACCTCCTCATATTGACTTACGTAAATGATGACAGCGGTGACAAATATCAAAGTGGGAATACACGAGCCCAAGAACCCAACTGTAAAACGCATTTTTCGAAACTCAGTGGTCAGAGCAACTGGTCGTAAATCGAACGATGCGGTTTGATTCTGTCCGAAGGGAATTACATCTTAGTACTCAAAATACGGTTATCAGGTCACAAAATGGATATCACTAACGAACGGGATAAACATTTCATATTTCATTTCCCATAAAAGTGACAGAGTTGTGACAAACTTTTGGAAGTGAATGCAAATATGTCAAAACGTTCACATCTTAATCCAAGTGAGGTTAGATTAAATTTTACTAACTAATTATAAAATAAATGCACGTTTGTATAATATTTGTACAAAGGGATCAAACTAATTACACATTATATAGTATAAAAGTTCAGCAAAGATCTTATAAGCAATAAATAAATACATGTATTTTCCACAAACATTCTTATCTTTAATTCTCAGACTTAGGTAAAACAGAACGCGGAACAGAAGAAAAGGCATCGCGCAGAACTGATCCTCAATACCTCCGATTTAAAACCCGGTGTCAAAACGATTTCAGCTACAGAGAGAGTATTGGTCTTCAGTAATCTGCAAGCCTTAATGTATCTACGAATACAAAATATTTGTTCTGTAATTCTCCATTTTCTCTGAGAGTACATTTAAGACGTAATAGAAATCATATTCTCTAAACATATTCGTTCTCAGAGCACATTTCAGGAAAATGCAATATTAGTGAACTGATGTTTTAACAATACATGATAATATATTTATTTATCGAACTCGTTATCATATTTATGAATTTTATAATAAATTTAATATTTAGATTTAAAAGAACGACTTTATCCAAGACATTTTGAGATCCGAAATTGCACTCCTTGTTTTTTCCTGTATTGAGACTAAATGAGAGTGATTTGTGCATTGATCACCTACACAAGCATATGAATAATCATTGGATATAACTAAATAATTAAAATTCTTATTTTCTAGAAAATTGGGACTGATTGAATGCTCACCACTTAGTCTCAGTCTACTCCTGCACTAAAGATAAGCTGCATCAAAACATTGTTTATTTAAAATGGAGATAATAATAAAAAATATTGATTTCTTCAATGACCAGCTCAAATCGTACTTTATATATGTTTGGAGTTCATACATTTTGAAATGTGGCTCCACCTACTGAAGATTTACATTAAAAATTTTAAGAAGACCATAAAAGAAATAAAATTATCAATTGTTACAAACAATTAGGATGCGTTCTGTTAGCATTTATCACAAAGGCACAAACACAAATAGGTAATTTAATGAGTTCGTAATAGTCTCAAGGAACTTATTAAACGTAAAAAGAATATTCCTTTCAATTAATAAAAGAACGAAGAAATTACCTTTATTGCAAAATTTTATAATAAACCCACAGACTTGTTAAGGATTCTGATTATCTCTAGAACTGTTAAATATGTAAATTACTAGTGATTATACAACTTACAGACTTTTCATATTATTTCTAACGATTACATAAAAATATGATAATGATATTGCAATTGAGACACTGTTAATATTTTAGCATCTCTTCCAAATTTCTGTTTCGTCACATTGCTTGGAATACAAGATACCAGCACACAATCTTAATATAATCACATTATCGTTTACAAAATCAAGTTTGTTCCTCCTGCAAGAATTTTGAATGCTCTCTGTGATGATAGTGATTAATGTTCCAGGCATCAGGTAAAAATACATATTCGGCAGGATTTGATCTGGCGTCTCATTCCTCATCTACTTCGCGTTTATTCCACGGAGCTATCACAAAGGTACCTTACCGCACCGATGAGGGTGTGTGAGAATGAATTTCATCTTGAAATTTATTGTTCTATCGATGTACAACATTTACTTCAGGTTACAGCAAACTCACATTCTGATAAGATTGTGGAATCATCAGCGCGATACTCATTCATAGTTGATCTCTAGTTAGAAATATTTCGATTCGAATGTCTTTGTGTAGGGCTCGCGAAGTAGCTTCATCCTGCGAACTGCTATCTTGCCCTCCCATATCTTCAAGGTGATTCCACATTACGCGATAAGACTGAACTGTAACTCGTCGTGAAACACCAGTCTGAAATACAGAACCGCGTAGTATTAAGGAAGTAACTATGTGATTTTAAAACCAATTAATACAACTAAGAGAATTTCCGACAAATTTGTATTCGTTATTATGAAAACTTGTAACCTAAACTTGAATGATATAATGCTAACAATATTTTAATTATCTGCAAATAGTTGATTGATTGTTTTAAAGAAATTATAATGCTTTATAATGTAAACAACGAAGTAGTTGTACTACAACAGCACATACTTTCTTCTCTAATGTCACTGCTCGCAATATTATACTATTACATGAATTGGGAAAAGAGTTTTCAACCAGTAAGATTCTATTTTCAATTTTGTAGTTTGAAAAGTTAACTTTTCAATTTTCAAAAATATATAGAGTTCCTTCGAAATAGGACACCAGCGCCTCGGTCAGATAGTACAGAACGGAGGCTTGGTCGTCGTACTGATGGACGACAACCGGCCCTTTACGGCCCTAAGTCTTTTCAAAAATTAATATTAATTACAAAATATGGACATATTACTACTGAAATCACACCATAACAGAAGAAAAAATATCACCTTCTGGATTCGAACTCACGTTAGCAAGCTGACAGCGTACCTATGACGTTAACCATTCGGCTAAAGCGGTTTCTGTTTCAGTTGCCACTTAGAAAAGTAGTTAAATATAATAAAACCTATGCTAAATAGAATCATAATCGTTTCAATATATTTTTCGTTTTCATAGGTCAATCTTTTAAGTTTAAATATACTGTGATATATAATATAATATAAAAATGTATAATATAGGAATATTAAATATATTAATATAATATAATTATATTTTAATAGAATGCTAACTTTTCTATAGAAAGAAAGTACAATATTTTACTTCTTCCTCATGCGTACTTCAGTACCACATTGTCATAATAAAACTGGAAAGGGACTTAATTATTCGAGAAGAGTCTAATGTCTAGAAGTAGGACAGTTTTAAAGAATACTAGTGATGCTAAACAGGCGTACTTTCTCACCCGTATTTTCACGGAAACTTATGCTGAAAATACTAAAAGTTTCGAAAATTGCACATGATCTTATTTAAAATCTTATCTTTAAGGAAAAAGTTTCATCAAGGGAAAATCTCAAATTTCAATATTTTACTTGTAGGAATACTTACGAAAAATCAGTTTTAAACGAACATGAGACCTGCAATATTCTCTAAATGCACTTCCCAACTATCCAACCATAAAATGTAAAAAATTATGGAGCATTTGTTTGAACATTTGAAAATGTCCCAGGGCTTCATGTAAGTACCTCCCCAATTGAATATCGGTTTCAAATTCAAGGCGCTGACATCAGCCAGATCGTTTGGGAGTATTAATTTGGTGAAAATCGGCTGAACGGTTTAGCTGCCAGCGTTGTTCAGGGACGACGGACAGACATTTACCGTCAGTCGATTTTTCGCATCAACCACCCACAAAACATGGATTCTGGCTACACCACGATTTGGAGGATTTTTTTCTAAATTTAGCAAGTGGATTTATCCATTTTTCGTACAAGGGCCGTAATATGCGTTTTTCTGCAGACAATTCGCGTAGCATTACGTAACTTTCTACTCCTTAAGAAGAAAGTGCAATATATGAGAAAATTGATTATGTGTTCACGGAAAATTTGTATGCTTTCACTGCAAAGCAATTTTCCAAATTTGCAAAACATTTATACAATTTTTTATAACTTCATTTGTAGAATTAGTTACTGAGAAGAAGAGTAAAGAGTTCATGAGAATTTGAAACAGATTAGTAATTGTAATGTTGAAAATCCAGAGATATTAATAAAAGGTGACATTTACTACAGATTTGTAATAACGGTATAGTGTATCTGAATGAAGAGTGTAAAGTAAAAAAGAAAGAGTTCTTTTTCAGAAAGTTTCAATAATGCAATATGAGCATAATGTAAATACCCTCCAGAAATATTGGAATATCATTGATTCAGAATCCCAATGAACTTGTAGTATAATATCAATTTTGAAAAGAATACATTGATTTAGAAGTCAGTAATGTTTTAATTTTTTTGGTACCATGCGTACACAGGTCCTTTCCTACAACGAGTCTAAAATAAATACATGTTCGCAGAGTCTTTTGGAAATATTTTTTGGAGTTCGTGATTTCAAAAGCGAATTTTCCTTCAAAACCTCGAAATACGTTTTACTTGATATCATTGTTTCTGTAGTGTTGCGCATTCGAGAATGTAAAATATAGTAAAATATTTAATGAAGTCTTAACTCAATATTAGTCCAATTATTTTCCGTCACTGTTCCTCAGCTTAAAAACTATGAAATATTGTAATGAAAGAACATTATTAAATTCAGTGGTACTCAGTTTAATAAATATGTTTATTTTACCAACGAAATAGAGAAAGTGTGAATAAAATATGTATTGGCTACAATGAATATCATTGCAATATTGTAGGAAATCTCTGAGAGATGAATATTAAGTTATAAATAATAATCGAATTAGCTGACCTATATGAAAATTTCATTTTGATTAAATAAACTTCCGTTTTATAATACTATTTTGCCCAGGGAAATAAAGTCCTTAGGTTTTATTAGGCAACGATTATTGAAACCTGATTTCAAATATGTGAAACTTCTTTGACAATTGGAAGTTGTTGTTTTTGTATATATTTAATGTCTCTTTTTAACTACTAGGTCATATAACGACCACTGTGACCTTTTATGTTTGGGGTTTCTGTAGGAGAATACGTAAGGACATCACGAACACACATCTATGTCCGAGGCGGAACCCGCGGCCCTTCGAACTCCAGGAAGCGCTGGCCTTGTCGTCCATTTCTCTTTCTCCTAGTAAACCTTTGACATCATATATCCAACATCAAATACATCGAAGATATCGCTTAATTCTCCGTCATTTGAATTACGTTTTTTCCTGTGTTCCTGGCACTGGGGATAAGTGGAAATGAAACTCTGACTAGGTAGTAAGTTGGCCTGAGGAAGCCAGAAAGACATCTTTATGGTAATATCTACTCTACTACCAAGATTTTATCCAACGTTGCATTTTGAGTGCAAGAGGAGTGGCAGAACTCTTTCAAACTCACAAGGATCATAAGACCTCTTTGTCGGTCAACCTGTGGCTCTAAGCCCGAGGCAAGAATTGATTCACCTCGATCGGGCACTGCTACTCGCACGGACATCTCGTGCAGTTACCCACCCCTATCCCCAGAAATGAAGAACAGACCTACTGTAAAGCATGCTCCTGTGCACTATGATAATGAAAGAGCCGAAGAAGGCATAGCTTGTCGATTATAGAGGAGATGCTGGCTACTGTCCTCCGCAAACTGTTTAAACTTTCTTAGCTATGGATTTATAAATCTAATACGCGTGAAGGGGATGATTTTAACATGCTTTATAACTAATTTTATGTTTTGATGTAACACTGTCTTGTCATTTATTTCATTTAAAATTAGTCATATTTTACTGTTTTACTTTAATCTTGTAATTAATAAAAATATTTTAACTGATTTTATACTAATTTTTTCAGAAAATTTTATGAATAATATTGAACTATGTAATTGATAAGATATTTGAGACAATACAGTTCTTTTATATTATTAAAGAAGGTATGAAGTTTCATTTCGTGAAAATAATAAAGACTGTAGTTTAATTTTCAGATTTGAGAACTTGTGATTTCATTGAATCTCTTGTGTTTTCCGTGTTGATTCTAAAACCAAATGTATTTTCAGGTCTGATATGCATTCAAGCATTGGGATCTTATGAACACAAATTTTGTCATGCGTATATCTTACAATGGCTAAATTATTTCACAATTAATCATTACAAAACAAGGACGGTGTGTTTCAGAATAAAAACCGTTTCTTACTTCAATATCGATAACCGTGTCAGGTTTCTGGATGTTTGAATTGGGGAGAGCTTTGAATCGAACTAAACACTCCAGAAACTGTTTCTGGGCATACAAAACCAACATAAATTGGAAAGATAATACGATTCGAAACACTGTGTCTGCTTAAATATTTTAATTGAAAATTGTCCTGGAATTGAAATTTTTAACTAAATACTCAATCTCTTTAAAGTTTATTCAAACAAGTTTTTGTTTCTTCTTAACAGCCTCGTTTTAAGAAAATTACATTGATTCGTAAATTTTAAGGTTTTCAAATTTATTCTTTTTACTACGTGGTTATTCAAAATATTTAAGAAAATATTTAACTTAGTGTAGATTTCACAAATTAAAAGAATTAAAAATTTGCTGTTTATATTATTAGCTATTTATTAAAGATATCAATTATTACAATTTGTATTAATATATGTAATGTGATATGTTGAAAATAATTAATTATGTTAGCGCCTATTCAGGCCATATCAGATTTGTACTGTTGCCTGTATATTACCTTAAATAAATAAATAAATAAAAATATCACTGGGAAGGGATAGATATAATCTTCTCAGCAGTGTAACAGAAAAATAGCAACTTTGAAAAATATATGAAGAATAAGACAATTATATTTTCGAAATATTTCTAATGAGAGGTTCCTAGTTCCTTTCACTGATTATCACTATAAAATTGCATCAATTTTACAAATAGTCTAAAAATATTAACAATAGCAATTTTGCAATGATAATCTACTTGGGACACCTGGCAGTGATTTTAATTGATTAACGAAATCACTGTTTGCATGCACCTGCTCATATAGAAAATGAGATTACATTCATAATGCGTAATAAATGTGTGTATTGCTTATTCTTAATAAAGGCGTAATAATGTCAAAATACAAGTTTTTAAATACGTGAACATGAATTTCAATTTGCTTGATAGGAAATGTGTATATTATGTAAATGCATTATATTGTGTTTCGAAAATTATTATGTAATAGTTAGTGTTCCTTGCTCTAGAACCATTAGCATTTTAAAATAGTTTGTAAGAAACAAAACTTTCAATACTATTAATTTAATCTGCCAAATTTCTACAATATTAGATACCATAAATTAGACTTCATTTTCATGGTAAAGAACTCTGATAAAATGTCACAGCCCCTTCCCGTGACCTGCTGCCCTTGGTCGTCAGCGTCCACGGGTTCAGGGCCAACGTCCAGTGCAATTGGCAGTGATCCCTGCGCCCGCGCGCACCAATCGCTTCTGTTCTGTGCCCTCTCCTGTTACCTCCTTACTCTCTCACCCTCCTTCCTGTTACCCCCTGCTCACGTTAGCGAGGCAGCGTCACTGACCTGAGAAATTGCTCGCCCCTTTGAGATAACTAGAGGAAAATCTTCGAGGAGGAAGGGGACGTGTCTGAAACTGAGCAAAAGCCAATGATAAGAGCGGATACGCCTCGACGCCAGGATTGGTCAAGTGTCCATCGATGGTTGTCCAAGCTGTGAAAGCCAGATTTGGCCGCACAAGGCATCGCCATATTCTGTGAGAGTGTATACATTGTTGTTTCTGAATTACTAACCATCGATAACCAGTTGTGATGGTTAGCAATACTGAATTTATAATTTATTATCTGTCTACTTTATAGTATTTTTATGTGTGGCGTTTTTTTACAATATTCTTATATTTTTAACATTCACAATATAAGTTTTTGTGAACATACAAAATAAAAAGCCTAGCTTTAAATTATACAATAAGTGAAGATTTACAGAGATACAATAGGTATATTTACTTAGACAAAAAATGTATTTACTTTTTTTTTTTTAACCCATTGAACACCAAGGTTCTTGATATTAGAGATCCAATAAAGCTATTAGCATTAATCCTTGTAATAACCGCCATTAAGAACCGCGTGATAAAAATGAAATAAAAAATCATTAAACAATAACATTAGAAGAAATTACTAATCAACTCCAATCACCGAGTTTACGAAGAGTAGGATCTTCTCTTCCTGTTTGCACGTTATAATTGCAATACATAGTCACCGTTGTTTGGTCTCATCGTGTTACTAATACTCAGCACATGACGTCGCGTATTCCGAAAGCGCGAGGTCGTTAATACAGTGTTGTTCCAGCTATCTGGCGCCCAACAGTGCTCCAGCGATCAGAGCGCAGATCGATAAGGCTGGCGCACGGGCGGGCACTCGTGCAGGTTGGGCTGGATTAGGCCTACGCAGGTTGCAAGTACGATTCCGCTGCCTCAAGAAAAACTAACTGAAATAATTTATTCGTTGTTTCCGCACACGCCTACTCGTATTCACACAGATCCCGTTAGTGTCGTGACTGCTTTTTATACCGAGGTGGCGGCCTCCTCCCCGTTAGATGGGTGGGTTCCGATTCGACCACTACACGTGGTTTGCCGGGGCCTGACCAGCCCGGGTGAACTCTAAGCTCCTGACGTACCATGCGGTAGTGTAGTCAATGGGCATAAACGTATAGGTAAGAGAGAGGATAGGACAAACAAGAGAAAGAAAATATCCGCCAGGTCCGTGGCCCATTTGTTAGGTACTACTCCGAAAAACAGCTGAAGTATTCAAACATCTTTATTAGTGTGAGAATTGACTCTGAGACGCGTCAACTACCGAGGTCATTTGTTCCGACGTACGGTAAGTATAGTGAATGTTATCACCGGCGGGTGGCGATGTTCCTCCCCATTTCGTCGCTGAGATCTGTCGTGAGATCTGACAACCTACACGTCCGCTTCGGGATTTCCCCCCTTAGGTCTATTCATATTTAGAATAATCCTGACGTAAACAAATAACATGTTCAATACATCCTTATTGGTTGTGGTTGGGAAACCTCCAGAGACAGTAGGTCGGCGAGGATCCCGCCATCCAGCAGGAGAAGATAACGGACTCTCTTCCGATGAAAAACATGCACTTCACTTACGGGACTAATTACCGCTGTAGTTGACGTGCCCGAATCACTAACAAACAACTAATCATCCAACAATCTTACGGTTGCTTAGATTGCTGGTGTTCGTGTGACGTTTTCTTCCTGAAATAGTTCTTGTCGAAATTATAAATTTTGTTGTTTATACACAAATTAGAAAAAAAAAGGTGTTTATAGCTGAACCGCTCGCAAAACCATCATGGCGTGGTACCTGTGGTAAAGTCTCGGAGGCTGCCCCACTCTGCAGCATCGGGAGATTTCCTCGGCGATAGAGCGCGTAGGCGAGAAGGAGAGGCGACTGCGAGACGCAACGATCGCGCTGACCGCCACTCGTCATCACTGCCCTCGTTCTCAGAAGAAGAAATCGCACTCCCAGGAGTGTCCAAAGAAATGACGGATTCATAGATGTGTTGGTCCGTCACATTATCTGAATGATTATGTCGCCTATTCCCCTACACATGCTCACAGGATTTCTTCCATTGTTCAGACTGTATTGGCAAAACGCTTCTCTGAAAAACATTTTTCTTTTAAGGATGCACCAATAGTTTCTGCTGCCTCGCGCCCTTTTATAAATCCCAAAACAAGTTCTATTGGATTTAGGTCTGGATGGTACGGTGGAAGACGGAGAGGAATGTGGCCATGTTCAATGGATATACTTTGAATTATTTGTAATATTTGTTTTTTTATGAATAACAGCAGCTACTGTGTAAAGCACGCTGTCACTGCTCACTAGCCACGGTAAAACGGACTGGAGACCGAAACTCTCTAAGACACGGCTTTTTTTCTGTTGAGCGTTTGGACGGCTCCTACTACTGTGCACGACAGCTTCCTTTCGTCTGTTCCTGCTTACTCAGTTTGTTATCACCAAACTCGCAGTGTTGAATTACCGCGCAACCCACGAGAGAAAGACAGAGGGGGAGCTATGTTGTGACAAAGAGCGCAAGCAGGCGGGGAAATATTAGGAGCTTTGGAGGGAGAGGCCACGGTCGGGCATGCGCATTGCAAGGTTTTTTTGAGAGTGGTAAAGCAATAGATAGAAACGATTGTAGAATCCAGGAAACGGTTACTTGAATCTCTGAATAGGGCCACTGTTCAGAAATACGCCGTCTCGCGCGAAAGCGGTGTCGATTAATGGGTGAAGAAACGATACCCCAGTCGTCCGGTGCTGACAGCTTTATCGGCGGTTGACTCAAACAAAAGCTACAACGCCGCACCGTTCGCCCGGGAGCAGAAAAGCAGTCAGATCTATTCGCGTAGTGTGGCAATATGGCGTAGTATATTTTAATAGTTTTAATTTTTGTGCGCCCTTATCATTTTATAATGGCGGAAGGTGCGGCAGGACAGTTTTAAAACAGAGAGGTAAACCGTTTATATTTGCCGAAAAAGCTAGTTAATCCTCTGGTGTCGCTTAATACATATATGAAACCACATTTCCGGTGAACTCATATTTGCATCTTTTGCACCAATTTGCAAATTTAGTCGCGTTGGTTTGAATCTTCATCCTAACATTGCTTAGCTGCGAAATGCATATGGTTATATAGGAGGGAGAGGCCGGTGTAAAGCAAACAGTGGTTGGTCCGCACCATTGGTTCGTGGTTGGACCGTTGGTCCGCACCGAAGTTAACGAGGGATATGCAGCTGAGGTCTAACGGTTTTGCTACTTCTTATAGCAAAGCAAATGGTGCTAAAAGAGCAGTACTTTCACGCCTTTAGTAATGGTTATGTAATTTTTTATCCCACAATTTCTCTCCGAATTAACAAATCTCAGTCATCAATTTTGCAAAACTCATTACAAATAGTAGACCATTTGGTGCAAAAACAAAATATTATCAAGTAAAAATCAACACAAATTTGACAATTATAAGTGCTTTTCATAACCCAAGTCAAGTTACAACAATGAGATGCAATTCACAGAAATTCACTGCCAGGATCGCTTCGCGTAAATACGATTGTTTCATTCCAATTTGATATTCCCTGAAGGCTAGAAATTTTTATTTCATATATTTCAAATAGGTATTAAATAATTTCTAAAAGATTAATTTGTAAACGTACAACAAAAACTCGAATGTAAGAAACGAATAAATCTGACATATTAAACAAATTCTACTTTACGTTGCAACCAACTGCCTGGAATCACTTTTCATATAACGTTCACGAAGTGCAGGATATTCGGAGCAGGCGACTATGTTTAACAAATTACTCAAAAAATACTTATATTTCAAAAACATTAACATAACATTATTTGAAAATCTGTTCTTCATGAACAGATTTCATTCAGAAAATCGGTTTATCTTCAAAATTGTATTTGTAGGAAGACGCAGAAATTTTTGTGAATTCTTGCAAATTTTCAAAAATAGGAATTTTCATGCAACACATGAGATCTTCATCATTCCCTAAAACGTCCTATACGTTATCCGAGATCAAATATTAATAAGAATTGTTGGCCATTTTTGATAAAAATTGATCAGCAAAATTAAAAATTAACTATATTTCACGCAAAATTACGCGAAAAAATTCTCAAATATTCAAATTTCGAAAAATTGTTCAGGATCTTATTTGAAAATTTACCTTAAAGGAGCAGATTTCATTAGGGGAAAATCTCTATTTTTAATATTTTAGTTGCAGGAAGGCTCGGAAAAAATGTTGAACTTTTGCAGTTTTCGAAAAACATAGGTTTTCAACGAAGATGAGATCTGCACCATTCTATTAAACGTCTTTCACATTATCCATTAACAAAGTTTAATCAGAAACGTTGGAGTCATTTTTTGAAAGTCGTGAAATCTTGGGGTCTTTTTGAAAATGTTGAAAATGTCTTCAAGAGTTCGTACACCCAAAATTAAAATTTCGGCTTGAAATTCCAAGAGCCGTGACATCAGTCAGATTAATTGAGAAATGTCAATTTGGGAGAAAATCGGCTGAATGATTTAGGGTCGTATTTATGAAGGTCTGCCAGCAGAGCTCTTAGGAGCCTGCCATCTGGGAGCTTGCTAGGAGCTCAAGGGGCGACTGAAATTGGCTGGGGACCGTTCATAAATCGCAAAACCGAACACTGGCAGCCTGCTCGGCCTGGCAGGTCCCTGGCAGAGGTTTATAAATACGGGCCTTAGCCGCTTGCGTTGTTCACAGCCGGACAGACAGAGAGACAGACAGAGAGATGGACGTTTTGCCGTCATTCTATTTTTCGGTAAGGACTTACAACACATTGATTCTGCCCACATCACGTGTTAAGAGGATTTTTTCTAACTTAAGCAATTAGATTAATCCACTTTTTCGTTACCAGGGCCCTGTAATAAGAGTCTGTAAAAATGTCTCCCTCATTCTGTTGCCACTTTCCCCACACCTCGACCTTCCCCGCTTTCCCGCTACAGTTCGGTTCTTCCTCCGCCAATCCCATACCATCTGCCGGCTTCCAATTGGCCGATACCTTGACCAATCCTGGTCACCCCCTTCTCTTCCTTATAAGGCGGTCACGCTAGCCATTTGACAGCAGTACGCCCTGAGGAAGGCCACAATATGTTGGCCGAAACGTCAGCTTCGAGCAGATCGACGCGGCTTGTCACGGATAGCCAAGAGACATACTCCGGCCGCGTAAGCCTACGTAATCAAACCTTGTAATAAGAATTTTTCTGCCGAAAATTCTCTGTCTTTCCGCACAGTATTACATAACTTTCTCTTAACTCCGTAGCAAGAAAGTAAAAATGCCTATAAAACCACCGTTTGGCGCTTGGGAGCGCTCTAGTAGTTTAATTTAGCAACATAACAATGGTTTAGCACTAAAAGTTGCAAATTCTCGCTACCAGGGAGCCCCAACCATGACTCTGCGGGTACGGAAGCAACGATAATGGGGGAGCGCTGTGCGCACAAAATTACCTTGGGCATGAGAGTGTTAAGTGTGGTATCGCGTGACTGAAGAAAATCCGAAATTGGCCTTTCAACAGATGAGCGAACGGACATCAAGGATTACTACAAAATGGGACCTCTTTGACTATGGTTTGGCCACTGCTGGCAACAGAACTGTCCATGCACTCATTTCGTCAGTGCATTCGCTTCCAGTTAGCTCGTTTGTAAATGGATTTATCAGAACCTCTTGCATCACCCTGTTCGTTCATTTGTTTCCCGACCTGTCAAAATGCTTCCTTTTTAGAGTAACTGCTCTATACTAGTGTCTTCGTAATGTGCAATGAACGCAGGCCTAGAGGCAGTGGTGTAGCAACCTAGTAGGCTGCAAGGCGGAGCCTACCCAAACATTTTAAGGAAAATAAAAACTGTTCTCATTATTTCATAATGTGCTTATAGATAATTTTTGATATTTTTTTAAATTCACAATTACTTTTTACGTCTGGTTTCCAAGGTTGAACTTCCTGCTCAATTGCGAACTTACTCGCCATAGGAGGAAGGTTCTGGCGTACAGAGCCTTCGACACATGGGCAGTAACACACACACACACACACACACACACACACACACACACACACAAACACACAAACACACACGCACACACAAACACACAAACACACACACACACACGCGCGCACACACACGCACACACGCGCGCGCACACGCACACACACACGCGTGCGCACACACATACACATTCAGCTTATCGAAATGATGAACTTCCTGTTGAATCCGAAGACTTGAAAGAGGAATCAGCAACAGTGGACCGCTAGAAGTTCAATAATAAGACGGTGCCGTGAATATAGCATTCGTTACCTCACACTTTCAGGGTGCAATATCTTACACATAGTGTGAATATTTATTCTTGGAATTTGCTTATATATAAATTAAATGATTTGTGATTATCTTATTTATTATAAAAAATTAAATATGTTTAAATGAATTGTGTGAGTGAAATCTACAAAAGAATGCGAAATAAATTAATTAGTAATTACACTAAACCGTTGTTCACCTATTTGGTTCTATAATTTTTTAAAATAAATATTTAAGTAAGGCAGTAAAATAAGTCACCATCAAATTCAACATCATTAAGAAAATTATTCTGGCCCGAATTATCAACGGCCGCCTACTAAAAACGCTCGACAAGTTTTTCAAGAACCTTTCTTAAAGTCATCTTACTCTCTGGGATGTGTTGCTAGGAACTATGATTTTTACTATTATTTTATTTTATTGTAATTATGTAAATGTAAATATTTAAGGGGTTAGGCGGAAGAGCAGGCCTTATGTCCTGAGCCTTGTCAGTAATAAAGACATTATTATTATTATTATTATTATTATTATTATTATTATTATTATTATTATTATTATTATGAGTTGGGGTACCTAAGAAATAATAATAATAGTAATAATAATAATAATAATAATAATAATAAACGACACATTAGACAATAATTGTCATTTTTAGATATCGCAATTAATAATAAGTAAATCTGTTCTAGAGCCTTCCCAGAAAAAATACGCCTCTGCGTAGAGGGGAGTACATTCGGGAAACTCGTCACTCTACGGAAGAAACGATTTGGGAGTTGAGCCGCTTCCGGACGATTGTGCAATGAGTAAGAGCAACATGGTGAAACGGGATGCGGGTGTCACTGCTGGACATCGGGGCCGTAATCTTATCGCAGGGGGGCCGCATGCTGCAGAAGCGATTATGACAGTTTGTGAACACGTGTACCATTGAAGGAGCCTACAACAATCGGCTAATGAGATAAGTATTCGCGGTTGTATACTGTGTTCCTTTGTTGAAATTAGGAACATTCTAAGCTTCAACAATGATTGGAGACATCGTCCCTTGCGGGACCCCATTCTAGACAAGTTCCATGATTGTGACTGGTGTTCTAAAATATGTGGTAGTGTGTGTGTGTGTGTGTGTGTGTGTGTGTGTGTGTGTGTGTGTGTGAGTATGGCAATATAAATTGATCAAATTGTAGCTATCTTTGTGATGTATTATCGTTTATATACTTAATATACTTCAGTGGATACAAATGCAATGTTACTTTCATTTTTGGGGGTTATAATAAAAAAGTACAATTTTAGTCTTACACCTTAGCTTCTACTTCGCTTACTACTTTAGAGTTTGGTTTTGTAGATGCACTTTCACAGAAGGCACACAAACATTACAATTGTAAATGCACGAGTGATGTGATACTGAAAAATAACATTGACTAGGAAAGGTATCAGTAAAATAAGTAAATGTGCGTTGCACGCCTATTGGTATGTTACGTAATGCAAGTACACAAAATAAAACCACATAGCATTTCTTAACTTTTGGGACTTTAATTCAGAATATGTAAGCGTTTTAAATGCTATGAGAAATGATATCTTCTCGGATACATATTTCAACCTAAATCATTTCTTAATAACCGTCAGTCTAATGTTCTTCCCTTTTTTAAATTTATGATCGCTTTTTAACTGTTTGGTCATAGAGTAACCACTGTGGTGGTTTTCAGAATGGAGGTAACTGTAAGGGGAATACATAAGAACAACATGAACACACATAAACATCCATGCCCGGTGCAGGATCCGAACACGCGAGCCTTGAATCCTAGCCACCTCTGCTATCCAGACCGGATTTCCTTCTTATTTGATATTTTATTGTCTGTATATATTTTTTTAGATTTTTCTTAAAATTTGAAAATAACTTCCTTCATTTTTTCTTTTATTTTTACTTTTTTTCTCTTCACCCATTAGGAACATTGTTTTCACAAAAAGGGTGACAGGTGTCACGACATCTGCATGAGAGAATCAGGTCTTATTGCTGAAGTTTTGGCGCGTTGGACTAATTTGTCCATCAACTGTGTCACGTGATACTGTTAAAAGGATTTCTTTGCGGCTTGATTTCGCGAAAAATACACAATGGATATATTGTTTGAAGGAAGGTAAACGTATCTCTCAATCCTCCTTTTTGAAGAGAATTTGGAGTTATTTCTAGGATAATATTGTATAATATATTATCCAAGAAATTTGTCTCCGTTTGTATATTTTGTATTGTAATATGATATAATATTACGATCAAATTACGTCGGTCATAGCCATTCAATTATTCCAGACATAGAAAGATATGCCTGTGTATCTTCGCACACACTATTCCCAGAGTCGCCCTCTACTCGATTTCAGGCTACAAAGCAGAGAATGCAGCCGGGAGCCTTTCAGAACTGATAGAAAGTAATTTCATTTTACCTCAAACTTTTTCATCACAAGTTTTTACTTAGACTTCAAGAACTAAAATTTGTCGGTTTTGTAGAGTCTAGAAAAAAAACTTCTGGTAGAAACGGAAGCCAGAAACATCAAAGGTGAAGTCAGCGGGGTCGTGAGCGCTCAGGATTTGAAGGATGCGAATGGCACAGGGGATGAAAGGACGTGTGCTTCCATATAGTCCCGTCAGGTAAAAGTAATATTAACGCGCTCGTAATTGAACAGAGGCGCAATAATGTTCCAATTGAACGATTATTCAAACAAGTATTGAATTTCGCGATTACTTTCTCCTCATATACTCCCTGCGTTAAGGACATTTTGAGGATCATTTTAGCCTTTATCCTGTACGATAATAGCAATATTGTTCATGTGGACAAACGTGGAAGCGATCAAAGATGAACAGATGTCTGAGGAGTCGAGAAACTAAAGATATTGAGGCATGGGTTGAGACACATTAGTTTGATTTGATTTGATTTTTTCGTGTTTCCGGGCACGTCAACTGCTTTGGTCATTAGTCCCGTTAGTGAGTGCATCTTTTTTTCGGGATATGCGCGGTGATCTTCCCCCGCTGGATGGCGAGATCCGGCGCCGACCTACCGTCGGCTAGTGGGGTTTCCCCCTAACCAGGACTCTCCCACCAGCAGTGCACCGCCCCAGCCGGGACAAGTTCTAAGCTCCCGACCGGTCTCCCGGAATATGTGGTAGTGTAGTGTAGTGTATGTTAGTGTAAGTGTGTGTGTGTAAGGGGAGAGGATAGGACAAGGAAGAGGAAGGACAGATCGCGCGCGATCCGTGGCCCGTTTGGTAGGTACTGCTCCGGCATTCGCCTGGTGTTGATCGGAGAAACCACGGAAACTACCGATCAGAGCAGCCGGCCGCTAGAATTCTCCTCCAGACAGCGCCTGAATTCGACCTACTAAAAGCTAGTGTCGAAAAACCTGTGCCACAGGCTCGAACCTAGGACCTGCCGGTTAGAAGGGCTGCAGTGACATCAGTTGATGCACTGAGCTACCGCTACCGGTAGACTCATTAGTGTTCTCTAAAATATTTGGTATTACAGGGTGTGTATTTTAACTCGCCCTTTACACTAACATGAAATTAATTATTTTAGAAGTTGTACTCATATTCTCCAGTAGCACCCCCTCACAGCTTCGCTTTATGACGGCCGTCTGAGGACGATCTTCCGCGTGAGAACACCCGTCTCGACACGGAAGTTTCAGAGATCGAAGGCGAAGTCAAGGTCGGAGTCGAGCACGAGATCTCGGCTGCGGGTGGAGTAGCTGAAGAAAGTGGGGCGGGGGATGAGCCGACGAGCGAAGAGACGAAGGGGGTGTGAACCAACGAGGACGGAACGGCGCGCCCCCGCCGAGCCGGTCGGTCGAGCGGACTGGCGGCCGCGGCGGGCGGCCTGTAATTAAGGACACGGTCGCGAGAGAGGTCGGGCATGTGAGCACAGCTCAAGGCCCCTGTTTGATGTCATATGAACGGATTGATTGTGCCCGCTTCGCGGATCACACGGTACGTTGCCCGAGTCAACAGTTGCTTGGCGCGTGTCGAAGGGGCTGCCCCGCGATGGGACGCGCCGCACGCGGTGAGATCGCCAGCGGACGATGAAGGAAGTGGCGCCAGTTGGTGACTATACTCGCTGACTATACTATAATATGCTGACTATACTTGCGAGACTATACTATACTATGACTGTACTATACTACACTATGACTGTACTATACTACACTACGACTGTACTATACTACACTATGACTGTACTATACTACACTATGACTACTATACTACACTATGACTATACTATATTATATTGTACTATACTATACTATGACTATACAATACTATGACTGTACTATACTACACTACGACTACTATACTACACTATGACTACTATACACACTAATGTACTATACTACACTATGACTACTATACTACACTATGACTGTACTATACTACACTATGACTACTATACTACACTATGACTACTATACTACACTATGACTTACTATACTAACTATACTTACTATACTAACTATACTACTACTTGCTCACTATACCTGCAAGAAAATCACGAGCAATGTTATTTCGAGCTTCATGGTGACTATACTTACAAGAAAACGACGAACAATATTATTTCGCAAGAAAAGTTGACAATGTAAACATTGTGACAATAAATATTTCTGATGTCGGTTATATTTCTTGCTACTCCGGTCGTAACGTAAACTCGTGTGTTTCCATCGCCGGAAAGACATTGCCGGCTTTTGCTGGGAGTAGAATTGCATTGATGTCTGAGCAAGATATTGTTGGAAGAAGCCAGTGATGACCAGTCACATGAGCAGGAAGTACGGATAATGTAATACATGGACGTATATATTTTGTATTGTGATACGCGGTTTTTCGTAAAATGGGTGTGCGGAATAGGTTGAATATTATAAAAGTAGTAGTGATAAATATACTAAACCCTCTATGGTCGATTCTGAAATGGTTCAAATTTTTTAGATGACTCTGTTTATTAAATTTTTACGTTAAAAATTATAATGATATTAATCTGATCTAAATCAATTTTATTTTAATTTAATATATCAGTTGTAGGTAATGGATATACACGTGTCTGTAAGTACATTACTACACTTGGTTATAGTTGAATAATTATACCTACAGTAATCATAGGGTAATCATATTTTTGGGGTTTGTGACACTCAATGGATTTTTTTAAAGTTGACATTTAAAAACTCAAACAAACCCTCCTAACAAAAAACCCCAATTAAATTTTCCCCTAAAACACCCACTAAAGACCAAAAACCCTAAATTGAGGGAAGAAAACCCAAACCTGGTAACACTGACGGTGGCAGATCTGACGGTGACATTATTGGGACACGCAGAATTGTATGAATTATTGCGGTGGTAGTAGTAGCAGCAGTGGTGACGTGGAAACAATGGATGTGGCGATGATGTTTCTTTTTTATTTCTTAATACTTTTAATATATTTCATTAAATAACTGGTCACTAGTTACCAGATGAGTAGAGTTTCTCGTAGCTAGCTTTATCGGACTAAAAGTCCACATTTTCCAGATATTCTTTATTGTGCAGTCGAGATAAAAGTAGTCTGATCTAATGTAACACCTAATAACGTCGAAGTATTTGTTGTCTCCCAGTTTGTTGAAAGTCAGGTCCATTGGTTTGGTTACGATTTTTTCGTGTTACCGGGCGCGTCAACTGCTTTGGTCATTTGTCCCGTTAGTGTAGTGCATGTTTGTTTCTCGGGAGATGGCGGTGGTCTTCCCCAGCTGGATGGCGAGATCCGGCGCCGACCTTCTGTCGGCTAGTGGGGTTTCCCCCTTACCAGGACTCTCCCACCAGCCGGGCACCGCCCCAGCCGGGACAAGCTCTAAGCGCCCGACCGGTCTCCCGGAATATGTGGTTGTGTAGTGTATGTTAGTGTAAGTGTGTGTGTGTGTGTAAGGGGAGAGGATAAGACAAGGAAGAGGAAGGACAGATCGCGCGGGTTCCGTGGTCCGTTTGGTAGGGTACTGCTCCGGCATTCGCCTGGCGTTGATCGGAGAAACCACGGAAAACTACCGATCAGAGCAGCTGGCCGCTAGAATTCTCCTCCAGACAGCGACTGAATTCGACCTAGCTGGAAAGCTAGTGTCGAAAATCCTGCCGGCATCAGGACTCGAACCTAGGACCTCCCGGACAGAAGCGCTGCAGTGACATCAGTTGATGCACTGAGCTACCGCTACCGGTACGGCTGTTGGAATGGTTGCGAAGGCGATGGTGACGGAGGGGAAGTGGAGGGGGGGTGTTACGAGTGACTGCGACCGTGGGGGCGGCGGCGGGCAGCGGCGCGGTTACAGAGAAGCAGCCGGCGTTAATGGGTCTTGCGGCGGCAGACGCAGCAGTCTGCTCTAGGTCGGGCGCAGTCTGCAGGGACGACTGACTGGGACAGCTATGCGATTAATGTCATGGCGAGTTTGTTCCGGAGTGATCTAAGTTGGCGACTTCGTATGCGCAGATGAGAGATCCTGGCACATGATGTTTAATAGAAGTAAATTCAGTTTTTTTACATCTGTGTTGTCGGAGAGTTGTTTACTGTTTTATGTGGTTCATTGTTAAATAAGTGTTTCAGTGTTTCGTGCAAAGATAAACGAATACACATGCCGTTTCTTAATTTTCAAAGATGAGAGCTAGTAAATAAAGAGCGTGATAATAATGCAAAAATGTTCAGTATTCAATTAATGACGCGTCGCAACGGAACCAAAAAATGTTTCCAAGATTGGAAATTGATTATTTTTCAACAGATACAGAAAATGTTGTATTATAGGTGCATTTAAATTATTTTTTTCAAATTTGGAGCATATTAAAATATTTTATATTTTGTATGAAAACAAACAATATATAACAAACTAGAAATGAGCATGCGTCATGTTAACTAATGTTAGTCAAATGAAAAATTCATTTTATAACTTGTAAAATTGTCTTATTGTTAGAGAAAGTATGGTTTGAAGTGTTCTTCGTGACAATTTTCACAGAGAAACCTAAAAATTTAATAAAATCGATTGTGCACAGATGCAGGCAAACGCGTGGATTCTGAGATCACGAAATAGAAGGCTGCCTGTGATAAAACTACATCTTTAACAGTGTAAGAATTAACGAGCAAATCGCGTTATGTGATACCAAGTCAACAAGCATTTCAAGTCAAAACTGGTAGAGCTACAACAGAACGTACTTTCTCGCATTATTAATGGTTACAAATTTTTATAATACTGCATTTTCTACCTATATTAACACGTCTTAGACATCATTTCTAAAACAACAATTTCAAACACAATTTCGACAGTACAAAATCTGCATTCCAAACACCCAGATACATTATCGCACAAAAATGAAATGTAATTTTCGGAATTTCAAATTTCTGTGTCGCTGGTTTCCCATTCTTGTATTGCAATCTGATATAAACAGCCGGTCACAATTATAAGTAAGTGTGTGTGTGTGTAAATGTCGGTAAGTGTGAATGTGAATGTGAGTGTGTGTCAGTGTGTGTGAGTATGAGAGCGAGTGAGTGTGAGAGTGAATGTGAGTGTGTGGCTGTGACTATGAGTGTGTAAATGTGTGAGTTTGCGTGCGTGTATGTGTGTGTGTGTCTGTGGACACGCGCGCGAAGCTTAAATCCTACAGACAGATCTACATTTCCATTCTACTATCGAACATTTCCAATTAACCTCCTTCCCTTTCTCAACTAGAAAGAGCCGGCGACATTGTATGAGACGTTTACTATTCGAACGTAAGAGAACTAGACGTATTACATTTGCTCGCCAAAATCCCGGGAGAGGCGACTCAATGAATCAACTCATGTCACTCCAGTGACTCTGACCGGGAGGTCCTAGGTTCGAGTCCCGACAGTGACAAGGTTTTTGACACTAGCTTGTTAACTAGTTCGAATTCAGTCGCAGTCTGGAGGACAATTCCAGCGGTCGGCTGCTCTGATCAGTAGTTTTCCGTGGTTTCTCCGATCAACACTAGTCGAATGCCGGAGCAGTGCCCTAACAAACGGAACACGGACCGCGCGTGATCTTCCCATCCTCTTCTTGTCCTATCCTCACCCCTTACACACACACTTACATTAATATACACTACAGTACCACACATGCTGGGAGAGCGGTCGGCAGCTTAGAGCTTGTCCCGGGTGGGGCGGAGTCCCGCTGGTAGGAGATACCTGGTTGGGGGAAACTCCGGAAGTCGACGGTAGGTCGGTTCCGGAACTTGTCATCCAGCGGGGGAGATAACCACCATCTCCTGATGAAAAACTATACACTCCACTTACGGAACTAATGGCTTCCGTAGTTGGCGTGCCCGGAATCACTAACAACCAACCAACCTCGCCAAACACTCGTTTATAGGTCTGTGTAAGACCTGACGCCTGTGTAAGACGTGATCTCATGGCCGGGTTCTCGTGGCTGCTTCGTGTCTTTCGGATTGCTCAATGGAAGGCCGTCAATATTTTATTGCCTGATGTGATGATTGCCTGATGTGCAGTGACCTATCTGCCCAATTTTATGCCACACGCTCCCACACGTCGGATCCTAAAACGAACACTCGTTACGGTTTCGTCACCGGCTGCTAAGCGGCGCGAGTGGCGAGTTAACTTCTACACTTTATTGGAAAGGCAACGGCGCGATCAAACGGCTCCGCTCTACGTAACCACAGCCACAGTTTGCGGACAAAACAAATATGGCCCATCACTTTACACGGTTCGCTTTCAATTTGACAAAAATGTTCGTTTTTGTTTTATATCTAAAAAGTATATGTGTATATATATACATATATATATATATATATATATATATATATATAATCACTTGCCGTTATTAACACGTTTTATAAGAAAAATACAAAATTTTAATAATACCTTGAAATTAATAGAATGAACGCTTAGCTATTTATTTATTTATTTTACGTCAAAAAACAGTTAAAACTGGGTATGACGTGCTATGGGGAGAAGTGAAGTCTGTGCACATTTTCAAAATTCTGTGATGCTTACACTAAGTCATATGCTACTTGAATTTTGAATGAAAAAACGCTCCCATGTGATAAAATCTATTTTTAAGGATTAACAAGCAATACATTTTTGGCTCTTATCCATGATGTCCTTCGTCAAGGAATAATACTTCCTGCCACGACAACATGGAAGCGATAATTTGAATAACTATATTTCCCAATGAATTCTAGAAGACGTGCACAGATAATGAAGTTACATCTGCTGGCCTTATTTTATTTTTTTATTTATTTTTTTATTTATTTATTTTACGTCAAAAAACAGTTAAAAACTGCGTATGACGTGCTATGTGGAAAAGTGAATTATGTGCACATTTTCAAAATTCTGTGATCCCTACACTAAGTCATATACTACTTAAATTTTGAATTTTTGAAAGGGAGAAAAAAAACTCCCATGTAATAAAATCTATTTTCAAGGATAAACAAGCAATAAATTTTGAACTTTGTCCAGTACGTCGTTTTCAAGACTTAATACATTCCATTTAGTTTGTAATCTTAGTCGTTAGCGAGTCATTGATCTATAGATTGCAGTCAACGGCTCATAGCGATTTTTGAAATAGTAACAAGCATTTTAAATACTAAAATTACTGAGGGTGTATAAACTCAAAATACAGCCATCGTCTGACATGTCATTACAAACATGTTCAGTAATTAAGTATATGACGCATTATGTTTTTAAGTTTTTAACACGATTTCCTGCTATAGCCCATAATATGCATATAGGAATATTGGTGAACATAAAACATCTCAATTATTAAAAAAAAAGGTTTATGTAAAATTATATTCACGGTGAATACTGATTATATTGTACCGGTATTTGTAAACCTTATCAATTCCTTAGGCATGAACAGTAATTACTCAAAGACAAGAAACATTTTTTTTAAGATTTCGATTTTCTGTATCGAACTTGTTGTAACTTTTCTATAAGTGTTTTTTTTTGTGTGACGTAATCACACGAGTTCAACTAGTTTATGTTACTTTTTGTTTTGGCGAGGGAGCAAAACGAAAAATAGGAACTATCTTATTTAGGTATGAAGTAAATGTGACAAATAAATAGGATTTCGTGTCATATTTAATAAATTTATTTAACTGATTTCCCAACACACGACTAATAAATGTAAAATATGCACTGCATACAGAAAAATGAATCAAATGGCATTATAATATATTAAAGAAAGGAAAAAAAAAAAATTTTTAAAAAATTTAAAATCCTTTAATATTTTCATTCAATATATACACATTTTAAATTTCCCACTAGACTTTTCCCCCAAACCTCTACAACAATCCAATACGGCTGCACCACAGAATACAGGTGTCTTTTCGTGAACTATCGCCTATCTAGTAATGATTGGTTTGGTTTGTTTTTTTCGTGTTTCCGGGCGCGACAACTTCTTTGGCCATTAGTCCCGTTAGTGTAGTGCATGCTTTTTTTCTCGGGAGATGGCGGTGATCTTCCCCCGGTGGATGTCGAGATCCGACGCCGATCTACCGTCGGCTAGTGGGGTTTCCCCCTCACCAGGACTCTCTCACCAGCGGAGCACTGCCCCAGCTGGGACAAGCTCTAAGCTCCCGACCGGTCTTCCGGGCATGTTAGTGTAAGTGTGTGTGTAAGGAGAGAGGATAGGACAAGAAAGAGGAAGGACAGGTCGCGCACGGTCCGTGGCCCGTTTGGTAGGGTACTGCTCCGGCATTCGCCTGGTGTGGATCGGAGAAACCACGGAAAACTACCGATCAGAGCAGCGAGAATTCTCCTCCAGACAGCGACTGAATTCGACCTAGCTGAAAAGCTAGTGTCGAAAATCCTGCCGCCGTCAGGACTCGAACCTAGGATATCCCGGTCAGAGGCGCTGCAGTGGCATCAGTTGATGCACTGAGCTACCGCTCCCGGTATATCTAGTAATGAGATTAAGCTACGCTGCGACGTAGCGTTTGAGCAATTGACTGCAATGTTGACTTTCTGCGCATGTGCAGTTCGAGTTCGCATCACTTTTGAGCATCTGGTCATGCGCGAAAGATCAATATTCCTGTGGATTGCTGTACGTGAAACCGTGCTTAAACGTCCTAATAAGGAGATAGCAGTGGTAAACTTCCGACACTGAACGATGCCCTTTGTTGAAATCAATTAGTGTCCCAAGGATTGTTAGGTGCACATATGTCTTTAATCGTGGTTAAATTGCTGCCTCCATTATTATAATTCCTAGTGAGGGAGTTAAGTAGAGTAAAATATGTACACAGACAAGCTTATTCACTTTCCTTATCAATCCACGATTTCGGTTGGATGAAATGCATTCATGAGATTTAACAATATACTTCTCTGTTACTTCCTAAATCATCTCTTTCATAATCAATCACGTTAAATCTAATAATTATTATCATCTAATAATTATTATTATCAATATCAGAGTTATATATTAGCATTTTAACAGTTATTCATCTCATGTTTCCGCGATCGTCATGAACGTAAATTATGATATTTTATATTGAATATAAATGTAGCATTCTAGACTTACAAACAATAATGCATACCACTTTGGACAATTGAATCGAAAATTGAAACTTATGATGTGTAGGAAGTACGTACAAGTTCCACAATAACGAATATTATTTTACATTTTCAAAGTATAAATTATAAGGATAAAGTTAGGCATGTAACCGCACTTCTGAAAATTGAATTAAATAGTTAACAATTAGGTTTTTATAATTTCAAATTCAAAAACATTCTGCTAATAGTTCTCCAGAAGTTAATATTTTTCAATATTATATGCAATATTCAATTTCAATCACGACTTGGAACGTTTTATTAATTCTCCTGAGGTTCTTAAAAATGTAATACAAAATGTCATGGGTTTACCGCAAAAATAAATGCATCGCAAAAAATTGCACAACTATTGCAGAGAGTGTTTTCCGTGAAAATTGAATGTATTCCCTCTTAGAAAACATCATTCGGATCATCAAAGTCCTTCCTAGATTGCAGTGGTAGAGACCAAACATAATTGACAATGTAGCCCATCTCTTAACTTCCACTTCATTTTATTGTATCTTTTACACAATTATTTGGTAAATGACAGAAAATATTGTTGATAAATATACCAGATGAACACATTGCATTCTATAGAACGTATTGTCACTTCTATTTTCTCTCGTTTCCGTTAATTTTGTTTAACCGAAGCTCGAGTGTGGAAATATCCCGCGCGGATAAACATGTCCCTTCTCAATCTGCGAGTAACGGAGTGTTAAATATTTAACAACGCAAATAATTTAACATAGACATTTTGTAGAAAATTTTGTCTATTTTAATTTGTATACGAACATCGTTTCAAAATGGAGCAGAGTTGTCGAATTATAAGCAAAAAACTGAAAAAAGAAGGAAGTGTTTAGATATTTTTGCAATTTTTCTTATGAAGTCATAATGTTTGGGGGTGTCAAACCCTAAATTCGAATTAAGCATCTCAAAACAAACACAACCTGTGAGAAAAAATCTTTCGGATATTTCTTGGATCGCATACCTAGTAACTGGTCTATAACAAGTGTGCTGCGAACTAAAAAGCTTTAAGAATCACAAAATTGTTGAGCACTTGATATAATCAACGGCAAGTAATAAATAGGAGACTCCAAAAAGTAATTAACATGAATTATTTTTCCAAGTCTTTATTAACTTACTTTTCTGGCTTGAAGAAGCAAAATCGTGTTACGAATACAAATTAATAGTATTATCTAATTATTATCACTTCCCTGATCACTTAAGTTCTCGTTTGGTGTGCCAAAAATCCCTAATCCAGTTGCAACTCAGAATATTGGAAGCATTCCAATACTGTAAGCATTACAAGAATAACATATACTACAAGTTATGTAAGAGATCTGCTGATCTAATTTAAGGCACATTTATTCGAATTACATGAAAATTTGAACGGTCGTAAGTTTACAGCAAACATGTTATCTCTGTAGCTCTGAAAGATCAACAATGGTCCATTTGTAATTACATCATCCAAATGCGTTTAAGTATAAAATCAATTTAAAAGGATGATTTGGACTGATCATAGAACTGAAGTTTGGATTGATGTGGTAGTTGGAACAGAAAGTCTTTTCGCATATAACGGGATGAGCTCCTTCTCAACGTAGATACCAGCAGTCTGAGAGAGTAACATTCTTTGTGCACATGCGCAGAAATACTCTGAATGACAGAATACATTAAATATACAAAACGCCGAAATGTTTTCCAAGGCTGACGGTTCGTTTGGAGCCACATGGCTTACACAGAGTGCTTAGACACTAAGTAAACACCGAGAAGTGTTTGTATATTCTCAGCACTTCAGGAATTGCGAGTTCTGGAGAACGCCCCGTCGTTATCAAAACCGCTATAGACTATCTCTATATCCTATTATATTAAAAACATTACTTTTTGCTGACAGAGATGATTTTTTCAAACACTTTGCAATTTCAATTTCATTTTTTCTAAAGTAATTGCCGTGACTTACATACACACACACACACACACACGCATGCACTACAGAACCACACATGACGAAGAGACCAGCCGGAAGCTTAGAGCTTATCCCGACAGGGGCGGTGCCCCATGATGGGCGAAACATATCTAGGGAAAACCCCAACGTGCAGTTTGGCGCCGGGTCTCGCAATTCAGCTAAGTGGGGGGGGGGGGGTCACTGCCACCTACCGCGATAAAAAAACATGCATTATATTTACTGCACTAATGTCCTCAGCACTAATGACACGCCTAGATATACTAATCATCTAATCAATCGATCACTCCCTGTCCGGTTCCAACCGCCCAACTTCAACTTATTCCTAGGTCATTCCACAGTCATTTTACCTCGCTATCTCAGATTCAGATGAAATTTAACACATAGGTAGTATGAAGAATAAGAAAATTACAAATTTTGAGTAAAATATTTTTACCCGTTTATGAAATACAGCTATGTGAAATATTAAAAAAATAAGTTACCCGAATTTTGTTTAATTGATATAGAACCTATCCAAATTAAGATAGCCACCTGGAACAGGTGGCTTTTTCTGCGTTCTTAATGGACTTTTGTATGAAACACAAATTAACAGGGGTTAGGTTTCAAAAGTTTCCCGAATTTGAATTTAAAATTTTGATTTTGAATTTTTCAAAATGCACCATTTCAAAAATTTGAAAAAATTCTTTTGTGTTTTTGAACTGACGATTTAAGTATACATTTGGGATCATTATGGATTCATATGGTAATCTTTACTTAAAATGCACAATATTTACATACGCTAGATTTCACTGATTTAAAATGCATTTCATTTCAAATTAGAGACTTAATATAAACAAATCATATTTTAGTTACCAATAGTATAGGTGAGTATGTTGTTGTTCTTTTTATTATTATTATTATTATTATTATTATTGCTAATAATTTATTTTATTTTATTGTCAATTATGGATTCAAAATAATTTCACATTGCATAGAAGGTCTCTGATACCATTCAAATAAAATGAACTTTATTTTAAGATCATGCAAGCAGAAGGAATATTTTCCAGGTGTGGTTTGAATCAAAGCTGTATGTTCCAACCTAAAGAATGAGTCACGTCTTCAAACAAACTAACTGGTATAAAACGGTATAAAACGGAAGCCGGCATTCTAGGGACATCGAATGTGGAAACTGAGTTCTAGATAAATCAGATTATTACCAAAAAATGTTTGACTTTATCATCCGTAACAACATTCTACAGATTAACAAAGATCCCACGAACACACACACCTGTCCAATAGCAAAAAAAGAACTTGCAAAATCTAAAACTTTTTCCCAGCCCCAACAAAATCGTCCTTTCTAACCCACTCCCACCTCAACTATACGGCCTTTCAAAAATTCAGAAACCTTATGTCCCCATAAGACCTGTCGTGTCGTACGCCAATACCATTACACACAGACTCGCAAGGAACTCAACCAAAATTTCTCCACACATATCAAATTCTCACTATCCCACACTACCACCAATAGTATACACATAGTGAACAACATCAAATACGAAGTGGTGCCACCTAATGGCAAATTTATTTCCTTGAAATAAATTGACGCAAAATTATTTGACAAGACATCCATGACAACTCTTTGAGCCCATTACCTATAAAAAGTGAACTTTATAACCTGATCTCCCTCTGTTTAGACATAAATTACTTGAAATTTGACAATACATTCTTCACTTAAACTTCTGGTCTACCTATGGGGTATGGTCTACCTTCTGGTCTACCTTCTGGCCTACCTATACACTTTCCCCACTACTAGTAAACATTTTTTTGGACAACTTCGAGAAACAAAATTTTTAATTCTGGACACCCTCATTTAACAAATGTGATTTATTAGTATAAATACGCTGATGACATCATACTACTTCGGACCAGCACTTACAGACAATTCAAAACCTTTACTGAATACGTAAATTTTAAATATTCCAATATACAATTCACTGTAGAAAATGAAAATGAGAATAGAACCCATAACTTTCTAGACTTCTCCATCATTTTACTGAATGATAGATATGTTTTGACCAATACAAGAAACCGACACACACCGGCACAGTCATTCATAACACATCACAACATCCACCCTCTCACAAGCACTACACTACCACATATTCCGGGAGATCGGTCGGGAGCTGAGAGCTTGTCCGGGCTGGGGCGGTGCCCCGCTGGTGGGAGAGCCCTGGTTAGGGGGAAACCCCGCTAGCCGACGGTAGGTTGGCGCCGGATCTCGCCATCCAGCGGGGGGAAGATCACCGCCATCTCTCTAAGAAAAGCATGCACTACACTAACGGGACTAATGACCATAGCAGTTGACGCGCCCGGAAACACGAAAAAATCAATCAAAAACACAGCGGTTATACTGCCCCCTTCTTTGGAACACAATCACTAAACATTGCCAAAAAACTCCGACAATGACATACACGTCACATTCAGAACACCAAACAATCTCCATAACACATCCCAAAAATAAGATCTATCTCCAAGCCTGAGTCATGTGGGGTATACTGCATTTCCTGTGTCAGTACATTGCAATGTACAGTATATTGGCAAGACCGGAAGACCCTTTATACAAAGAATCATAGAACACGTACATGCTCATACAACAAAATACAATCACACTCATTTAATGCAGACAATGACGTCAAAATATTGAAAAGAGATACACTCAGATTTAAATTAGAAGTCATTCACATCAATAATGTGTTAAACAATCCCTAGCACACTATTTTGAATGAACAAATTCCTTCTCTCTCACCCCTCTTTAAGCTGGTCGCTTCCCACACACATGAATCCCTCCGCCCGCCTGTTTGCCGCCACCCGGCTGGGCATCCCTTAATGGCCGTTTGTTAGAAAAAAACGCGTTCTCCCCTCTCCATTGAGAACTTTCTTTTAAATAGCGGACAATGCCCTTGACCCTTGCTGTCTTATCTGGACGGAGGCCCCCACTCGCCTCGGAATCGGTATGTTCGTTTGCTGATCTAAATTTATTTATTCCGTTATTTATTTGTCTATGCTATTTTTATTTCATTTTACTTCACTTTTAAGTAGCACATCTGTTACTTCAATACTCTTTATTCAAAATTAGGATTATATATTCACATTTTATATTCCAATTTTTATATTTTACTTAAATTCTAATTTTATTCAAAATAATATCCTGTAATATATTTTGAAAATGCAATTTAGTATATTTCTATTATTTTTGTAGCACTGGAGATGGCCCCAATACGACCGAAAAAGCTTTGTCAAGAAATAAAATCCTAGGACAAAACAACGCCTCGAATCAATTTCTATGATGCAAAAGTAAACACCCCATTTCCTACCATTATTTTTGTCCCTTACTCTGTGAATAGGTTTTTTAATGGATTGAAACATTGAAATAGTGAATATGTTGCTTCCGATTGTTAACACAAAAAAATAATACCTTAAGTAAAGCTGAAACATATCTCTTTTACTGTAATTAACACATCTGATCACGATAAAGCTGCAGGAGAGAATAAAGTCTGATATAAGTTCAAGCTGGGTACAAGTGTTAGTCTGCCACTGGCAGTGAGCGTGACAAAAAGTGTGACTTGTTCTTTCAAGTTGGAACATGCAGCTTAGATTATTATTTTTTTTAAAGTAAGATTTTAATTAAAACTGTGTTGATTTAATATGGAATGGCCCTCCTTTTATTCCTACTCTACTCCGACCCTTCCTACCTCGCACGACACTGTGTGTGTGTGTGTGTGTGTGTGTGTGTGTGTGTGTGTGTTATTTGAACTTGGGCAGTAGAGCATCAGCTGTCCGGAACGATTTTTTGTTGAAAAATTGTATAACTTTTATGTTTGATTTATTGCATATTTATAGTAGAAGCTTAATTTACATAAAGAAAGCCAAAACAAATGAATAAAAATTGTGGATGTGTCACAAAACTGACGAGGGGAAGTATTAGTTTTAGTCGTTTACGAGGGGTGTTGTAGGTTGTTGCGGATTTTGTTTGACAATTTTGACATGCACTGCTGAAGGGATCTTGAATATTAAGATAGAAGATAGAAGTGAAAGAATTTGAATGAAAAATAAACCGATATTGGAGTAATACCGAGTTCATTATTAAATAGAGAATTTGGAATAAACGATGGTTCTTTTGTAATGGTAACGGAGGAATTGTTTTAAAAAATCTGGAATTTTAGAATATTGAATTTGCTAGCCGAATTTGAAACCGAATTTACTAGCTATCGTTGTTACAATCATCATTGCTAAGGACAGTAGTAAACGGAAACCTACATTGTGTCATACCCCCGGCGAACTTCCTGTAATTATCTTCACTTTTTCAGTTAGTCCATTTGTTAATTTACTTAGTCAACTTTTCTCTTTCACTGAAAGTCACAAATACAAAAGTTCATTAATGTCGGCATTCAACAGTAAATTCGTATAAAAAATATAATAAATTATGATCTGAAAAAATCGCCTAAATTATGTTCGACAAAATAATCTCCTTTCAATACAAATAGCATCATCATCAGTTTACAAGCTCTTTCAAAGATTACTCGGACAAAACACGTAAAAACAACTGAATATATAATATTACATAATGTAAATAACCATGTTTGATTATAAGAAGGTAGTAATTTTCATATGAAACTATTTTATTTACATAGACTTACGATATTTCTCATTTAACTACCGCAATGAACTCGTAGAAACCTTTTCTGGATATCTGTGTGGTGGGTCACAACATTACATTCAAGTCAAGGATGCCCAATGTCAGGGGCAGAAGTTAGCAAGTGTAGTTCACATTTATCTATCTTCCACAATGTTATCATTAAACCATGACATCACTAATTATCCTTCAAATAAAACAAATAATTCTCAGAAACATGAAGGTTATCGTAGGGCATGCTTCATAAACACTGAATCACAACAAACAGCTGTGCTTCTCTGATTAGCGGCTCTTCACAAGTTTGAGATGACAAGAGGGATGCTCATGTACTTAGCGCTTTGGTGCAACATTCGAGAAAGGTAGTTCGGAACTCACATAGAGACGTTCATGATTTTCAACGAAACTTACGGAGTACGATTCCTATTTTTTTATGAAAATCGTGATATTTGATATTCTTTGATGCATATCTACGTTTTATTTCCGTCAAATCATCTCAGTTGGTATAGCTCTGGGTTAGAAGGAAGAAGAAGATAGAAGGAAGAACGAAGCAGGAAGACATTCCAAGCGATTAAATAATATTATGCAAGGTGATACGTGATACGGAAGAGAAAATGGATAAAAGTGTGAGTGATTCATTTATATCAAGCTGCACTTCCATCAAGTGTTTCTAAATTTAAGATTATTAATTTTAAGTAATTCTTTTTGATATCATTCGGTGGAGGGAGCAGGGCAAACTACCGCAATTGTGCTGAAAAGATGCTTTAATTGTCAACGCCTTAACATAACCTGTTAAGGCAGATGTAAAATATCGTCCTGGATAGTCGAGGTCGTTAAGGCTAAAGAGCCGTGGCTGCCTCGGCTCGAAGGGCCGCAGGTTCGAATTCCGCCCCGGGCATTGATGTTTGTGTCGTTCTTACGTGTTCTCCCTACAGTTTAAAAACCACAGTGATCGCTATGTGACCAAGATGTTAAAAAGTGACCTTCATGTCAAATACCGGCTAAGACAGCAGACGGAGGGTTAATTGAATATGAATAGAACCTAAGGGAAGGGTTTCAAGATATGTTTCTTTGTATTTCATTCTAAGACTATAATTAACAATATTTTAACATTTACCTACATTTACATAAACCTACGGGTACATTTACCGTCTGAGGTGGCCCAGGGCATTTAAATATGTCATTGCAGCGCCACAGCTATGACCGTGAAGTCCAAACGTTCGAATCCCGACAGTGACAGCTTTTTGGGACTAATTGAAATGATAGAAGGCGCCTTCAATCATTTCAATTATGTAAATGTCAACTATAACTCACCACTCAACCAATATTTTTGGGACTAGTTTCATACGTAGGTGAAATTGACCAGATGTCTGGCGATGTGTTCTAGCGGCCGGCCGGACTGATCGGCAGATTTCCGCCTTTTCGCTGATCAATACCATGCGAATGCTGGGATAAAACTGGGCCAAGGTCCGCCTTTCAAACGTTAAAAACCGGACCAAAGTCCACCAGCAATCTTTTCCTCCTCATTCATGTCCCTCCTCTCCTCTTACAAACAACCACTTACTACCGAGAGCGGTAGCTCAGTGCATCAACTGATGCCACTGCAGCGCCTCTGACCGGGAGGTCCTAGGTTCCCACTCCCCACGTCGGCAGGATTTTCGACACTAGCTCTTCAGCTAGGTCGAATTCAGTCGTTGTCTGGAGGAGAATTCTAAAGGCCGGCTGCTCTGATCGGTAGTTTTCCGTGGTTTCTCCGATCAGCACCAGGCGAATGCCGGAGCAGTACCCTACCAAACGGGCCACGGACCGCGCGCAATCTGTTCTTCCTCTTCCTTGTCGTATCCTCACTCCTTACTCACACACTTACACTAACACGCACTACACTTCCACATATTCCGGGGGAGCGGTCGGAAGCTTAGAGCTTGTTCCGGCTGGGGCGGTGCCCCGCTGGTGGGAGAGTCCTGGATAGGGCGAAACCCCGCTAGCCGACGGTAGGTCGGCGCCGGATCTCGCCATGCAGTGTGGTAACGTCACCTACCGGTGAAAACATGCACTACACTTAGGGGAATCATGACCTTCGTTGACGTGCCCGGAATCACTAATCAATCAATTAATCGAGCCGCGTCGCAGTCGGTCGAGCTGACGTTTTGGACATCATGTTGTGGCCTTCATGTGTAGTATAGCTCAGAGTAAGCTTCTATGCAGCTTCTCTACATAGCTCCTTCAGCAGAGTAGCTCAGAAGGAGAAGAATAGCTCAGAAGGAGAGCTCCTTAGTAGAATAGCTCGTCCCGGACTCCCAAGTACCAGAGAACGTCTGAGTTTTCACGAAGCGATTACTATATTTCGATTCATTTGTTAAAGTAAGGCCAGGAAAGTTTCAAATAATAAAAGTTTCAAACGATGAAAGAGTTTAAACAGTTAGATGGAAAAAAAGTCATCTGGGCACCGTCTTTGCCACTCCGTCCCACCTTTGGTGTCTGACTATTAAAAATGGCAATGAATTTGGCTCGCCCCTTGCGTTTCAGGTTCGCCTGTCGCCCACTAAGCAATGGAGATCACGAGTTGTCCGGTAATCGGATGTGGGTAGAGAATTAATACCATTTATATTTGGGTTTTTTATGAAGTAAATCGCGACAGGAGACACCATTTTAAAATTTATTTAGTGCACTTTGTTTATTGTCTTTGCAATTAAGCACACGCAACAAGGTTATTTATTCTAGATTTCATTGATTAGTGTAAGTGCGGTCTTCTAGATTCCGGTTGGGATCTCATAGATCTCGTGTATGGGTGTGTAATTATATAATGAAAATTTCCCAAACAATTCTCCAAAATTGATGTCGATTTAAAGGAGATATCCCTCTAAGATTGGAGTGGATATTTGGAATTTCGGGGATACTGTACATGTAGCCTCAATTACATTTTCAAAAACTTCTCAATATCAGCTCCAATTTTTGTAATTAACTTTGTCTTTGGATAGTATAAAGAAAGCTTGAAAGAATGACGCTGGTCTCATTTTCGTTTAAATTTATCATCTTTAGGAAATTGGTAAAATTCACATTTTTTCCCGGCGCCTTCATAGAAATGTAATATTGAAGATAAAGATATTTGTCCTTAATGAAACCTCTTTCTTAAAGACAGTTCTTGAAATATAGTCATGAACAATTTGTGGAATATATGTGCAGTTTTCACCTAATTTTGGATTAAATATAGGCCATTTTCAAACAATTATTTTTTAAAAAAGCGGATCCATATGTTTTTCTTTAAATCTTCTCCTCCTATACTTCAAAGATCCTTAATAAATAGTGCTAGTTCCATTTCCGTCGAACTCTCTGTATTGTCTCTTTTTTGTAATTTTCGAAAATTACAAATAAGGTAACATTGCGAAAGTATAATATTAATGATATTTTTACTTAAACGAAATTGTTCTAAAAAACAGATCTTTAAAACTGAATATTTAAAATTCTCTGAAAAAATGTTATTTTCGCATAATTTCTACACGAATTTAAAGCAATTTATAAAAAGCTCTCATAAAGCGCCCTAAATGTTTTCTTTATTTTTTTCCACGGAAAGGACACGAGACGCTTCAAATAATGACGTAGGTCTCATTTTGTGGAACTCTCTGAATTTTCGAAAATTTCAAAAGTTATAAAATGCGTAAAAGCATGTTCGATTGTCCACCCGTTTCTACACGCTATGATAGCACTGCAACACCCAGTATGCTAAGTAGTCATGGCAATACATTTTGGGAAGTAAAGTATAACATCATTTTTTCTTCTCTCATAACTCCTCCATTAACTTTTATTATTATTATTATTATTATTATTATTATTATTATTATTATTATTATTATATTATTATTATTATTGTTATTATTATTATCATTATTATTATTATTATTATTATTATTTTATAGGTAAGATGATCTTCCACAAATTTCTATCAGTTTGATTTGCATTATTTAATTGCTATCAGATATTCATCCTGTATTGAATTATAGCAGGTAGACTGAACATTGAAATCAGTAGATGTCGATTCAAAAATTAATTATGAAGCTTCATATCTTCCATACCCTATCAATTAGTAATTGAAGATTTGTAAACGTAATGGAGTGAAACGAGGTTCCAGTACCTCAACAATACTTTTTATGTTTGTCCGACAATTTAGCATACTGATGCAATCTGTGAATGTTTCAAGGCCAAAGAATTTACAGTATTATTTGGATGAGCAAGTTTGTAATGATCTCTTTTCTCGAAATCTCACGGTTATCATCATCAACGTCATCATCACCATCAACAGAGACATTAGGGTGGTCAGAAGAAGCTTCTTTGATTGTTAAAATAAGTAAATCTTACTATGGCTAAAAACGTCTCCAGATATAAAAGCAATTGCAATATAAAGAATGAACAAATATTTTACTAAACATGAAAATGTGATTGATAATCAATCTTTCACAAATTCGAGGGGCAATACTGAACGTCAGCCTTAAACCTAACCTCTGCAACAATAACAACTTTACTCAGAAATAAATAAGTTTTTTATGAATAAATGATACGATTTAACTAAATGTCTATGACTTACGTTAAGCTATATGTTGCTGAAAAGCAATTAAGCCCTGGGAAATTAAATAAATTCAGCATGAAAGACAAACATGCATCAGGAAATGTCCATTGTTCCCTTGCCCATTCAAACGTGCAATATGTGCTCCAAATGTATTATTCCCGCTGCTCCGGTGAGAATCGTTGCTAATGGACTACATACAAGGATGACGTGAATGTTATCCATCTCGCAAGTCACCTCGAGCATAGAGTTGTTGTTGGTGGAAATTCTATTCGACCAACTCCAAACTCAATCATAGAAGGATGAATCCAGGAAAATGATTTCGAGCTTGCGGCTCCACAGGTACAAATTCAATTTTCAACAGAAAAATGATGGTTTGTGTCCTATTGATCTTTTTATTGGTAAACTCAGATTATTTATGAAAATACAATAATGAAGTACTAGAATTGCACTCACAATTTTCCAACTGTATGAAATAGATAAATATTAACAAGACAGAGAGCTTACCAAGACCGGAAAAATTAAGTAATGCTTTTAATCACTCTAACAATTGTTTTTGGTAATTAGTTTTATCTATTGCGTAGGAATTATTACTCTATTGTCTTTCTATAATATAAAAAATATTATTTTAGACCATCATATTTTCTAATTGATATTATATTATAATGACTAGGGAGCGGATTACAATGACATAATACATCGCCGAAAATGATCAGGGTTAGTTGGTTGTTAGTGATTTCGGGCACGTCAACGTCTGAGGTCATTAGTCCCGTAAGTGTATTGCATGTTATTTTCATCGGGAGATGGCGAAAATGTTTCCCCGCTGGATGGAGAGATCCGGCGCCGACCTACAGTCGGCTAGCGATGTTTTCCCCAAACAGGTATCTCCCAACAGCGGGGCACCGTCCAAGTCGGGACAAACTCTAAGCCCCCGACCGGCCTCCAGACATGTGTGGTAGTGTAGTGTATGTTAATGTAAATGTGTGTGTGTGTGTGTGTGTGTGTGTGTGAGTGAGTGATGAGGATAGGACAAGGAAGGGGAAGGAAACCAAGGAAGGAAGGGCCAAGGACCGGGCGCGGTCCGTGGCCCGTTTGTTACTGTACTGCTCCGGCATTCGTCTGGTGTTGATCGGAGAAACCACGGTAAACTACCGATCAGAGCAGCCGGCTGGTAGAATTCTCCTCCAGTTAGCGACTGAATTCGACCTAACTGACAAGCTACTTTCTAAAATCTTACCACTGTCAGGACTCGAACCTAGGACGTCCCGGTCAGAGGCGCTGCAGTGAGATCAGTCGATGCACTGAGCCATCTCTCCCAGAGAAAATGATCAGTAAAATACTCTTTAATATGTAATTAAAATGCCCAAAAGCAATGAAAAATGAGTAAAAAAAATTATCAATACCAGTTCAGATGAACAACTCAAGCGGTTGGATATTTTACTGATGTAGTTGAATCTTTTCCCCTTCGATCAAGTGAATTCAGCTTTCAAACTTTTGGTTAAGACTGTTCTTTACCTGGAAAATTGGCCGAGGTCACAGTGGCGCTGACAGACGTCACAGGAACCTTAGATTACATACCTGCTACAGCTGACATTACAATTTCTGAGCGAAGAATTCGAATAGGCTACTCAGGAATTCTTTGGAGAATTCGTTACTTCTCGTAAATTTTATTTGAAGCAAGTATCATTAAAATCATGTTAAATTAGAAGAAAACAGCGAAAAAAATGCTTTGAAATGACGAAGAAGGGTAAAAGAGAGTTATTAGTCCAAATTGACGAAAAATGGAAACAATGCTATAATGGGTCATTTCCTTTTGTCATAACATAAAATTAATTCCTGTACTAAAAGTCATTGTTCTATAGTGAAAAGAAAAAAAAATTCTTTAAAATTTGCTTCCTGGCATTGAGTCCACTCATGAAATTAATACCAATAATGTTTAATAATACATACGATATTATCACATCAGAGAAGTAATTCACAAAAAAATTATCAGTTTGCTTCATCGACCTTAATTATCACTTCCGTCTTCGTGCCTAATCATAAGCTATCTTGTCATCTGTCTTAGGAAGAGGCATGTATGGATTCTTTTGTCAATGTACAATAATGCGAATTTTTCCTTTGTCTCGTTTAAACAAGTGTTAACTAAAGGAAATGGTGGTAAAATTTAGTGATGCATCATAGTCAGTAATAGACGATAAATTCGAGAACCTTCTCCAGAGAAGACTGATGAAAGTAAAAAAGATGTTTGGAAACAATTTGAAATTGTTTGTAAAGATCGTAGCTATGTATTAGGAAAAGATACACATATTCAAGAAATTGCAAACATTTTGAAGAAAATGGAATCAAATAATCTCATATATTTTGTGCATTCGTTACGTACTTCCAATTTCGATAGTTGTGTGTTTAATAAGTGATGTAATATTAATAATGAAATGAAATAAACCCATTTATTTCGTGTTTTCATTACGTGCATTTTCTATTTATTCATATTTGTGCTGTATTAATCCTTATTATACGTTATAATTATTTATAATGAGTATATGTAAAAGTGGATATGTATACATACATATGTATACGTATAACCTGACCTCCTGGATTTTAACATTGATGACGGCCTTGCATTAGTAAACAGAATGGAGGTTGATGCACATAATAATGGAAATCATTAAAAATACGTAAACACACGCGATTAACTTACATAACGTGTATTAATGAACGGGTAACATTTATTCATGAAATAGTCATTTTAAATTCCATTCGTGATTTGGAAATTCTCAGATATCGATAACTTCCGAAGCACTCTTGGAATTACCTATGATAATTTTAATTCATCAAATAAATATTATTTTCTTAGTTTTATAACAAACATCTGAAACTTGAAAATTAAAAAAGAATAGTGTCCCGCGAACAGGAGATGTATGATCTAAATGGTTCATGGTATCTAAATAGTTTTCACCCAACAATACCGGACGAAAGGGTAAAAATAAGTCCTACAGAAAGTGTTTCTAACACACAATATTACTTTGCCTGGACTTTAGACATTCTGGAGCAGGAATGATAAACCGCACCCGCCCGAGGTACTTGCCCGGCTGGGAAGCCTGGCGCTTCTACAAGCACGAAAATGTTTGTCTAATTAGTTATATCAAAAACCAAGATTTAAATTATGACTAGATTCTTTATTATTTATAACTTTTTCGTGTTCATTTTCTTTTAAACTTTTTTTACTGTGCCTTGTGCTAAGGGTCATCATTTGGCTGAGGTTCATCATTTTTGCTAAGGGTCAGGAATATGTTTGAATGACGAATTCTTTCATTGTTTTCGTTTTTTCTTATTTTTTTATTAAATCATTCAGTTATTTGTTTTATACAGAAAAAAATGAAATTAATTAACAAATCTCTATAAGTTAACAATTCTTTCTTCCGAGCGGACATCTCTTTTCACAGCGAAGTGTTCATTCAACCTTCTAACCTGAACGTAGCGAGTTAATGCAATTACAGCAAAGTAAGCACAAAAATTAAGATATTTCTATTTAAAATGTTTAATTTTACTCTCAATTGGTAATTTGCTATCTGATACATTATTACATTTTAATTTATTTTTTTTATTAAAGGGAATTGAAATTAATATATATCTAAATTTGGAATCATAACTGTAAAATGAATTTTCCAAAAGACTGTTTTGGGGCAGGTATGCTGTTATGTACGCCACCCCTGAGCAATTTGTAAGTAACCCTTCCTTTAACCCTTAACTACTGTGGTAAGAACTATAACACATTGGTGTCGGGGCATATGAAGCCGGCCATTCTGATTTAAGAAAATGTTGGCAAATGTTGGTTTTTGGGAACGATATGTGTTTAATAGTAATTATAAAGTAGAAATACATGAAAAAGAATAAAAAAATCGTCACGTTTATATAATAAAATAATTCAGTTAATTGACCCCTTGTTCTTTTGCCTGCATGTATTTACTATACAGCTGGTCGCAAGTATCCACTACATCTTTTGTACAATAGTAAAAAGTTACTATTTCTAGCTACTGCGGAGAGCCTGTGCGCTCGTAAATCATCTTGTCCTAGTTAATAGTAGAAATAGCTACAAATCATGATACGAGTAGTACATTAGCTGTCATTGTCACTACCTCCGCAAAGCCAAAGAGGCTTCAGATTACCTTTTCTTTATTTCTTGGCAAAAATTCCAGAGGAGTGTCCATTTTGTTCTTAAGTAACGTTCCAAAAATGGCCAATTATGATTTCACTCCACAGAAGCAGTATTTACCACTAACCTAAAATGAATCGTGAAAACGGATTTACTGCTAAGTTACCACGCATGCACAACCGCCATATGGAAATGCACAAGATCACTAACACTGATCAGAAGAGGATATAAAGAGGCATTCAAAGAAAGAAATACGCCTAGGGCATTTTTCATTGCACGCTCTGAATTGAAACGTTATCAGAAGAGTTTACACGGATCCCGCATCATTGGTAGCTCATCGAGTTTTCGGAAAATAATAAAAGAAATTGCCTTCGGGTCAAATTAATCCGATGCCAGTAGTTAAGGGTTAAATCTAGCCCAAGTTGCTCTGGTCGCAGTGCTTAAGAAATCTAGTAAACTAGTTACCTAACCTTGCCAGCAACCTTTATATGCCTGCTTTAGACAAAAGAATCTGAATTCGGTTCAAAATTGGAGGAGGAGTACAAAGATGGAAATCTTTAAATCTCATAGAAACATTCGAGAATATTACAAAATAAATGTGATGAAAAAAGCTAAGTATGTCGTGCATCTCAATGTTATTTTTGGAGAAATTGAGTCATCTTCACCTGCCTGTCAACCTGAAATGAAAAAAAATTTAAAAATGAGAAATGCAACGCCATCTCTTTATGTTTTTAAAAGTATTATTGAGTAAACAATCAATTTCTGATAAGTGATTTGAAATATTGACAGTGTATTTTAAAGAATCCCTTAGAGCAATCGCCTTGGGAGGACGTGTCCTTCCCAGTGCGGGACAGGCTGAGAAAGGAGACATTTAAGACTGGGGGAAATCTTTCATCCTACCGACAGCCGGTTATTCTTTATGCCTCGATTGATTGATTTTTTCGTGTTTCCGGCCGCGTTAACAGCGTTGGTCATTAGTCCCGTATGTGTAGGGTGTTTTTCTCGGGAAATGACGGTGATCTCTCCCCGCTGGATGGCGAGATCCAGCGCCGACCTACCGTCGGCTAGCGGGATTTCCCCTTAACCAGAATTCTCCCATCAGCGGGACACCACCTCAGCCGGGACAAGCTCTAAGATCCCGACAAATCTCCCGGAATATGTGGTAGTGTAGTGCATGTTCGTATAAGTGTGTGTGTATTAGGGGAGAGGATAAAACAAGGAAGAGGAAGGAATGATCGCGCGCGGTTCGTGGCCCGTTTGTTAGGGTACTGCTCCGGCATTGGCCTGGTGTTGATCGGAGAAACCACGGAAAACTACCAATCAGAGCAGCCGGCCTCTAGAACTCAACTCCAGATAACTATGCCCCGATGGGACGCATATTCGACCATACGCTAGACACCAACACATTTGCGGCTCCTCTGATCTGGGGCCAACAGCACGCGAGGCCGTCCGCGACTACACATACATGAGAGACAAGGCACAAACAACCATGCCCAAGGCGGGACTCGAACCCGAAGCCGTTCGGACAGAAGCGCTGAGGCGCTATATGCCCTTAGCCACCTCGGCCTTCTATGTCGGCATGGAGGAAATTCTGCAGCATTGCTGATACAAAGATGGTACAGAAACAAGCATCAATATTGTCGTTCTGATTTCCAATGCGCGCAGAAATTGAAAGAAAACTATGATGCCTCCAGCCGGGTAAGAAATTTCTATGGTTTCTTTACATACGAACTCAGGAAATTCACAAAAACAATGAGTTTTGATTTTGGTCAAAGCGGAAATAAGAATGTGCTACTTTGCCTATTATAATACTGCGCGTACCGACAAAATTATCATACTCAGGGCGACGATGCTTACAACACAACTGACAGCAAGGCTCCCAGCCACAGGTTGCCCACCATTAAATATGTTCTATTCATATGATGCGTTATGCAACCACAACTTTCCTGATATTCTGGGTATGTAAACTGTTATACTATGTAACTGCACATAGCGACTGTACAATATTATAACAATATTCGTGAACACGGTTTTTAAAGAAATATTTAATTTATGGTACCGTTATACGAGTGTTTTATTTGTTTTTCTTCAGCAGTGTGAGAGCTACTTTTTGCAAAAACATTTTCTGTGGTTTTGTTCAGCAGTTTTATCGTTGATGTAGGCACATAGTTCGATAATATTTGCCTTTTGATATTGCAAATGAAATTTCAAACCGTCTGCCATCAAATGATGTGATAAAAAGAAAGCGTAAAAAATGTGGTAACATGAGAAACATAACAAAGATAGCAAGAAAGTAAGAATTGAACTCTATGTCCATTTGCTGTAGGAAAAATTCAGAATTTAAATTATATTTATTGTAAAAAGAAAGGTACAAGGAAAATTACCTTTGCAAATTTATCATAAATTTAACAAAGATCAGTTCATACCCTGGATGCGATTTTCAATCATTTTCTCTCATATATATTCCACTTATTAATCAAAGAAACCAAAAAAAATCAGAAAGCAAAATTCAAATTGCTGTTTCGAAAACAAATTGTAATCAAAATGCTTTTGAATTTCGTGACGATCATTTGCAAAAGGCAACTGCAGGAAGTAGTGTAAAAAATAAATTGTGATTTCTTTGTAATATTTCAAAAAGGGTATTAAGAATGAAATTTTGCTTATTACCTCTTTTATAACATGAAGAAATGTCCTATCTTTGTATTCCACATTTGATGATTTATTTATTGCAAGTGAACAACGATATACGTAGTTCTTGTTTAAAAAATCAAAGATGATTTAAGTACTTTAAAAATAAAAATATCACAAACAATATATCTACACCATACTACTGTTCTAACAATTCAGTATTATTGTGCAAAACCGCACTTGAAAGTCGTTAAGGGTTAACACGTAATGGGATGCTTCAAAGATGTAAGGATTTCTGAATGTTTGGAATCCACTTACTTGCTAGAAACATCTTTCTGACAAAATGAGGTTCTCATCTAACGGGGACTACTGTCTACTAAACATATTGTTTAAACGTATTAGTTGTCCATCGTTATCCACCATGTTATCCGACACGCAATCACACTGAACGGATGTTTATGCACAATGCAGAACTCGATTCTAGATTAAAGCTATCTAAAATTTAAGTTTGTCTCACGAACACAACGCACTGACTTGAAAGTTACTGCCATATACCAGTCAAGTCGTTGACTTTTGTTTTGCAAACCCCATCAAAGTGCATTGTAAAACAGCTTCCACTGAGAAGAAGCGTACTTGCCTTTTCTGATTATTTTATTTTTGAGAGTGATATGTTTAAGCAATGCATTCAAAAGAAACAATGATCAATGGAGTGATAGATTTTGGTGCCCCAATATATTGCCAAAATCAATACGTTGCTCAATATAATGCTCTTAAAATGTTTTTAAAATGCCCTAAAAGTAAAGAAAAATGACGTAAAAAATGGATCAAAACTAGTTTATATGAACATCTCAAGCTATTGGATACATTACTGATGTAATCGACTTCAAGTGAACTCAGGTTGAAAAATGTATTAACTGGGTCAATTCCTTACGTCATAACATAATAGTAATGTCTGTGACAAAAGGAATTTTTCTAAAAAGGAAAAGAAAAAAATGACATTTCATTAAAACCCGTTCCCTAATGATAGCATTTAAATATGACAAGAAACAATGATCAGAAGGTAATCGAAAAATAAAGAATTTTAAATACTGATTTAGGTAAGTTTCACTAAAGAAACCACATTTGCGTTTTATCTGTTGTTGCTGAAACTGCACACATACTTAAGCCGACATAATTGTTTTAATCCTTAGTTGATAAAACAAGAGATTGAGAACAAAAGTAAAAAATTCTAGCAAGAAACGTTTAGCCAGACACTCTGCCTTTAGAAATATCAATTATTAAAACAAAAATATACATGAAACAATTTTAATACGAAAAAAAATAAATAAATAAATAAAAAATAAATAAATAAATAAATAAATAAATAAATAAATAAATAAATAAATAAATAAATAAATAAATAAATAAATAAATAAATAAATAAATAAATAAATAAATAAATAAATAAATAAAGATAAGTGGCTGCAATATAAAGTACTCACCTTCGGTTACAGGGCCTCCCCCAGCGCGTCCCCGAGCAGCGGCGCGTCGCGGCGGGCGTGGGCGTGGGCGTAGGCTTGGGCGTGGGCGTGGGCGGCGCCGGTGGCGGGCGGGCCTCCGTCCGCCAGGTGCAGCCGCACCGCCTCGCCCAGGGTGCTGTACGAGGCGCCGGCCGCCGCCACCACCACCGTCTCCACGTCCACGCTGTCCTCCTTGCGGGGCTTGCCCGCCGCCACGGCCACGGCGGCGGCGGCGGCGGCGGCCGGCGGGCTGTCGGCCCGCGGCGGCGCCATGTCGATGCGCACCAGGTCGTAGCGCGGGCCGTGCACCACCGACGTGGGCAGCAGCGTCTCCTGCATGGTTTCGTTCCCGTTGCAGGTGCGCTCGGCGCGCCACCCGCCGCCGCCGCCGCCGCCGCCGCCGCCGCCCGCGCCGCCGCCGCCGCCGCCCGACCGCGTGGACGCCGTCGTGGACGAGCGCAGGCTGCTGGACGGGTCGAAGCACGGCAGCACCTGCTTGAACTCCTTGCGAAAGTTCTCGTTGAGCCACGCGTACAGGAACGGATTGTAGCAAGTGGAGCTCATGGCGACCGCGTGCACCATGAAGAAGCACAGGTTGTAGTACTTCCACGTGCCCGTCTGCACGTACACGTCGTTGATGATGTTGATGAGGTTGAGCGGCAGCCACGAGATGCCGAAGATGGCCACCATGGCGATGAGCATGCGGTTGGTGCGGCGTTTGCGCTCGCGGTCCGCTTCCTCTTTGCGGGAGTTCTTGGCGCCGGGCTTGCAGCGCGCGCGGTCGTTCAGCTTCAAGGACACCTTCACGTAGCAGAAGGCGATGATGAAGAAGGGCAGCACGAACTGCATGGTGGTGGTGAAGGTGCCGAAGATCTGCCGGAAGGTTTCCGACGGCCACATCTCCTCGCAGTAATACTTGTCCTCTTCGGGGCTCAGGTTCATCTTCATGTAGATGCCGTACGGCAGCGTCACCAGCAGCGAGAAGATCCAGATCACGCAGATGATAAACACGCACGTGCCCAGCTTCATGCGCGGGTGGAACGGGTAGATGATGACGAAGAAGCGGTCCACCGCGATGGAGCTGAGCGTGAACGTGGAGATGTACACGCTCGTGCCCTGAGCGTAGGGTACGAGGTGGCACAGGACGTTCCCGAACACCCACCGCCCCAGGAAGGAGTACAGCGGAGTGAAGGGCACTGCCAACGCACACAGGAGAATGTCGGACAGCGCCAGGTTGGTGATGAAGAAGTTGGTGACGGTTTGCATGGCGCGGTTGCGACCCACCACGTAGCAGACGAGCGCGTTGCCGAAGATGCCCAGGCCGAAAATGGTGAGGTACAGAATGCAGAAGAGGGCCTGCACGGCGTTGTCTTGAATGATGTCGTAGGAGCCGCTTGTATGGTTGCCGTCTGTATTATTACCGGCAGTGTAGGCGTACATGGTCGGTGATAGCGGAGACAACGTCGTGTTGGCATCTTCATCAACGCCGGTCCAATCTGTGCTTACTCTCTCCATTGTCGCCAAATTAAAATGTACGTTCAGTTTCTCTGAAGAACAGTAGCTCCCATTTCTTCGTTATTTTAGTTGAGAAATATATTTCTAATAAGTTTCTTTTTTTTCTTTAAAGACACTTGAAGATTGACGTGAGATGAGTGTAAGCAATCAGAAAAAAACAAAAAGTCGGCAATTACGCTGATATGAAGAGATACCAGAACCAAGGAGATGCTGTTTAAGTACGTTCACCCGACTGTATTTTTAGAGAAACTGCACATGCCACTAATAAGTTTCTATCACACTACCTCCATATATTGAACAGTTCTCTGTACATTCACATACACACCTCGTATCAAGTACGTAAAAAAATAATTACATTTCATTGGCACACGTATACTTCACAGCCATTAACTTGGTATATTTCCAACTCATACAACGTTAGTTTTCTAAACAAGAAATATAATCATCACGCACATACGCCTGTTACAACACAGAACAAACAACAATATTTAACTCGCTACGTACACCATAACAGAAAGCAAACACGATACGCGTCAAAACCGAAAACGCACTGGAGAGCAGCAAAGGGGCGAGAGTGCCTGAGGGGTGCTTATCTAGAGCTAAGCGGAGCTGAGAAGGAAATGAAGTTTCTTCGGCACGAATGCACGGCGAACTGAGCCGAGTTCGTAAGCGACAAGCTAGAGAGCGCGCGGGCAGGCGGGCGGGCGGTTGGTCTGAAGGACGTGTGTGCGCAGACAACAAACAACAGATAAACAGACGTCGATGTTTCGTAGGCCTTTCAAACTTACTGGATTGCGTTGACGCAATGCGAACGTGGAACGTAAAACGTGATAACAATAAACTGAGAGGCTTATGATTAAATTACACTGTTTTGCGTTAAAATCTACACATCGATTATATATAGTTTGGCACGATGACTACATACACAGGGAGACAATTTGCAATATAAATACACAGGCGGTGAATGGCGCAAGAAACGAAAATTCGATGTGCGCGTTTAAATGCAGATACATTTATATTATGTACAATGCAGCTGTTAAATGATTTAAAACAGCATGAGTAGGAACGTTCCAATATAAGGACAGTAGCGAAAAACAAGTGACCTTGCAAACCCAGGCAGCGAGCCCGCAACGTGAAGGGGGAAGTGAACTTTGAGAGTTGGTCACCCTAAGTCAAACTGGCAGAGAAACAAAAGAGAGACGTGCAGCGAACACGTTGGTAGCGTTGCTATTACGTCAGGACAGTATCTCCGCCATGCCTCCACGAGGAACGAATCTACAGTCTGATAACAAGAGAACGTGGACTTGTGGATCGCTTAAGGGCCGGTAGGAACAGGGCTCACAGCGTCCGTTTTTCGACTCCCAGCGCCCTCGAACCGGCGCGCGCTCTCGAGACAATTATCCACTACCCTACTCGTCCCGGGATCGAGGCTGGCTCTTGTTTTGTAAGTAAATTTCTGACGACGTCGATAACAAGGAAACTTCTGCCAACTTCGAATTCTGCCGCAAGCCTTCTCCTCCTCCTCCCCCTTCCTCCCCTCCTGCTCGAAGTGGAGTTGTCTTTAAAACAACAAAACGATCCCAAACTTCGATTAAGCCGCCGGCCAAAGCGGAAGCAGCCGCAAATCGGGGTCAGACGGATTTATGCATAAGTAAACGCGGCGTTGATTTTCGCCAGCATCGCGAGACGACAAATGCGAATAGGGACAACGGTCTACGGGGAAGACGTCTCACGCGAGCATGCGGGGCGTGCTGTGGCGTGCGGGACAGCAGGCGGCGCGGCGCAGCACACCTGTTGCATCGGCTTCAGCGGCGGCGGGGGCGGCGGCCGGGGGCGCGAACAAGAATATTCCACAGAGTGCGGGGGCGTGGTGGAGTGGCAGGCTACCGCTGAGGCTGCGTGTTAATCAACCACACGGGTAAGGGTGGGAGGAAGTGGTGGGGGGGGAGAGTACAGTCCGCTCGGAAAGGCGCTGGCCCTTTCAGGAATAAAAAATTCTCTCCGTTTTGTGGATGGAGAAAAGCCGCGTGCGGCCGGCTGGCTGACTGGCTCGGCTGTTTGCTTAGCTGGAAACGGTGGCGGTGGCGGTGGCGGTGGACTTTGACAATTCCAGAGGGCGCGGCACGTCAGCTCCCAGACAGTCAGCGTGGACGGATCGCGTCACCCGTGAGTGGAGTGGTGGGATGCTACCGATTGGCTCCATACCGGCGCCAAGCCGATTACGTGCAGCCTCGTCCCGGGGACCGGGGGGGGCGGGGCGGGGGCGGGAATATAAACGTTTGTTCAGCGCGAGTCCATCAGCGGTGGGGGGGGTACAGAGGGGGGAGGGGGTCGTGGGAACGGGCTCGGGCGGCGAGCGGCCCCGCGAGACACCGCGCCGCGGACGCACGGGAGTGGAACACTCGCGCGCCAGCGAACAGACGCCGTAGCCACGGAGCAATTTTTTTTTGTTGAAAACACACACACACAAAAACACACGCGGATGACGGGGTGGTTCCGCCGGTGGCGCCGCGGGCCGGGTGGGTGAGGGTTGCTCGCGCCTGAGGAAGCTCGGCGGGTGGGGCGTGATGGGTAGGGTACGGGGGTCGATCAGAAAGGGTGGGCAGAATTGGATTCGACCGGCCAATTATTCGGCGGGTGGCCCCGTGGAGGCTGCGGCGGGTTATCGAATGCGCCTACACCGTCTCTCCCTGCCTCTGCGCTCCAATGCACAGAGCAAGCGGTTTGCTGCTCGCGCGATTGCACCGTCGCGACTCGACCCGCTTACTTGCTCGGCAGACCCGCATACGCCCTACCCAATCTAATCGGTGTTAATTGCTTCATCTGATTTTCACACAAGATCAACCTCAAATGTCAAATGTCCCCTTCTACAAACATTACTACTCAAGCGTCTTCCGGGCTCGCTCGTGGGTACTCGCGGGAGATTCCCCTCTCGCTACTATCGCCAAAGGCACACTCGTTTGTCCTTCAACCGCTCGCCCGCGGGATCGCGTCACGCGCCACGCTCGTCAAAACCCGGCAGCACACATCCGGCTCCGCTCAGCGCAACAGTTTGTTCTGCTTTTGACGCACCGGCGCGCGGCAGTAATGTCAAACAAAAATAAGTGCTCGTGCGTTTGTTCGATTCGCCACTTTTTTCCCCTCCGCGCGAGTGGAAAAACAACGAGCCTGAACACTCGTGCGCTTGCACGCGGTCGCGGGGCTCGGCGCTCGTTTGTCGCTCGCGGCGGGCAGGTGGCGGCGGCGGCGGCGGCGGCGGCGGCTGTGGATGTCAAAAACACGCGCACTCTACGCCTCGTGTCCCCCGCTCGCACTTGTTTGGAGGTGACGCGCCGGGCGTTAGCAAGTGCTTCGGCCGTCTGGCTGGCTGGCTGGCTGGTGTGTGTCCTTGAGCCGCCGCAGCGGCGGCGGTCGAGTTAGGGCGCGCGGCACGTCGTTCACTTGTTGACGAGGGATCACACCGCGACGGTGTCGCCTGGCAAGGTCACTGGACGTCTGCCTGGCGGAAACTCGGCGGATGATTGGCTGGCGGAGGCAAAATGTTCGTGTTGATGTTTCGGTTTCATCCTGCCCTGATCTAGATCCGTCAGATTTACCTCCAAAAGAAAGTTACGAGCTCTCACACTAACCACATTACTAATTGAAAAGGAATCGTTTATGAGGCTGATGAATGGAGTCTAGGCTGCGAGTGTCGGTAAATGTCAACTATCGTCCAATGCCCTCAGCAGCCCTGTCATCTCCAGCGAGTCATATCGCGTACATATGAGACTGACAGAAAATATGAAACTAAGGAGGCGATGACAGACAGCGGTGGCGGTGGCGACGGAGGCGGAGATCACGTCACCCGCGGCATCCGCACGGGGCGGCGGCGGCGAAGACGGCGGCGGCGGGGGGGGGGGGCAGCGCGGAAATTCGGCGACCGGCAGCAGCAACGCGCGCGCCCGAACTGCCGACCGATGCCGGCGGCGCGGCCGACGCCGGCGTCGCGACGCCGCCCCCCGCCGCCTCCGCCGCCACCGCCGCCGCGACGCATGCGCCGGGCGCCTCCAGCCGCCGTCGGCGCCGCCGCCACCGACGTCCATTGGCGCCCCGGCGCGGACGCGCGCGGCTGCGGGAGAGGGCGGCGGTGGGGGTGGCGTCGGGGGCTGCGGGGGGCGGAGGTGGGGTGGAGGCTGGGGGGGGGGGGGCGGCGGTGGGGGGGCGGGGGGCGGCGTGGCGGGGGGGGGCGGCTGTCGGGGATTGTCGGCGGGGCGGCATCGGGGCGGCGGGGTCTGCGGAGGCGGGGGGGGGTTTAAGCGGCGGAGGTTCGGGGCGGGCGGTGAGGGTAGTGGCGATGGGGGCGGCGAGGTGGATGAGACTGCATTGCCGCGGGGGCGGGACGGATGTGGGATGTGGTGGCGGGGGTCGGTAGCGGAACGGGTGGCGGCGATGTCGGCGATGGGGGTGGCAGCGGGGTCAGGGAGGCTGTGAACCGGCGGGGGCGTTGGGTCTCCCGCGCTCTCCACGAATTGAACCAACGTCTTCTGGGGAAGCCATAAACCGGGGCCTCTCAGTAATGCGAGTGAACGTGGGGGTCAGTTGTAATACGCGAGGTTCAGTGGGAGTAATTAAGATTTTTTGTGAGCGGCTGGCAGGAAAACGCGACCCAGAAGGTCAGATGTCAGCGTGTTTTCATAAGATAGGCTTCGCACAAACCCACTGTTGAAATAAAAATGCGGTTTTAATACCAAAGGTGGCAGAAAACATTTGAGTACGAAACAAACTGCTCTCTGTTGGATAAAAAATATATGAATACCCTTCACGATTTTCAGAATCGTCAATCTAAAAAATACTAGAACGTTGAAGTATGTACTCGTGTGTGTATTTTTCATTCCTTAAAAACATACAGTAGGGAAAACGTAACCCAAGAAGCCTTTTACTCACTTTCAACACAAACCAGTTTAGTACACTCAATAAAACATTACTTCAAACCCCACGCCATGATGGTTCACTCAGAACTTACTGGACATCAAACGCTCGCCAGTCATTTGAACGTGACTGCAAACATATGATGCGTTGACAGTGAGCAGTGTTCGCAATCGGTTGAGCAGGAACGTGCAATGGCAACACCGATACAAATATCCGAACGTTTGTAAACCTGCCTAAAGTAACATCTCACAAATACCGTTTTAAAGGTAAGTTTCAGAAGTTGAACATTACCGAAGATTGTAGGAATTGAACTGAGATCACTTTAGTGTTGGAAATATTGAAATGTATTCAGGTATGACACCTATTTTAAAAAAAATATGTAGGTGCAAGGATGCAATGCACCACTTGTAATCATCCAATGCACCACATTTGGCGCTGGCATAGCGCACTAAGAACTATTGCTGTACCAACCCGAGATATCAGATGTTTCGATCGGCAATAACGGTCTTTTAAAGGAGTATTGTATGTATTTCCATTTGGTATGAGCAGTTCAAATTTTGTGTGCGCACCTTTATTTCTTTCCTCTCTTCAGCGCCTCCTCCGTTTTCATAAGGAACCTTCATCCAAACAGGTCAGAGGCGGATTCAGCCGATCACTTTGGAGGGGGCCATCATACATTTTTGTTAAATAATAAACATTTGCTATTTTATTGTAGATTATTTTTGTCGTGTAAGGAGTTCTTAATCCCGGAAAGCGCCTCAAATTAATTATTAATTTAATAGAATTAGGCGTAATACAATAATATAACTTAGTAATTACAAACAATAACTGGTAACAGAGGTAGCGCTAGCTCTGTTAATATAATAATAATAATAATAATAATAATAATAATAATAATAATAATAATAATAATATGTTTTTGGTTCTTGTAAGGTCCACTTATTTATTTGAGGCAGCCATTCACAGCATTACAATGTTTCTTAAACAATTGTAATCACTTATTACACTTTTTGTAGACCGTTTCGAAGGTCTTAGGCCTTCATCAACAGGAACTGTTTTAAAGTTGTTTTTTGTTTAATAAAATATTCATTAGTCCAAGAAAGGCAGTCTTATTCAAGTATTTTGAAAATAATAATAATAATAATAATAATTATTATTATTATTATTATTATTATTATTATTATAGGACATAAATAAATATCGTTTACAATATGGAGTTACAAAGTTAGGGTTGTAGATCGCGTGATGCATTTAAAAGACTTAAATTCATGTAAAAATTGCATGTTCGTTAAGTAGACTCTCATTTAATATCATCAACGACTAAGTTGTTATAATTAATACAAGATTACAATTTTCCAAGTAAATTGATAGCACAAACTTAAAACGTTTTTTGAATGCTTCTCCATATTTTTTCATATATAATAATTAAAGTAATTTTCTTCCATGTATTTGTGACCAAAAGCGGAATATGCTTTTCATCTCATGAATGTCTGAGTGTCATAAAATTTTGTGTTTCCCGAAAATGATTGTATCTTAACTTCGTTCCAACAAAAAATGCTGTAAGCTCGTAACGACACTATTTACCTATTTTCACTCTCCACCCCCCTCATTTTCTACGAGACTTCACGCTTGTCATCGCCAACACTCTTTTCCCACAGACGCCTACGTGGTCTTTGTCATTTGCCTAGTGACTTCTGGCACCTCTTTGTCTGCCGTCACTATCATCCACCTTGTCATCCTTCCTTTTCTCTGCCGCCGCCGTCGTCGCCGCCTCCACTGTCATGTCCTCCTCCACGGACAAGTCGCTGCCAGCCTGGTTTGCACCGGTTGTAAAACTTTTGCTGCCGCATTGTTTCCAGTCGTGTGAACAATGAAGCAGGTAGTAGTAGCCACAGATTTACAGCCGAGGCGACGCAGGCTCTTCAAACGAACTTTGTTCGTGAGTGCGTAATTTTTCACCGCCCCTGCCGCAACAGACCTCTCCTACGTAGTCGTTGTCGCCTTTATCAGCGCCGCCGTCTTCTCTTTCGAAGTCGCTTGAACCTCCACTTTCTCATTCGTAATTGCCTCCACCGCCCTCTATATATCGTCACCACAACCTCCTCGATACCGTCAACACCACTTTGTTGATTTTAAACACTGTAATATCGTAATGACACTATTTCTTTATTTTCACTCTCCACCGCCTCATTTTCTGCCACATTTCACTTATCGCCAATAGTCGTTTCTCACACGGGCGTACGTAGTCTTTGCTATCTGCCAAGGGACTTCTGGCACCTCTGTATTTAGTGTATCCTCGACAATCACCGCACTCATTCTACAGCCTTCCCTCCGCTTCTTCCCCACAGTCGTCTTCGTCGTCTTCCCTTGCCCATTGTCTCCGCCACCTCACTTTCCCCCATTAGCCTCCACCTATGCCGACACTACCTCCTCCTCGGTCATCGCTTCTCCGCTCCACCTTCGTCTTCACTTCCACCTCCATTTCGTTCTTCTCCGTCTGCTTCTCCTCAATCTCCTTCTCCATATCCATCTCCTCCTCCTCCATCTCCCCTCCTCCATCTACTCCTCCTCCATCTACTCCTCCTCCATCTACTCCTCCTCCATCTACTCCTCCTCCATCTACACCTCCGCCATCTACACCTCCTCCATCTACTCCTCCTCCATCTTCTCATTCTCATCCCCTTTGTTCTCCTCCGGATTCTCCTTCTTCTGCCCCTTATTTCCCGTTCCCTTCTCGCCCTTCGCTTTCACTTCCATTGCTTTTGATTTCTATATCTCCACCACCTTCATTTTCACTTTCACCTCCTCCTCCGCCGCTGTCTTCGTTACTAGACCACCCCCTCAATACCTTCGCCACCATCTTCTCCGCCATCCTCTCATTCATTGCCCTTCCCCCAATTTTCCCGCTGCACTTCTGCTGTCACAGTCCCGATAGCGCCAGCCCGACCTTCTCAGCAGCCTCTGCCACCTGTCTCCAACAGGCAGCTACCGGGAGAGGTGGCTCAGAGAATCAACGTATAACACTGCAGTCTGATCCAGAGGTCCTATGTTCGAGTCTCGACGATAGCAGGACTTTTGAGACTAGCTACTTAGCTGGGTCGAATTCGATCTGTGTTTGGAGGAGAATTCTAGTTGCCGGCTGCTCAGATCGGTAGTTTTCCGTGATTTCTCCGATCAACACCAGGTGCATGCTCGAGCCGTACCCTAACAAACGGGTCACGGACCGCGCGGGACGGGACCGGACCTTCCTGTTAACCATTTACTTACACACTAGACTACCACACATGTCGGAGACCGGTCGGGAGCTTAGAGCTTGTCCCAGCTGGCGCGGTGCCCCGCTGGTGGAAGATGCCTGCTTAGGGAAAACCCCGCTTGCCGACAGATATATCAGCGCCGTATCCCACCATGCAGCGAAGGAAGATCACCGCCACCTCACGAGGAAAAAGAACATGCACTACATTTAGTAGAACATGACCTTAGTAGTTGAACCGCTCTGAATCATCAATCAATCCAACAGTCATCACCACTGTATTTTCCTCCTCCGCTGCTACCACTTTCCTGCCCTCTATATCTCTGCCGCCTCTTTCTTTGCCGACCTTGACGCCGCCTCTTCCCCCGTCCACCGCTCCGTCGCTCCGGGCGCGACCACCGCCGCCACCTGCCCTTCCATCCTCATAAATCGAGCACTCTTTCAGCGAAGCCACACGGCGAATTTATGGCCGTGACACTAATTATCAGGTCATTCGTTACCTGTCACACCTTCGCCTCTCGCAGGTGCCACCTGTGGCACTTGCCATGTAGTTAGGCCGCCACTTTGAGGGACTGGTAATATGGCGGCGAAAATCTATCGGAGATACGCCGCCCTGGAATATCATACGTCACCGAAGGTGACCAAACGCCCCGTATTAGCCGGAACAGTCCCTTTTTTTTAAGACCTGTCCCGTATTTTTTTTTAAGAAAAACAGAGTGTGCCGCCAACAATTCTAAATTGATCGTATTGATCGTAGGTTTGCATTAGTTTATACAAAAATAAGCGAGTAAAAGTTTCCGAGAAATCCAATAATTCTGCTTCTGTGAGTTTTAATGTAACTTAGCAAGCAATCTTATTTGAGGAATACGGGCCAACTTTATAATTAACAAAAGTGTAAATGAAACAAATAAGTCTACTTCTTTTGTTTTTAATGTTCCATTTTGACATTGTTTTTCTGGGTCTTTTTACACATTTTGCCTATCAAAAACGGAGGCTGGTAATCACTCTCTTTCTCTTGAATACAGCCAACCCAACAATACGAAAAAATTGCAAGTTGTGGTCGGAGACACTGTATTTCAATATTTCACAAGCAGCATGTGTCCTGTTTTGTTCCATTGTATTGGCCATGGAAGTGTCACATTATCCCTTTTTTTCTTTTAAATCTGGTCACCTAAACGTAACTGCCAGTTGTGCGTATGCAGCAGTATGTATTGCAAAGTGCAATTTCGTTTCTTGTTGCACGCTCACGATTATTACTTGAAATTGACAGATAACCTTCAGGAAAGATTGTTCATAATGTGTTACACAACGATCTCTTAAAGTACATTAGAAATAATTTACAGAACCCAAGTTCCTTTTACTTCAATTTCGTCCTTTCGCGTCTAATTTGTTTCACAAAAATACCAGCGTACCGTGATAATCTCAAAAGTAATTTATTCGGTACAAAACATTTAATAAAGACCCATCATGTGTACGTACATTACTATTGTATTATTTCTCGAATTGTAACTCGATATGTTCGTTTATATTCATCAATATGATTATCACTGTAACATGACTATTGTTTTCCACATTTAATAATCAGAATAAGAATCATAAGAATCAGAATCAGAAGAATAATCATAATAAGAATTTAATAATCAGAATAATACAGAAGGAAGTTTGAAAATTGAGGAATTCTTCACACTTACTGAATTATAAATATAACAATTGTAAAGAATTCAGAGCCACGATCTCTGACCTCAGAACCTTTCCATAGTTCAGTGAATAATTTCTGTTATGAATGTAAACTTCAGCCAAATGCGAATATAACACTAAAACGCCTCTTGCGTTAGTTGGTGTCAAAAAACATGTTCGTTTAGCAAATTTCTGAGAATTTCCGCAGTTAAGCGATTTATAACGAAAACAAAAACACTTGTACTGAACATTCGTGCATTCTGCAGAAAAAATAACTAGATAATTATTTGTAAACTTTCTCACCACGAGTTTCATTATAATCCAGTTCACAGACTTTTTGTACCAAAGCTGGTAATTTCAATTACCATATAAATTCCGCGATAAACTGTTTATACAACAATGCTAGTGTCCTAACAAAATATAGTCGTTATTTGTTGCAAAAGCTGATAAAAATAAATGTTTTGTAGAACAATTATTGAGTATTTTTGTAATAATGGAGAGAGGTTTATCAAATAGACTAGTGTTGCAAGTTTCCTGTATATAATAATTTCGGCTGAGGTTATTGGTAAAAACACATCGACAAAAGCACCGGTGGCGAAGATAGTCTTGCAGTTGGGTATTCTGAAAATATTATCTAATATATTTTGTAACAGCTCCATTCATGCTTTTCTCATTCAGCAAAAACGTCGATAATTTGTTTTTTAAATCTATCGTTTCTGGACAGTTAATTTGGAAGACACTTCTCAATAGCCAGTGTACTGAAAATACCTATTCTGATATTTCCCATGGAATTTTTCAGTCATGTCTTTACTCTTTTTAATGTAATCGTATTCCTTTCACATAATGCTGTAGATAAAAGGAAAGTTAGAATGAGTTGTATCTACCGAACGGTCTCTTGATATTTTTTTGTAGACCAATTTGTCTAACAAATACTTCAGCAACAAAGCTGCAGCCATGTATTTTGCATTATCAATGTACACATTTTTCAGTTCACGTTGAAGCTGCTCAATGTCAAAGAATGGTTATTGTCTTATAGGAAAGAAAAGTTTTCTGAACGAAAGGACGCTTTGTAGGTAATCAACTGCTTTTCGTCAACAAATTCAATAAAAAGAAAGTTTTCAAAATCTTGAAACGTACAGTACATCCGAGTCACTACTGTACCAATAATTTTAAAAGATACAATTTTGTGTCTTTGAAATAATTCTGACTCAGAAAGTTCATTCATAGTCATGTCAGCTTTGATGCAGATTTCAACAGCCTCTTCATATCTAACCCGGTATATTACAACGTACCTATACTATTTCTATCTCTACGGCATATTACTTGCCTCATGTTGTTCCATTGTTGAGCGAAAACGGTATTTCGATATCGTGAACCGTTCAGAAGTTATGGGACTGGCGCATTGTCATTATCTATAACACTAAATCTTTAGCTTCGTCAATTGTTTCATACAGAAAACACGAACAAACATCACACAAACAATTCTACTTTCCCACAACGTCAGGTGATTGGGTGAATTTGCCTGGCCGAGACGTTGACGTGCATCGCGGTACAAGTCCGTACCTCCCGGGAGCCTCGACCCTCTCTGCCCAGTGAGTGCGAGTGAGAGGGAGATATCACGCGGCCAGTTGTGCGCATGCCCAGCAGAGCCAGCCGGTGTCTGCCCACTGGCCCTTTCGCTTAGCTACTGACCCCAGAGACTCTTCAAGTCTCTCTGTTGCCCTGCTAATTCCCTCGCGCGGAAGTGAGGAAAAGGAGTCGAAAACATTTGATTGTCTTCAACGATTCAGTAAAAAAAAATATTAAAGAATGACACACTTTACGAGAAATTTTATTGAAAAATAATTTGAAGTATTCTAAGGCTCCCAGGTTATCCTTCAGCTTCGCCACTGTAAATAAGTGAGAATCTCTCCACAAAATATATTGCTAAATAAATTGTAAAAGATCAGTCTTAAATTCTAATAAACAAATTAGTATTAATCCTGTAAATATGCAGTTTCTATTTTCATCTAGATAAAATAATTAGTGTGCGTAAAAATATCTTCTCTTAACCGTGTACTTTAAATATTTATTTTAGGCTACAAAATTGGACTTTCAGTAAAATTACTATGGATATCAACTTTCTCTCTCCTCACCTTTACAATATTTTCTTTCCAGCGTGTAGTTTCGAAGCAGCCACGTGAAAATTCATGGCTGCTAAGTTTCGGCATTAATTATCAGACGCAACTCCCACCTGGCCGGTGAAGATCAAACTACCTCTGAAACTGCCGTGGGAGAGATACGGGCTACCCACGTGCGAGGGCCGTCAGTGATTAGTGTCAGCGTATGTGCGTGGCAGGTGGCCCGACTATGTCCCGAGGAGATACAGCAACCATGCACGCACTCGCAATCGATGCCAGGGATGTCAGGAATAGAGCGAAGTTGATCATTCCAAGATGAGAGATGGCAGTGGAGAGAGTGCAGAGGTAGCGATAACTCGGCAAGGCAGGGACAAATACGATATACTGGGGTTATCGCGACGGTAAAAGGTCTCTTTCTAGGGAAATATCCTGAGCGGTATGTCCCAAGAATACAGAATTTTATCAGGGAAATTATAAGGAAATTTTCATATCATGATGAAAGGCAATGACACGGATTTTATAAGTAGGATATTTTGAAACGAAATATTTGGCAAATGACGTCAGATACTTTCGAAAGATTTAAAAGGAAACACCTAGCTGCATCTTTCATTATCGTACACAAAGTAATACACTAGAGAAACTATTATAAAGCTAATAAAACCGATCAAGACTTTATGTATAAATATACGTGTTAGGTGCCCTTAACAACGAAAAACAGATATGCTTTTTTTTCAAAACGTCTGTTTCTCCGTCTCTAAACATCATAGAGCCTAAATCATTCACCACATTCTCAACCATCCAAAATTACGGTATTAATGTCATTGTTTCCAATTTAAAAAGAATTTTGTTACGAGGGGAGGCACTTTAAGTAGAGCTATAGAACATTTTAAATTTTTTCTCAAAGAGAAACAGATTTTTTCTTTAAAGTTTTTAATCAAATATATTGAAGTGCGCATATAAACTTACCTCAGGTTCAAATTTCAGAAAAGTTCCCCAAAAATATTAAAAATTGCTAAAGAAAAAACTTTCAAACAAAATAAACATCTACAATGTTAAAAGATACATTTTGTTTTCTCGTCTTAGTACTTATTTACATAGTAAAGTGAAACATTGGAAGTTCGCAGCGGAAATCAGCAATTTCTCGACACAAAACTCGTAGTACGCATCCTAAAAATGGAAATAAAATCGAAAAATATTGTTCTTATTGTTCTTATTGTTCATATGTTCCCTTTAGAAAATTAGTAGCTTTTCCCTCATTTTTCGCAAAACAGGCAAATTTAAACAAAAACATTTCCACAACACTCCTTCAATTTTGTTTTAATTGTTCCATCGTATGTCGCAAACAACGGAAACAAGAGGTGCTACAGAATAGCACAGACTTTCTCGTAGTATAGTTTTCTAATTTCCTTGGTGTGGTCTGACTTTAAGGTTTTGCTCCATTCTCTGGCCAGCTGCCATCTATAATGGCCCAAAGTACATTTATTTTGCAATTTTCTCAACTTTTTTTTTCCTATTATACAACCGAAATATTACTTCAATAATATTAAAGAAGAGTAAAAACTCGTCCTAAATAGAAATTTTCACTGAAATATTGAAGTGGTTGTTAAGAAAATGACGATTAAGCATTACTGTAAATGTAAAATTTGGAGCCCTTTTTCACAAGAATCGACTTTTAGATATTTTAGCAGAACACTGCACTTCTCCTAAATCGCACGTCTTTTTGTACTCTAAAAATAAATACTTCAGAGGATTGATTGACTGAGTAGTGATTCCGGGCGCGTCTGCTGCTAAGGTCATTATTCCTATACGTGTAATATCTGTTTCATCGCGGGAGGTAGTTGTGATCTTTCTCCGCCTAAGTAAGACATCTGGTGCCGACCTCACATTGGTACGTGGAGTTTACTCCAACCTGGTATCTCCCACCAGCAGGGCATCGGCCAGCCAGGACGAGCTCTGCTGAATTGCCTACTTATCTTGCGACATGTGCGATAGTGTTAGTTAATACCTTGTTTTACGTGGCGAGATTGGGACCATCAGACCCACTCTTCCGTCTAACCACGCTAATTTCACCACCTAGCGGAGAAAGGAGGTATTATATTGGGCGACGGAACAGGCGGAACTCAATTTTGCTCAGAGGATTCATTTAAGGTTGAGGATCTTTTACATGCAGTAAATCTACTACATGGGACAGTCGGCTTTACTTCCCCTCCGAAGGAAGGCGTACGAAGGATTTTTTCGCCCTTAAATATCCACAGCTTCGATCGGGTTTGAACCCGCAAACTCGGGTACAACAGTCCGATACGCTAACCGTTATACCATCAAATCCGCAGTGTCGTTTGAAAGTGTGACTGACTTTAAAAAGGCAAGAGGATAGAACAAGGAAGAGGAAGGACAGATCGCGCGCGGTCCATGGCCCGTTTGGTAGAGTACTGCTCCGGCATTCGCCTGGTTCGGAGAACCCGCCGAAAAGTACCTATCAGAGAAGCAGGCCGCTATAATTCTCCTCCACACAGCAGCTGAACTCGACCTAGCTATTTAGCTATTGTGGAAAAATCCTGATACCGTCGGGATTCGAACCTAGGACCTCCGAATCAGAGGCGCTGCTGTGACACCAGCTGAATCCTGAGCCACCTAAGCCGCTTACTACGTCATGCAGCTGCGAGTGCTTTACGCGCCTACCCATGGAAGCGCCGAAGGCGCGCCTGAAGAAGGCGACGGCGTATGCGCCTATACTTGAATTTATGAAATCTGGCGGATGACAGCTGATCAGCTGTTACGGCTTCGTCCAATCGGGATCCCAATCGTCACCACAGTGACGTCACCGTGATGACGTTTTTCGCTCTCGCTTGGATGACACCGTAACAGCTGATGAACCGTCATCGACCGGTTAAGAAAATCTCAAGTGTAGAGGGAACCTTTTTCCCGAACCCGCAGCCACCACCGTCCTTAACGTGTACTCTTCCCCGTTGTACGTCACCGAGGTACGCGTATGCGCGCCGTACGAACTGTCGCCCCGCTCTCGCCCGGCGAAGCGACGCACGCCCATCGCCCGCGGGCGCCCGGCGCTCGCCCGCGCGTCATCGCCCCCACACGCGCAGCCGGCCCGGAATAACGCCCACGCAGCGGTCATACCCATGCCGCAGGCGCTTCTTGGATTTCATTCGGAATTCGAAAAGGGAAACGAATAAATTGATGGCAGGCAAATGCGGCTTTTCGTTCAGTTCAGCATGTCTGATATTGAACGTAAAATATATTCTATTCACATAATTAAATTTTTGAAATAATTATTTTGTATTTTTATACGATAATTACATTTTCTTACAGGTCAATGGTCATTTTTTTGTCAACGAACTAGTGGTTAAAAAAAAACATACAAATTCATCATGTGACCTTTGCACCTGATGGTAGCAACTTATTCTGCACTGTATTAAATTCAAACAAAATATTTTCCATTGCGTCCAAACGCCCCTTCCAATCTCCAATACTTAAAGAATTTCATAAAATGGGACAAATGACAAGGGTAACTTCGATTATGAAATTACCCACTACATATTAATTCGCAAAAAGTGATCATTTCTGACCCCCTATATGCGCTATAATGTTTTTCTTTTGCCACTCGCTTCTCAACTCCTTCATTTCGCATGCTGCCCCCACCATCCTCCGCCTCCTCGCCGTCCAAAACGGTCCACGTCCGCCGCCCACTGTCCAATATCCGTCACTCACCGCCCACTACACACTGCCCACCCCGCCGCACCGCCCCCCCGCCGCCCCCCGCCGCCCGGCCCCGCCCCCCCCCCGCCACCGCCCCACCCCCCCCCCCCCCCCACCGCCTTCCTGACCCTCCACCGCCACCGCCGCCCACCCCGCCACCGGCACCGCCGCCCACGGACGGCACGCACGGTCCCACCCGCACGGCCGCCCACCCGCCGCCACTGACCTCCACCGGCCGCCACCGACGCTGACCTCCACCGCCACCGCCTTCGCCGGCGCACGCCGCCACCCGCCACCCGGCACCGCCGCCCACGGACGGCACGCACGGTCCCACCCGCACGGCCGCCCACCCGCCGCCACTGACCTCCACCGGCCGCCACCGACGCTGACCCTCCACCGCCACCGCCGCCCACCCCGCCACCCGGCACCGCCGCCCACGGACGGGCACGCACGGTCCCACCCGCACGGCCGCCCACCCGCCGCCACTGACCTCCCCCGGCCGCCACCGACGCTGACCTCCCACCGCCACCGCCGCCCACCCCCCGCCACCCGGCACCGGCGCCCTCGGACGGGCACGCACGGTCCCCCCCCGCACGGCCGCCCACCCGCCGCCACTGACCTCCACCGGCCGCCACCGACGCTGACCCTCCACCGCCACCGCCGCCCACCCGCCACCCGGCACGCCGCCACGGACGGGCACGCACGGTCCCACCCCGCACGGCCGCCCACCCGCCGCCACTGACCTCCACGGGCCGCCACCGACGCTGACCCTCCACCGCCACCGCCGCCCACCCCGCCACCGGCACCGCCGCCCACGGCCGGGCACGCACGGTCCCACCCCGCACGGCCGCCCACCCGCCGCCACTGACCTCCACCGGCCGCCACCGACGCTGACCCTCCACCGCCACCGCCGCCCACCCCGCCACCCGGCACCGCCGCCCACGGACGGGCACGCACGGTCCCACCGCACGGCCGCCCACCCGCCGCCACTGACCTCCACCGGCCGCCACCGACGCTGACCCTCCACCGCCACCGCCGCCCACCCCGCCACCCGGCACCGCCGCCACGGACGGGCACGCACGGTCCACCCGCACGGCCGCCCACCCGCCGCCACTGACCTCCACCGGCCGCCACCGACGCTGACCCTCCACCGCCACCGCCGCCCCCCCCCCGCCACCCGGCACCGCCGCCCACGGACGGGCACGCACGGTCCCACCCCGCACGGCCGCCCACCCCGCCGCCCGGCCCCCCCGGCCGCCCCCCCCGCCACTGACCTCCACCGGCCGCCACCGACGCTGACCCTCCACCGCCACCGCCGCCCACCCCGCCACCGGCACCGCCGCCCACGGACGGCACGCACGGTCCCACCCGCACGGCCGCCCACCCGCCGCCACTGACCTCCACCGGCCGCCACCGACGCTGACCCTCCACCGCCACCGCCGCCCACCCCGCCACCCGGCACCGCCGCCCACGGACGGCACGCACGGTCCCACCCCGCACGGCCGCCCACCCGCCGCCACTGACCTCCACCGGCCGCCACCGACGCTGACCCTCCACCGCCACCGCCGCCCACCCCGCCACCCGGCACCGCCGCCCACGGACGGCACGCAGGTCCCACCCCGCACGGCCGCCCACCCGCCGCCACTGACCTCCACCGGCCGCCACCGACGCTGACCCTCCACCGCCACCGCCGCCCACCCCGCCACCCGGCACCGCGCCCACGGACGGCACGCACGGTCCCACCCGCACGGCCGCCCACCCGCCGCCACTGACCTCCACCGGCCGCCACCGACGCTGACCTCCACCGCCACCGCCGCCCACCCCGCCACCCGGCACCGCCGCCCACGGACGGGCACGCACGGTCCCACCCGCACGGCCGCCCACCCGCCGCCACTGACCTCCACCGGCCGCCACCGACGCTGACCTCTCCACCGCCACCGCCGCCCACCCCGCAACCCGGCACCGCCGCCCACGGACGGGCACGCACGGTCCCACCCGCACGGCCGCCCACCCGCCGCCACTGACCTCCACCGGCCGCCACCGACGCTGACCCTCCACCGCCACCGCCTTCGCGGCGCACCCCCCACCCGCCACCCGGCACCGCCGCCCACGGACGGCACGCACGGTCCCACCCGCACGGCCGCCCACCCGCCGCCACTGACCTCCACCGGCCGCCACCGACGCTGACCTCCACCGCCGCCGCCTTCGCCGGCGCACGCCGCCACCCCCCGCCACCCGGCACCGCCGCCCACGGACGGGCACGCACGGTCCCACCCGCACGGCCGCCCACCCGCCGCCACTGACCTCCACCGGCCGCCACCGACGCTGACCCTCCACCGCCACCGCCGCCCACCCCGCCACCCGGCACCGCCGCCCACGGACGGCACGCACGGTCCCACCCGCACGGCCGCCCACCCGCCGCCACTGACCTCCACCGGCCGCCACCGACGCTGACCTCCACCGCCACCGCCGCCCACCCGCCACCCGGCACCGCGCCCACGGACGGGCACGCACGGTCCCACCCGCACGGCCGCCCACCCGCCGCCACTGACCTCCACCGGCCGCCACCGACGCTGACCCTCCACCGCCACCGCCTTCGCCGGCGCACGCCGCCACCCCGCCACCCGGCACCGCCGCCACGGACGGGCACGCACGGTCCCACCCGCACGGCCGCCCACCCGCCGCCACTGACCTCCACCGGCCGCCACCGACGCTGACCCTCCACCGCCACCGCCTTCGCCGGCGCACGCCGCCACCCCCCGCCACCCGGCACCGCCGCCCACGGACGGGCACGCACGGTCCCACCCCGCACGGCCGCCCACCCGCCGCCACTGACCTCCACCGGCCGCCACCGACGCTGACCTCCACCGCCACCGCCTTCGCCGGCGCACGCGCCACCCCGCCACCCGGCACCGCCGCCCACGGACGGCACGCACGGTCCCACCCGCACGGCCGCCCACCCGCCGCCACTGACCTCCACCGGCCGCCACCGACGCTGACCCTCCCCCGCCACCGCCGCCCACCCTGCCACCCAGCACCGCCGCCCACGGACGGGCACGCACGGTCCCACCCGCACGGCCGCCCACCCGCCGCCACTGACCTCCACCGGCCGCCACCGACGCTGACCTCCACCGCCACCGCCGCCACCCCAGCCACCCGGCACCGCCGCCCACGGACGGGCACGCACGGTCCCACCCGCACGGCCGCCCACCCGCCGCCACTGACCTCCACCGGCCGCCACCGACGCTGACCCTCCACCGCCACCGCCGCCCACCCCGCCACCCGGCACCGCCGCCCACGGACGGCACGCACGGTCCACCCCGCACGGCCGCCCACCCGCCGCCACTGACCTCCACCGGCCGCCACCGACGCTGACCCTCCACCGCCACCGCCGCCCACCCCGCCACCCGGCACCGCGCCCACGGACGGCACGCACGGTCCCACCCGCACGGCCGCCCACCCGCCGCCACTGACCTCCACCGGCCGCCACCGACGCTGACCTCCACCGCCACCGCCGCCCCCCCCCGCCACCCGGCACCGCCGCCCACGGACGGGCACGCACGGTCCCACCCCGCACGGCCGCCCACCCGCCGCCACTGACCTCCACCGGCCGCCACCGACGCTGACCCTCCACCGCCACCGCCTTCGCCGGCGCACGCCGCCACCCCCCGCCACCCGGCACCGCCGCCCACGGACGGCACGCACGGTCCCACCCGCACGGCCGCCCACCCGCCGCCACTGACCTCCACCGGCCGCCACCGACGCTGACCCTCCACCGCCACCGCCGCCCACCCCGCCACCCGGCACCGCCGCCCACGGACGGGCACGCACGGTCCCACCCGCACGGCCGCCCACCCGCCGCCACTGACCTCCACCGGCCGCCACCGACGCTGACCCTCCACCGCCACCGCCGCCCACCCCCCGCCACCCGGCACCGCCGCCCACGGACGGGCACGCACGGTCCCACCCCGCACGGCCGCCCACCCGCCGCCACTGACCTCCACCGGCCGCCACCGACGCTGACCCTCCACCGCCACCGCCGCCCACCCCCCGCCACCCGGCACCGCCGCCCACGGACGGCACGCACGGTCCCACCCGCACGGCCGCCCACCCGCCGCCACTGACCTCCACCGGCCGCCACCGACGCTGACCTCCACCGCCACCGCCGCCCACCCCGCCACCGGCACCGCGCCCACGGACGGGCACGCACGGTCCCACCCCGCACGGCCGCCCACCCGCCGCCACTGACCTCCACCGGCCGCCACCGACGCTGACCCTCCACCGCCACCGCCGCCCACCCCGCCACCCGGCACCGCCGCCCACGGACGGGCACGCACGGTCCCACCCGCACGGCCGCCCACCCGCCGCCACTGACCTCCACCGGCCGCCACCGACGCTGACCTCCACCGCCACCGCCGCCCACCCCGCCACCCGGCACCGCCGCCCACGGACGGCACGCACGGTCCCACCCCGCACGGCCGCCCACCCGCCGCCACTGACCTCCACCGGCCGCCACCGACGCTGACCCTCCACCGCCACCGCCGCCCACCCCGCCACCGGCACCGCCGCCACGGACGGGCACGCACGTCCCACCCCGCACGGCCGCCCACCGCCGCCACTGACCTCCACCGGCCGCCACCGACGCTGACCTCCACCGCCACCGCCGCCCACCCCGCCACCCGGCACCGCCGCCCACGGACGGGCACGCACGGTCCCACCCGCACGGCCGCCCACCCGCCGCCACTGACCTCCACCGGCCGCCACCGACGCTGACCCTCCACCGCCACCGCCGCCCACCCCGCCACCCGGCACCGCCGCCCACGGACGGCACGCACGGTCCACCCGCACGGCCGCCCACCCGCCGCCACTGACCTCCACCGGCCGCCACCGACGCTGACCCTCCACCGCCACCGCCGCCCACCCCGCCACCGGCACCGCCGCCCACGGACGGGCACGCACGGTCCCACCCGCACGGCCGCCCACCCGCCGCCACTGACCTCCACCGGCCGCCACCGACGCTGACCCTCACCGCCACCGCCGCCCACCCCGCCACCCGGCACCGCCGCCCACGGACGGCACGCACGGTCCCACCCGCACGGCCGCCCACCCGCCGCCACTGACCTCCACCGGCCGCCACCGACGCTGACCCTCCACCGCCACCGCCGCCCACCCCCCGCCACCCGGCACCGCCGCCCACGGACGGGCACGCACGGTCCCACCCCGCACGGCCGCCCACCCGCCGCCACTGACCTCCACCGGCCGCCACCGACGCTGACCCTCCACCGCCACCGCCGCCCACCCCCCGCCACCCGGCACCGCCGCCCACGGACGGGCACGCACGGTCCCACCCGCACGGCCGCCCACCGCCGCCACTGACCTCCACCGGCCGCCACCACGCTGACCCTCCACCGCCACCGCCGCCCACCCCGCCACCCGGCACCGCCGCCACGGACGGGCACGCACGGTCCCACCCGCACGGCCGCCCACCCGCCGCCACTGACCTCCACCGGCCGCCACCGACGCTGACCCTCCACCGCCACCGCCGCCCACCCCGCCACCCGGCACCGCGCCCACGGACGGCACGCACGGTCCCACCCCGCACGGCCGCCCACCCGCCGCCACTGACCTCCACCGGCCGCCACCGACGCTGACCCTCCACCGCCACCGCCGCCCACCCCCCGCCACCCGGCACCGCCGCCCACGGACGGGCACGCACGGTCCCACCCCGCACGGCCGCCCACCCGCCGCCACTGACCTCCACCGGCCGCCACCGACGCTGACCTCCACCGCCACCGCCGCCCACCCCGCCACCCGGCACCGCCGCCCACGGACGGGCACGCACGGTCCCACCCGCACGGCCGCCCACCCGCCGCCACTGACCTCCACCGGCCGCCACCGACGCTGACCCTCCACCGCCACCGCCGCCCACCCCGCCACCCGGCACCGCCGCCCACGGACGGCACGCACGGTCCCACCCGCACGGCCGCCCACCCGCCGCCACTGACCTCCACCGGCCGCCACCGACGCTGACCTCCACCGCCACCGCCGCCCACCCCGCCACCGGCACCGCCGCCCACGGACGGGCACGCACGGTCCCACCCGCACGGCCGCCCACCCGCCGCCACTGACCTCCACCGGCCGCCACCGACGCTGACCCTCCACCGCCACCGCCGCCCACCCCGCCACCCGGCACCGCCGCCCACGGACGGGCACGCACGGTCCCACCCGCACGGCCGCCCACCCGCCGCCACTGACCTCCACCGGCCGCCACCGACGCTGACCTCCACCGCCACCGCCGCCCACCCCGCCACCCGGCCCCGCCGCCCACGGACGGCACGCACGGTCCCACCCGCACGGCCGCCCACCGCCGCCACTGACCTCCACCGGCCGCCACCGACGCTGACCTCCACCGCCACCGCCGCCCACCCCGCCACCCGGCACCGCCGCCCACGGACGGCACGCACGGTCCCACCCGCACGGCCGCCCACCGCCGCCACTGACCTCCACCGGCCGCCACCGACGCTGACCCTCCACCGCCACCGCCGCCCACCCCCCGCCACCCGGCACCGCCGCCCACGGACGGGCCCGCACGGTCCCACCCGCACGGCCGCCCACCCGCCGCCACTGACCTCCTCCGGCCGCCACCGACGCTGACCGCTCCACCGCCGCCGCCGCCCCCCCCCCGCCACCCGGCACCGCCGCCCACCCGCACGGCCGCCCACCCGCCGCCACTGACCTCCACCGGCCGCCACCGACGCTGACCCTCCACCGCCACCGCCGCCCACCCCGCCACCGGCACCGCCGCCCACGGACGGCACGCACGGTCCCACCCGCACGGCCGCCCACCCGCCGCCACTGACCTCCACCGGCCGCCACCCACGCTGACCTCCACCGCCACCGCCGCCCACCCCGCCACCCGGCACCGCCGCCCACGGACGGCACGCACGGTCCCACCCGCACGGCCGCCCACCCGCCGCCACTGACCTCCACCGGCCGCCACCGACGCTGACCCTCCACCGCCACCGCCGCCCACCCCGCCACCCGGCACCGCCGCCCACGGACGGCACGCACGGTCCCACCCCGCACGGCCGCCCACCCGCCGCCACTGACCTCCACCGGCCGCCACCGACGCTGACCCTCCACCGCCACCGCCGCCCACCCCGCCACCCGGCACCGCGCCCACGGACGGGCACGCACGGTCCCACCCCGCACGGCCGCCCACCCGCCGCCACTGACCTCCACCGGCCGCCACCGACGCTGACCTCCACCGCCACCGCCGCCCACCCCGCCACCCGGCACCGCCGCCACGGACGGCACGCACGGTCCCACCCGCACGGCCGCCCACCCGCCGCCACTGACCTCCACCGGCCGCCACCGACGCTGACCTCCACCGCCACCGCCTTCGCCGGCGCACGCCGCCACCCCGCCACCCGGCACCGCCGCCCACGGACGGCACGCACGGTCCCACCCGCACGGCCGCCCACCGCCGCCACTGACCTCCACCGGCCGCCACCGACGCTGACCCTCCACCGCCACCGCCGCCCACCCCGCCACCCGGCACCGCCGCCACGGACGGGCACGCACGGTCCCACCCGCACGGCCGCCCACCGCCGCCACTGACCTCCACCGGCCGCCACCGACGCTGACCCTCCACCGCCACAGCCTTCGCCGGCGCACGCCACCCCGCCACCCGGCACCGCCGCCCACGGACGGCACGCACGGTCCCACCCCGCACGGCCGCCCACCCGCCGCCACTGACCTCCACCGGCCGCCACCGACGCTGACCTCCACCGCCACCGCCGCCCACCCCGCCACCCGGCACCGCCGCCCACGGACGGCACGCACGGTCCCACCCCGCACGGCCGCCCACCCGCCGCCACTGACCTCCACCGGCCGCCACCGACGCTGACCCTCCACCGCCACCGCCGCCCACCCCGCCACCCGGCACCGCGCCCACGGACGGCACGCACGGTCCCACCCGCACGGCCGCCCACCCGCCGCCACTGACCTCCACCGGCCGCCACCGACGCTGACCCTCCACCGCCACCGCCGCCCACCCGCCACCCGGCACCGCCGCCCACGGACGGCACGCACGGTCCCACCCGCACGGCCGCCCACCCGCCGCCACTGACCTCCACCGGCCGCCACCGACGCTGCCCCTCCACCGCCACCGCCGCCCACCCCGCCACCCGGCACCGCGCCCACGGACGGGCACGCACGGTCCCACCCGCACGGCCGCCCACCCGCCGCCCCTGCCCTCCACCGGCCGCCACCGACGCTGACCCTCCACCGCCACCGCCGCCCACCCCCCGCCACCCGGCACCGCCGCCCACGGACGGCCACGCCCGGTCCCCCCCGCACGGCCGCCCACCCGCCGCCACTGACCTCCACCGGCCGCCACCGACGCTGACCCTCCACCGCCACCGCCGCCCACCCCCCGCCACCCGGCACCGCCGCCCACGGACGGGCACGCACGGTCCCACCCGCACGGCCGCCCACCCGCCGCCACTGACCTCCACCGGCCGCCACCGACGCTGACCCTCCACCGCCACCGCCGCCCACCCCGCCACCCGGCACCGCCGCCACGGACGGCACGCACGGTCCCACCCGCACGGCCGCCCACCCGCCGCCACTGACCTCCACCGGCCGCCACCGACGCTGACCCTCGACCGCCACCGCCGCCCACCCCGCCACCGGCACCGCCGCCCACGGACGGGCACGCACGGTCCCACCCGCACGGCCGCCCACCCGCCGCCACTGACCTCCACCGGCCGCCACCGACGCTGACCTCCACCGCCACCGCCTTCGCCGGCGCACGCCACCCGCCACCCGGCACCGCCGCCCACGGACGGCACGCACGGTCCCACCCGCACGGCCGCCCACCCGCCGCCACTGACCTCCACCGGCCGCCACCGACGCTGACCTCCACCGCCACCGCCGCCCACCCCGCCACCCGGCACCGCCGCCCACGGACGGGCACGCACGGTCCCACCCGCACGGCCGCCCACCCGCCGCCACTGACCTCCACCGGCCGCCACCGACGCTGACCTCCACCGCCACCGCCGCCCACCCCGCCACCCGGCACCGCCGCCCACGGACGGGCACGCACGGTCCCACCCGCACGGCCGCCCACCCGCCGCCACTGACCTCCACCGGCCGCCACCGACGCTGACCCTCCACCGCCACCGCCGCCCACCCCCCGCCACCCGGCACCGCCGCCCACGGACGGGCACGCACGGTCCCACCCCGCACGGCCGCCGGCGCACTGCCCTGCGACCACGCGCCTCCCGCCGGAGCATTCGACTCGCCGCGTGACGCGCCTCCGCACCGCGCAGCGTCACAGCCAATCCCCTCAGCCCACGCACGCCCCCCCCACCTGCTCTGCTCCGAGCGCAGAGCTCCGCTCAGCGCGGGCCCTGCGGGGGGCGGCTTTTTACTCTCATGCGCCACCCGCGCACTGGCCACCCGGCCGCCCACGCTCATTAGAATGCAATAGATTGAGCATGGCCACCCGCTCTTGAGCTAGATGGGACTATATGTACCTGCCTGTTGAGCATTTTTTCATTAGGAATATTCTGGAATTATCTGAAGGCAAATATTTATTAAAACACATCTATGAATTTGCATTCAGTAATAAACTCGGGGCGCGCAGTAGCAATGCTTCTGAATAAAACCTCAAAATTATTTTCGAAAGAGTAGCACCCACACTGCTCAAACAACAAAAACTAGAGGTGCTACAGAATGGCATTGACTTTCTCGTACTAAAGTTTTCTAATTTCCTTGGTGTGGTCAGGTACTGTATAGTCGTGTACCCTCCTCTTGCCTGCTTCCATCTATTGCGGTCCAAAAACTTTTTTTTTTTTTGAAATTTTTGCACCTTTCAGGTATATTTCTGTTGAAATCTCGAAATAGATTTTCCGCAACATTACATAACTTTCTCTATACTCCGTATATTACTCCTGTATATACATATTGAAATAAACTGAATATATTTTAATGATATAGTTGATGTTATTCCAACGTTTTCAGGTTTTTCGTCCAGTTTCCCTGATCCATTGAGCAAATGCTGAGATGGCCCCTTGTTTTGCTTCTGGACATAAATGTAACTTCATTTTCTGTGCACGTCTTCTACAATTCAGTGGGAAATACAATTATTCAAATTATCGTTTCCATGTTGTCGTGGCAGGAAGTAATAAAAGCCAAAATTTATTGCTTATTTATCTTGAATATAGATTTTATTACATGGGAGTTTTTTTTGTTGTTTTTTTTCTCCCTTTCAAAATTCAAAATTTATTGCTATTTATCCTTGAAAATAGATTTTATTACATGGGAGTTTTTTTTCTCCCTTTCAAAAATTCAAAATTTAAGTAGTATATGACTTAGTGTAGGGATCACAGAATTTTGAAAATGTGCACACAATTCACTTTTTCCCCATAGCACGTCATACGCAGTTTTTAACTGTTTTTTGACGTAAAATAAATAAATTAAAAAAAATAAATAAACGTAATCCGTTCCGAATTTGTATAGATGGGCGCCAGGAAAAGATTACGCTAATACTATCATACAAGTCAACCTTCAACTCTGATTATAAATAAATTAGTGTCCGGCTACCTGGGTCGATGGGTTTCATAGAAATAATCACTATTGTCTGCTAATAGATGATTATGCGATCTGCCATCTATACAGAGTGGTCGAGGAATCTGAAAAGCAAATATATTTCTATCTTGCTACGTTGTTATTAGAATTGGCTCAATGAGAATCATTCATTTCACAAAACATGGAAATGTATTAAACGATTTTGGAACTTATTAATTCTATACAATATAAAAAAACTTTGGTCATGACCTGTTCCAACCTTATAATGTAATATTCGTCTTCGCGCGCTCTTGGACGACGGTGCCTCGTTGTACCGTCTTCATTCTTCTCCGACGTCGCTGTCCTCAGGTCCAGATACCATCTTGTCTCTTCTTTTCTTGCAGAAGCACACTTCAATCACCGTTCATCACTGCTTCTGAAGTTAATAAAGTCTAATTCCTTCGCCAAGTTCATCCCACGCGTATACTGAATACTCAACGATCAACAAACAAAACAACAAACAAACAAACAAAAATCTAGTTCTACCAATATCTACTCCCAAGTAAATGCTTACAAGTCCCAAAAAAAACTCCTAACATTATTTGTCCACGATCCGTTCAACACCACGGCATCAGTCAGAATGAATGTCTATCATATTCTTTCAAGATATTTTGTACTATTAAGAAAAGTTTTATAGTAGAGGACTAGCTAAAGGGCAGAAAGATGAAGCAATAAAATCATCTTCAATATTTACTAATTTCGTCAAATGTAATATCAGAAGTACTTTACCGATGTATAGAGTGGTGTTTATTAAGACTACTTGTGACGTAATAAGACTTGTGACGTAAGACGAAGAATGACGTAATAATAAATTATGCCTTTTTCAAAATACCTCGTTATATTGACCAATGTAATTAATACTCCAGTATACTTCCAGACAATGAAACATTTGTTAAAATTATTGCCTTTTGTCGTTCATTAAAAAATTATAATACGTTTATTGATTGTTTTCAAAGTACTTGATATGTTGTCCTTAATGATACTATGTAATACTAGCATACTGTAATATATCAAAGAACCATTATAAAAATAAGTCAAGGAACATTATTTTAAAAAAAAAATAAAAATGGAAGGACGAGACTCAAGGAGTTCGGGCAGACACGAGGAGGGAGCTCTTGAATTCATGGGTGTGGAGTCAAAACAATCTTGGTGATAGGTAGAAAAAGAAGAGAGCAGTGTATTATAGCCCCAAAAGAGAAGATATATCTCAGTTTCTCATTAACCTATCCTCTTCCCAATTTTTCCGTTTACATATTAAGTCTGTAATACATATTTTTCTTCAAGATCCTCTTAACCTCCATCACCTGATGTCTCCTTGTAATTGATAACAATACAATACACCCTTGTCAATACAAACTGTTCTTATTCAACACTATTGTCGAGCAGAAAGGTACGCCGGGGAATTCAATAGTATAGAATATCGAGTAATTAGTTTACTTTCACATACAGTTGCACATTTAGCACGTCTCTGAGCAGGTGGGGTATCGTGAAACTAACGGACCGACAAAGACTGTTGAAGACGATCTCATCCTGTAGATTACGGCGTCAGTATTTCAGGTCTTCGGCCTCAGTATTTTAGTTTTAAGGCCCTAGGACGCTTCGTTTAGGAGTTATTTAACGATAAAGATTTTTTTAAATGCTGCTGAGTGTTGCGCGTTTCATTTGAGATGAATATTTAGATGCAATTTTTTAAACAAATTCTTCAAATTTATAACTCAATGTGCAATTTCTCATGGTTCCGTGAAATTCTCTTCCTTTAGAAACCTCTTTTATAAGGATTGGTTGCGTATGAGAGCCGCAAAAGGTATGTATACTACTAAAAAATATAGGAGACAATTCAGTATTATATTGCCTTGTTAATAAGGCACATTCTATCTCTTGATTAATTCCAATAAAGTGAAGCAAAAAGAATGAAAAATTTTTTTGCAACATAATTACTCTATTATATCTTGATTAATACTTGCCTTCAAATCATGATGCAAAATGTTTATATTTAAAATTTGTAATGTCATTTTTATAATTTATAATAAGATAAATTTTTAAAAAAGAGTTAGATGTTACAATATTTTAAGTGTGTAACGAAGTATCTCATCTTAAAAGACGGAACAAAATGTGTTATCTACTATTATATTGTCTCTTGTATCGTAATAAATAACACCAAACAGAGTGAAGTATTCGTCATTGAAAACACTAAGATATAGTCAAGGCTTTTAATTGAATTTCTAATCTGAGTAAACAATTCATGTCAATGAGATATCGATTCAAGCAGGGCTACTCTTCGGTAACTAGAATGTTACCAGAACTTGCAGGGAGAACTAAGAATTCCAGACAATTTTTATGTTAATTGGATTTAATGCTAAAGTAATCGAGGCGGTACATTGCGTACATCCGTGGCATTGAGGTATGCACATTTATTATGCTTGCATTCAACCCAAAATACCCGAATCCATCGCACCTTTCCTCAGACATTCGGGTCAGAAAAGAAACCTAACATTTCACCAACTGTTTTATATTACTTATGCGCATTGTTCTTAAGCCAGCACTCGTACAACAATACAATGTGTCATTTTTGGGGAACATTCTTATTTTGCAAACAAATTGTTTGGTAAATCTTCCGTAAGATTAAAAACAATACAAGTCCACATTTCGTTTTACTTATAACTCATTATTAACAAATTTGCTCCTCAGATGCTCGAAAGACATGGCACAACATTACTGAAAAAAAACGTAGTTAAAATCTCAATCGTTTTTCTGTGGTATAGAATCAAACGTTATATCTTGAATTATCGCAAAATTAACTTTGTGGTCTAGTACTGTTTTTTCATTCACCCATACAATTAGTGAAGATCATTCGCCAACGTCAGTCACTATCATCACCACCCGCAGCGTGTAGATTGCACGTCTCTGCTTTTCTCGTCATTCGTGATGAACGTCAACGGAAAGTAAAGTAACCCATTGCGTGATATTGCGTAATTGTAGTTTTAGCAGTGAAATAATATTCCCTGGCCTTTATACCTACATGACGTTCGGGAAAGGCATGCAGTGCAAACTAAATTTCAGCGAGACCTTCGGAGACTGACCGCAGCAGTCCAACGGGCGGCGCCTTTGACGCGACACCGCGCTTCGTTCCGTCTGTGGTTCCGCAGTCGGCCCCCGCAACGGCGACGCGGATCGTACCATCGGCTCCCGCAACCGCGACACCGCTCCCTTGGGAGTGACTAGAGGGGGAGGGGAAATAAAAGACACGACGCAACCAGAAAGGATCGTGTGTTCTCTCCAGAGACTTCGTTCATCTGAATATTTTCGTTTATTTTCGCTTTTTGCATCACGAAATGCTAATAATAGATTTTATCTGCTCCCAATTCTCAAGCCTACCCTCGTAGTTTGTGTGTGTGTTGCACCGCAAGGGCTCGCATACATCCATTGCTTCCAGATTTTTTGTTTGTTGGTTTGTTTTTTACTTATTTGAGGTAGCTTTTCAACGACAAAGATCATATAGCGGCCACTGTATGTAACATTGGGGGTAACTAATGGATCGGGAGCGGTAAATCAGTGCATCAACTGATGTCACTGCAGCGCCTCTGACCGGAAGACCCTAGGTTCGAGTCCTGACGGCGGCAGGATTTTTCATACTATCTTTTCAGCTGGGCCGAATTCAGTCGCTGTCTGGAGGAGAATTCTAGCGGCCCGCTGCTCTGATCGGTAGTTTTCCGTGGTTTCTCCGCTCTAGAAGACTCGAACCGACTCCGCTCGAACCGACCGGAGCAGTACCCTAACAAACGGGCCACGAACCGCGCGCGATCTGTCCTTCCTCTTCCTTGTCCTATCCTCTCCCCTTACACACACATTTACACTAACATGCACTACACTACCACACATTCCAGGAGACCGGTCGGGAGCTTAGAGCTTGTCCCGGCTGGGGCGGTGCCCCGTCGGTGGGAGAGTCCTGGTTAGGGGGAAACCTCACTAGCCGACGGTAGGTCGGCGCCGGATCTCATCATTCAGCGGGGGAAGATCACCACCATCTCCCGAGAAAAAACATGCACTACGCTTACGGCACCAATGACCACCAATTCGAACTCGCGACCCTTCATCCTTAACGATCTCGGCTATCCAGGCCGGCTTTCTTCCAGTTTGTGTGTTCGTAAGTGTGCGTGTCCGCTTACGTCTATGTTGTACGTCACAGCTCTTCTGTTGTGTGTCAACGGCCATGTATGTCTAGTCAAAATAATAAGAAAGATGTGTGTGAGTTAATGTTCGATTTTGAACATGTTCTTGCCCGACATCGATAAAAGGGACTTTCACGTTTGACCCACACTAGTACTATCTTTCGCGGGCCGCCAGTTGGACAATCCTGCACTGGAGCAATTGGTAGTGGGTCAAAACTTCGCAACGCCAAGGCCCAGGGAACGAAACGATAGACACAAACGTGATCCCGCTTTGAGCAAATGTAAGATATCGGAGCAAGCGAACGCGATAGTGAGGCACGACAAGGCGAGGAACTGCCCGTTTCAATGAGTACGAATAATGGCTATGTTTAATCTCGCGATCGAATACGCCATCAGGACGCAGCCCCTAATTGCTCCTACCCGCACGGCCACCCGCCGTTCACATGCTTTCGCCAACCTTCATAGAGCCCGCTCCCAGAACATTCCAGCACGCAGCCGCGTGTAGAAAGAATGCACTAAATACAAATGGGCAATAAAATCACGCGGAGTGTCTTCGCACGGGCCTCATCTCAAGGCTCCGTCACCTCCGTCGAAGCACGTACTTTAAAAACCAACTTAGGCTCATTCACAATGCAATCACAAACATAAGCATAACACATAGACATAGACATTAACATAAGCGAAGAGTTAGCGTATTCACAATGTGGAACATAAACATAATATGGCGAAATAAGAGTTTCTATTGGCTATGAGACCATCTAGTTTACTACTGGTTGGATATGAGAATCGATTTCGAAATATCAAAACAAATACGACAAACACAACCACACAGCACACGAATAGTTCGACTATCGACTTCGATACTCGATTTTGAGTTATCGAACTGTGATTGGCTCATTCCTTATGTCTGACATAAGCATAAGCACAGAAGCTTGAAGCGTGCAAGCTCTTAAGTTAACGTCTTACGTGTTATGCTTATGCGAACGCATTGTGAACGAGGCGGCTTGTAGACGTAGTCCTAACTTTTATGTTAACGCCATGCTAATGCTTATGTTTGCATTGTGAATGGGCCTTTTGGGTCTCCGTCCGCCGCGAGCTCTGACCGCCGCTTCCCGGCGCCACCCCGGCCATAGAGTAAAGATGCTTCTTTAGTCTATGCCCCGGCTGCCGGCAAAGACGTCATTAGCAAGAACTAGACCCACCCCAGCGCGCGGCGGGCATTCACACCCATCGCTTCACTACCTGCCACCGACCGCAAAATGAATACAAACATTTCTCGGAATCGCTACGTGTCTCCCTCGCCAATACAGCACTATCTATATACTATATAAAAGAAAGTCGTGTTAGTTACACTATTTAAAACTCAAGAACGGCTGTACCGATTTGGCTGAAAATTGGTGAGCAGGAAGCTTAGAGCCAGGAGACGGACATAGGATACTGTTTATCCCGTTCGACAGCGTTCCTGTGTGAGAACGCACGTTTTTGCACGTTTTCGCACGTTTTCGCGTGATTTTGCATGCTTTCGCGTGATTTCGCACGATTTCGCGTGTTTCGCGGGTTTTCGCACCTTTTCGAGGATTTTCGCACATTTTCATGCGTTTTCGCACGTTTTCACGCGTTTTCGTATGTTTTCGCGCCTTTTCGCCTAAGTTTTCTGTGCAGAAGCGTTCTGCAGCGGAGAACAAGCAAGCAATCAAGCAAAGATACAAATGAAGCTAATAAAAGAGTGTTAAAAAGTGAACTGAAGTATAATTAACAATGCTGCGACCAAGACGATCGAATATTTCCCGACAAAGCCGTAATGCAAGAAGGATACGAAACATTGCTAATGAAAGGACTAAAGAATAAAAAGAAATTGCACGTGAAGAGCGCCGCGTTAGTATGGATCGACTTCGTGCTTCTCAATCACAAGAGCAACGTGAGGCAGCCCGTGAAAGGCGGAAAAGAGTTCGCCGGGTCAGCTAGTTAAGGATAAAGAGATCCACATCGGCGACGCGGGCGCGCCCGCGTGGCCGCCCCGGTCCTTCTCTATCTGCAAGCCAGATGCCGCGGAACAAAACTTTCAAACAGAATAAACGGTAGCCGCCATCGCGGGCACCTCACGTGACATCGCCTCAGCATCCGATCGCCGCAAATGTCACGTGACGCTCCTCTCCCCGGGCCCGAAGACGCATCGTGATAGGAAGCCGATCGCGGGCACATCGTGTCTCACCGCCTCACCATAGGTTCACGGTCATGTATATGGTCATGTGGTTATGTATATAATGAATGAATGGTTATGTATATAATGAGTGAACGATGCGTGAATGAAAAATAAATTAGAAAAAGAATCACCTAGCAAACCCTACAAAAACATTATTTAGGATTAAGAAAATAAAAATAACATTAATATTTCTCGTGTAAGTTAAGTATGCCAAAGTGCTACCACATAATTATTAAATTAGATTTAAGCAAGAATTAAGTTAGCTTTAGTTAGTATTAGCTTTTTTACCTCTCCCTCTTAGTTGCTTAAGCCGCAAGATAGCAGTTCAATTTGTATGTAAAAGCAGTTCAATTTGTATGTTGCCAGTATGTAAATAAATTCCGGCCTTCTCAGGGTTACTGTGGAGGGGAAATAAACAAAAAAAAGGTTCACGGTCAAACACGTCACGTGACTCTCTCCTCCACGAACTAAACAACGCCCCCAAATAATAAATATTGCAACTTTGCTTCCACGCGATAGAGGGCATAGTCTCGGGGAGACAACTTGGACCGAACTGATACAACTACTTATTATTCAACTACTCAGTAGTCAACAACAACTGCCAAATGTCTACGACTAATGTTCGCTACTACTGTTCAGAACTTCTCGCAGAACTAAGAGACGAGCGGACGGAAAATGCAACTCATTTCGTAGTTAGGCATCAGCCAACAAGTGTGCTCAACTGAGACATGCTCTTATAGGCATTCATAAACATTATAAACACTCATTTGTTGTCCGGCTTATCACTAAAACAACCTATCGTGTATATACAAACATTGAACTACAATTAATTTATCATTGTATATTGACTTTCATTCACCCAAAAGGCAAATAATCTCCTGAAACTCGTTCTGATCCGTATGTAGTCGCACACGCAGTACAGCAACTCCTAACGTCTTGAATCTGCTACATATAGTGGTCAATCTCCGGACCGTATTATGACTGTGCCATTTCTAGTGCAGTATAACCACTTACTCAATTAATACATCAGACGAAACTATTTTCAATCAATTTTATTTGACTATTCACCAGTATCGTGAGAAAAGTTATAATGTAAAGCATCCAATCATTCAGTGTAATCAAGTTGTACCCAGTGCTTCTTTGCTTATTCAGTGTTTCTATCTACTATTGCACTATTCACTGTTTTTTATTTTATTGTATTATTTAGTGCTTTTTTAATTTTCTATTGTGTTGTTCAGTGTTTCTATGATTATTAGCTTAATTCAAAGCCTATTTATGTTCAGTGTTTTTATCTATTGTTATTAGATTGTTCAGTGTGCATGTTTGTACACGTCAATATCAGCCCACATCGACGTCTGAAGTATATGTTCCCCTCTGATCGCAAATTGAAAGGGAGTTAATATTTTGCAACTTTCAAAATTAGTTCACTCCAACGCGGGTACTCAATAATTTCTATTACAAATTCAAAATGCCCCCAGCAATACTTTGCGAAAAAATCTCGCGGCTCGAGATGTGCTCAAGTGCAACCGAGCTCCTAACAAACACCTCGAATGTTACCAGTGTATTTTTATCGTAAAGTACCGAGTTGAGCGTTGGTGGCATGTAATAGCCTCACTCGAAAAGCATACGCTGGACGTGCGGAACGAGGAATGAACGCGAGAGACCTCGCCAGACAGCATACTAAACGCGTACGTCGGACTGGGACTCAGCAGAGCAGGATGAACCCTTGAGGCGTGTACGACGGCATTCGTCGTCCTTCACGGAGTCACTCTGTCGCGTCACGTTGGCGGTCGTGGGTGGGAGGAGGAGCCGAAGTCTCGCATACCTGCGGGCAAGAATAGCTGGGCGCCCCGGCGCTGGGATATATTTAGACAAAGGGGACGCCAGCTTGACCGGGAAGGTCACGTAGTAGACCCGAGCCTCCCTCCTACACCTAGGACGGTCACGTGATTGCTGCACTCTGGTATAAAATCGAGCCGACGAGCTCACACGGTGGGTTTTCTTCTGGAAACCTCGCGCGATGCGCAAAACTTTACGCCGAGGCTGGAGCGTGTTGTGCCTAGTACACGGGTGACGAGGTCACGGTAGTGGCGCGGGAGTAGCGTCAAAGGAGACGGGGCCTCCTAGCTATGTGGGGTATCCACAGGGAAATACTCACAAGTGTGTAGTTTCGGAGCAGAAGTTGGTTATTGTACATACATGTAAATAAACTTGTACATACTTGTAAATGTCTGTGTGTTTTTCTCCATGACGCCACAACTCTCTAACGTGTGCGACGGGATATCATGTCCATGTTTTTAAATGCGTCGCCAGGGTTACTCGATAAATTTCGCGAAGTGATCGCTAAATAGTAGTTCAATGTAATATCTTAGCTATTTTTATTTCGATTTTCACGTATTTCACATCAGCTGTTTATTTTTTATGAACGATAGAGTGGTTGCTGACGTAGAATTTTCTGTTGTAGTACTACAATGGCGGGATTGATAAAATAAATTATCCAGACGTAAAATGAAGTACTAAAACCAGACGTTTGTCTAAGTAATTGAGCAGTGTGCTATAAGAACAATAACAAAAAAGAAACGTCATATTATTGCAAAATTTGCCATGGAAACTCACCTTTTTGTATTATTATTTGTTTGAAGAACATAGCTCTCGGAAATATATGGTTTATTTATTTTTTAGGGCAATGTGCATATCATTTGTGATCATATTCAATAAACTAAATGAAAGAAAATACATTCCTCTAGGTATCCTAATTTTTTAGACATTTCCTTTAATAGTATAGAAGATATATAATTTTAACCTAGGTGAAAACTGAAATGTAACTTAAGCAAATTTAAGTCACGCTATAGCAGCTGAAGGCATGCGGCGAAAGTCACGCCTGAAGGGTTAAGGGATCGGAGCGGCGGTCAACTAGCGAAGCTTCTTTTTCTAGTTTCCCCTCCACAGTAACCCTGAGGAGGCGGGAATTTATTTCCATAGTGGCATACAAATTGCGCTGCTTACTGCATACTTATGTTATTAAAAAGAGCTATTATATTGTTAGTGTGTTGTTTAATGTTTATTCAGCAATAATGTTTGCATCGTATTATATACAGGAGACTCCGAATAAATGTTGCAAACAGTTTGTAGGAGTCCGCTTATCATTTAGAGGGGTAGTTCCTGAAAGTCTGATTCTTTCATGATATGGTTAAAGTAATCTTAGTGTGCAATGATTATCATCTAAATGTATAGCATGACGGACTACTGTGAAACTGCTGTAGAACTGCTCATTTGTGGCATGGAATTTCTTTACATACGATGTTGAAATATTAAAATTAGAATGAGCAAAAATATTAATAATCTCTTGAAGAAGTAATAAACAAGTGCTAATGATAAAAGTTCTAGTCGTGCTTCTACTACATATCGTGATGCTCCCTCCATTTTAATATTTACTGGTTCATTAAAGTAAAGCGCAAAGCCGAATCGTCTCTCAAAACACACCAGACCGTTCTTTTCCTTTCAGGAACACTGCTGCAGAGCTTTAATGAAATTCTAAATTGATGCACTTCTGTAAAAGTAGATCAGGAATGTTCAAGACGATGTTTGAAATACTGACAAGGACTTTTGAGGATTTAAAGTAGCTAATTGCCTCTCTTTTCTAACACATGATCAAATTCAATTCAATGTCCGCGTTGAACGGAAAATGTAATTACATCTCAGAGTGCTAAGTTTTTCAAAGCACGTTTTCTTTTTCACTTTTCCAGAGACCATTAGTCGTGGGAAAATAAATACTTACGTTCTTTTGCGCACATCCGTTAAAATTAGTGACCAATTTCTATTAGTGTTTCGATAATTATTATGAGTAGAAATATGAAGATATTAGGTCCATAAAAAGTTCAAAATAATTAGGTACCCACAAAAATGTTGAAAAGGAAGTAGATGTCAAATGACGTTTCTTCGGACCGAGGTACTGCTCTCGTCGCTTGTCGCCTAGTGGATTGTGTGAAAATTGTTCGTGATGCACAATTTCTGTGTCACTGTTTCTTTGGTACTTAATTCCCGTAGGGAGCGAAAGTGTCCATCCAGAAAGTGATTTCGCGGTAATTCGGTTAACTGGTCATTAGCACACACGACGTCCACGAACAAATCAGCAAATTACTACAATGTCAATCACATTGGAGCGAAGCATAAAGATTGCCTTTATTGACAGTGACAGTGGCATTCACAGAATATTTTGAATCACTTTTTGAAATCTTTTTTTTATTTCATGTACTTTTTTATGTTCAGATATTCTTGAAAAATATGTAGCTAACAATATGTGCATTATCACGGTTAGACATTTTCCTTTCACTGCGGAATTATTTATGCAATCGCACATCTCTTTAAGCCGGCCGTACCTGAATTTCATTTATGTATTTATTTATGAAAACAGTTAAAAGCTGACGTACTATGGGGAGAAATGGAATGTGTGCACGATTTCTTGATCTCTAGGATATCTGTCCTAACTCATATCCAAATTAAGTGCAATTATGAATATAATTAAGTACATTGATTGATTAATTGATTTTTTAGTGTTTCCGGGCGCGTCAACTACTCTGGTCATTAGTCCCGTTAGTGTAGTGCATTTTTTTCTCGGGAGACGGCGGTGATCTTCCCCCGCTGGATGGCGAGATCCGGCACCGACCTACCGTCGGCTAGTGGGGTTTCCCCCTAACCAGGACTCTCGCACCAGCGGGGCACCGCCCCAGTCGGGACAAGCTCTAAGCTCCCGACCGGTCTCCCGGGATATGTGGCAGTGTACTGCATGTTAGTGTAAGTGTGTGTGTGTGTGTGTGTGTGTGTGTGTGTGTAAGGGGAAAGGATAGGACAAGAAAGGAAGGACAGATCGCGCGCGGTCCATGGCCAGTTTGATAGGATACAGCTCCGGCATTCGCCTGGTGTTGATCAGAGAAACCACGGAAAACTACCGATCAGAGCAGCCGGCCGCTAGAGTTCTCCTCCAGACAGCGACTGAATTCGACATAGCTTAAAACCTAGTGTCGAAAATCCTGCCGCCGTGGGGAGTGGGAACCTAGGACCTCCCGGTCAGAGGCGCTGCAGTGACATGAGTTGATGCACTGCGCAACCGCTCCCGGTATTATATTTAAGTACGGAATGTCAGGTTTTATTTTAATACAAAACATGCTAAGAATACATTTTCACAACTTTTTTTAACCGGAGTGAGTATAACTTTGGTGAAGGTGAATGTAAATAGAGTATTACAAATATTAAAGCATAATTAGAAGCAAATAGCGTAGTGACTTGAGGTGACATTCCATTGAATTATTATGATTATATTAGCAGATAACTAACAAAATTCTCTCGCTTATACATATACAGTGCTCACTACTCTCGATGCGAGTGTGTTTGAAGTGCGGTAAACTTTCACAGAAATACAATTAATAAATTTAATTTTTTTTAAAAGGATTGAAGTAATTTTTGTACCATAAAATGCCATTTTATAAATTATTTAAAACATTGAAGAAGGTCGTTTGGTGGAAACAATATGGTGATGGTTTACAGAAGTATTCTCTGTTTATATTGCGGAAAGTGAGCCTCTGGCATATATATGAAATGGATATGGACGAAGCAACGGGAGAAGCCAAATCAAATTCGTGTGCCGAAGGTACGTTTTGCAAGTTCCACGAATTTGTAGAACAAATAATGTACGCAAGTATAGTATATAATTTTGGGATGTTTCACAACATGCGAGGCAGAAGCCTTATTGGTTCATGTTTTCTCAGTGTTTTGTTTACTTTGTGGTAAACGTCTGAATTATCGCACACGTAAATTAACTTTCTAATTGATAATCAGCGAGCAAAAATAGTAGTTTGTATAAATGAAAGGTGAAAAACTTTTTTGTCCATTGTTGGTAAAAATAGGTTATTAAAAATAGGAACCTAGATTATCCTTACGTGTTAATAAAATCGAACAGACAAAGAAAGGTGAAGTCTACTCAATTAAATACTCAATTTACATTAATTTCTTGTTTTGATGAAACATTCGGTTTCGGTGAAATACAATATCCGAACGAAATAATAAGAGTTCTTATAAATAATGTTTCTTAAAAAAGGGCCTGCCTTAATACAATTTGAATGCTGTGATTGACTTTGCCTGAGTTATATATTCCATAGGAAAAATCAACAAGGATGATCCGCACCCTGCGACCTCCAGACGGCGCCGCCCAGCCGAGCGCCCCACCTGCCCTTGCTTCACGTTTCCAAATGGACATTAATATGTTTCGATGATTCAGTGATAAACGTGCTACATCCTGAAACGTTCTGGAAACTGCCTCTGTGAAATCTGTAAAACTTTGTTCTAGTAATTTCTTGTAAACATGTAGAGTATGTAAACATGAAGAGAGAGAGAGGGGGAGAGAGGGGGAGAGAGGGGGAGAGGGGGAGAGAGGGAGAGAGGGGGAGAGGGGGAGAGGGGAGAGGGGAGGGGAGGGGGAGAGGGAAAGAGAAGAGAGAGGAAGAGAAAGAGAGGTAGAGAAAGAGAGTGAGAAAAAGAGAGAGAGAAATAGAGTGAGAGAAAAAGAGAGAAAGAGAGTGAGAGAAAGAGAGAGAGAAAGAGAGAGAGAAAGAGAGAGAGAAAGAGAGAGAGAAAGAGAGAGAGAAAGAGAGAGAAAGAGAGAAAGAGAGAGAAAGAGAGAGAGAAAGAGAGAGAAAGAGAGAGAAAGAGAGTGAGAGAAAAGAGAGAAAGAGAGAAAGGAGAGAAAAGAGAGAAAGAGAGAAAGAGAGTGAGAGAAAGAGAGAGAGAGTGAGAGAGAGAGGAGCACGACGGTCAAAGCGGCGTATTCGCTCACAAATCAGTGAGCTCATAACATCTTTCGGATGTTCCAACCTGTACAGAGCTATTGCCAAATTGAATGTTGTAATATCTCCTTGTGAGTTTTACTTCACTGCTCATCCGTGGTATCGAACCCGATACCTAGCAGATCGTCAGCCTCTACCCTGACTGCTGGCTTGCAAACTCAACTCCTGCATTCGGACCGGGATGTCAGCTTGAACGAGGGCTTGAGCGCTGCAGCCTTTGACGGCGGGCGTGCCATTAGCGGACCCGCAAAAGAGGGCCCGCCGCGTGCGTTGGCGCACAGAGCACACGGCGCACAGCACACGGCGCGCGCCACCTGGCGCCGGAAGCGGTTAGGCGCGGAAGGGGGGGGGGATAGACTGTAAGTGCGTGGACCGTAGGTTGTGAGCGGTGGAGATAAAGGGGTGAGGAAGCTTCGCAAAGTCGCGGTGACACGTGAGCGAGATGTGAACGTGATAACGGAAGTGTGAGCCGATGGCGAAAGGGGTGCAAGGATGAACGGCGGACGAATGGGGTACAGAGGTTAAACGGGGACTGGTATTATCCGCGCACGTTTTCTTGAGCCCTCGCTTCACTAGTTCCGAGAGGAGTGGGGAGTTTGGTTATTTTGACAAAAGAAATTTTTCATACAATTTGTAGTTCGTTTTCGGTGCAAAATACTTTCTATTACACGGGAGAGAACATTTCTGGTTATCAGATTTTGTCTACAACCCTCGTTGCTTTATTCTTAATTCTTCTAATGTTGAGAAAGGAAAGGGGGTAGGTTTTCAGGGGTTAAAGAAAACGTGCGTGTATAATACCTTGACTCATTAATTATTTCGTATTTCCGCGCGCGACAACTGCTATGGTCATTAGTACGGCAAGTGTAGTGCTAGCTTTTGTCATGGTATGTGGCGGGTTCTCCTCCTGTTGGATATCAAGTGACGAACTGCACGTTGTCTTCCCATCCAGGTATCTCCCAAATGGGAAAATGCACAAGCCAGGAAAAGCTCTAAACTCCCGATTGGTCTCCTGGCGTGTGTGGTAGTGTCGTGCATGCAAGTGTAAGTGTGTAAGTAAGGGGTGAGGAAAGGACAAGGAAGAGGAAGGAAAGATCGCGCGCGCTCTGTGGCCTGTTTGTTAGGGTACTGGTGGTGATGATTGGAGAAATCACGGAAAACTACCGATCAGATCAGCCGGCCGCTAGACTTCTCCTCTAGAAACGGGGGCGGTGGGCTGGGCACAGATTGGAGAGGCCAGCGACCACGGTAGCGGGGCGGGGTTGGAAAGGGGAACGGACGCGGCCTAAAAGTGCTCTCCCCTTTAGCGTCAACCGTCAGCCGTCATCCGAGGCTAATTGATTGATCGCGGCTTTTGATGTGCTGATGTCTGAGGTGGCCGTGGAGGGGGCGGGGCGTGCAGGGCGTAGAAGCCACACACGCAGCGCCACACCGCTCGCCGTCATTGTGCGTTTCAGCGCCACCTGCGACCCGCGCAGAACCACGTGGCGGCGCTCGCAACTGGCGAGCAGAGGCCGTCCGTGTCGCACGCGTGACAGAAGGCCAAGCGCTGGGGAACGCGAGGCAAAGAGTCATTGATTGATCGTTAGTGATTCCGGGTGCGTCAACTAATGAGGTCATTACTCCCGTAAGTGTAGTGTATGGTTATATGTACTGGATTCATTGATTTTTTCGTGTTTCCGGGCGCGTCAATTACATCGGTCATTGTTCCCGTTAGTGTAGTGCATGTTTTCTCTCGGGAGATGGCGGTGATCTTCCCCCGCTGGATGGCGAGATCCGGCACCGACCTACCGTCCGCTAGTCGGGTTTCCCCCTAACCAGGACTCTCCCACCAGCGGGGCACCGCCCCAGCCGGGACAAGCTCTAAGCTCCCGACCGGTCCCCTGGAATATGTGGTAGTGTAGTGCGTATTAGTGTAAGTGTGTGTGTAAGAGGAGAGAATAGGACAAGGAAGAGGAAGAGATCGCGCGCGAAACCACGGAAAACTACCGATCAGAGCAACCGGCCGCTAGAATTCTCCTCCAGACAGCGACTGAATTCAACCTAGCTGGAAAGCTAGTGTCGAAAATCCTGCCTGTTCAGGACTCGACCCTAGAACCTCCCGGCCAGAAGCGCTTCAGTGACATCAGTTGATGCACTGAGCTACCGCTACCGGTAATATATTTATTGTAAGTGGCAGTGATTTTTCTCCACTATATGGCGAGATTTGGCGCCGATCTACATGTCGCACACTGGTTGAATCGGGCCAAAACCCTGGCCATAATGGCAAAATTCAGAGTGCGCGTTCGGAATTCCGACTTAGCACATCGCGTTTGAAAGACATTGGAACACACCACTTCAGTTCCAGAGAGTTATTTCAATAATTGTCTTTCTCGGGGTGTCATGAAGTTACCGTTGCTCGAAACACTCGAATTCATTGATTCTTGTCAACAATATGTGTGAAAATTAAAAAGAAAGTTGTTTAATTTTTTGGGCATAATTTTTGTATTTCCGAATAGAAGACCCTTTTTACTGTAAGTTAAGTATATTTTTAAGAAAATGTGTCAAATAATTTTATGTATAATACGCCTGAATCCTAACTATAGAGCGTAACAATGTTAGTCATGTATTTTGTGGATACACGACTAACATTCTATCATGACCAGTCTAATGTGAACATTAATCGCGGTCTAGCAAACATAAATTCTGCAGTATTACATTGCATAATGAAGGATGTCTAAAACGGAAAAAAATATTGGTCCCTTGATATTCCTCACGGAGCAAGTTTTATTGTAATTGTTCGGAGACCAATTCACTTTGTAATTCACGGTATTGGAAGAGCTTCAGAAATTAAATTACACTCAAATATCTCAACTCCAAAGATTCACCTACTTTAGAAGTTTTCTTTGGTCGGTGGCAGGAAAATAGTGATCAGCTACAAGAACAAAATTTCATTTCAGTTTAATTTCATATCTATCTGTACGAAGTGACATGACGGAAGAAATATACCTGCTCAAAGATAATGCTTTTATAAGCCAATGTGGACAAGATTTGTAGATATTGCAGCGCTATTAATAGTATCGTTCTACAATAACTCGCCAACTAAACATATCGCTGATTATACTTTCAAAGAATAATGCCAGTGAGAATAAGTGGGCGGAATTATTCTTCATCTAACTGTTTTCATAATCATAAATGAGGTCTGAGATACTTAAAAAATAATGATAGTATGTAAATGACATTTTAATTTTAGACATCAAGTAGTGATCCCGGGTACGTGAGTGATTCATATTGTGCAATTTCTTATAGATATCAGATTTCTGCAAAGACCGCCAATTTCTGATTGAGGACCACGCGGTACATGTGGCAGTGATCTACGACACAAACTAATAAAATGCATTAATAATAATAATAATGAATAATAAATGGGAAGCAAAATACAATTGGCCCGGAAAACATAGAACTGATGCAGGTTATTCATTGTTAATGAACAGGATAACTGCAAATAACAGAGCATGCTGGAAACCGTGATTTCTATGCACCAATTAGTTGCAGTGAGATGTTTTGCACGCGCATCTCTCGCAGGTTCTCTACTTCTTAGGCCAAAAAAAAATCCTTCCAAAGAATTGGACGTCTTAGGAGATCAGTAATTAGATCAACTAGGTATAAAGGAGATCTGAGTTAGTTTCCCGGTCGAGATGATTAATACTCTGAACAATTTTAACATAAAAGAAAACTTATACAAAAAACAATAGCATCGTAATTTACGTTTTGCAAACATTTTTTTTCTTTTACACCTTCTTAAGAAATGTCTATCAAAAGCGGAAAAAAGTATCGCTGCTCTCGCCCTAGAATGCAGTTACATGAATGGAGAATATTCGAATATTAAGTTTTCCAATAAAAATGTGCAGGTAAAGTATATTAACTGGTCCGGGAGACTAGATTTCTGCGTGACTAATAAGCATTCTATGCTGTCATTTTATCAAAGAGCTTCCCTTTCAGAAATTCAATGCATACATAGTTATATAATTTACGTATCTGAGTTCGTATGTAGAGGAAATACCCAAATCCGGGCCCCTATTTTCTTTTCGAATACTTTTAAATTCAATTTTCCATATAATTAAATCAAAATATTTGCCATGCATACTTTACTTAGTTATTAACATATTATATTTTACTTAAAAAGATTGGTCACGCAGTTTAAGAATTATTTTTTTTCGTAAACATTACATTTTGTGGATTTCTAAAACAAAGACTCCTAATGTGAGCCCCCCGCAAACAGTTTAAGAAATGGGTAAAAATAAATGAAAACACTCCAAATAGATTGAACAGAGTATAATTTTACAAAAATATAAGTTTAACACCTACATAAGAAAATGTCTTATATGACTTGCTCATAGTTTGTATATTCAAGTGGGATAAAACTCGCATACATAAGCAACTTTTTCGATCCCCGCACGTCCTACATGAGACGAGAGTGAACGAACACATAAGGCACATCACCCGTAGTTATCCTACAGCTCTGAAAACACACTTCAAAACATGTTCTTAGCATCTTCTTAACCTGGAAAGGAAGATATTCCTGGTAGAACTTTCAATACGGAAGGGTGAGTGGACACATTCGATTCTTCGTGGAAGGTGCAATCTTCTTTTTGCTTTTTGTTTAACTTCAAAATTGTTTAAAATCTCTCTTTTCGACTTCTCTGGGATTAAATTATGAAATTGCCACTTGACCTCCTTCTTCTTCCCACTCTCTTGAACTGGTACGAGTCACAGTACGATCTTTTATCATACTTTTCATTAAACTCCTGAGTTACCAATGTGCAAAATACATGATTGTTTTTATTTTACAAGACGAAAAATTGGGGGCTGGAGCTAGGAACCTTTGGGCGTGGGGGTCGAGAGAGGCACCAGCGTGTTTTTATTTCATATGCCAATAACGTTTTACGAGGTAAGTAAAATAAATTACATCATCTTGCATCAATAGCTTGTAATTTCGTCTTCAAAATAATATAATGATTCGAAGACTTGCCGATGAAGTATAGAAATCAGTTTGAATAAGAGCTTGAAGAAAGTTTGCTTTTCACTGTTTGTTCGCTAATGACAAGTGAAAATGAATACACTACCACTCGACTGGGATGCGATGTTGCAAAGAACTAATATTTTAGAGCATTACCAATAGGCAACATCACTTTACAGACCTGTAAATCAAGGGGCTCGCATTAGGAACCGGGCCCGGGTTAAGGTACTTCCTTTTATTATTTGTGTTTCTTTTTTGTAAGTTATCAGGTTTTCCATTTCCACCGATCTCTTAATAAGTTGAGCATTGCTAAAAATGCATTTTTTTATTTTGAAGTTCACGAAAGGATTATTCGAATGGTCGTAAACAAATGGGATGATCTGAAGCTATGAACTGTTGATGAATAATGATTTAGGAACCTTAAAGATGGATTAATTGCGTCACATGGTGTATTACTTTTCCAGGAAACGCAAACAATTGACTGGAGTGTGCGTGTTACAAGCACATGCATCTGCACCGCGGAGTATCTGGCTTTCCAAAATGAGCAGTTGCTATGCAAATCCGAAGTAATCAGCTTTTAGGACGCATTCTACAAATGTTTTTTTTTTGTTTCTAAAATAAAGAACCTGTATATATGGTATTTAAACGAGATACATAGCGTATTACTCGAATAACACACCAAAATCTCACGCTGAAAACCGAATATACCTCATATTTTTGTCCTCAACCTCGCGTCAGAGTGGTTGCTCCAGCAGCGGTGCGGTTCATTTAAGTCAGCGGCAAACAGAATTTCGGGGAGAGAATAACGATATGCTCAGCGAGATAGAACGCGTGGTTCGGCACCTCTGTGGAACACGCACTGTGCGTACCGTCGCCAGCGTCGCGAACGTGTCGCATCCCCGCCCTCTCCCGCGCCCCGCTCTCTTCCCCTCCCGCCTCGCTCTCGCCCCGCCCGCCCGCTCTCTTCTCCCCCGCCCCGCTCTCTTCTCCGCCTGCCGCGCTCTCTTCTTCGCCCGCCCCTCTCTTCCGCGCCCACTCTCTTCCCCTCCCACCCCGCTCTCTTCCTCGCCTGCCCGCTCTCTTCCCCGCCCGACACACTCTCTTCCCCGCCCGACACACTCTCTTCCCCTCCCGCCCGCTCTCTTCCGCGCCCCGCTCTCTTCCGCGCCCTCTCTCTTGCGCGCTCGCTCTCTTCCCCGCCCGTCCTGCCCTCTTCCACGCGCCTCTGCTGAGCCGGCGCCGCGGCGCGGCGTGTCGGGGCCCACTTTAACAAGGGCGAGCGCGTTTGTGAGCCATGTCTGGCGAGGGGGCGGGGCGGAGGAGGCGGGCGGCGAAGGCAGCGATTGGAGTCGTTCAGCGCTGTAACCGAATCCCCGAGGGGCCGCAGCGGCGGCAGTCGACAGGCGACGCTTTGTCGGTGGAGCGCGCAAGCGACGGCGACCGCTTCGTGCGCCCCGCCCCCGCCTCCGCCCCGCCCCCGCTGCCGCCACGGCCGACATTGTCGCCGCCCACGCTATCGCCGCCGAGGCACCCGCTGCCGCCACCGCCTTCTGGGGTGGGGGTGAGTGTAGGCTGCGACGACTGGTGGTTGGTGTGGCAAGGGAGTGGAGGGGGGGAGAAGGCGGGGGAGTCAACGTAAAGGAGGCGGCGGCGGAGGCAGGGGTGAGGGTTAAAGGGGAAGCAGCAAAGGTGGCGAGGGTGGCAAGGGTAGCAGCGACGGGCGTTGAGGGTGGGGGGTAACGTTTACGTTGACGGTGGGGTCGGTGATGGCGAGGAGGGGAAGGGGGGGGTTTTTTTTTTGGAGGCAATAGAGCCTTACTCGTGAACGTGGCTCGCGAGGTAGCGGTGATCTCCACCGCTGGATGGTGAGAACCGGCGCCGACCTATCGTCAGCTAGCGGAGTGTTTCCTCAACAAGATATCTCCCTCCAGAGGGGGAAACGCCAAGCTCTAAGCCCCCGAGCGGTATCCCGGCATGTGTGGTAGTATTGTGCATGTAAGTGTACGTGTGTGTACGTTAGGGGTAGGACAGGACAAGGAAGTGGAAGGACAGATCGCGCGCGGTCCTTGGCCCGTTACGGTACTGCTACGGCATTCGGCAGGTATTGATCGGAGATGCCATAGAAAAATACCGACCAGAGCAGCCAGTCTCTAGAATTCTCCTCTAGACCGAATTCAACCTAGCTGAAACGCTATGGTTGAAAATCCTGCAACCGTGTGGACTCGAACCTAGGACCTCCCGGTCAGAAGCACTGCCGTGACATCAGTCGATCACCACCTCTTCCGGTGATGATGGTAATGGTAGTGACGACGGTCGGGTGGGGGCGGGGCGTGGCGAGGGCGTTGGCAAAGGTGATGGAGGGGGCAGAGGCGAGAGCGGGGGCGTTTGAGGCGGGCGCGGCCGTTCTTCTGTGCTTCGGCGCCTCTCCCCACGCATTGTTTCCCGCTCAGCGTCCCGCCGCCCATGCCCCCGCCCCCCTACACCGCGGAACGGACGCCACTCTGCGCTCGCTTTTCTTGCGGGCGCGATCGCCCCATCGCCCCGCCGCGCACCAGCTGCCGCCGTTTGTCGCCCCGCGCGGGCGGCGGGGCGTCGGCGTTCCATGTGCCTGGTTGGCCAATGACTGCTTTCGGGTCGTCAGCGAACTCATCCTATGGGTTTTTTGAATGATTGATTTATTCATGTTTCCGGGCGCGTCAACTGCTCTGGTCATTAGTCTCGTTGGTGTAGTGCATGTTTTTGTTCTCGGGAGATGGAGGTGATCTTCCCCCGCTGGATGGCGAGATCCGGCGCCGACCTACCGTCGGCTAGTGGGGTTTCCCCCTCACCAGGACTCTCCCACCAGCGGAGCATCGCCCCTGCCGGGAGAATCTCTAGGCTCCCGACTGTTGTCCAGGGATATGTGGTAGTGTGGTGCATGTTAGTGTGTGTGTAAGGGGAGAGGATAAGACAAGGAAGAGGAAGGACAGAGTGCGCACGGTCCGTGGCCCGTTTGGTAGGGTACTGCTCCGGCATTTGCCTGGTGTTGATCGGAGAAACCACGGAAAACTACCGATCAGAGCAGCCGGCCGCAAGAATTCTCCTCCAGACAGCGACTGAGTTCGACCTAGCTGAAAAGCTGGTGTCGAAAATCCTCCCGCCGTCAGGACTCGAACCTAGGACCTCCCGGTCAGAGGCGCTGCAGTGACATCAGTTGATGCACTGAGCTACCGCTCCCGGTCATCCTATGGGTTTTTATACGCTTCCATGGGATTTATTTCACTTGCTCGCCTATAGACTTATTACGCAGGCACTTATTTTGAGTAACAAAATCTATAGCCTTCAAAATGTAATACCTTTATCTCTAAAACTGTTTCATGAAGCTCTTTGTAATTTTACACACTATTTAAAAGTAATATTCTTCACTAGCTGTTTTTTCCATAACGATTCCACAGCATTTATATTGTTTAATAATTTTTTGCCCAACATACTATTTTTTAAACATTTAAAAATATACTTAATATCTGAGTTTTAAATAATGGAATTCTTATATAAAAGAAAACAAATCAACGCCAGTTCATGATAGTGGTGAGAATTTCATAGTTGTATACAATAGTTTTTGCGAAAAAGGTACTACATTCTTCTAGAGATCCCTAGCAGTGGGTAAGATAATACTTTTTATTATATAATTATATATATATATATATATATATATATATATATATATATATATATAATTATATTAACAAACATACACTTACGCGTCGTGGCCCATTTGTTAGAGAATTGCTTCAGCATTCGCAAGGTGTTGATCAGAGAAACCACGAAGAACCGATCAGGGCAACCGGTTGCTACTATTTTCCTCTAGTTCGTGTCGAAAATCCTCCCACCGTCGCGACAGGAACCGTAGAATTTCTCGATAAGCGGCACAGCAGTGACTTCAGGTATAATCCCTTGAGCCACCTAAGTTAGTACTTTTCTTGTGCATCAACCTGATTATAGTGTAGCTAAATACCGTGCGCTTTGTCTCTCCCCATCTCTATTTCCCTGCCTTCACTCTTGTTATTTTGCGTTCGAGGTCTTGATCGCTCCTTATGCGCACCTATTCCCGTCGAGCGGCTGATCTGATCTCCTTCACTGTCAGTTGGTGCAGCTAGTTCTGCCTCTTCCACATCGTCACTTCCACCGACCTACCGGCAAAGGAGGCTCAGCGCATCAACTGATGTAACTGCAGTGATTCTGATCGGGAAGTCCAGGATTGGAGTCCTGGCAGTGCCAGAATTTTCGACACTAGCTAGACAGATAGGTCGAATTCCGCATGCGAACCTTCCTTCCTCTTCCTTGTCCTACCCTTAACCCTTACGTACACAAACATACACTTACTGGAGATGCACTACACTACCACACGAGTGTCGAGAAACGAGTCGCGAGCATAGTGCTTATCCCGGCTGGTGTGGTGCCGCGCTGGTGAGGGATACTTGGGAAATCCTTATAAGCCGACGTATGTCGCCATCCAGCAGGGGACGATCACCGCTATCTTCGCGATGAAACTGTACATAACATTTACGGGACTAATGACCTTAGCAGTTGACGCACCCGGAATCATTAATCAATCAATCAATCAATCAAAACAACCGCCACCCCTTCAGTCGCTGTCTGGAGGAGAATTCTAGTGGCCGGCTCCTCTGATCGGTAGTTTTCCGTGATTTCCCCGATCAACACCAGGCGAATGCCGGAGCAGTACATACAAACGGGTCACGGACCGAAAACGATCTTTCCTTCCTCTTCCTTGTTTGCGTCTCTCCCCTTTCACACACACACACACACACACACTTACACTAACATCACTACACTACAACATATTCCGGGAGACCGTTCGGAAGCTTATAGCTTGTCCCGGCTTGGGCAATTCGCCGCTTTTGGATGAGTCCTGGTTGGGGAATACCTCGCTAGTTGACGGTAGGTCGGTGTCGGATCTCGCCATCGAGCGGGAAAGATCACCACCATCTTCCTAGGAAGAACATGCACTACATTTACGAGACTAATGACCTCCGTAGTTGACGCGCCCGGAATCACTAAACAACCAATCAACCAACCATCGCCACCGCCGCCGCCTCTGGTCTCGCACCTACGGCAGCAGGAACCCCTGCTCCTGCCGCACCGCCGCCACCGCACAACTCCTCCCACTCACCGCAGTGGTCCTCGCCAGGAGAGGCTCTTGCGCATGGTATCCGACTTCAACGAGTGAGCTGCAGACCCCGAATTCAATGTCTTGTAACGATGTGATAGTTTTGATATCTGACTGCATTTAAAATTCCCGCTAATACCACAGTATTAGTGGGAATTGTAAATGCAGTCAGATACCAAAACTATTACATCGTTACAAGATATTGAAACAGATTTATGAAGCATTTCTTTAAAATGCTGCATCTTTTACAGCTTCATCGCGCTATTTTTGGTAGGTTACCTTTGAAAATTTTCATTTTTTACCACTTTCAAAATGTTTCTCAACATTACTCGCTCGTCCGGACGGCGGCAGAATTTTCGACACTAGCTTTTCAGCTAGGTCGATTTCAGTCGCTGTCTGGACGAGAATTCTAGCGGCCGGCTGCTCTGATAGGTTGTTTTCCGTGGTTTCTCCGATCAACACCAGGCGAATGCCGGAGCAGTACTCTACCAAACGGGCCACGGACCGCGCGCGATCTGTCCTTCCTCTTCCTTGTCCTATTGTCTCCCCTTACACACACACTTACACTAACATGCACTACACTACCACATATTCCGGGAGACCGGTCGGGAGCTTAGAGCTTGTTCTGGCTGGGGCGGAGGCTGGTGGGAAAGTCCTGGTTAGGGGAAACCCCACTAGCCGACAGTAGGTCGGCGCCGGATCTCGCCATCCACCGGGGGGAAGATCACCGCCATCTCCCGCGAAAAAAACATGCACTACACGAACGGGACTAATGACCAAAGAAGTTGACGCGCCCGGAAACACGAAAAAATCAAACCAAATCAAATCAACTACTCGCTCTTCATTCAACGTAGCTGCAAGCGTCTGGACTGGCTTTTTAAACAAAGTGCCCGCGCTGTGGTCACGTGGTTCGTGACGCAAACTGGCGATGTGCGGAAAGAGCAAAAATCGGTGCGCCGGAGGAACTCACCCACGTATTTCCACCACGGTCCTCACCCTTCGCATCGGCCTTGTCGCCGCGCCGCCATCCCTGGCTTTTAGCCTCTGTTTACTCGCATGCACGTCGCGCTCCGGGTGGCGCCTCGCAGAAGCTCCGCGCCCAAGCGCTTATTCGCCCGCGGGGTTGATGCCTGGGCCTTGCAAAAACGCCGCGTGCGGGGAGACAGGAAAAGGAAAATTGCGATGCCTCAAACTGATGTTCAACATGTTCTTTTTAAAATGAGACTTCCTACATTGTTCATTTAAAAAAGCTCCGACATTCAGGGAGAAAGCAGTATCTTACAAAAATAAGCTTGAAAAAAATTCGTATTTCCAAACTTGATTATTAGTGATGCCGGGCGCGTCAACTACGGAAGTCTTTAGTCTCGTAAATGAAGTATATGTTTTTTGAGCGGGAGGTGATATTCCCCCACTGAATGGCGAGATCCGGCGCCACCTACCTTCGACTAATGGGGTTTTCCTCAATCAGGTATCTCTCACCAACGGGGCACCGCCCCAGTCGGGAGAAGTTCTAAGTCCCCAAGAAGTAGAAACAAAAGAGGTCATCTTCGTCAACATGACGAAGATGTTGACGAAGATAACCTCTTTTATTTCTTCTTATAAGAACGTCAACAACACCAAATCAGAATTCCCACAATCCCCAAGAAGAAATCTCCCGGCATGTGTGGTAGTGTAGTGCATGTTAGCGTAAGTGTGTGTGTAAGGGGAGAGGATAGGACTGGGAAGAGGAAGGAAAGATCACGCGCGGTCCGTGGCCCGTTTGGTAGGGTACTGCTCCGGCATTCGCTTGGTATTGATCGGAGAAACCACGGAAAACTACCGATCAGAGCAGCCGGTCGCTAGAATTCTCCCCCAGACAGCGACTGAATTCGACCTAGCTGAAAAGCTAGTGCCGAAAATCCTGCCGTCGTCGGGACTCGAACCTAGTACCTCCCCGACAGAAGCATTTCAGTGACATCAGTTGATGTACTGAGCCACCGCTCCCAGTTTCAGAACTTTTTTTCGCTTTCTTTTAACTTTTCATTGAAATGATTTATTGCTAATTGTATCATAACATAAGAAACTATTGCCGTGCATTTGGTATTGGAACATCTTAATTTATCGTGTTGGATGGGTTTTCCACGATTACTGTTGGGCAGTAGATTCAGAGCTAGAAACTGGAACTTTATGTAATTACATTTTTTCTATTTTCAGTTCTCAAAATTTTGCTCATAGCGAATCATTGCAATCGTAACACAATATGCAAATTTTTCGTTACGTATTTTGTATTATACTTATTTTCAAATTTTACGTATATTTGACATGTTTTGCAAAATGTTTACAATTCTACCAATTTTTAAAATTTAATTCGCAAAATTATTAATGAAATTTTAAAAATAGTTTCCATTTTTAAAAAAAATGTTTCTCCTATTCGGAATTGCGTGCTGACGACGCGAGGTGCCCCTTTCGATGTTGCGGTCGGTTGGGGTAAGCCTCCCATGCACGACATGCACGTTGCGACAAGAGCACGTGAGCGCTAAGAATATTATCTTTAGATGGAAAGTATCAATGGCATCTTGTTTCTTGATTGAAACCAATTTACAAGTGACATTGTGATTGACGTGAAACACTATGTTGACCTTACTAGAGAGATTGTTTGCTGGTCATTTAGTTCCCACGTTTTACGATGACTATCATTGCACTCCAATAAAGAAATGTTTTATGAAACAAATTAATTCAGTAGGTGAAGTAATATTTGTTTTTAAAATTGGTTTAATAAATATTTCATTAATGTAATTTCCAATTACAAATGTTTGTAAAGAAACAATTTTGATATTACAAATTAAATCCCTTATATGACTTTTTTTGCATATTGTTGTCTTTTCATTTTATGTTTATGTACATGTTTTGCCGTTTTACACTACATACGTTTCTGGACTGTATTCAGCAGCTTGCTAAAAGAGATGTGAAAGTAATTTCCCATGTCGCTAGAGACCACTATTTAAAAAAAGCTTTTATTGTTTATACTGGTGTTAGAATCCACGTTTATAACTTGAACTACACTTTCATTTTTTTCACGTGTTTGATTTGATTACATGTAACAACCAAGTGAAATGTTAATTTAGCATTGCGTAAAGTACATTCTACATTTTCATCCATGACATTGTTGAACTTTACTATATTCTTATTGCTATTGAATTTAACAACATTCAACATTTATACCATCAACAGAATAACACAGAAAATAGCGTATGGCAAACATCGCAATATAATTGTTTTGTTGACTCTCCAGCAGAATAGGGAATAAATAACATATTTTCAGAGATATCAACTTAAAACCGGAACATTAAGGAAAAGACTGTACACTAGCACACAAAAAACTATTCTAACCCGGAAGAGCTGGACGAATTGGTACTCTATTCCAAAGTATCAATGTGACGCTATCAAAATAAATACTTGATAAGCCACAGCTTCGAAAAAGCCTTTGTTGATCTGATCTCTGCTTGGGGGGGGGGGAGAGAATACTTGAAGAGGCCGGGTCAACACAATGATAACCTTCACATTTGTGAGGGAGAAGAAAATTAAGTTTGTGTTCATTTGGACCTTTCTCAGTTTGTATTTGACATAGCAAAAGCATCTGCCCGCCCAAATATCTTAACTTTCGAATCGCCCCGCCGTTCCGTACGCTAGCACTGAGGAAGACAAGTGTAAGTAAACACACAAGTATCTATTTACACCTTCTTATAAAGGAAAATACTGTGCAGAACTCTGCCTGTTCAAGTTATTGGATTGTGTTTCTGTTGTTATTGACACTTTAAAACAATAAAATCAAACTCTCTTAGAAAATGCTGCCCTCGACCTATTCTAAAATCGAATAATTCATGAAACATATATTTGTTTTAAATAACTGAATTAAAATAATATTAAAAAATTTGATAAAAATATTTGAAAATAAATTAAGCTGAATTAAAATTTGTTGATCACAGAGCTTAATTCCCTTACTATGGAAATAAAACTTATTCCTAATGAGAATAATAGAAAGTTTCAATTTATCGTAATATACTTATTGAAATACAAAGTGAGATATACTAGATATTGTAATAATAAGTGAATTTATGTAATCCTGACATCTTCTTTGCAATATTTGAGGTCAGAATAGAAAGTAGGATGTCATTTTAGTTTGTCAATAAACAATATAATAGACATTTTTATCCTAATCGAACGTGAAGCATTGATGTTGATACATCGATTTCGGAGCTCGTGTAAGATTGAGGCTAGAAGTAACATGATATTCCGGACAATGGACACTAGAACAATTGATCGAAAATAACCTTAATGAAGAAACTGTATTTAGAAAATATTTTTTTATTTTATTGAAAAGTTGTGTTCTCAAGTGAATTGTGTCGACCAATTGCGCGACGTATTAGTGTCGAGTATGAGACAAACATATGAAAAGTGATTATCATGAAACTATGAATATTAAACCACAATATGTGTTAGAACAAAGAAATAAAAAAGTGACATCTTATCAATATTTATTTTTTTACATCAGAATGACGCTAGATTTAATTGAGAACGGACATAAAAATATCGGATTCCGAAGTGAACATACATCAGGTTGCCGATACTTTTCATAGGAACGTTTGTAAAACAATGGTCAATGATGTGATGAACGTTTAAGAAAATGGAGGAGTTCTCATTTTCGACCAAATCCCTGATTTATCTAAAATTGCAAAACGTTTTTTTTTTCCGCAATTCATACACCTAAAATATTGATGATCCAGATGTTTTTTCTAGTAAAATCTGTTCTGCGACAAATTTTGAAATTAAGGTATGTCCATTTTGTAATTTTGCATGAAATGTAACTAAATTTAACTTTTTAACTTTCTTTCTCGAAAATTGGCTCCATTAAAAAATGAATTATGACGTCGGATAGCGGAAAGAACGCTTAAGAGAATGGTTTAAGTTTCATGTTCGTTGAAATCTGATTTTTGAAAAATTGCGGTAATTTAAAAAAAATTGACTTCTTCCTACTGATATAATTATGAAGATATTTCTTAATGAAATGTGCTCAACAAAAACAGATCTTCAAATGAGGCAACGTTCAGTGTTTCGAAAATATGAGTATTGTTTTCTTAACTTTGCGTTAAACGTAGGAAATTTTTAAATTTTAAATTATTAGAACGGACATCCAATTTTTTAATTCTTTTCACATACATAGTAAAAAATGGTAAAGAATAGGTGCTAGTCCCATTTTCAGCGCACTCTCAGAATTTTTGAAAATACCGAATTTGGGAAAAAATCGAAATGGATAATTCGAATTTCCCGCGCTTTATTTGAGGCGGTATTGTAACACATTGCTCTCTGATTAGCAGGCAGATAAATTTCAGAAACATGACTGATACTTATGAAAAAAGGAAATAGTAAATAATGTTATTACAATAATTTTAAAATTATAATGTGCTTAAAGTTCGTTTTCTTTTATTCTGTAGGATTAGCATTAAGAGTTGGAAGATTTGGTAGTATTTTTAACAGAAATGTACACGTTTATTTAATGTACACAATGAGAAAGAACAAACTAGAAGTGAGGAATATTTAACTGCCTTATCTACAAGTTTGTTTATGATAGTATTTGCTCTTTGACTATTTCATATTGTTTTATCTTCAAATGCTATTTAAATGTACTATGAAAGAAAAAAAGCATTGTCACCATATAAAGTAGCGATGAATATTTGAGATATTCATTGTTAAATGGGGACATGGTGGAAGAGATGAGACTTTATTTACTTAAGGTTAATTTGACAATGTTTTCAATAAAATGGTATATTCAATTTTATTAAAACGGGTATGCATAAGGTAATTATATTGAAATTTCAAATGTATTCACAATGCGATATATTGGATGACCTATAGTTCTGGATGTTGAATTTATTATGAGAAATTATTCTTGTTTGTCTGCATGAGATGCTGGGAATAATGCGAACAGTTACATATAATGCGAGAAAGAATGTGCTGTTGCAGCATAACTAGTTCTTAACTTACATAACATTATCCTTCTACATTTTCCTTGCGTGTTTTATTTTACTACTATTGCATCACACATTTTGCATTTTATAGGGTCCGATTAATTCGTCTTTTGCTAGCTAGCGGTGTTCCCAGACAATTCTCTTTTTATTTATGACCCACGCCTGGGACTAAGGGACACATGTGGCAAAAATTCCCATCACCGTACCTAGCTTACTAGACCTGTCTGAGCTTCCTTTCGTCTCACAGTTATAAAAACTGAGACGATTTGTATTAGATGGTTACAGGTTCATTCTTTCCGGGTTTGGAATCGAACTCAAGACCGCTCCTCAGAAAAATAGCAGGCTGTCCTCGAGTCACCCGAGGGTCACTTTTGTTATTCCTACATTGATTAAATAAGAACAAGGGAAAACCGGGAGCGACAGCTCAGTACATCAACTGATATCACTGCAGCGCCTTTGACCGCGAGGTTCTAGGTTCGACTCCTGACGGGGGCAGGATTTTCGGCACTAGCTTTTCAGCTAGGTCGAATTCTCGCTGTGTGGAGGAGAATCCTAGCGGTCGGCTGCTCTGATCGGTGGTTTCTCCGATCAACACCAGGCGAATGCCGGAGCAGTACCCTACCAAACGGACCGCGCGCGATCTTTTCTTCCTCTTTCTTAACCTATCATCTCCACACACTTTCACTAACATGTACTACATTACCACATATTCCGGGAGACAGGTCGGGAGCGTAGAGCTTGTCCCGGCTGGGGCGATGTCCCGCTGGTGGGAGAGTCCTGGTTAGGGGAAAACCCCGCTAGCCGACAGTAGGTCGGCGCCGGATCTGGCCATCCAGCGGGGGAAGATCACCATCTCCCGAGAAAAAAAACATGCTCCACACTTACGGAGCTACTGACCTAAACTGTTGACGCGGCCGGAATCACCAACCTACCAACAAGGGGAAAACTCCAGAATTTTTCTGAAGTCTTTTGTTTGAACAGTGATGTTGGTCACTACAGTATCATGAATAGCGTCATTAGGGATGATCCATTCAGTGAATAAACTACGTATCGTTGTGTAAAGAAACAAGTGATAAATTATGGAAGCGAAGGGAAATATTCGGAACAAATTCGTTTTTATGAATTCGATCTTTACAAACGTTCAATGAGATAATATGGCAATCCATCACGACGTGCAACATGCATATTCAAATCTAAAGGGTTGGTTCTGTGTTATGGCGAGATAGTAAAGGAGATGACTAGAACACGCTTACTATTCACTTAAAGAAGAGCGACAGCCAAAAGTACTTAAGGGTATGGAAGGAGAGAAAGACTACTTAAAATGTCTACGTGATTGAGCGATGGTAAAGGAATATATCAGTCAAAGAGGGATTTTTGAATGATGGTGAAAGCAACGCAAATTGTCTGACGCTGTTACAGCGCAGATCAGCTTCTATTAGGGATAATACCTGACTCCATTATTGTTGAAACGATGCTTCAATTATGTACAAAATCCTTAGAATCACGTATATTGATGTAATATTTTATATATTATGTAATGATTTATTGATGTGTCCAGACAATTCTTGTGTACCCAAAGTATCTGTTTCATTTTAGTTTTAGATTGACTACAATTAGTCTCATTGCAGTGAACTTTGTGCATAGATAACTGTGTACAGAGGAAAGTTATTGGATGTATTTGGAGTTATTTTGCATGAATGGGTTGTACTAGCATTTTACCACGAACGACAATTTGTTTATACACTTCTACACAATGGATTTTTTCCCTGCGCTTTTTCAAAAGAACAAAATGTGGTTGGATTTTAGTAGTGAATCTTGTATATGGAACGTTTCTGTTCTTGTATCTGTTATATGAATTAATTTTACATTCTCGCATACTACATACGTAGTATAGAAAAAGTATTTTAATGATGCAATGAAAAAATGTTATTGATCGGCAGAAAAATTTGTATTATAGTTCCCTGATACCAAAAATTTTGATAATTCTTATTGCTATAAGAACACTTTATCTATTAGATTCTGTAGTCAGAATGCAAATTTCTTTGGTTCTTGATGTCGAAAAATTAGTTTTTTCGGAAAAAGTCCGTCTGTCCATCTCTATGTCTCTGTCCGTCTGTGGACAACGCTAGCGTCTAAACTATAAGCCGGTTTTTTAACAAAATTGATATTTCCCGGAAGATCTGGCTGATGTCGCGGCCTCCTTCACTTTGAAACGCATGTTTTAATTTTGGGGATACTTTACATGAATCCTCAGGAACATTCTCATATTTTTACCAAGCACGGCTCTAAATTTTTTGCTATTTTTTTTATTGAATAGAGTAAAATATGCAAGTAAAAATGGCGCAGACCCAATTTTCGTTGATTTCTTTCCACTATCAAAAATTGCAATTACTAAAATTATTTCGGCATCTTCCTACAATGACAATGTTGAAGATGAAAATATTTCAGCAGATAGGCATAGCTACTTGAAAGTTACTGATAGGTTATTGTTAATTTTAAAATTATGGATGTTGATGAAACGTCATTCCTTCACAACCAACTTCTACTATAAAGGAGAGAACTTCGAGAGACGAGGTTTATCGTTTACGTTTCACCCAAAAGGTAAAAAATTCTTCTCTCACTTAAACCGATTCTCAGACCTTCCTAACGTTTCCTGCTTACAGTTATTGTTTTATATTATTGCGTTTCACTGTATGATAAGGGCGCTGGATAGAAAAAAATCCTAAGATAGGAATCGTTCTCAGATTTAATATTTTAGAAGACATGCGGTTCGGTTCTCCATTCAAAAGAGTAAAAATATCTTTCCTAACCACAAACGTTGGCTCCAAATAATGAATGATAGTAATAGTTTTTTTTAATGAACTTCGAAAATAATATATCGTTAATATCATTCCGTTGTATTTTTATTACTATCTGTATAATACAAATATGAACTATGCAAATAAACAAGTATTCCCAAAATTACAATTTTTGCCAGTAATTGTGAAGGTATTCTCTACATTCATATGCAACACCATCATTTACTACAAAGTTTTATTTATCGTTTCTTTCCAGACTCTTTGTTTTATTTCAGGCAAACTATGAGCTATTAAAATTAATGGTAAAATTGAGAATACTCTTGAATTTAAATTCCACAAACTCATTATGGTAAATTTCGATAAACGACATGATTATGCGAGTTGAAATTCAGAGAGTGAAATTGCGGTTTTTACCACTGCGGAGGACGATATTGGAAACTTTATGTGTAGTATTCACGCACGAGCGAGAGTAAATATAATTTCAGTTATTAAATGAAAAATAATTCATTGTTAGAAAATAACATAACGAAAAATTATCATCCCTGAAACGGTAGAAATAATTTTACGGAGTAATCGGGCGTTATTCACGTGTGTCTGCATATGTGATGTGGATCATCGAACGCGGTTAATTCAATACGTGGTCAGCACTTCCATGCTAATAAATTGGCAATTTCAACCTAAAGTATTTTGATGCCATTTCCCCTAAAACATTATTGTTGGTATTTTAATTTTAAAAAATCTTCGCGTCAGATGCAGACAAATATTTATTTTTTAGTTTGTATTAACCCTCATTACACAGAGTGTTTAAGCATGCATTTTAAGCATGCAATTTTGTCTAATAAACTTCTTGGATTTTCCGAATTCTTAAGTCGCAATAAGCAGTCAAACATTGGTTTGAAAAAATACTTTATATGCAAAAATGTGCATTGCAGAAGCATATAAACATTCTAAAAACATATATATATTTTTCTTATTTACAAAACAAATATTTCTTCAGAAAGAAAACTTAATCCAGAAACAAAAAAGCAGTCGAGTTGTGTAAATTGGGTGCTTTTCTATTTCGGAAGTGATCTTCGACGAAGACGAAGAAGAAGAAGAAGAAAAAGACTTTCAAGACAGGAAAGATGACGGAAGAGGTATCTTCAAGAGCAGGCCTGGCTCTTATGCTGTAGAGAAAGCTACTGACATAAGAGAGCTTACTACAGTACTGGCAGTGTATAAGCGACTCTGACAGTTTGATGCGATGTTGCCTCACGTTACTATGTGCATGGCATCACCTACAAAACAGATAAATGAAATTACAAAACATTAACTCTTACCTACAGTCGATCACGCTTCTTGATATCACGTTCATAACCTCCACGACTGTCCACGTTCATAACCTCAACCGACCTTCACCGCCTCCGCGACTGCCTGCGAGTCAGATGAGCTGCAACGTTGAACCCTCACTGTGAAAAAGCAAACAAATCCTCGCAACCCGATTGCTTCAGAGCAGGTCACATGACGTTCCACAACACTTGGCGACAGAACTGTCAAAGTCACTTACACGCTGCCGGTAAGGTACTACAGGAGGCTGATAGGTAGCATCTCCACCACCCTACTATATCTGCATGGCCCTCGTAAGACATGGTCAGAAGAATTACAAATACACTTGTTACTGATTCAGTGGTGAGTTGTAGTTGACATTTACATAATTGAAATGATTGAAAGCGTTGTCATTGTCAACAATAGTATAGTACTATTGTTGACAATGACAACGCCTTCAATCATTTCAATTCCAAATACACTGACAATTTTCACAAACAGTCGGACGAAACTCATACAAAACGACCTAGGGGAGAATGGAAAAACTATTTGTAATTATGTAAAGGTTGATAACGGAACGTTTTTGGATTACGAATGTCTTACAACCACATCAAGAATTTAAAGAAAAAGAAAAGAATTAAAAGAATGCTATTAACAGGACCTCCCTAGGATATCTCCCATATTCTGTCGCGTTCGTTCTCATCTCTAACAAAACATCTCGTAAATTCGTCCACTGTGGCCTACGCAAGGTAGATCTGTGAAAAACGCAAACATATCACTGGTCTTACTCATCCTTTGCTAGACTCTTTTCCAACTCGATTTTGCATTGTTCGTACGTAAATAAATTAAATTAATATTTCTTGAATTTCTCTTAATATACATTAGTGTCAATTATTTTCCGACTTCGAAATTTGTGAACGGTCACCTTACAATTTTGTTCGAATAACCTTAAAACATCCCCATACTCAATTTTGTAGAGACCGGAGCATACTAAACCGTGCCGAGTTGAGCGTGAACTCGCAAGATGGACAACTCCAAACCTACTACTCACCGCTGAGTCAGCCCCGAGGCTAACAGTACAATAATTTTAATCGACAGTGTCACACATGTTTGCAGGTCGCTAATCTAAGATAATGTCATATGTTAGTGTCATAGGCACTGCGAGGAACGTGTGTTTCAATAGGATATAATATTAATTATTTATATAAAAACAAATTACTGAACACAATTTACCATCAAATAAACAAGTGTTTGAAATTTTATTTTGTAACATACGTGAAGTAAAATTAACAGTTAGTGCATGTGCTTAACCTGTGGTTTGTGAGTTCATGATATTTTGAGAGAAAACAAGAATTCCAACAAAAGCTAATCGCAAAAAACTTATTTACTTGTATTCAGAGTGGAGAAAATTACAAAAAACAACACAAACAAATGTGAGGCTATTTTTAATCGTGAAGAGGAGTTTAGAACAAATTTGAACAATATATTAGATATTTAACATCCGAATACTTTACAAATGATTGCATTGGAAGAAGACAGGATGTTTTTACTTCAGCCGAGAGAGCCAGGACGTAAAAGCTATCTTATTCGAGTAGATCAAACTCTCGCAGTAAAAAAGAAAAGGCTAGAAAAAGAGCATTACAAGAAGAGAAAAGGAAAAAGAAACAACAGTATGAAACTTCTGTATCTTCTGTTTTACCCCCTTCATTGTCTAAAGATTCAGATAAGGAATTTCTAAGTTCAGATAAAATCAACGTTGGTGAATTTTCAAGAGTACATCAATACAGAAATCTGCAAGGTGTGGCACCAAAAATTTCAATACCTCACACTAATGGTTTAAATAGATGTCAGCTGATAATAGATTCTGTATGCGTTCTTCAGAAGTGACTTGACCACAATATCCATAGAACTCTTTATTAATAAATATTTTATTCTTCGAATGAGACACACGAAGAAAAGATAACATTAAGAAACAATTAAAATGACTTTTAAGAGTAATTTATTTGAAATTCTTACTGTTCATTGAGATGGTAAACTGTTGCCTGCATTAAATATCAGGGACCCAAAAGAAGAAAGACTTTCAATTGTTGTTACATTTGGGGACAGTCAGCAGCTCATCGTGTTTCGAAAATTGCGGAATTCTTCTAGAAAAGAGCGCACTAACGCTGTTTGAAATGTGTTACGCACTGGGGTTTCAACGACAATGTACAAATTCTTTGCTATGACGTAACTGCATCAAACACTTTAAGATTTAATCGAACATGTGTCTTTATTGAAGAAAATTTGGACAGGGAAATTATTCTTTCCGTGTTGTCATCACTTATACGAACTTATTTTACCCTCTGTGTTTGAATGTAAAATATGTGTTGTAATCCTTAAAAATGTCTTTCTGTTCATTTGTGAGTGATTATGTCTATCCGTGGCTTTAGTGCAGTGCTGTTGTAAAAGATCCTTATCAAGACAGCTATTTTCTAAAAGTTCTAAAATCACATGAAAGGAGTTTTCAAATTTGTATGAATGCAATAAAGCAACTTTATAAATGAGTTACACACGCTTCTTTTGTATAACAGCATTATGTATATATATATATGAATTAAACTGTTCGAAGCAACTTTCTTGCGAGGTCTCGGGTATTTGACATCTGTGCAAGCAAATAGTGCTCGGCAGTTCTGTTTACCTTTACCTGCCCACGATTGTCTCGCAACGATTAGGTGAATGTGTGGTGACGCAATCGTTCGTGTCGTAAAATGCTAATACGTCATCATTTATGCCGTAAAATGCTAATACGTCATCATTTATGCCGTAAAATGCTAATACGTCGTTACTTATGCCGTAAAATAATGGATTATGAATGATTTTTTGAAACAAAACATGTCCTTTATAATGCTGGAACACAAAATATATTATATTGTGCAGACAATCAATGCGCTTTGGTCGATTGGGGTACGCCCCTCTCACCACAACCCCTAGAGTCCTTGCCCCCCGCCGTCCCCGCCAGAGCGCCGGACGGGCGGGTGGGTCGCTGTCTCCGGCCGCAACCCGGCTTGTGTCCGGCGGACAAGGCGGGGCAGCGCCGCCTGCCCGTCACAAAAGCGGCGCCCGCCCCTGGAGTGGCCTCTCCAGCCACCGGCACCCTCTCCCCTGACCTTTCCCTGAACGGTCCGCGCCCGCGCCCGCGCCCGCTCGCCCTTTGATCTCGGCCCCCTTCGCTCTCGCCCTCTACCTCGTCCCCGCCTCCACTCGTACCCTTATGTCCGTCCTGGCACCCCCGCTGCTCCCTACATGCGTACGCGCCCTCAAACACATCGCCGATTCCACTCTTGTAATAGCATTGACCAAGATCTCGACCTCAACTTATACTCCAGTTACCTCAACCAACTTTATCTCAACCTGAATCTCAATATCTACCACAACCTCAACAACTCACCCATTCTAAACCTCCACTCCAACGTCAACCTCCACTCCAACGTCCCCTCAACCTCACCTCCACTCAACCTCAACCTCCACTCCAACCTCAACTCCACTCCAAACTCAACCTCCACTCAACCTCAACCTCCACCCCAACCTTAACCTCCACTCCAACCTCAACCTCCACTCCAACCTCAACCTCCACTCCAACCTCAACCTCCACTCCAACCTCAACCTCCACTCCAACCTCAACCTCCACTCCAACCTCAACCTCCTCAACCTCAACCTCAACCCCCACCTCAATCTCGCTCCCGATTCAACCTCGTAATTAAACTCGTTCATACGTCCGTTTTATAATCGCACCGCCCTCATCTGCAATTGTTGTTTTTGTTGTTGTTGATGTTGTTGTGAATATTATTGTTATTACTATTATTATTATTATTATTATTATTATTATTATTAAACCATTCCCTTATTTCTCGATGAACTTCAAAGGTCAAGAACCGGTAGATTCCATCTGTAGCCTTGTTTCCCGCGAAAAAGAAATGGAGCGTGCAAGCAATGCACAATGTCTGTAAATGCTGATAAAAAGCTCACATCACAGTAGGGACAGAAAGTGACAGGAAGAACCGACAGAAAGAAATTGACTGGGAGAGAGAAAGAAAAATAAAGGGAGACAGGACGAAGGGAAGATGAGATAGAGCGCACACAACTCTAGGGAACTGACGTCGCATTCGAGGTGGACGACCAGCAAGATTTATCCCTCTTACCACTTTTTGTTGGAGAGTACTCTCGAGTATTTTCCACAAGTGGAAAGTCGACGGATTGGTCGCGAGTTCCCGCCGCCGCTCATGAACATAAACGTCGATGTCATCGACCGCCCGCGCTCCGCTGACAGGAAGTGAGCGAGTGGGCGGGCGGATGGATGGATGGATGGATGGATGGATGGATGGATGGATGGATGGATGGATGGATGGATGAATGGATGGATGGGTAGGTGCGGTCGGGCGGTCGGGCTGTCGGGCGGTCGGGCGTGGGCGGTCGGGCTGTCGGGCGTGGGCTGTCGGGCGGTCGGGCGGTCGGGCGGTCGGGCGGTCGGGCGGTGGGGCGGTCGGGCGGTCGGGTCGGGCGTCGGGCGGTCGGGCGGTCGGGCGGTCGGGCGGTCGGGCGGTCGGGCGGTCGGGCGGTCGGGCGGTCGGGCGGTCGGGCGGTCGGGCGGTCGGGCGGTCGGGCGGTCGGGCGGTCGGGCGGTCGGGCGGTCGGGCGGTCGGGCGGTCGGGCGGTCGGGCGGTCGGGCGGTCGGGCGGTCGGGCGGTCGGGCGGTCGGGCGGTCGGGCGGTCGGGCGGTCGGGCGGTCGGGCGGTCGGGCGGTCGGGCGGTCGGGCGGTCGGGCGGTCGGGCGGTCGGGCGGTCGGGCGGTCGGGCGGTCGGGCGGTCGGGCGGTCGGGCGGTCGGGCGGTCGGGCGGTCGGGCGGTCGGGCGGTCGGGCGGTCGGCGGTCGGGGGGTCGGGCGGTCGGGCGGTCGGGGTCGGGGCGGGCGGGCGGGCGGGCGGGCGGGCGGGCGGGCGGGCGGGAGGGCAGGCGGCTGTTCGAGAGGGCGGGCAGGCTATCGGGCGGGCGGAGGGAACGGTGAACGCAGCGGCGCAAGCAGGGAAGGCAGGCAGACGCAGGCCAGTCGGTTCACTGACTAATTGATTGTTGATTCCGGGAGCGTCAACTGTTAAGGTCATTATTCCCTTAAGTGTAGTGCATATTTCTTCTCAGGAGGTGGCGGTGATCTTCCCCAGATGGATGGTGAGATCAGGCGTCGACCTCCTCGTAGGCTAGGGCTCCCTCCAACGAGGCATCTCCCACCAGCGGGACAAGCACTAAGCTCCCAGCTTGTGTCACGGCATATGTGAGAGTGCAGTCAATATACGTGTAAGTATGTGTACGTACGGTGTGTGAATAGGACAATAAATGGGAAGTAAAGTTCGTACTGCTCCGGCATTCGTCTGCGTTGATGTAAGAACCAAGGAAAACTACCGATACGAGCAGCTGGCCGCTGGAATTCTCCTCCAGACAGCAACTGAACCCGACCTCTCTCAAGCTAGTGTCCTGCCACTGTTGGGATTCGAACCTAGGACCTCCGCTTAGAGGCACCGCAGTAGCCGTAATTGATATCCTGAGCCACCTCTCCAAGTTTGATGCAGGGAGAAGGGAAGAGAGCGGTTTCAAAGAAGCTGAGAGTGTCAGTGTATGACTTCGTCGGCAGAGGGGTGAGTTGAGAGCTCTATGAGTGTGGGCAAGTGGGAAATTTCCCTAGCGGGATGGTTGATATGTAGGTGGGACCACAGAGTGCGCGGGTATAACGATGACCGGGCGTGTACGCGGTTGAATTGGCGGGCGCTTGGTGTTAAACGCGTGGGTTTGTGGGTTGGGCGGGTGTGTCTAAGGTTGAATTGGGAACAGGGTGTACGAACCTGGGTGAGCGAGTGCATTATTGGATTCGCAAGCGGGTGGTTGAACGCGGGGGTTTGGTACTGGTCATGTTTGTATGTGGTAATGCGCATGGTTGAATTAGCGTGAGCGTAATTTGAGATAGTGGATAACGGGCAGTGCGGGTGCGTGCATGATTGGATTGGTGAGACAATTGTTGAGTGCTGTAGGTCTAACCCTAGCGAGCGTGTGCGTGGTTGAACGCGAGGGTTTGGGGTTGGGCGGGTGTGTACATGATTGGGTTGCGAGCTGGGGGTACGAGCCTGGGTGATCGCGTGGTTGGGTGTGTAGGTTTGGTACTGTTGGCGGGGCGGGGATGGGGGGGGAGATGGCGAGGGGCGTGGCGGGGCGCGCGGGCGACGCGCGATGGACAGGCCCTGGGGCCGACACCGGGTCGCCCGGGGAGATTTACGACTCCCACACGACGCCAATTACCCGCTCGCCGCGTAATTAATGGCGAATGACAGGCGGCGAGCGCCCGGCTTGGACGGGGTGGGGTGATCCCTAAGGGTGGGGTCCGGTCGAGATGTAGAGCGGCAGGGCGGCTGGACAGCGAGCGGGGGGGGAGGTAAGTTGGGAGAGACCACTGAACGGAAGGGGGCGGGATGACTGGCGGGTTGGTGAGCTGGGTGGAGGAGCACAGTGCATGAGACTACGAGTCGTAGTGGGGAAGGGGGGGGGGGAAAAGGGGTTGGAAATTTGGGGGGAAACATCAGGATGGAAGATAAGAGGTGAGACTTGAATGGAGGAGAATAATGTATGGGCAAAGAGTGGGGCTATGTTCAGAACGAAGAGGTGGATAGTAGCTAGAAACAATGAATGAAATGTGTGACGGGTGAAGAGAAAGGCAGGAATAGTGGTATGTAGATGAAGGGTGGGCGGATGAGGTAGCAGATGGGGGCGGGGCGGGGCGGTGAGTTCGAAGCACGAGCCGTCAGCGCAGTGGGGATGCGAGCGACGGGCAGGCGGTGGCGGGCGTGGCGGGCGGCAGGCGGGCAGACAGGCGGGGGAGGGGCGAAAGGGCGAAGGGCGAAGGGCTGGAGTGGGCGCCAGCCATTGAGCTCGGAGCGGCGAGAGCCACCTCGTGGAGAGTGATGGACGGGAAAGCTATGGGCGCAGATGGGATGGAACTTGAGAACACCAAAGAAGTGTGTTCAAAGAACAGGAGCGAGCATTGAAATATAATACGAAGGTAGACGAGTATTGAAATGATTAAGGAATCAAACAAATAGAAATGCTCTAAAAGATGTTTAAAATAGTACTTCGACCACAAAGACTAACAAAATTACTTTTGCCCCTCCTACCTTAAAAATACCAGAAAAATAATTAGTTAATATTACGTTGTATTAATTTACAATAGTAGAAATGAAATATTTCTTGATCAAACTTCCAATATTTTGGAGAGAAATATTATTACTATTAAGATTGTAATATTTGAAAATAAATTCGATCACGAATTTTTTTTTTTCCTCATTTAAACTACTTACCATACAATCATCTGCGCATATATTCACAGTTCTAGCAAATTTTCTTTTTGACAATACAAAACTATTATTAATGACGACAAAGCTAATGAATCTGTGCAAAAAAAGTTGTTAAACACGAAAAGACATCAATTTAATGGAAATGTCACAAGAAAATTTGACAAAAAGTATTAACTAGTTTTGACGAGCTAGTAAGCACAGATTTTCTAAGCTATTTCATCTTGTTCGTAGGGAATTTTTGGTTTATTTTTGTTACTTGGCTCACTTTTAAAATTAAATTTTCGTTTTCGGAATAAATTTCCAGGAAAAAATATTATGTATAGGAACAATTATCCGGAAGATGGTTTCCAGCCATGCGCAGTAATGTAGTACGTGTAAATGAGTGAGTGAATGTGTGTGGGGGGGGGTTAAGGAAAGAGGAGGGGAAAAGGGGGTGGGAGGGAAGGGGAGGGAGCGAGGGGGAGGGAAGGAAAGATCACGAGCGTACCATAGTCCGTTTGTTAAGATACTGCTCCAGCATTTGTCTGGTGTTGATCGAAGAAAAATCACGAAAAATGATCGACGAGAGTATCTGGCCGCTAGGATTCTCCTCCAAACAGAGGTTGAATCTGACCTAACTACGAGTAGTGAGAAGCTGGTCGAATAGAACCGGGAGCGGTAGCTCAGTGCATCAACTGATGTCACTGCAGTGCTTCTGACCGGGGGGTCCTAGGTTCCAGTCCTGACGCGGCAGGATTTTCGACACTAGCTTTTCAGCTAGGTCGAATTCAGTCGCTGTCTGGAGGAGAATTCTAGCGGCCAGCTGTTCTGATCGGTAGTTTTCCGTGGTTTCTCCGATAAACACCAGGCGAATACCGGAACAGTACCCTACCAAACGGGCCACGGACCGCGCGCGATCTGTCCTCCCTCTTCCTTGTCCTATTCTCTCCCCTTACACACTCACTTACACTAACATGCACTACACTACCACATATCCCGGGAGACCGGTCGGGAGCTTAGAGCTTGTCCCGACTGGGGCGGTGCCCCGCTGGTGGGAGAGTCCTGGTTAGGGGGAAACCCCACTAGCCGACGGTAGGTCGGCGCCGGATCTCGCCATCCAGCGAGGGGAGATCACCGCCATCCCCTGAGAAAAACATGCACTACACTAACGGGACTAATGACCGAAGCAGTTGACGCGCCCGGAAACACGGCAAAATCAATCAATCAATCAATCAATCGAATAGACGCGCTCGAACCCTAGGACCTGCAATGACGTGAACAGCGATGCGGCATTGCCAATTGATGTTGTCCCTGAGGCATCCTACATGGTGATGAACTCATATTTCAAAACCATGAACTTGGGCGAAAAAACCAAATGCGCGCCGATGCGGTGGCCGAGATAGTGTCGTACCGATCTTGGACCGAAGGATCGCGGATTCGAGTGCCGCCTTGGGCATGGTTGATTTGTGTTCGTCCTTTCATCCCTTATCATCAGCATATCGTTTCATCTCCACAGTTACCATAAAGTTAACTTCAATAGTGGTCGCTAATAGCCTAGATGTTGGTGCGACCTTAAATACCCCCCCCAAAATCAAATCCGCCAAGTTAAATAATTAAAGCCGCATGAAGAACATATTTTTTATAAAATAAAAAAAAGTCTTGTTGAATTAATTACTGTAGTAGTTCAAATACCATAGAAAAAACATGACATCTTTGTCTTGTAAACTCAAGACATTTTGTATAACTTTGGTGAAACTTCTCAAAGCTAACCCAACACTGAGATACGCAACACGACATGTGTATTTAGGTACCACATGAGCGTAAACAAGTTTGGAGGCGCACATGTGCTCGTAATTATTACTTTCGAGACATCATTAGTCTCGCCCTTCATTTAATGAAGAATTTTAAAGCAGCACATGGCTCTCGTATTCTCGTATTCTAATGGTTCTTCGAAGCAACTTTCGTACTAGCGACGAAGATCTGAGAACTACGCACTTTAATTGAGAAAACTCAGAGAAAACATATTTATAATATTCATCAAAAAACTTCCTTACAAACATATTCATAGAATGTAAAATGCGTCTGGGAATATTGTGGCTCCATAAGGATTTTTGTAACGCATATTTATTATACAATATTAATATTATTTTATTTGCATTATTGTCATTTGATATCTGAAATAGAAGGAATTCCGAGGTCTTTCTTTAGCTTCGATTCATTAAATACCGAGCTCATTAACTGCTAAGGTCATTAGTCCCGTTAGAGTAGTGCACGTTTATATCACGAGACGTGGCACTGTTCTTCCTCCGCAGGGGAACATTATTGAACATTATGAACATTAATGAACATTATTTTAAGTATACAGCTCTTAATGGAAGCTACCTCTGCCGTTTGTTTGAGCATTTCTGAATTTCAATTCAATTGGTAAGAAAATCCATCCTTAATAATTGTTCTATAAGACAATTACACAAACCATTAACTTTTGGATCATTAACACACTCTATTTTCAAAAAACAAATTGAGAGAATCTTAACTTTCGAACGATCAGAGAAGACTGTTCACCGCAATATTTTGCGGTGCCAACTGACCGTGTAGATGCGCATCCTCCCCTCTCTCCACCCTTGGAACATGAAGAGCTCTAGCTTATTGCAGTTAGCATGCGGTGACTTCACCTGCGCTAGCGAATTCTCTGGACACAATTAAGAACTGTTCGAAACTTCTCACTCTACCGCACTTCATAGCGCTTACGATCCGGAAGACTGACTGGCTCTCGGTAGCAAATCAGTATTTTTTTCGCATTTGTTTTATGGCTTTCAAAATCTCAATAACTTTTTAGAGGATTACCAAACTTACAAAATATTTATTATACACTTCGAATTTCTAGGTACACCGGCGGTATATACGGTGTATCGGAGAATTCGCCACTAACCTAGAAGAGGAAATTCCACCGACGAGATCGGCGGAGGATCTCGCGATGTACCTGGGAAGGCCCCCATCTTCCGGGACATTACATGCACTACACTTGCGGGACTAACGCCCTTAGCAGCTGACGCACCTGTAATAAATTCTTACCCACTTGAAAGTAAGATCAACCTTTTTTGGGGGGAAATAGAAGAGCGAAAGTGTAGACTGAACTTTTTATTTAATATTAATTATTAGAAATTTCATGGGAGAAGCTTGAATACCTTACGTGACTTCTCAAGGATCAGCTTTTGCACTGTATTGAATGAGATGCTTGGTATCAGCATTCCGATTCCTGCACTTGAAAAAAACAACAAATATTATGGAATTTCAGAAATTCTGTATATTATTTCCATTCCTAACTTAAACGCCATTTTAATTTCCTAATAGGACAATATGTACATCCCCAAAACGATTCAAAGCAGCGTAATAGATTCAGAGATGCTGCTAATATTTTATACCGCGAAATTCACTCGTCCGCAAATGCATACAAAAACCAATTACTATTGAAATAGGTTCCACACATTTAGATGAATGCATTCAAAGCTTTAGTGAATGTGTATCAATTTTGCTGGTTGAAGACAATTTACATTTAATTAGTTTTACTGACAATTGTAAATATATCCTGCATACCATTGTTTAACCTTTTCTACCACAAAAACAATAATTTTCATCATCATTTGGATAATGAATGAGAAGCAGTGGCGGCTCGTGGGTATTCGCACGTTCGCATGTGCACACCCAAATAAGTGTGGTGCAATCTTTCTTAAACATTTCTTAACATGAGGGGAATACAAGTTCTCTCAGAGCGTTTCCAAAACATGGCATTTCAAAACACGCGCCGTTCGGAAGCTGCGATTGACAGTCCGCCGCCAATGCCCTTCGTGACAGCAGGCTAGAGCAAACTCGGGAAATGCGAGCCAGCGGACGGAGTCGGTGGCTCCCGCGGGGCTGGAGGGGAAAGAGGGGGAACATGGTGGCTTATGGGCGATTGGAGCACACTCTGGACCGTGCAGATATTACTGCGTAGGCGCGACCTCTGGAAGGGCCTTAACATGTCGTAAAGATATAACGCTCAGCTAGCACAAGTTTTTAAAAGAAGTAAGTGTGGTATTGATCGAAGAAAGTGTGAGATATCTCTCCGCTTAAATGACCTCTCACCCCTTCCAAAGCCATTCTTCGGTAGCGCGCAAAACGCAAACGCAGTGTTGTGCAGTGTTAACATTCGATTAACACAATACTTATGAATGTATTTGCACGTTTTAAAGGGAGTTGCAATTACAAATCCATTCCTAAGCAAGTGAAAATCAAAATGTATTGTGTAAACGTATGTACAAGGTTACTTTTAATGCGTTTTGAAAAATCGAAGTTAGAGTGTTCGTTTTTCTGTGAAGTGTGTTTGTACAACTGACAATGAATAGCGTCGAAAATATTAAAATACGAGTAACATCAATGAAAAACTCACAGAAAAAATTGCTCATGAGTCAGTGTAGACGGCAAACTACCCAGATTTTTTGAGTAATGGGTATACAAACATGTACTTTTAACCTTAAATTTGTACAGCGAGTTTATGGAAAATACTCCATAGCAAAAGTGCGAGTAAACAAGTTTCGAATCAATGTGTTTCTTGACACTCTTTGAAAAACGTCCTGGAAGTGCCGAATCATGCGGTAATACGACGCAAGTAGTAAATACTTCGGAGGGGTCCTTGCCGAGCGAAGTCTAAACGGATGTTGTGAAAAGAAATGTGGTCAACCCTCGTTGGTGATAAAAGGAACTATTCAACATGTTATCAAACTTCATAAGATGCCTTGTTTCTAATTCTCATTATTTACGTTAATGAATATGTGTATGCTTGTAACGTATGCCTGTATGTATGGGCGTGAATGTGTGAGTGAGAGAGAGAGAGAGAGAGAGAGAGAGAGAGAGAGAGAGCGAGGGAGAGAGTGGGAGGAAAGGAGAGAGTGGGAGGAAAGAGAGAAGAGAGGCATTGCATACCCTCATAGTATGACCACGAGCCGCCACTCATGAGAAATCACAACAGAAATATACCTCTACACAACTTCTTAGAAAGCAGGAGAATTAAGGCAGCAGTTTCACTTCTTGGTGACACCGGGAGTTAAGTTTATCAATGAAATAAAATCAATGCTACGGCACGATCTCAGGTGGCACGCATTTTACGTGTTTTATTTTGTGACGTTAAAGTTCAAGATGTGCATTCGATTTTTGAAACCATAGATCAATGAGTACGATCAAGACAATAATTTTGTTTTGTTAGCTCCTGAACTTGCTCTATTCGCCAATGACGAAACTTGTGATGAAACTGAATGGGAAACCGGGAGCGGTAGCTCAGTGCATCAACTGATGTCATTGCAGCGCCTCTGACCAGGAGGTCGTAGGTTCGAGTCCTGACGGCGGCAGGATTTTCGACACTAGCTTTCCAGCTAGGTCGAATTCAGTTGCTGTCTGGAGGAGAATTCTAGCGGCCGGCTGCTCTGATCGGTAGTTTTCCGTGGTTTCTCCGATCAACTCCAGGCGAATACTGGAGCAGTACCCTACCAAACGGGCCACAGACCGCGCGCGATCTTTCCTTCCTCTGCCTTGTCCTATCCTCTCCCCTTACACACACACTAACATGCACTACACTACCACATATTCCGGGAGACCGGTCGGGAGCTTAGAGCTTGTCCCGGCTAGGGCGGTGCCCCGCTGATGGGAGAATCTTGGTTAGGGGGAAACCCCACTAGGTTGGCGCCGGATCTCACCATCCAGCGGGGGAATATCACCGCTATCTCCCGAGAAAATACATACGTGCACCACACTAACGAGACTAATGACCAAAGCAGTTGACGTGCCCGGAAACACGAAAAAATCAATCAATCAATCTTAATGGAACTGAATTGTCTGCCCTGCTGACTTTTGAATTCATGAAAGATGATTCCGGCGCAGGAAACGTTTCTCATCTCTCAGACGCAGCATATGAAGGTTGGTTGGTTGTTCGTGATTCCGGGCGCGTCAACTACTGAGTTGTCTTAGTCCCGTTAGTGTAGTGCATGTTTTATTTCGCTCGGGAGATGGCGGTGATTTTTCCCCCGCTGATGGTGAGATCCAGCGCCGACCTACTGTCGGCTAGTGGGGTTTCCCTCAACCAGTCATCTCCCACCGGGGATGCACTGCCCCAGTTGGGAAAGCTCTAAGCTCACGACCGGTGTCCTCACATTTCTGGTAGTGTAGGTTATGTTAGTGTAAGTGTGTGTAAGGGGTGAGAATACGACAAGGAAGAGGTTTAACTTTGTCATGGCTCTGTCTGAATGCGTCTTTTCACTTAGTACATGAGGTTGTAAACTTAAGTCGGCCATAAGCCGTCGTCTTGGCCGGGTGGTAGTGTGCATTCTCATATTGTTTTTCTGATTCATTAATGTATTTGAGAGTTTGTTAACATTTGATACGTATTGTTAAATTAATATCTCTCAGAATTTATATTTTGGGCACACCTTTAAAGTTTTCCAGTGTTAGTAATATTTGTTTGTTTTTAAAAGTATCTTAAATATATTATTTTGTTGTTCAATGTTGAAGAGCATGCACACTTCTTTTGTTTTCCCTGGTTTTCCCAGGCCGCTTAAAGCAAATTCTGGGACGTTTTATTCTTGTCGCGTTTGTGAGCCCAGGGGCATGACATCTGTAAGTTGTATTCTATTTTTATTTACTAAATGTATCGCTGAATAATGTTTCAATTCTTATCTATAAATGTATGTATTACGTGGTTAGGCGGAAGAGCGGGCCTAATGGCCCGAGTCTAGCCACATAAATAGTAATTATTATTATTATTATTATTATTATTATTATTATTATTATTATTATTATTATTATTAAGAGGAAGGAAAGATCACGCGCTGTCTGTGGCCCTTTTGTAAGGGTACTGCTCCGGCATTCGACTGGTGTTGATCGGAGAAACCACGGAAAACAGAGCAGCCGGCCACTAGAATTCTCCTCCAGACACTGACTGAATTCGACCTAGCTCACAAGCTAGTGTCGAAAATCCTGCCACCGTCGGGACTTGAAGCTTGGACCTCCCGGTGAGAAGCACTGCGGTGACATCAGTTGATTCACTGAGCCACCTCTCCCGGTGTAGCATGTGAAGAAATAGTTTAGGAAACAGCAATTAAATCTGACTCTTCGGCCAGAAAATATAACAAGAAGAAAAACACAACTGAATTTCAACAGTCAAACTGTCACAGAATTCACGTTCTGCAACTTCTGCGGGCTTATTGTCCAAGTTTACTGGGGCGTATATGGAAAAGCGCCTCTGAAGTCTCCTGCTGCCAGAGCCGCGACAAAGGTTTGAGTGCAACCGGATGTAAGAAGATTTTCTGACGCAAAACACATTACAATAGATTGTCCTCAGAGAAGACGCAATCTCTGTCGCAAACGCACATGAATCGCCTGCGAAAAGGGCAAAATAGCACTTCATTTACAACGTATAAATTCCATAATAGAAATTAATGAAAAAAATGTTTATTTTCTGTTTCTTACTTCAATTTCATGCATTGTTTCTTATTTTCGTGAGTAAAAAGAACCACTAAATTAAAGTCCATTTGATATACAGGATGCAGATGCTTGTAAAACACTTTTATGCATTTTATTTTCGGTAGACTCGCAACGTCCAGTATCACCTCCAGATGACAACTCCTTAAAGCAAAAAACGTTGTATCGATTTAGATACTATATTTCTCAAAGTTTATAAATAAATAAATATTATCCAGAACGGCAAACCAAAATCTTCCGTATTACAACAATGGGAGTTGCTGAGTTAACTCCCTTTATCCGAGTACCAACAAATTATGCCGACAAGAAAACTCACCCGGAAAGGAAATGGGCGGATACCATTGAAACTAAGCAGACTTTGTAAAAGAAGAGACTGTTTTAGTTATCACGAAGTGTGAAAAAATAATCTTGCGGAATGATAAGATTAAGTGGTACATTTTTTACTGAAAGATGCGTGCGTGAAAATAATTCACAATTTTCAAGTTCGGCTCAACAGTAAACTTTCAAGTTGAGTTTCAACAGTAATTCATAGTTTTAAAGTTACATACCTACGAGTAATTTGCTCTCGTGTGTATCTACAACAGTATAGAACAACTAAGAGACTCTCGTTCATTTATTGAGCAATATATGATATCTTACCCTCTCTTTCGTCATTTATAGAAGTTTTGGATACATACCATTTTTAATCCTATAAAATAATTACGTTAACTAAGTCCCTCTTTGAAAGCAATATGACTCTGACATTTTTAAAGCTACAAGTTGACATTTTCTCTTATGCGCTTCATTTAAAGAATACCGAATATATTTTTAACACATTAAATAATCCCCTGGTGGATAGATACATGTCCCTCTCGTGAAGTTCAACGATGTAGGATTTTTAAAAAGCATCTTTTATTGAATTTTTTCGTGAGTAGAAAACGTCATACAAGTCAAATTTCATGTAATATTTTGTTCGAATTAATAATACTATTACTTATAATATAATTTTATATTATAACTTTTAAAAATTAAACTAATTATAATTTAATTCAATAATTTTGGACATGATTTTATTTTCTGTGCAAAATATATAACTAAATACTCGATAAATGTAGTTACTTCGAGGAAAATAATCATAAACATCTACTTCCTTCGAACCATCGACTTAACGATTTCATTACAACTTTATAAATCATGAATAAAGAAGAAATTGTGGAAACAATTCACCCAATTTTAGATAGCAAAGGAAATTAATAGGGGTTGTATAGAACGACATAGTCTTTCTCATATTAGTTAGTTTTCTAATTTCTTAGGTTTGGTGTAAGTGCGTAATTTGAAACTATTTTTCATAGGAAACTTTGGAATTTTCGAATTTTTCACTTTTGCCATTTTCAAAAAATCTGGAATATTAACGAACATGAAACCTGCACCACTCTCTTATGCATCATTTATGCTATTCGAGGACAACATTTGATCACAAAATTTAGTGCTATTTTTGAGAAAAAAATTGAAAATGTATTTGAAGCTTCACATAGAGTACTTTTAAAAATAAAAATATGCGTTTGATACTCCCAGAGCCTCGAGTTAATTCTGATCGATCGGAGAGTATTAATTTTGAAGGAAACCCGGCGAACGGTTTAGGCGCTAGCGTTGACGCCAGACAGACTGACTCAGACACACAGACTCAAAGACACACAGACTCAAAGACACACAGACTCAAAGACACACAGACTCAAAGACACACAGACTCAAAGACACACAGACTCAAAGACACACAGACTCAAAGACACACAGACTCAAAGACACACAGACTCAAAGACACACAGACTCAAAGACGGACAGACTCAAAGACGGACAGACTGAAAGACGGACAGACTGAAAGACGGACAGACTGAAAGACGGACAGACTGAAAGACGGACAGACGGAAAGACGGACAGACGGAAAGACTAACAGAGAGACTTTTTTTGTCAATCGACATTTCGGTATCAATGACCCACAAAACTTGGATTCTGACTACACCACGTGTTAGAGAATCTTTTTCTATACTTGGCAACATGATTTACTCACGTTTTCGCTACTAGAGCCCAGAAATAATTTTTCTACCGAAAACTAGATTTTTTGGCGCAAGATTACATAACTTTCTCTGCTTACGAAGTAGCTTCTTAAGGGCCAGAAAGTAAATGATAAAATTGTCATATAAAGATACAAATTGTCTGCTTAAAAATATTGGGAATCTCTTCCTAGCAAGACTCTAAGCACGTAGGTGGTCTGTTTATGTATTAACCCTCCTCTGATTTCGAGTTTTTTTAACTTTTCGTAAGAAAGCCAAACGCATCACTGACACTTGAAAAATTCACACAGAAGTGTACTTCAAAATGTAAAGTTTCTCATTATAATGATAATCTGAATGCAGATAATTTTTTTAACATTACATGAGATTTTAGAAAACTAACTTTTCTCTCCAGCTTATTGTCGGGACCCCAAAAAATTACTCACGGGACACAAACACTTTCATTTTTCATATGAACTATATTATAAACACTTGAAGTGTTTAATTAGCGTTCAAAGACGAAGTTATTCTAGTTAACGGCTGTATTCTAAACTATCTTTATGATTTTTCCTAATAAGAATATACTATTTTCTAAACATATTTCCTCATTACCTTCCAGTCACTTTTGTTGTACATCAACGATCTCTTTAACTTCTACGAGTGAATGTGATTTAATATCAAAAGACCTCAACAATTTTCTCATTGTTGCATGAAGTTTGTGAGTCCACGCAGATACACAGAGGTGTTTCTTGAGCATCCAAAAATCCCCCAGACGCAAACAGCCTTGAGCGTGGATTAGAGCGAGTCTGCGCAGCTGCGCACCCGCAGATTATAACTGCAAATCCCGGAGCGCTTGCTCTTGATATTAGCTCTTAATGAGAAGAGACCACACTCACGGAGTAATTGTTCCTTAATATAAGGAGCTCATTTGTCGCTGCTGTTAGCACACCAGCTTACGGGGACTCAACTCTTGTCACAAAAACCAGGATAATTAAAACTACACGAACAATGATCCTTTATTTAGCTACGCCTGCAGGTTCATAATTACTTTCTCGTAAATGTGATGACAATACATTTTACCTACGTCCGAAGTACAGTATCCACGAGCATGTTCATGGCTAACAAATTGTGAGGAAAAAATAATAAGAGACGATAACAATGTTCACCATACGTTTTTTAATTGACTGAGTTATTCTCTATCACATTTTGCAAACCATTCTAGGTAATTATTTTTGTGCTGTCGCAGTAAATGAATCATTATCTCTGCACCTGACAATACAATACTCCATTAGTCCACAGCTCGTACGCGAGAAAATGAAATGCGAATTCCCGAGAATTTACTCTACGCAAAATCAATTTTTGTTATATTTTCTTACCAATGATGATTTTTTATGGGAATATCATGGATTATAAAATTTGAATGTTAAATATTTTTAAATTGTGGATGTTTTCAGTAAATTTCTGAGTTATTTCTTTCATGATCGTTTTTATGTACTTTGAGCAATGATTAAGGGCATTATGGGCATAAGAAATGGAATTATTTAATAATAGCAACTACACGTTTTAATGTAAATCTTTACATTAAAGAGTACAATTATTTTTATCTCTCTATTTTAATAATATATCCAATATCAATATTTCAGAAACAAATATATTGCATTGGGTTGTAAATTGTCTCATTCTCCTAAAATCAAATTATTGCCCCGCAGATCTATGGATAAATGATAGTATGCAAATACTGAAACCGATGAGGCATCGTTGGTTAATTAGCTCCAGAGGAAGAAATATTCGATTCAGATTGATCTCGTTGTAGTGAGCGAAAATTCCTGAGATCTCACAGCAACGTGCAACTAAACGTAGAAGTTGAGTTGAATGGGTCTACTGGTGCGAGACGTCGGTCTACGCAGAAGGTCCAGCGAATTTTATTCGTTCAAAGAATATTGCGTTACTGATGTGGAAAGGTCATCACGACAAACCCTCATCAAAAACAAGATTCCGATATTTTACTATCGTGTGACTTCATCCATTATAGATGAATCCATAACAGCTGATGAACTGATGTACGAGACTAGAAAAGTCCGTAGACTAGAAAAGAAGTAATTTCAACCTAATGATGAGAAACATTGTTTCCGATGTACAGTGATAAATTAAATAATTATTTCATAATGACAACATTATAAATTGATGGTTGTATCGACATACACTGAAATACAGTGAATTTAAAGACGCGCTCATCTCTTTGAATTACAGCTCTGTAATTTTTAATGTATTTTTATTCTTTCTTTCAATTTTTACTTTTTCGCTGCCGCTTACGCACTAGAGGGAAAGTTTTGTAATGCTGCACGGGAAAACAGCGAATTTTCGGCAGAAAACTCTTATTACAGGGCCCTGGTAACGAAAAAAGTAGATAAATCCAGTTGATAACTTTAGAAGAAAGTCCTCTAACACGTAGTGGAGACAGTATCCATGTTTTGTGGGTCCTTGATAACGAAAAATCGATTATCGTCAAAAAGTTTGTCCGACAGTCCGTCTGTCCGTCCGTCCGTCCATCTGTATGACCGACCGACGTTTTGACGTCATTCGATTTTTCGGTATCAATGACCCAGAAAACATAAATTCTGGTTGCACACGTGTTAGAAGATTTTTTCTCTAAATTTAGCATCTGGATTTATCCACTTCATCGTTACAAGAGCCCTATAAGAAGAGTTTTAATGGCGCAAATTCGCCCTTTTTCACGCTGCATTACATAAAATTCTCTTTACTTCGTAGCTAGAAAATAAAATATAGATATTGATTAACGTAATTGGGGGGCCCGTCCATCCACAACGATAATATCGTGCTATGGCACGAGGACGACCAATGTCATGACATTTCTCGGGGACAAATATTAATATAACAAGCAAAAGGTTACGGAGAAGTGAAAACAGCCCTCAGTCAATACTTATAGTTGATTATATAAAACTTGAATTAATTGATATAATGTGTCAATTTACATTACATTTCGAATCTTCATTTGTTCTCTCCATAAAAGAGAAGAAGCAGAACGACAAAACAGGTAACGATCCCGTCAGTAAATATTTCGTAAAAAAGTTCAATCAATTGCACTCTGTTCATCACCACACGCAATCGAGAGGTAGGGGTCGCAAACCACAACCTACATTTATTTCACGGATGTACAGTAAACTCTCATTAGCTCGAACTCGCATTACACGAATTTCGCCGTTACACGAACAAAACGTCGGCCTCGGCAACGAACTACGGTTGTGCTGACATTTATAATACTCGATTGATTGATTGATTTTTTCGTGTTTCCGGGCGCGTCAACTGCTTTGGTCAATAGTCCCGTTAGTGTAGTGCATGTTTTTCTCGGGAGCTGGCGTTGACCTTCCCCCGCAGGATGGCGAGATCCGGCGCCGACCTTCCGTCGGCTAGTGGGGTCCCCCCCCCCCAACCAGGACTCTCCCACCAGCGGGGCACCGCCCCAGTCGGGACAAGCTCTAAGTTCCCGACGGACCTCCCGGAATATCTGGTAGTGTAGTGCATGTTAGTGTAAGTTTGTGTGTAAGAGGAGAGGATAGGACAAGGAAGAGGAAAGAAAGATCGCGCGCGGTCCGTGGCCCGTTTGTTAGGGTACTGCTCCGACATTCGCCTGGTGTTGATCGGAGAAACCACGGAAAACTGTCGATCAGAGCAGCCGGCCGTTAGAATTCTCCTCCAGACAGCGACTGAATTCGACCTACCTGAAAAGCTAGTGTCGAAAATCCTGCCGCCGTCAGGACTGAAACCTAGGACCTCCCGGTCAGAGACGCTGCAGTGACATCAGTTGATGCACTGAGCTACCGCTCCCGGTTATAATACTCGAAAAACACAAACTCTGATTATTTAGGTCCCTTGAAAATCGTGTTAATGAGCGCTTCGTGTAATATTATATTACAACAATCAACACCTCCGTGCATAAAAACGTAGAAATGGATGAACGTAACTGTTCCGTAAAAAGCTGCGTGTCAACAGCGCTCTGTTGGTCGGGGTCGCACCCCGCAGCCGTTGCGGTCGCGGGCGGCGTGCGAGGCGTGCGAGGGGGCGTGGCGCGTGGGCAGCCGCTTACACCGCACGGCGTCCTCAAAGCGAGGGCGGGGCGCCAACGAGGCCCCGGGAGGAGCTGCTAACGGGCGGCGAGACGCCAGTCGGCGATCGATCCTCGCCCGCCTGCCTCACCGGCGCTACGCCAATACACCCTGCGTCTTTCGTCGTTGGTTGGTACCGGGAGCGGTAGCTCAGTGCATTAACTGATGCCACTGAAGCGCCTCTGACCGGGAGGTCCTAGGTTCGAGTCCTGACGGCGGGAGGATTTTCGATACTAGCTTTTCAGCTAGGTCAAAATCAGTCGCTGTCTGGAGAATTCTAGCGGCCGGCTGCTCTGATCGGTAGTTTACTGTGGTTTCTCCGATCAACACCAGGCGAATGCCGGAGCAGTACCCTACCAAACGGGCCACGGACCGTGCGCGATCTTTCCTTCCCCTTCCTTATCCTATCCTCTCCCCTTACACACCCACACTAACATTCACTACACTAGTACATATTCCGGGAGACCGGTCGGGAGCTTAGAGCTTGTCCCGGCAGGGGCGGTGACCCGCTGCTGGGAGAGTCCTGGTTATGGGGAAACCCCACTAGCCGACGGTAGGTCGGTGCCGGATTTCGCCATCCAGCGAGAGGAAAATCACCGCCATCTCTCGAGAAAAAAACATGCACTACACTAACGGGACTATTGACCGAAGCAGCTGACGCGCCCGGAAACACGAAAAAATCAATCAATCAATCGTTGGTTGGTTGGTTGTTAATGACTCCGGGCGCGTCAACAGCTTAGGTCGTTAATTCCCGTAAGTGTAGGGCATGTTTGGCCCCTCGGAAAATGGCAGTGATCTTCCCCCGTTGGATGGCGAGATCCGGCGCCGACCTATCTTCGACTAGCGGACTTTTAGTCGTGTGGCGCGGCGCTCTCAACATTCTCGTCCTTTACTTTGTGTGGGCCTTTATTCATTTCGCTCCTGCATTTATTTTCTCTGTTTCACTGAGCAATTTCATCATCATTAGGCCCTTAGACGGAGCTCTCAATAATCTCGTTTTTCTTCTCCGGGCCCTTAGATGCCTCGTCTTTAGTCGTGTGACACTGGGCCCTCCACAGTTTTGTCTTTTACCTTGTGTGCTCCCGTCCATTTTGACCCTACGTGTGATCTCTCTCTTTCACTGAGCCTTTGTTTTTGCCGTTTTGTCCGTTCGTCTCTTTTCCGCTTCCTTGCATTGCCCTATCGTCGCTTCGCCGTTACATCGCTTTGCCCCTTTGACCCTTCGTTGCTTAGATTTTTCATTCCCTCATTCCCTTCCTCAATCGTTAATTAAAGAAAGGCAACCAGTCGACATTTCCCAATTTTATAGGAGACAAAAAAATCTCATAAAACCGCTTACAGATATTTTTGTTTTCTAATTCTAAATTTACTTCTTAAATCCTTTGAATAAAAATCTCTTATGACCGAAAGTTGCGGAGAGGGGATGTATTTTCAAATTCCGACATGTTTCCGTTTTATAGTAAACGGATTTCCAAACGATTTCTTGGGTGAAATTACTTTTCATAAAAATATAATTTTACAAATTGCAATGTTATTGAAAATTACTGCACAAAGGGATCTTGTCACGGACTAGTTCTGTATCTGCAGTAAACACAGAATTGAAGACTTTGCTAAGACTGTGCTATTGTGCGACCAAATTTCCTATCTGAATTAAACGATACATTTTCTCACTCACGACCGTCCCCGCCAATAAAAAAAGTTATGAAAAGTTCTGAAAAGTTTGACTAGTTGCCTTTCTGCAGTTAGCGGTTCAAATACTTTTAAATTTTGTTCTTAAAAGAATTCGCTCTCTTCTTTTTTGGTCATTAATTATTTTCATTTATTCTTTCTCCCTGTATCTTCTCTTCATTGCGCAATTCTTATGTTTTCTCTCCTTTACCTACTTATACCCTCTATACCCCATCTCTCTGTCACTTAACTTCATCACTTTTTGGACTTCCTCTTAAATGCTCTACCTCTGGACGTCTTTTCTTGAACTTTTGATCCTTGCTTCTCTCATGACTTCCACATTAATGTTTACTACCTATCTGTTCATTTTTCTCTTCCGGTGTGTCATTGTGTTTGATTTGCTATATTAAGCTAGAAGCCACTCAATTCTTTGTAATATGGAGAAGCAATAGAGAGAAAGAAATAACAAGACATTTATCAACATGACGTACTGTTTGGCCCTGACAAACAGTACGAACAGGAAAGGAAAGTCCAAGCTTTGTTTATATAGGGTACTGTAGCGTATGCAGATGTGAGAACAAATGACTCTGCAAGCAGAAAATTCCATGTTAACACATTTACGAATTATTATTTATTCAAATTTTGAAGCCTAACCTCTAATGAGCTATAGTAAACCCTCCTTGGAACACATCTGGTCTCCGTTCGTGCATTTTTCAGTTAATGGCGTCCAAGATAGAATAAAAAATCCCCCACAAAAATCAGTTTGTGCGAAGCAATGTAACCGCCGAAATCAAAATACATTTAAATTGAGTAGTACTTTATTCCGGTCGTACGGCGCAGTACTCACCAATCAAGATGAGAGGCGACATGACGCGAAACTCCCCGTAGCCGTCACCGATTTCTCGGAAAACGTCAGCGTCTCCTACAAGGCTTTGTAAAAATGCACATCAAACCTATCCGTTAAAAGTGACTGCGGAGAAGACATTTTACCTGCTGGCAAGAGTTTCTCATCTGTCATCCCGTATATAAGTCAGTGCATATTGAAAATTTCAGTCCGGGACAGTGTATACTCCTTGTATATACTGGTACCCGCGCGGCAAAGCTACGAGAACCGAGCCAGTTGGTTTAGTCTATACGGAGAAATTGCTAATGAAATAAACAAACGCATGGCATACAAACTTGTTCTTGATGAACTTGTAGAACTTTTGAAACAAGATTTTAACGTTTGCATGTGCTGCCAACTCTATTACTGTATTTCAGGAAGCCGAATCATTTATTGCTGTGTAGGTTATAATTAATCAATATGCGGTCACCTCCAAATCATCTTAATGCTTTCCCACAACTTTTAGAAACCTATTTAAAGTTCTTAATAGTCATATATTTGAGTTTTAATGGTGACGGTTATATAAATTGCACAGCTGAATTGATAAAACTTGTGTCAGGCTGAATTCAAGACGCCGGTTCCTTTGTTCATTTCTTTGGTTTCCTTTTATTACATCCAGGATGACGCCGAAGCAGTACGTAAAGGAGCTCAACCTACAAAGAGCCATTATCAGCAAGAAATTGCTTCCTCTCCTAGTCTACACGTGTTTTTTTATTTCGTAGCGTCAACTCACGACGCAACGCGTCTCCTAACCCCTTCTTGGGTGTTTAGCGCTATTGGAGTAATCCTCCGTTACTTTCTACATTAAATCTGGAGTAATCCTCCGTTACTGTAGATATTCTGTCCGTCACGTCTCGTCGCAGTTGTCAAGAGGACCGCCAGGTAGCATCTCCGCGTACGCGCCTCCTGCGTCACTACCCAGCGGCCAGAATTGGGAAGGAATAAGGATAGGGATGGGGTTTAGAACATTTCACAGGGGTTGGACTAGCCCTTGTGAAGCAGCCAATCTCGTTTTGTTGGAACAAATTTCACATGAGATTCGACGGAAATCGAACCCGGATCTCCTTGGTGAAAGGCAAGCGACTTTGCCCTGCGCCACGAGATGACATTAATTCTTAAGAATTTATTCCTCATACACTGTCCATCTTTATCTCGAAAGACTCGTGGCAATCTGGAAGCTTGCGGATGTCTGATCAAGGTTCGAGAGTCTTTGTTACGCCTCTGGATGCAACATAGATGGTAGGAGCAGAAATGTTTCGCATCTTCCTCCACGTCGTAAAAGAGAGGATTGCAGCGTTGCCAGACCTCAGTTCCCCGAATCCCTCTCCGTCTCACGTGTCGGCAGTGACAGCTGCTTCCGGAGGAATATGAGACGACGCTGGAGGAGAAACGGCTGAGCGACGACGGTTGGACGAGGCAGTTGATGGGACGGAATAACGGAATCCAGACAGGCGGAAGAGTGTGCTATAAGCTGACGTGTCATCTAGAATTGTACGTTGTGGGGGAAGGAAGGTGTGAGGAACTGTAGAAGGTGAAGCGATGTAGTTACATTCAGAGTTGGGCAGTATCGAAAATTCATGTATTTAAAATACGTATTTTCGATACTTTTGTATTTTGCATCGAAAATACGTATTTGATCATGTATTTTGTGTTTGTATCGAAAATACTTTCCGACAGTATTTTGTGTTTTCAGAATACAAAAATACTTTTTACTAATCCGCCGTTGAAAATTTGAATTTCAATGTACTGTCAAATATGGTTAACACACACAGTTTCATAACATGAATTTTTGACATTTAGAAGCAAGTAAGCCGAAGAAAATTTATATTTTTTTTATTTTTTTATTTAATAGGTAATTATTACAGACAAATTAGAAACTTGATCCAATGTGGCTAGGCCGAAGGCCTTTAAGCCATTACAATACCTACATTCTACCGAGTTCTAACCTTTCGCCTTCTGGTATTCACCCCCAATGGTCTCTCCATCGCCTCAAAGCCGCGGAAACGAGACCATAAGGTACGGCTGAGGGAAAAACCCCTGAAGGGGGAAAAACCTGCCGTCAGAAGCCGAGTACATGCTACTCTATCCGGTTTTTAGACTATTTATTTATTTGGCGCGGGCGTCAGGCATTCTCCTTCCAGTGTTTGGCCTCCACCGCACCTGAAAACAAACAGCCAGGGACCGAAAAGGTATTGAATACCGGTAAAAAATACCGGTATAATACCGGTATTTTTCCATACCTTTTTCAAATACCTTTGGTTATACCGGATTATCCGGTATTTTCAATGAAGAAATATAGCTTTCCATCCATCCATATTGACAAAATAGGTTGCTTTAGTTAATAATATCTCACAAAATGTTTATTAATCATATATCATTTCATAACTGATATTTATTGTTTAAATTATTATTTTGTGTATATATATTAAACAACTGTATTAAATTCTATTCTTATTATTGTAAATGTTTTGTGTTCGGGCGTTTACGTTTTGCATACGTTGTATGTATTGAAAACCTCCCTTAATTTAAACTTCGGAAAAGTTGAAATATGAAATAATAATTATTGGTTCCATTGAAGAGAACCTTTTCTTAGTGTCCTTCATCGAGCTATTTCCCATCTGACCTGAGAGATGACCTAAGTCTGTCTTTGTATTTCGCACATGGAGAGGCTGTCAACGTATGCGCCGTGCCGTAGGCGTAGGACCGTTTCTTCCCTCCCCGACCCCTCCTTCGGCGAACTGAGGAAGCGTTGACACCTTGAGATAATCACGAACGCTCAGGCTTTCAGGCTCAGTTTTGTTTTTGTTAAAAAATGATTTCCTTTTACTTCATTTCACAATTAAATCTTAATAATACATTAATAAATAGGGCTAAAATAAAATGTTATTTTCCTAGTTTATATTAAGGGTTTAATATATTTTGACATTAACTGCAAATATTGAGAAATTTGTAATAAAAGTAAATTATTATGTTATTACTATTATTATTATTATTATTATTATTATTATTATTATTATTCACGATTATTCCCATTTAAAGAGAGCGTTTGAACTTGAATTCCTTTATGATGATTGTTTGTGTTTTCTCTGGGCCCATATTTTCTTCATGTGTTCACTTTGTTGTTTCTTCCGCTCTGCTGTCCATTTACATCCTGGCCTCTTCTTGCTTTCGGTTTCAAATGTATGTTTTTTGATGGTGTTCCTGAATTCTTTCTATTTTCTGCATCATTTATTGTAATGTGCTTGTCTGAGATCCTCCTCGACTTCTTTAATCCATTTTGTTTTTCCCCTGCCTGAGTTGATGACTATGAGAATACGTTTTGAAATTCTGTTTTCATTCATCCTATGAATATGTCCGTAGAACTGCATTCTTCTTTTTCTGATTCTATTACTATTATTATTATTATTATTATTATTATTATTATTATTATTATTACTTTTATTACTATTATTATTAGCTATTAACATTGCATGTGGGCAAGGGTTCCTTCTACGCGGGTAGCTTACATTGTAAAATGCATCTGGAGGAGCCCACTTCGAGAAGAGTGTTTCTTCCTTAATAATAAGAAATATATACTAAGATTATTAATTAATATAAAAGAGTTTATTAATATTACCATTTTTACTTTTCAATTAAAATTAACATTTAATTGAATTAAATTTATAAATTAACAAACAAAATGATAAATTAATTTACACAAATTTAATGCAAACATTTAAAATTTAATTAGTATTAATATTTTAAAATATTTATTAAAATTTTTTTAATAAAAATTATTTACTTTTAGTGTTCGTTCAATGTCAATTTTTAATATTGTTTTAGTTATAATTATGGTGCAGAATAAGGAAACTGGGCCAACTGAAAAAATTATTTTCGGGAATGTTAGTGATTCGATCAAATTTAAGCAAATAATCGTATTTAGTGATAAACACAGTCATGCAAGAAGAAAGTTTGGTATGCGTGGGAAGACTCACTTATGGATAAGAAGACATGTTTCTCCATTTTTTATCGCTACTAGAAAGGACAAGATTTATACGGAGAAATTCGATAAATTTTCAACACTCTATCACGTGTCGCCAAGCTCTGCGCCCGGACGTGAGGTCCAAGGTCGTGTTGACGTCTGCGAAAGACCGTTGGCTGGTCCCTTCGTCTGACGACATAACTCGACTACCCAGTCAACGGCAGAATTCGACCTAGCTATAATAAGTGACGAAAATCCGCCACCCTCGGGACTCGAACCCTAGGACCTCCCGGTCAGAAACTCAGCCGTGTGTAGTTGTTTCCTCTGAGTCATCTCAGCGGAAAATATCACAATGAATTTCCCCCAAATACCTGTATGATTCTACTGAAATACCGGTATTTTCTTATGAAAATACCGGTATTTTGATGAGAGAATACCGGTATTTTGATGAGAGAATACCGGTATAATACCTTTTGACGTCTTATACCGGTATTTTTAAAGGTATTTTGAATAAAGGTACAATAGAGGTAAAGGTATTTGTATACCGGTATAAATACCTTTACCGCTATTATTTCGGTATTCGGTCCCTGCAAACAGCACCACAGAAAATCGTCCGCACCAACGCCTCTGCCCTAACATTTCCGATTCCCACTTCCCTTCGCCCCCTAATGTGCTTTATTTTAGCCGTTTCCTTTTATTTTATTTTAATTTAATTTATTTTTAATTTATTTAACTTATTTTAATTAATTTAATTTTAATTTATATAACTTATTTTAATTTATTTAACTTGTTTTAAATTAATTTAATTTTAATTTATTTAACTTATTTTAATTATTTTAAGTTAATATATATATATATATATATTTTATTGACTTATTTATCTACTTATACTTAACAATTAAATTATTTTTATTTTATTTTATTATTTTTTTTTATTTTATTTTATTTTTTTATTTTTTTTTGTACTGTTTACTAACCTAATATAACTTACTGACTAACTTAATTATTGTTAGTTTATTGATTTATTATATATTTCTTCCAGTCTAGGCTCTGCCTGTACTAACCACTGCTGTTTTCCCACTCCTTAATTTCCGTTTCTCTAGTGGTCCGAACCTTCCGGAGAAATTTTCCTAATTCTTCATGAAGTTAGCTCTTTATCCCCTAGAATGTTTTGGGCGAGCGTTACGTTCCTATGTTGAAGTAGTAATTTCCCATTCCCATCCATTTTCCCTTCCAAGTTTCTGGTCGCACCGCAACTTAAAAGGATATGGATCCAGTCTTCCTATCACCGCAAAGCACACAGATGCCATTACCATTCGAGTCCTTAATCTACGTTGCATCCACCCCGACCTCTGAAACCAAGCGTATCCTCTCTGCGTCCTTTTGCAGGGCGATAATGTCAAATCCCATAACGGACTCGGTGTGAATTTGCGCAACTAGCGAACGTTTTTCGGCCGTTGCTGCCAGGATCTCTTGATTTTAATATCCGCAAGTCTATCCGAAATTAACCGTTCTATGTCACGTGTTCCCTATCTCCCACCATTTCCGGAGAAACGTCTCCCAGACCCGAACGTTCCAGTAGCAGCTTAATTTTATACGACCAGTAGCGTTGGTTGCTTCCTGTAACTGCACCCGAAAACATTTATTTATAAGTGAGTCAGTCTGTTCACTCTAATTTAATCCAAAGTTTAATGGGTTTCATTTTGCAATCTTTCCAAATTCCTACACTACCGACCTCTCTTAGGACTCCGGCATTTGCTGCGAATCTAGAGACTCGAGAATTAATTTGAAATAATCTGTTTCGACGCTTTCTAGTCGATCTATCCCATCCACTCCCCAAATTTCTGGGCCCCATAATTCATTGCTGGGAGAACTAGCGATTTAGCATCGTCTCGCACACCTTTTAAAGGCAATTCCGAACCCCTGCGCACTGCGCAACGATTTCTTTGAGCGCAATTCTTCCTTACCGTGCGCCGCCACTATGTGATTACTCCATCCACCATTCATGGAAAAATTTGCCCTAAGATATGTAAATGTTTTTACCCGGTCAATCTCTCCTGAGCGTAAACCATTTCTTGTTACCCCAGATAAATCCATTCTTGAAGACAACTACTTTGGTTTTTTGAATATTTACTTTTAATCCCCATGTTTCACTATACGTTCTTTGTATATTTAACTTTTTTTGTAAGCCGTCAATAGTCTCCGAACATAAAACTAAATCATCAGTATATATAGTCCGGGAATGTTCAGGCCCTCAATTTCCGGCGCAGATGTATCCGCATCCTGTAACCACGTCAATAAATCGTCATAAAAACAAGATAAACAATAGCGGTGAGAGGACAGCCCTGTCTTACTCCTACTGTCGATTTTATTTTTCGCGTTGTACTTCCATCACCGCACCTGACACAGAAATTTACGTCTTCGTATATGCTCTGCAACACTTTTAAAATCCTTACGTGAGACGCCTAGTCTATTAAGTTTTTGCCATAAAGCTCTCTATTTATAGAGTCAAAAGCCATTTCGAAATCTACAAAACTGCAATATAAGTGGCCCGTTTACGCGCAAGCGCCTGCTTTACTAGGTATCTAACACAAAGATATTGTCGGTAGTCGCGAAGCCTCTCCTAAAGCCTGCTTGCAATTTGATATTTTACTGTGCTTCTTCCGCCCATTCACTCAGTCGCCTGCTGAGTATTTTACAAAATAGCTTGCTCAGCGCTGGTAAAAGACTAATTCCGCGATAATTGTGGGCAATCTGTATTACCTTTTATTCTAAAGACTGGTTGGAGGATCGCTGTACTCCACGTTTCTGGATACGATCCAGAATCAACTATTGCATTAAATAAATTTAGAATACTCTCTGGTCTATGTGCCACAATCTGAAATAAATTGTGTCGGAATGCCGTCCGCGCCTCCTGCCTTCTTATTATTCATGGCCAGTATAGCCCTATTCACTTCATTCCAGGTTATCGGTTCGTCTAATCTTTGTGGACATCCTGGGTCCGTGATAATATATATCCCTGTTTCCAATATCTGCCATTTCGGAGCGCCCTTAAAAGTACTCGCTCCATGTCTGATGAAATTGCATTATTTACATTTCTTTTATTACGCAGTGATTCTATAACGTCCCAAATGATTTATTAAGATTGCTTTAAAATTGCTCTATTCTTGCTGTCTCACTCTCCTGCCAAGATTTCTTCTGATTTCAATTGTGGCCTCTGCATTGCCTACGTAGTAACAAGTAACTATTTCTCGCTTCCGCAGTTCCACTGTTTCTGAACATTCTTAAGGCTACTATTGCTTCACGCCTGCTCACCCGACACCTCCTCACCACCCTTAAATAGTACCCTTCCTCCTTCCCCCACATTCGCATGCCCCTCCCTGCGCTGAAAGAGTCTCCTTTCTAAATTCTTTGCTTGCCTTTCCGGTGACTGCTCCTCGTGCCCACCCTACCGAGTTAAGAATAGCCTCTGCAAATTCCTTCTGTCGCTTTTCCTTTCCATATAAACCGTCGTCTTGCTATTGTGAAGTTTGTTGTTCTGCTCAGTTACCGCTCGCAGGCAGTTCAGCAGCATTTACTGCTAAATGAACGCACACAGGCAAATGGTCGGATTCTGCCCGTAATTCGATTCCAAAATCTAATAAATTGTTTATTCTTTCTATGATAACAGAGCATAATCTATTACACTACCTCCATTCCCACTAATAAAGTTAGTTCCCTTCAGTATCCTGTCCATAGTTGTTATTTGCATTTCCTGAGATTAAATCTCTCGCATAATTCTAACAATTCCTGACCTCATTATTGATGACTGAGTCTTTGCTTTTCTAGAATTAGCTCTCGCTTCTTGCCATCGAACCTGAAAATACTTCCTGCTCATGACCAATTCTAGCATTCATGTCACCTAAGACTAGCAAATCAGTATTCGATACCTTTGCTTCAACGAGTCTAAGAATTATTGATTTTACCCAAAAGCCGAGAATAATAACGCGAGCCCTGTGGGTGACGGTATAGAACATAATATAGTGAGGTCTGTATTTTGCATTACTAGTCTAATACAGAGAAAATTGTCGGAGTTTGTTGTAATTTCATAAATAATCACTAACCTATCCTGGAAATATGCACGCAACACCTCCCGGCACCTACCTTTCCCTCTACGTTTTTAGTTTTGCATATGGCTGTAAAACCAGACATACTTAAAGTCTCACCCTCCTTCCACCAAGTTTCTACGAGACCGACAATATCAAATGCTTATGTACCCATGGAAGTCTTGATTTCCGAGCGCCTAGAGCCTAGACCTTTGATGTTCCGAAGATCCTGGCTCCTTAAAGCCTATTCCTGCCTATTTGGCGACCTGCTGGTCCTGACTCACCGCGAGCTTCCTGTTGTTAGTATCGTTTGCCGCAGCCATCGCCCTCGTAAGAGGTCCTCGCCCAGGCTGTCAGCCGCAAAGCGTCCGGGACTCGCCGAGTGCCGTGGGCCCGGCGGAACGTGAACGCGACCGCCGACGCGAACGCGAACGAGACCGCCTCCTACGCGATGCCGCGGGTCAGAGGTCGTCCGCGCCGCCCCAGCACGAGGCGCAAACAGTACGCGGCCGCGGCCACGGCCAGCGGCGCGGGGCGGCCGCGAAGAGGCGCCCGCTTCTGCCCGGAAGGGGTTTCCCGCCCTACTGGGGTTCTGGGCCCTCGCCGAGTTCACGGACCCCGTCGCCCCGCCCTCCCACGCCCGCGGACGGGCCGCCAGCTCAGCCAACACGTAGCTGCGCCCTGACACGACAAGCTTGTCGAAACGAATCGACGCCTGCTTTCCGCTCGCTTTCGCCTCCTGCAAATGCGGAATTAACGCCTTACGCGTTTGCCGCACTGCCCAGCTGAAGTCCTCACGGACGCGCACCCTGCCATTCCGGGAGAGATACTCCCGGGCTGCACGCAGCAGCTCCTCCCGCTTCCTGAAAGAGGCCAGCTTGGCCACAATCATACGTGGCTGAAAATTTATATCTGGAAGCATCAGATTAACGGATTTTGGAGACCATCTCGTGGACGTCACATTATGCATCTCCAACTGTCTGGAAGGGAATTGGACGCACTTGTTAAAAACTCGTGCTTGCGTCGTTTAAAGAGCCAATCTTACGATAGAGTAAGTGTGGAAATTGATAAACCATCAAAATACCCTATTATGGATGGAACATATTTCACTGTTGAAGAGTTACGTGCAACAGGGAAAGTGTTACATGAAATTTGTAAGCCTTCCAAACAGACAATAAGTGGTTCCTACAATGCGACCACACATTTTAAGACACTCATGAAGCTAATGATAAGCTCTAACCGTAAAGCAGTATAAATTCTAAATGCAGAATGATATACAATAGACTTTCACTGGTCCTTCTTTTTACTACGAACCTGGTAATTACTTCACACGTTTTAGATTGGTTGGTTGGTGATTCCGGCCGCGTCAACAGCTTAGCTCATTGGTCCCGTAAGGGTAGTGCCCGTTTTTATCGGGAGGTGACGGTGGTCTTCCCCCGCTGGATGGGGACCTACCGTCGGCTAGCGGGGTTTCCCCCTAACCAGAACTCTCCCACCAACGGGGCACCGCCTCAACCGGGACAAGTTCTAACTCCCCGGCCGGTCTCCCGGAATATGTGGTAGTGTAGTGCATGTTAGTGTAAATGTGTATGTGTAAGGGGAGAGGATAAAACAAGGAAGAGGAAGGAAAGATCGCACGCGGTCCGTGGTCCGTTTGTTTGCTCCGGCATTCGCCTGATATTGCAGCAATGTACGCTTCGGCTTTGTCTCAGCTTTTACTTTCTCGTATACGTACGTATACACGGAATATAGAGAAAGTTATGTAATACTGCGCCAACAAACGGCCGTTTTCCGAGAGGAGAACTCGCATTGCGGGGACCTGATACAAAAAAGTAGATAAAATGTCTAATATGTAGTAAATTACGCGCTATCACTCGATATGTAGTCGTACTTCAGAAAATGTGGGACCTGGAAACCAAAAAGTTATCTTTTCCTTGTTTTTTAGAACATCCGTCCGTCCGTCCGTTCGTGAACACTACCTTCTGAATTATAAGTAGGATTTCTTCCCAAATGGGTATTCCCCGGTCGATCTGACTCGACAAGAAACGCGATGACTTTGAAAAACGTTCATTAATATTTGGGAGTAGATTACATAAAGCCCCGGGACATTTTCAATTTTTTCTCAAAAACGGCTTCAAATTTTTACTTTCTCGTATACATACGTGTATACGAACTAATATAGGTAGTATAGAGAATATTATGTAAAGCTGCGGAAAATCGATTTCGAGACTCACTTTTTTTTTTACAAAATTACACATAGAGGATTTCCCTTCGAATGAAATTTGTTGATCATATTCAGTTCTTTCATAAAGGTCATGTAGACGTTTTTGGAAATTTAATAGACTTCGTGGAATTGTGCGCGCAATATTTGCAATTTAATAAAAATAACAGAAACAATTTTTTCTCAATGTCGGTACCAAATTTTTTCTTTAAATTTTTGGAATGCGTAAAGCCAAATGTACCCTACACGATGACATAAACGCCATATTGCTCAATTCTTTTTTCTTCAAAAATTTCAAAAATGTAATATTTTTTACTTGCATCTCACGTCGGAAATATTTACATTAGAGGCGATTTCTTCACATTAGTGTATTTATTAGTAAATGTGCTTTGAACAATGTCGGATAAAGGTTCTCAAAAACTCAACAGTTTTCTTTGAAAATGCGCTCAAATTATAGCACTATTTGCACTGTTTAATATGACATGAAGTACATTTTGGTGTATCCTTTTGTTTTTTCTAAAATTCCACAAATATAATTTTTTCAAATGTCTCTCACGATGCTAAAATGCATATTTCCATTGATTTGTATACATTATTACATTTGTGAGTGGAAGTTCTTCAAAAGACTTTAAATGAAGTTTTTCAAAAACACAAAAGATTACTGTGAAAAAGATATTCAAATTTCGCATTTACAGTAATGTTTAAATCGCCATTTTCTTAAAAACGGCTACAAGTTTACTAATGAAAATTTCTATTTAGGAAGAGGTTTTACTCTTCTTTAATATTCTTGAAGTAATATTTCGGTTGCACTATTAGGAAAGCAAAAAGGTGTGAAAATGTGAAAAATGTACTTTGGGCGACGATAGATGGCAGCTGGCCAGATAATGGAGCAAGATCTTAAAGGGAGACCACACCAAGGAAATTAGAAAACTTTGCTATGAGAAAGCCTGTGCCATTCTGTATTTCCCCTTGTTTTCTTTAAATTTAATGTAAGAATAGAGTAAAGTATTCTTATAGAGGTGCCGTAGTTGCAATTTTCATTGATACGAGTATCTCTGCATTTTCGAAAAGTTTAAAAGTTTGAATTTTGGGGCGTTTTTTTACAACTACAAATTTGAGATATAGATTTTTCCTTCAAAGGAAATTTGTTGTCCATTATTTGTTTATTAATTAACATTATGTACATTTTTTGAAACTATTAGTAGTTTTCGAGTAATGTTGCGTACATTTTAGATTTTCTCCAAAATGACTCCACATTTTTTCTATAAACTTTTGGTAGGGAGAGTGCAAAATGTACTATATGAGAGATAAAGTCATATTGCTCTATTCGATTTATTTCAAAAATTACAAAAATGTAATTTATTTGACTAGTCTCTCATGTCGTTAATATTTACAGTAGCGGCATTTGTTCACATTATTCCCTTTAGGAGTACACGTGCTTCAAATTCCCTCTCATAATTTTTCCGAAAAACTCAAAATATTTCGATCGAGGCACCGATATTAATTGATTTCTTTGTTTATCAATTGGTAGTCTTAATCAATGCTATATTAATACACCAGAGTGAGATAAATCACTTTAAAATTCTTTTGAAAATTTTAGTCGTTTTCGAGAAAATTTGTGTGCAATATTTGCAGATTTAAAAAATACAAAAACAATATTTTCTCAAAAACGACTCCAAAATTTATATATATATATATAATATATATATATATATATATATATATATATATATATATATATATATATATTTTTTTTTTTTTTCCAAATTAATTTTTTTGACTTTTAATATTTACATTAACGGGATTTCTTCACACTATTGTACTTATGTATACATATGCTTAAAATAATGGCATACAACGTTTCTCGAAAACTCAACAGTTTTCTGTTAAAAACGATCTCACAATTCCGCATTTTCAGAAATGTTAAAACGCCATTTTCACAAAAACAGCTGCAAATAGTTTCTTCAAACTTTTCGAACAGATAGTACTAATTGCACTGTATAAGATGACATAAAATCATTTTTTTATTAGTTTCCTTTTTCAAAAATTACATATATTTTTTAATACGTGTCTTGTCGTTAATATCCACATTTCCAGCGATACTTACACATTATTGCACTTGTAAGTGAAAGTTCTTCAAATGACGTCAAATTAACTTCTTAGAAAACACAATTGTTTCCTGTAAAAAAGAGCTTCAATTTCGCAATTTACACTAAGGCTTAAAGATTTTTTCTTAACAACGGCTCCGAATTTTTTTCAACGAAAATTTCCATATTGGACGAAGTTTTACCCATCTTTAATATTTAAAAAAGATTTTAAATCTGTAATAAAAGCCATAAAATTGAGAAAATTCATTAAAAAAATTCTCTTTGAACGGCGATAGATGGCAACAGCGAAGACGATGGGGCAAGACTGTAAAGTTAGCCGACCTCAAGGAAATTATAATACTTTACTACAAGAAAATCTGTGCCATTTTGAAGTATCGCTAGTTACTTTACGCACGCATATACCTACCTAATATAGAGAAAGAGTAATATACCTAATATAGAGAAAGTAATGTAATGCTACGGGTAATCTTTTTCGAGATTTCAAGGGAAATACGTTTTGGGGTTCCCCGATCACTGAAATGTGTTTTTTTTCTTTTCTTTTTTTCTCAAAACATTCCTCTGTCTGTTCGTCCGTGAACAACACTAGCACCTAAGCTCTGCATAGGATGGTTTTCAAACTGAAAAAACTCCTGTCGACCTGGCCTCACTCAGAGCTGTGCGATTTTGAAAGATATTCTTTAATTTTTCAGGAGTACTTTACATGAAGCCCCTGCGACATTTTCAAAATTTTTTCCAAAAATGTCTCCAATTTTTTCTTTTATTTTTTTGTAATAATATTGGGAAATATTCTTATAATTGTGGTGTAGATCCGATTTTCACTGTTAATTCTGAATTTTCGAAAATTACAAAAGTTTCAAATTCCTTTTCGTACAACTACAAAATTGAAGATAGATTTTTCCTTCAAATACAATTTGTTCTTCTTAATTCAGGTCTTTAATTAAGGTCATGTATATTTTTTTAATTTGCTAGTTTTCGTGGAATAGAGTGAAATATTTTCAATATTAAAATATATCAAACACAGAAATTTCTCAAAAGCGGCTCCAAATTATTTCTTTAAATTTTTGGTAGGGGTAGTGCTAAATATTCTATACAATTAAAAAACAGAAAAATGGGGAAAATTTTTATAAAATGTACTAAGGGGTGGCGATTGATGGCAGTTGGCAAGAGGATGTGGAAAGACCGAAAAGCTAGCTGAGACCAAAGAAATTAGATATCTAACAGGTACGAGAAAGTCAGCTCTATTCTGTAGCATCACTAGTTATAATTGACATTAATTTATCTCCCCACCATCGTTTCACAAAGCTGAGAAAGATAGATTAATATACATAAGAGATATAAATAGAGACACGTAAATAGAAGTGTGAATTTATAAGGAGAAACCAGAGATATAGTGATTGAGAAACAGATAGATAGTTAGATAGACTGAGAAATAGATAGATAAATAAATAGATAGATAGAAGAGATATAGTGATAGAAAAGATAGATAGTAGATAGAGAAATAGATAGATAAATAAATAGATAGATAGATAGATAGATAGATAGATAGATAGATAGATAGATAGATAGATAGATAGATAGATAGATAGATAAAAGATAGATGTATACAAAGATAGATTGATAGATAGACAGGCAGATTTATGTATAGAGTCAGAGAGAGTTTTAAGACTTAAGGTTGTCTGACGAACGGTGGTTTTTATTGAGCGTCGTAGTCATCAAATTGAGAGCCATCCCGGTATCCCTTGATTTTATTGCCAATTTTCTCAGCCATTAAATTCAGGCTGCCCGGTGACCGTTCATGATACTGGACCGTAAATGGAGTGCTTTCATTGGGAACAAAATCCGGAAACACGCACATCAAAGGCACAAAGACCATCGACGGACATACATTCACGCACAGAGAAGAATGCACAAAAGGAAAGGGAAGCGGAACTGAGTAAACTAAATCATGTGAACGAAACAAAAATAAAAGATTAATAGGATGTCAGTGCACAAGAAAAATGAAAGAGAAAATAATAAAAAGCGTAAGAAGATATTTAACACAGAGGTATTCTTTAACCAGAATAAATAAATATAAGGATAAAGCAAAAATATTCCAGATAACCAAATGGCACGAGGAAGTGAATGGCATGCCGTATGTTTCCTTGTCTTAGTTATGTGAAATGTTTTACGGTATTTTGCACTTTCTCGTTTAAAAAGAAGGATACATTTTCTCCAAACCACATGAGTAAAGGATATGGAACTATCGATATGTGTGATGGAGACTGAGAACAGACGGACTGGTATAATGGATTATCTCAAAGTTCATCCTACCGTATGTTAGGTAAAAAGCGAATAATTTATCAATTTGGCAGTTTTATTGAAAGTAGAGTATCGATTTATCTAACAATTGGTCCCTATTGGGTCTTACAGACAGGAGCTTTTGTGTTGCGCAATCTAAGGGCAGGCATTTTAGTCTAATATGAAAACTTTTACGATTTTTACACACCTTTACTTAGAAAACGGAGATTATAAAAAACGTCGTAGGTACAAAACATTAAACTCAATTATCTTGGTAAGTTTACTACGAGAACCTCTTTCCGAAGTGTGAAGTTTTGAGTAATATTTAACAACTTCAGCGGACGGCTTCTAGAACTCTCATTCATAGGGCTGCTCCAAAATCCCCTTCCGCGAGATCCGAATGCAGGTCCTTCCACGCTAAGAAGCTTCAGTTGCGGTTCAGTTCAGTACTGTGGATTGGATGGTATTACATTCGCTCCCTACACAATTGGACCTCCTCTCGGAAGCGCGTTACATTAAGCGCGGTCCGAGTGTCATGTTGGAGAGGAGACGCACTACGCAAGACAGGGATGTCACATGTGCCTTCCCTCCACTCCGCACTCCAGGTGGCTGTGGTCACTCCCATTTACTCTGCCAGCTCCATAAACCCCGCGTCGACGCAGCTGGACGGACCTGGGGTGCAGGATTGCTCGAGACTGATTAATGTGTAGCGTGACCTTTGGAAACCACGGAGAGATGGTGGTAAATTTACGACAGAGACAATGAGATCAAAGGAAAATCCACAAAGAGTTCCAACTTGGTTTGGTTATTCAGTGGAAGGGTTCAATAATTGGAAAGAATCAACAAAACAGAGTAAAAATAAGTTTGCTTAACATACTCCTATGGGTGTGACATTCGAATCTTCAAAGTATCTATGTAAAATTCGCCAATATTCGAGACACTTAAATCGTATTAAAGTTTTCTAAGACGGCCTCAGAGACTCATGGCCACAGTTGGAGCTGCACCTAAGTATGGCATCAAAAAATGCATAGGATGTGCATTTTGTGTAAGCATGAGTGTTGAAATCATGTGGTTATGTATTATTGGAGCTTGTGTGAAGGGTGGCGGTGGGAGATTTTCTTGGAGATTAAAGTCTCTATAACTGTCTAAATCTTTGTTCATGAGATGATCTAATGGATTGATGACATCATCAAGAATTTGCTCAATGATGGAGAAATGGTGGAATGAAATGAACCATTTCATATGAATGACGCATATTAATTAAATATAATTTTCTATAAAATAATGTAGGAGAAGAACAATAAAGGGTTATATCGAATTCTAAAGCGTGATAGGTTGACAAAAGAACGCGAAAAGGGCGATGTGCGAAAGGGATGAAAAAGAAACGATTTATTGCTCGAACGAAATGTGGACAATAGACGATCGAACGGAAAGCATTGTTGTGAAAAGCAACAGGAGACCGAAAAAATCGCCGTAGTGATTTGTCAGAAAGAGAGAGATGGTAGGAAGTTGTCATTGGGGATGGCCACGAGTCGCAATGAAGATTTTCTGATGAAACATTGAATTTGATGGCATGAGTATTTTTATAGAAGCTGTACGTGAAATGGTTACGATTAAGAGAATGCAAATTTTGAGATTAATTAGAAATTTTCGCTGGCAATAAAATTGGAATTTTAAAGAATGTGTAAAAAAATGGATGTAGCCTGTCTACTGCAGCTAAGTAAACAATTCTTCAAGTTAAAAATTTGTCGTTCAAGCTGGCTGTAATTAATGAATAATACAATCGGTATCTGTTCCAAGCCAAGATTGGAATTCATTTTAATTAATCAAACAGGAATTAATTATAAAATGGCCTTTAAATGAAATTGAAATTAGTTAATTTTGCACAAGTCTTAGCACGAAAGAAATGAATGGGTTTTTGTATGTTGAATACTGTGAATGTTATGTTTATTTTCATCGTATAATAGTAATACTGAATATTTATATGAGAGTTTTTGTCAGTTTTAAAACATAGGTCGAATACAAAATGCTGCTTATTGCCGCAATTGAAAAAAAAATAGCGTAAGGCATGGTTGCGCTACAGTAATTAGCATGAAATTTGGGGTTACTTTTCGTAATAATTAAAATTAGCGTATCTGTGCGAGAACTCTGGCATGTTACACCCCACCCTCTTCCTTTTTTTCCATTTCCATATTAAGACTGCAATATATCTTTTTCTTCAGGACCCTGTTGTCTTCCGTCACTTGTGCCACATGAATCCTTGTGATTGATAACAATACCCTTGTCAATACAAACTATTCTTATTTAATTTTATTACCGAGTATAGAGGTACGTCCGTGTAATTCAATTGCCTAGAATATCAAATAATTAGTTTAATTCAATATTTAGTTACAAATTCAGCACGTCTCTAGTAGGCGAGGTAATATCGAGAAGCGTCGAACCAGCAAAAATGTAATAGAATGTTCAAGAAGATCTCATCCTGTAGATTACGGTGTGAGGAACATTTATTTAAAGCTGTCGACCTCAAAATGTTAGTTTTTAAGGCCCTAGAACGCCTCGTTTAGAAGTTATTTAACGATATAGATTCAAAAATCAAACCGAGAGTTCCGGATTGCATTTCACATGAATAATTGGATGCGTTTTTAAAAAAAAATCCTTCATATATTTAAATTCAAAGTGCAATTCGTCACGTCTTCTTGAAATTCTCTTCCTTTAGAGACCTAACGTATAAAGATCGGTGGCGAGTGAAAGGTGTGTATTTGAAAGTGTTAAAAATAAGTGGGCAATGTGCATAGAATTTGAAATGTTGAAATATAGTATCACCTACAATTTTTTATGAATAAGATTAGTACTTTCCCAATTATAAATAACTCGCTTTTGAGTAATCATATTTGAAAAACCTGACATAATACAAAACAGGATATTTGTTTTCCTACCAATATGTAATTAATTAGCAAATTACGCTCATTACATTATTATATACGAAGTATTCATAAAGAATATCTAATATCTATATTCAAAACATCATTTATTTAAAACATTATTATTTTGTGTGGCTAATTAATTAAATGATAGAATGTTTTTATTTCATCATATTCTTTCCTGTTAATTTACTTTTGTATTTGAATTCGAGCAAATAGAATTTTTAAAACGAGAGATAATTTACTCCCTCGGCATGTTTATTGGAACCATAACAAAAAACATTGATCAAAGAAGGGAAATTACTTCCAAACAAAATGTATTTAGTGCTCCTGTAAAATATTACAACCATCATGAAAAAATTAATTTCGTTCTTCTGTCAACAAGCTGTTTCAATTTTTACGTTACTTTAATCCATAACTGCTAGGAAAAACTCGCTGTTCGGAAATACCAGTGTTAGTGAGTTGGTATTGATTCCCATCGTGTCAACATCTGCGTGCATTGAAGCGTAAGTACAGTGCACGGTGTACTATCAGCAGGAAGATGTGTTCCTTCTCCACTGGAAAGTGAAATTCGCCATTCATTTTCATTTGCGGAGTTTCCATTTTCAGTTATCTGCCTCAGAGAGGTCCCGCCGTAGCCTGTACAAGCTCTAACTGGTCTCAGTTGTTCTCCGACTAGTCTCTGACTTTGTGGTAGTGTAGTGTGTGTAAGTGTGAAGAACGAAATGAAAGGACAAGGATAACGAAGGTAATATCGCGAGCGGGTCTTATCTCATTCGTTAAGGCATTGGCTCTACTATTCGCATCGTATTGATGGGAGAAACCATAGAATTCGACCGGTCAGAGCAACCAATCTGTAGAATCCTCCTCCTCCAGGCGGCGTCAAAGAGAAGGAGTTGGGGAAGATTCAAGTACTAGCAGAGGAGGTGGGAACAATAAAGTAATGTGACTAATAAAAGTAATGCCCTATTTATTTGGCACAAAAAGTAAGACGTAGAAGTTAGAACTAAGCGGAAACTAAGACGAAGAGGTACTATGTATAGGACTAGGCAAACAACAAAAGAGAATATAACAATGTGATTTGGCGAGAATGCTGCGATTCTGACCAAAACAGGACTAGAACATTTTAATGGCGACGCAGTTAACGTCAAGTGGTAAAATAATAAATCGTTCGATCTAATTCATTAACACCTCATGCATTATCTCGAAGGCAACATCAAATATGTAATAACACTTTCTTCGCAAAAATTAATACAAGAAGGCATTATAAAACAGTGACGAGTTGATAAAAGAATCTAGGGCAAATGCAAGATGGAGAAAATCGACAAAGCCGTAGCAGCGAGGATGAAAAACTGGGAATGCAACACTAAACATACAATATAAGTATACTTATAACATACAATATGTTTCTTGTATATTTCCTGAAAATATCTGTCTTCAAAAGTATTATTACCATAAACATTTTCACAAATGAGCATCAACATTTCACTTAAGGCAATCTAGCTTCTGTGACCTCATAAAGTAAATGTTTACATGCATTAAGTACTATCTTTATCAACAATAAACTAATTGCATCATATTGCAGAAATTGCAGTCACATACATAGTTAATTCTTCAGAAAAACATTGCAATCCTTAGGGAAAATTCATAAAAGAAAAAGGAAATCTGACGGAAATATCAGAAAGCTACGATGAATCTGCCCAAAAGCGACAGCAGGGAAGAAGGACGACGCCAGGGTGCTTGGAGCTTGAAGCGGAGATTGTCATAATACGGAAACTGTTAAAAGGTTTTGTTAAAAAGGAGCAAAGTCACGAGTGAAAGAAACATAAAGAAAAGAAGTGTGTAGAACTAGGAGGCGACGAATGGATGATGTGATGGGAAAGAAGAGCAAATCGGGGGTGGGACGGAAATTGTAAGGCGGTGTCGAAGTTTGGGGCCTGGGTATATGCTAATGAGCAGCAGTTTAGTGGGATAACAATGGAACATATATCAAGTAGAGTGAGTGTGGGAGCGAAAGTGGGAGTAGAAGAGAAAAAGAGTGCAGATGCAATATGAGGGGGGGTAGGAATGATGCACAAACTTACCATGGAGCGGAGGCAGCATGGAGACATGAACGAAATAGAGGGACCAAATAAGACAAAGAATGAAATCAAGATTGAAACAAACCGGGAGCGGTGGCTCTGTGCATCAACTGATGTCACTGCAACGCCTGTGACCGGGAGGTCGTAGATTTGAGTCCCGACGGCGGCAGGATTTTCGACACTAGCTTTTCAGCTAGGCCGAATTCAGTCGCTGCCTGGAGGCGAATTCTAGTGGCTGGCTGCTCTGATCGGTAATTTTCCGTGGTTTCTCCGATCAACACCAGGCGAATGCCGAAGCAGAACCTTAACAAACGGATCATGGACCGCACGCGAACTTTCCTTTCTCTTCCTTGTCGTATCCGCGCCCGTTCCACAAACTCACTTACACTAACATGCACTACATTGCCATACATGCCGAAAGACCGGAAGGGGACTTAGAACTTGTCCCGTATGAGGCGTTGCTCTGCTGGTGGCAGATACCTGGTTGAGATAAACAATGCTAGTCGACGGGAGGCCGGCGCTGGATCTCGCCATCCAGTGGGGGGAGATCACCACCAACTCCCGATGAAAAACATGCACTACACTTACAGAACTAATAACCTCAGCAGTCATCGGAATCACTAACAATCAATCAATCAAGATTGAACCAAGAGCAGAGCGAGTGCCGATCAGAAGCCCAACCCATATCCAATTACAGTTCGACTTTGTTGACTGAGAGCAAAAACTGATTTTATCGCAGTGCTTCTGCCCAGGAAATCATACTGTTTGGGTTCCGATGGTGGCAGGATTTTTGACACAAGCTAGATAGCTAGGACGAATTTAGTCGCAGTTTGGATGATTCTAGCGGCCAGCTACTCTGTCCGGTAGTTTTCCATGACTTTTCCGAACAACATGAGGTGAATGCCGGAGTAGAATACCCCAACAAAGGGGCCACCGACCGCGCGCGGTCTTTTCCTCCTTTCCTGATCATACCCCCTTACACTTAAATTCACTACACCACCGCGCATGTCGGGAGGCCGGTTGGAAGCTTAGAACTTGCCCTAGCTGGGGAGGGAAACCAATAACGCCACCGTTTAGGACGGCGCTGAACCTCGCCATTCAGCGGACAAAGATGTATGCCGTGATAAAAAACCTGCACTACACTTACGAGACCAATTAACGCACCCAGAAACACGAATGAATCAATACATCCAATTACTAGATCTCTGATGATTATGCCAACAGGAAGCGTGTTGGCTTCGAAGTTGGATCTAACGGCTCTCGAAATTGGGGATGCGGGATTGAAAGGAGATCCCGCAGAGAAAACAAAGAAGTGAGATCAACGTGGAGACTTCTGCAAAATTTAGTAAACGAAGATAAGAGAGAAGATTTGATCGCGGTGGAGGTGAATGAATAAGGTGTCCACTGGAAAAGTATACATCCGGAGGTCAAAGGACGGCAAGGTCCGCGTCGGGGATACCAACAGGCACCGGGATGAATTGGAAGAGGGAGCGTCCTGCAATTGTATGTGGTCGGGACGGACGCATGGTGTGGAACAGATGAACGGTAAGCGACGGGAGAAAATTAGGAGGGGAAGACGAAGCAGGGGAGGCATTCGGAGGGGAAGCGCGTAGAGTAGAGGTGGTGGTGTCCATCTGGCGGGGACCGGGAGCGGTAGCTCAGTGCATCAACTGATGTCACTGCAGCGCCTCTGACCGGGAGGTTCTAGGTTCCCACTCCCCACGGCGGCAGGATTTTCGACACTAGCTTTTCAGCTAGGTCGAATTCAGTCGCTGTCTGGAGGAGAATTCTAGCAACCGGCTGCTCTGATCGATAGTTTTCCGTGGTTTCTCCGATCAACACCAGGCAAATGCCGGAGCAGTACCCTATCAAACGGGCCACGGACCGCGCGCGATCTTTCCTTCCTCTTCCTTGTCCTCTCCCCTTACACTTACACTAACATGCACTATACTACCACATATTCCGGGAGACCGGTCGGAAGCTTAGAACGTGTCCCGGCTGGGACGGTGCCCTGCTGGTGGGAGAGTCCTGGTTAGGGGGAAACCCCACTAGCCGACGGGAGGTCGGCGCCGGATCTCGCCATCCATCGGGGGAAGACCACCGCCATATCCCGAGAAAAAACATACACTACACTAACGGGACTAATGAGCAAAGCAGTTGACGCGCTCGGAAACACGAAACAGCAAACCAAACCAATCCATCTGGCGGGAGGGAGCACGTGCGAGCAGGCGTGGTCGCGGAGGGGAGCAGGTGGGTAGAGACTTGGTCAACCGCTTGGGTGACGGGGAAAATGGCGAGGGGGGAAGGGGGGGGGGTGGTAAGCGGAGTTGCCAGTTGAAAAGTGTGAGCGGGCTCGGCGGGGGCTCGGTGTGGTGTGTACGATAGAGACGTGGTCGGGGATGGGGGCATGGGTAAGGGCTGGACTAGCGCGGGAACTGGCATGCGAGATGCTTCAATTGGAAAGCGTGGGCAAGCTCGGAGGTGGGGCGCGGAGCACGTGGTCGGACGTGTGGGCTGGTGCGAGGATGGGCGCATGGAGGCGCGTTGTAAACGTGGACGGGCTCAGAGACTCAGATATGGGCGGGCAGGACATGGGCGGGGACTCAGTCATGGGCGGGAGCACGTGTGGACACGCGCATGAACTGGCGCGGGAACAGGCATGCGGGATAGCGCAATTGGAGAGTTTGGAGATGGGGCGGGGCGGCGGGGAGGGCTGGTGCAGATGGACGCGGGGGGGGCCGGGCGCGGGTTGGCGCGGGGACGGGCAGGAGACGGCCCAGTGGGTAAGCAGGGGCTGGCCAGTGACGGAGAAGGGGGTCTGATTGCGTCGGAGGTTGAGGTCATCTGAGCTACGCAGCGCCGGCGCCTCGCCCTCCCGCCCCCGACGACCGCAAAGGCGGAGCGGCCAGCCGTGTGCGGCCCGCAGCCCTCCCCCGGGACTCAATAACCGAAATCGCGCGCCGCTGCCTCCTGCAAACCCCGCCCCCGCCCCACCCCAAGCCGTCCACCGCCTAGCCACTGCCCCTTGGAGACCGTCCACTTCGAGGTACGTGGGTAGACAGACGGATGGGAACAGACGAGGGAAGGCATGGCGTAATGATCCTACATATGGAGTAGAAACATAAAGGTAGAGTTATCTCGGGAGGTTGGTGATTCCGAGCGCTTCAACAGATTAGATCATTAATTCCGTAAGTGTAGTGCATGTTTTTTTCCTCGGGAGATGTCGGTGATCTTTTCCCGCTGGATGACGAGAACCGGCGCCAGCCTACCGTCGGCTAGCGGGATTTCCCCCTAATCAGCACACTCCTACCAGCGGGGCACCGCCCCAGCCGGGACAAGCTCTAACCTCTCGCAATATGTGGTAGTGTAGTGCATGTTAGTGTAAGTGTAAGTGTATATGTGTAAGGGGAGAGGATAGGACAAGGAAGAGGAAGGACAGATCGCGCGTGGTCCGTGGTCCGTTTGGTAGGATACTGCTCCGGCATTCGCCTGGTGTTGATCGGAGAAACCACGGAAAATTGCGCGGTTTCTTCCTTTCGTTCAAGTAAACTCAGCTTGCAAACCATTGGACCAGAAAATCTCTGTATTTAGTTATCGCGGAAAACACAAGACAATGTGTGCGATGAGTGCATGTCGCACTATCCCTACCAAAGTTTAAAGAAAAAATTTGGAGCCGTTTCTTAAAACATATTTTTCATATTTTTTTAATATTGCACATATTCCTCGCAATACTGCGCAAACTAATAAAAATTTCAAAAAATAAGCATTACCTCAATGAAAGATCTAATTATGGAAAGTAAATTGTATTTAAAGAACAAATATCTTCAATTTTATAGTTGTAGGAAGAGGCGGAAAAAATTTTAAACTCTTACAATCACGGAAAATTTAGAGTTATCAGTGAAAATCGGCTCTATGACTCTTTATACGTGTATTTCACACTATTCTTACAATAAATTTAAAGAAAAAAATTAGAGCTCTTTTTGAGAAAAGTTTTGAAAATGTTCCAGGGGCATCATGTAAAGTACCTTCAAAAATTATTTAATATTTTCCATAATCGCAGAGCTTTGACTTAGGCCAGATCGACTGTTTTTTTTAGTTTGGAAAAATTCCTACGCATGGTATAGGCGTTAATGTTGTTCACATACACCGGACAGAGACAGACGGACAGACGTTTAAAAAAAAACATTTTTCCGCATGAGGGGAACCCAAAACGTTGAAATGTCGTAATCGATTCTCCGCATCATTACATAACTTTTTCTATACTACGAATATTACTCCGTATATACTACATACGAGAAAGTAATAATTAAAACGATATACTAAGTTTCCATTCACTTTTATGTACTTCATCCGAAGATTTAATGACGAAGATGACAGAGAATGTGAAGAAGTTAATGATGGAGAAGGCTTATTTTCAGTTTTTCACTTTTCATTCATTTGAAGAATGACAAAAAATTGATAAAAAATGATGACGTGAAATGTACTTTCCTTTTCCCCCGTTTCGGGCGCGTTCGGCCCATTGTGTGGTGCACAGAGCTTGGGAAGGGGTGGGACGAGGCATCGTAAGGCAGAGCAGGGCGAGGCGGGGAGCGAGCGAGGGCAAGTGGGCTGACCCAGACGAGCCGACGGGAAATTTCATTTGTGGCCGGTGAATGCCGAGAGCAGCGACAGCGTGCGTGCACGCTGACGCGGCACCCTCTCCGCATGAGATCAGGGATGAGCAAGACGAGGATGAGCACGACGATTAGACCAGGGATGAGCGCACTCTCTGACTATGTGCTCAGTTGGTTAGTTGGTATTCCAGGCGCGTCAACAGCTTAGGTCATTAGTCTCGTAAGTGCAGTGCATGTATTTTTTCTCGGAAAATGGTGATCTTCCCCCGCTGGATGGCGAGATTCGGCGCCCACGTACCGCCGGCTAGCGGGGTTTCCCCCTAACCAGGACTCTCCCACCAGCGGGGCACCGCCCCAGCCGGAACAAGCTCTAAGCTTCCGACCGGTCTCTTGGAATATCTGGTAGTGTAGTGCATGCTAGTGTAAGGGGAGAGAATAGCACAGGACAAGGAAGAGGAAGGAAAGATCGCACGCGGTCCGTGGCCCGTTTGTTATGGTACTGCTCCGGCATTCGACTGGCGTTGATCGGAGAAACCACGGAAATATGAACAATACCATATTTATTTATGTCTTTTATTCTATTCGATCCAAAAATTTAAAAGAAAAATATATATGCATCCATTATCCAGATTTTTTTCAAAATGACATTCTGCAAGAGAAATACCACCCGAAGTTAATATCTTAATAAGCTGTGCAATGGCAAAACTAGAACTTACTTATGAAGTTAATCCTAAGTTTTCACTTCCAATTTGACAGATTTGCGTGACCTATACTTCCGTCCACACAATCATCGGATTTTAGAGTACAAAACTGTATCTCGTCGCCACCTGGATCAATCACAACTGTCTTCAGAACAGCTCTAATATACCTTAATAGTATAGCGAAGTTACAGCCTTAAACGTGTGCTTTACGACCGAACATTTGAATCATATTATTCAGGCGAATCTAATGTTTTTCTCCCTATACTATAGTTCAGGAAGGCAAAGTAAAACTTCTTTGAATTTCAACAACTTCGTGTGTGATTTATTGAAATGGGAAGTTAATTCGTAAGAAGTCGTTGGCCGTGCGAAACTAGTCGAATTAAAAAAGGACCAAGACGAAACTATAAACTAAAAATATGAGAAACAAAAAGTTTGAAGAGTGAAAAAGGTTTAATGAGTGCTTTGGAACTTAAAGTTCTTAAGTGTCATAAATGATGAAATTTTCAACTGTAAGTACTTTTCAATTTTGAAAATACTACAAACTCAAACGTAAAGCCATTACAAATTTTATTTTGTTAATGAAATTACACAAGACACTGTTCAAAATGTTGATTAAATAATGGGTAAATTAAAATATTTCAAGGGTTATTAGCATATCTCTTATGAGGTAAACATTTTGTAATATGAAAATAGATATACTGATATAAAGAACATTTCACATTATGAAAAATAAACTCGAAGAAAAGACTTAAAGGAAAGGCAATAAAAACAAGTTAACAATAATTATCCTTTACAGAGGAGTAAAGCATTATTGGTTTTATTATCGTTTTTTAGCAATTATAACTGTTAATGCAATAAAGGTAGTTCCAAAATTGTTTTAATTTGTGTTTAGATTGTTGTTGTATTTACGTCAGCGCCATCACTAAATTAATAAAGGATGTAGTTCATTTGAGCAATCGTATATAGAATTTGGAAACTTCATTTAAACTTTCTCGTTTTCGTTTACTCTCTTTCGTTTACTCTCGTTAAATGCAATTTAATGGATAAAATAATTAACAACACTTAAGAGATTTTATTAGCGCGAGAAACTTAACACTGTCATCTCCGTTGATATATGTTTTTAGACTTCACCTTGAATGTTTTGAGTCGTAAATAAAATTCAATTGAATTGTCTTGTTCCATAAATTATCATTTTATAAGCTTACTTCTTCAATTGGGTATTATTAGCTCCATCCTCAAAGTGGTCGTTTTTCAGTCTGGGATAATAATTACGTTATGAAGTGCAAAGACGCTTTTACAAAACAAACACAGCAGAAAAAGTTCTAGCCTTATATTTTGAGGACAAGTTTTTAGTGGAGATAATTTTGAAGTATGTAACTTGCATAGGCATTATTTTCATGCTAAATTAGACTAAGTTGTCATTTACATCTTTGCCCTTCGATGTCTTACCACTAATCATGAAAAACACGGAAACCAAATGATCAGAGCTCTCGGCTGACGAATTCGATTCTTGAATTATGTGACCATTTACTCAGGCTGGGCGTGAAATGTTCATGGATTCGGGGCTCTCCCTTTTGAAGATTTTGTAAAAAAAAAAAAAAGAACACAAAGTCGTAGTCACAGAACATCTATAATTGGACGTTTCCTTGAGCATTTACCAAGATACAGAATGTCATTCCATAAACACCCATAACACAAAGAACAAACATTGTACAATATTAAAAAACAAAAAAATAAACCAAGAAAACACAACAAGTTTTCCTCAAATATAAACAAAACTCTGTTTTGTTCTGGAGACAATAATTTTATCCATTTATTGGTTTTCTTATGACTAAAGCAAGAATTGAACATTAGCACTAATCAGACTTCAAAAGGAAAAGAATGACATGATAGTGATGTAATGTTTAATCAATATTATCACATTCCTTATTGCACTATCAAACTGGTGCTTAAGCATTAAAACACAAATTAAATTTTTTTTTTAAGTGCAGCATTCATTGCAGGTTATTTTTCTCTTAAATGACCCTTAAAGAACATCTCACCTTGAGGACAAAAATGAAGCAAGTGACTGCCTCTTCAGAACACTGTTCAGTCTCAAAGACATTTAAACTTGTTTTGTTCTGAAGAAAATGGTATGCACCACGATTCGTCCAAGACTGCCCTACCCCGAGCTTTCAAATTGGGAAGGCTGCGCACACTTTGTTGCAGATCACCTGGTCTACGTGTCATTGCACAAGCCAACTCGGTTTGTAAGCGCCAGCATCTCTTTTCTCAAGATAACCTCACTCCACGACACCTGACGAACGACAAAAGTCTCTCGTCTCCCTCCTGCCCCCGTGACGTCACAAAGGACGGTAGGGAGACCCCCTCCCTACCTCCTCTACACCCCTCTTGCTGGAGAAGCTGGTGTCGTCAACGGCGGCGGCGGAGAATTTGTATGTCGAATATTTGAATGGTCACAATTAGGCACCGATATTAAACACAAGTAAATTTCTCACCCCTCCTTGAGATCGAACTCATGACTATCTATTGAAATGAACAATCGAACCTTTACTTAAACTCTCTCCGCTCTCGGCGTGAGTCAAGTTGAGATAAAGCAATATGCCACTGATCAGACAAAGGTGATTATAAAAAGGATGTTTTGGCATCGACGAAAAATGATGAATCAGAATTTTGATTTCTTATTGTGTGGCAATCTGAAAGACAGGGTTTATCAGAACAACGTTCGCACTTGTACCGATCTGAAGAGAATCATATTAAGAGAGTGATCAAACTTACCCAGGGAACTGCTTCGTGCACCTGCAAAGCATGCTCTCCCACACTATTCTGGGGACTAAATGTTTTTGGATCAAGCACATTCTAAATTGAAGACTGCATATTGTAAGCAACACATTTTTCCAAATTAAATTAATTATTAATTATTTCTAATCCCTATGTTCTTGACAATGTTCGCAAGACGTATGCTACAAATGCAATCTCTTATTATATTAATAGGTACATTTATGTGGGGAAAATTAGTTATAACCGTCTCATATATTTCTAGCAATAATATGTTGGCAACAACTAATATGTTGACGAAGATGACCTCTTTTATTTCTTCTCATATATTTCTGGCAATAAAATAAAAAGGAAAGAGAATTATAGGTCACACAGGTTACAAAATGTCTTATTCGATTTGTTATTAATTCAAGATAAATGGAAATAACTATGACGTTCAGGGAAGTTCGCTTCTTTGGCTGAAAAAATGGTCACACTTTCTTGCATAAACTGCAATCAATCTTGTTTGCATGTGGCTCGCTTCACTGTAAGTTTACAAATCTTATATTTTCTTGTTTCTTCAATGCACAAATATTTAGTGATCAAATGTTGGGTAATATAGTGATAACTTATCGATAGTATGGAGTAGTGAATAAGATTTTATTCCTTTTCATTACATTTCTGTAACGATTTTTATTATAATTTTTAAAATATCCCAAAGCCAAGGCCTCCCTCTTCACGCGGGGTAAAAAGCTTGGTTGGTTCCCCTCGTTTAAACCAACAAATTGTTCTCCAAATCCTGTCACATCCAACATACAATAGTCCAACAACCGCAACAAACAGTTCGCAATTTAAGCAATATACCCTTATTTTACTTTCTATTGAGTAACACGTATGTTTCGTAATCGCAGGAATCACTTTTTGTGCTTCGTCGCCATCGCTTCGGCCCACTGCACCGCACTGAGGCCCTCGACGGCCATCTTGCGAGGCGCAGGGCCGCACGCGAACCTCATATGTGGGCCGTCGCCCTCAGCCAGAAACCGTCACGAGCGGCCCCTCCCGCCGGTTCGGTCCCACGCGCTCGGTGAGTTTTCTCAACAACGCCCCGCCCTGTCTCGCCCTTCTGTCTCGCCCCTGTCTCGCCCTGTCTCGCCCCGTCTCGCCCTGTCTCGCCCTGTCTCGCCCGTCTCGCCCGTCTCGCTCTCGTCCGCCCGTCTCGCCGCCCGTCTCCCGTCTCGCCCCGTCTCGCCCTGTCTCGCCCTGTCTCGCCCTGTCTCGCCCTGTCTCGCCCTCGTCTCGCCCGTCTCGCCCGTCTCGCCCCGTCTCGCCCTGTCTCGCCCTGTCTCGCCCTGTCTCGCCCGTCTCGCCCGTCTCGCCCGTCTCGCCCCTGTCTCGCCCTGTCTCGCCCTGTCTCGCCCCGTCTCGCCCTGTCTCGCCCGTCTCGCCCCGTCTCGCCCTGTCTCGCCCTCGTCTCGCCCTGTCTCCCGCCCTGTCTCGCCCTGTCTCGCCCTGTCTCGCCCCCTTCGCTGTCTCGCCCGTCTCGCCCGTCTCGCCCTGTCTCGCCCTGTCTCGCCCTGTCTCGCCCCGTCTCGCCCTCTCGCCGCCTCGTTCGCCCGTCTCGCCCTGTCTCGCCCGTTCGCGTCTCGCCCTGTCGCCCTGTCTCGCCCTCGTCTCGCCCGTCTCGCCCGTCTCCGCCCCGTCTCGCCCTGTCTCGCCCTGTCTCGCCCTGTCTCGCCCTCCGCCCGTCTCGCCCTGTCTCGCCCCGTCTCGCCCGTCCGCCCTGTCTCGCCCTCTCGCCCGTCTCGCCCCGTCTCGCCCTGTCTCGCCCTGTCTCGCCCTCTGTCTCGCCCTGTCTCGCCCTGTCTCGCCCTGTCTCGCCCTGTCTCGCCCTGTCTCGCCCTGTCTCGCCCTGTCTCGCCCTGTCTCGCCCGTCTCGCCCCTGTCTCGCCCTGTCTCGCCCTGTCTCGCCCTGTCTCCGCCCCTGTCTCGCCGTCCCCCTGTCTCGCCCTGTCTCGCCCTGTCTCGCCCCGTCTCGCCCTGTCTCGCCCTGTGCCTCGCCCTGTCTCGCCCTCGTCTCGCCCTGTCTCGCCCTGTCTCGCCCTGTCTCGCCCCTGTCTCGCCCGTCTGCCGCCCCGTCTCGCCCGTCTCGCCCTGTCTCGCCTCTCGCCGCTCCTGTCTCGCCCTGTCTCGCCCTGTCTCGCCCTGTCTCGCCTCTCGCCCGTCTCGCCCTGTCTCGCCCGTCTCGCCCGTCTCGCCCTGTCTCGCCCTCGTCTCGCCCTCGTCTCGCCCTGTCTCGCCCTGTCTCGCCCGTCTCGCCCTGTCTCGCCCTGTCTCGCCCTCGTCTCCGCCCTGTCTCGCCCGTCTCGCCCTGTCTCGCCCCGTCTCGCCCCGTCTCGCCCGTCTCGCCCGTCTCGCCCGTCTCGCCCTCGTCTCGCCCGTCTCGCCCGTCTCGCCCTGCCTCGCCCTGCTCCGCCCGCTCGCCCTGCTCCCCGCCCCTCCCTGCTCCCGCCCCTCCCGCCCCCTCCGCCCTCCGCCCTCCGCCCCTCCCGCCCTCCCTCCTGCCCCTGCCCGCCCTCCCGCCCCTCCGCCCTCCCCTGCCCCTCTCCCGCCCTCTCGCCCTCCCGCCCTCCCGCCCCTCCCGCCCCTCCCGCCCTCTCCTGCCCTCGCCCTCCCGCCCTCCTCCGCCCCTCCCGCCCTCCCGCCCTCGCCTCCGCCTCCCGCCCCCTCCGCCCTCCCGCCCCGCCTCGCCTCCGCCCTCCCCCTCCCGCCCCGCCCCCGCTCCCGCACCACCCTCGCCTCGCTGCCCGCCCCGCCCCAACACTCGCTGCCGACGTGACGACGCGACGCGTCGTCAACGGTTGGACGCTGCAAATAAACAATATGCTCTATGATAAACGAGATTTCGAGATTATCCTTTGCACTGCAAATAGGACGAGGAGTTCACTTGCGGAGAATCTGTTGACGTCCGCTTGAAATATGACTGTGTGCTCTTTTGAATGTCGGATGACGCTATTGTGGTTTGTACGACATGTGACGATGGTGATTTAGATCAAAGTGTGGCCTCTTCGTTTTTTTGTTTGTTTTTTTTTGACGTTTTTTTTTTTTGGTCTGTTCTCGACACGTTGATATATGAAGCAAAATTTGAAGAAAATAGTAAAAACCACGTTCATGTAATTAACGTGCTTGTTATAAATGTGTCTATTTGAGAAAGTTTTAAATTGTTAAAAGAAATGTCATAAAATATTGTTATATAATTAAATTTGTTTATTTTTATATAATGTGAAATTGTAAAACCTGTTTTGCTCGCGTTTGACCATGTAGGTGCAGTGCTTTTTAAAATAAATTAAATAAATAAAAATAATAAAAAACGTTCCTGTAACTTGTACTTGTTTTACGTGTGAAATAATTAGAAATAAGTAAAATATTTTCCCACAATATGTGTGTGAAATATATCAGCAATTCTCACTAAGCTACACTAAGAGAAATAATTGCTGTAGAAAATAATAATTTGTGTGAAATAAATAGTTAAATTGGTTATTATTACTACAATAGTTTTTATTATAAATAAGTTGTAAAAATGTAGTTAATTTTAATATTTTAAACGTTGAAAGATAAAAAAGTTAGTGTCCGGAGTCATCATTAGGCAACTTTTACACGTTATTCATTCTTCCGTGATACCGGATCCAAAATTCTTCCTTGTAATGAGAGGAAGGAAGTTGAGTAACTAATGTAAGTCATATTTTCAAGTAAGCCTCACGGAAACTAATGATCATCGTTTGTTCTAAAGACGTTTGATGCCCTATAATCGGAGACGCTGTTCTTGCTTTCTTGCTAGAAAATTAATTACAACACAATGTAAGATAGGATGGCTTCTCTACGATTGACGGGAAATGTAATATCAACAGAGTCATGTTCTTTCATGATTGAGTTAAACCCGGCATGAATCTGGAGATGACAGGAAGAGAGGACAATATCACTAGGGGGGATATGTTAGTGTCCTCCTTTTTATCATTTCGTCCATGTACTAGGAGGATATTCCTTAGTTTTAAGCGACATATTACATTGCGGCGAAGGCTTCTATTAAGATGTTACACTGATGACAAAACTCCTTTCTCACGTCCTAAAATTCCATTTTACGCGTGTTATAGACTGTAAAAAGAGTTGTTTCTTCCGATGCTACTGGGAAACTTCACGGATTTGAACACATGCGTGGCATACGGCTAACACGCGAGAGCTATAGAGGTCGGGCTCTCGCGTCAGCCCTTGTCATAAGGATTTATTATGGACACTGTCTTCCTCCGTGAAGGGCTAGTGGCAAGGGTAGACATTCGAGTCGGCGTGCTTTGAAATGGACCAATCGCAATCGTGCATTGAGAGGCAGCCGGGCAGGGCAAATTAGGGTGAGCGCGAATCATTTGGGTATGTCACGTGGCGCGATGGGCGGCAGAAACGCTACCCCTAGCAATGTATAAGCAAACAAAGAAAGAATAATGTTTTACAGATGAGAGGTAATAAGATGAGAGGCGCGTCAACTGCTTCGGTCATTAGTCCCGTTAGTGTAGTGCATGTTTTTTGTTTTTGGTTTTCTCGGGAGATGGCGGTGATCTTCCCCTGCTGGATGGCGAGATCCGGCACCGACCTACCGTCGGCTATTCGGGTTTCCCCCTAACCAGGACTCTCCCACCAGCGGGGCACCGCCCCAGCCGGGACAAGCTCCCGACCGGTCTCTCGGAATATCTGCTAGTGTGGTGCATGTTTGTGTAAGTGTGTGTGTAAGAGGAGAGGATAGGACAGATCGCGCGCGGTCCGTGGCCTGTTTGGTTGGGTACTGCTCCGGCATTCGCCTAGCGTTGATCGGAGAAACCACGGAAAACTACCGATAACAGCAGCCGGCCGCTAGAATTCTTCTCCAGACAGCGACTGAATTCGACCTAGCTGAAAAGCTAGTAATAAAAAAGTGGCACAGTTAAATTAGGTTAACAAATTAACAATTATTTTTCTTTCAAGAACATGTACGCAAAAAAACGGTACTCACACAAACTATTATCAAAAAATTAAAATTCCTGAATCGCAGGCTGCTTGTAAAAAAGAACTACAAGAAAACTGTGTAAGAACGATAAAAAATCGATCACTATGGAAAAAAACATTTGGAACAATTTTTGAGAAAAAAATTGAAAATGTCTCAGCGGCTTCATGGCAAGGTTTCAAAGAACATACAAAATTCAATAAATTCTTTTCAAAGCATAGGAATTTGAGTCAAATCTATGGGGGAATATTCTTTTTGGTGAAAATCCTACGAATCGTTTAGACGCTAGAATAGTTGGAAGACAAACGTTTTAAGGAAAACACTTTTTCCTGTTTGGATTTCTTAAGAAGTGTATTTCTGTTGAAGTCTCAAATGTTATTTTTTCCAATAGTACATAATTCTTCCTTTACAAAATACTACAGTAGTCCGTACACACATACCATAAAATAAAGTAAAAAGTAGTCAATTTGGCTAAATACGTTGAATATAAAGTAATAATACCTACAAGATATCTTAGTTCATTCAAAATTTTACAAGTTAAAATATTCTTTCATTCATACAAAAACGAAATTTGATAATAAAACATACTATAATAGAGGTACTTGCTAACGAGTTCCGAATCGTGGCACCATTGTCGATTTTTTTGCTGACGCAAATGCTTTTAAGTACAAATGGGGCCGATGGGATCCTTTCTTTTATCCCCTTAAAAGTTCGCAAGGGGAAGGCAACAGATCTTCTAGAATAAGAGGTGGTACCGCTCCAAGCTAAACATTTTTATCACCCTTAATGTGCACACTTGTCTGAGGGATTTTTTTCTGTGGCACACAGGCGTCTTTCCAGTCAGCTCCAAGAACAAAGACTGCCCAGGGGAGACGCCAGAGGATACGACTAAGGGAGAGAAGGAGTGGCAAATAGAGAAGAAAGAAGACTCTTTTGTCTCCAATGTGCGCCTGCAGATCCGAAGCCTGAAATTTTATATTTTTCGATTTTCTTTGGAAGAGAAAGAAAGCTAGCGAGTGAGACAGAGAGACAGAGAATCAGACAGACAATGAGAGGGACAGTAACGGAGGCGAAGGAAGACCATAAAAATATAATTTCTTTACTGGCAAAGTTAACATTCCAGTTCAATTGTCGTGCACTTTTGAGATAATAATGATGGTGCGATCTGCGATCTCATCTGACCGGGCGCATAGAGATTCTGTTCGTTTGGTACGTGACGTCGAAAAACTTAAAGTTTATGGAGCCGTTCTCAAATCAAAATATTGCACTGATATTCTAAAATATAGGAGAAAGTACGAGCAGGGAAACATTTCAAAGATTATTTGAATATTGATTTTCTATTACATGAGCCCAGAGGTATTTGTACTTATTATTTTTTGTTGCAAAGAGGAAACTCAAGTATATCACGTTACGTACATTACATTTCATTATTTTTAATATTCTGTAATGTAAAATTAATATAGGCTTATTAGCAATAATTACAAGCTCACAATTAAATTCTACATGTATTTCCATTGTTTTTAAAAGTTTGGGATCATGAATATATGTAATTAAGTAATTGGATGCTCACAATAACGTAATATTTATATAAGAATTATTGTAAAATAATGCATTGTTAGAGAACTTTACCTTGTCATACACATCTTTAAAACAATTCTCATTGAAAAAATAGATATTATTATTATTGCTATTATTCTTACATGCTGCTTTAAATTCTATTCTGGAATGTCAAATTAACTTCGACTTTGAAACTACCATCATTTTAATATTATTATTTTGTTTACTTCTGGACACGGCATTTGTAATGACATATTTTATCTTCTCAACTATGTTAGGACGTGTACGCAATTTTTCTTCGAGTAATTACGTATATCTTCATTTATATTTAGAATCAATTTGATCTATAAAAGCATTTCAAAAAAAATGGTATAAAGCATCCTTTATTAGATTTTCTTTGAGTGTACAAACAGTTCTTTAAAACTTTTAAACAGTTACCTCCTTTACAATTCAACTTGATTAGTAGAGTGTATAAATCGTTCAGATAAATTATTTTGGTGGTTATATGTTTGGACTAACAGAAAAAATAATGGACTGTAAGACCATTTGATGTAGGATGTGAGGTTCACAAATATATTTTTTATACTCCCATTGTACAATTATCGTAATAGATGGCTGCAACTCCTGGGATAATGGTAGTAACTGGTACTGCTTAATTATAGTACATGTGTTTGACCAATCACAGAAAGTTTACAGTATGACCAATCTCAGAACGTTTACAGTATGACCAATCACAGAAAGTTTACAACAATATGAAAATTGATGTAATGGGTATTAATACAGTTGTAGGAAGTTTAGAATGCTCGCCCGTTCCTCTTTCTCATCGTTATTTCACTTCTTAGCCGTGTATCAACACATAACATTACATCGTCGTTTTACAATATATTATTTTCCTATTGTTTCTGAATTTCAAAATTGTACTCTAAAATGGATACATTGATAATAAAGCTATATTAAATTCATAATATACAACATTTCTTATATTTGATATTAGGAACCTTTTGTGGTATCCCCCCAATCAGAGAACGAGACGGAGTTACGCTCCGCCGCACCGCTAGTGGAGGGGCGCAGCCCCTCCCCTCTCCCTTCACCAGGCGGGGAGGTATAAAGGCTTGGCCGGGAGCAGGGCGCTCCCGTTCAGTTACCGCTTAGCCTAAGCTACCACCGCCGCACTTGCTACACGCCCTATGGAGGCGTAACCTGCGGCGCACTACAAGAAGACTCAGGCTGCCCCGGCGCTTGCTACAGTCACAGGCCGTGACGTATCCGCCGGCGATCAGCACCTACCTCGGGGGCTACTGCCGCCCCTCGCTATACGCCCTATGGAGGCGTAACCGGTTGCGCGCTACAACGTGACTCACGGCTGCCGCCGACGCTTGCTAGCGTCACAAGTCGGGGCGTATCAGCCAGGCGATCAACGCCGACCTCGGTGGCCCTGCCGCCTCTCGCTACACTTCCGACCGCGGCGTCACCGCCGCGCGCTACTTCGGAGACTCGAGGCTACTGCGGCCACTATCACATAACAACTCTTATCGCCCTGCAGGCGATAAGGCTCGGCAAGGCAAGAAGGCCGTTAAGAAGCATTGTACATATTTGTGAGGTTGTTCTGTGTATTTATTATTTGGTGAAAGTAAATGGTTATAAAACATTGACTGTTTATATTACCTTGCAATCCTGCAAATACAACACCTTTCAATGCCTTTCTATCATATTCTGTATTCAAGACCACGTCAACTTTCTACAGTCGTCACGGTATCTCATTTTTAGCAAATAAGAAGGAATAACAAACATTAATTTACAATTCTGTCAAGGTAGAGAATGTATGCAATAAGAACACTTAAAAGTAAATATATTTCATGGAATGAAAAGTAGAATAATACTGGAATTAATGCTTTTGGGATGGATACACTAGTTGAATGACAATGGTGTAAAATAAAAGTAAATGCAAATGTGCAAAGAGAAGGAGAATGTAAGTGAACAGGGATGGTCCATGATTCTGGAAAAGATGAGAAACCCTGAAAAAGACATAGAAATGAAACCGATGGGATGATGGAAGAAAAAGAGGCGAAATATGTGAGGTCAAAATTAACAGATTTGCCCCAGTTTGATATAAATGTTTCGAGACTAGTGGAAAGGTGCGATAAAGTAGTGTTGAGCAGAAGTGAGACCAGCAGCCGATTGAACGGCGCGATGAAAAGGAAACGGCGGAGAGGCCGTTCTGCTGATGCTGTTCGCCCCCGCTCTAACCCAGCGCCACCCACTCACGACCCTCCCCCACTCCCGCCGGCCCCTGTGCCCACCTTCATGGCCTCTGACGCTCCCACTGCCTCCGCCACCCTACCTATGCCATCCCTGAGTAGGAGCGGTGGCTCAGTGCATCAACTGATGTTACTGGAGTGGCTCTAACCGGGAGGTTCTAAGTTCGATTCCCGACGGCGGCAGGAGTTTCGATGCTAGCTTTTCAGCTAGGTTGAATTCAGTCGCTGTCTGGAGGAGAATTCTAGCGGCCGGTTGCTCTGATCGGTAGTTTTCCGTGGTTTCTCCGATCAACACCAGGTGAATGTCGGAGCAGTACTCTAAGAAACGGATCACGGACCGCGCGCGATCTTTCCTTCCTCTGCCTTGTCCTATCCTCTCCTCTTACACACACACTTACAATAACATGCACTACACTACTGCACATGCCGGGTGGTCGGTCGGGGACTTAAAGAGCTTGTCCCGGCTGGGGCGGTGCCCGCTGGTTGGAAATACCTGGTTGAGGAAAACCGCGCTAGTGAACCGTAGGTCGGCGCCGGATCTCTCCATCCAGTGGGGGAAGATCACCGCCACCTCCCGATAAAAGCTTGCACTACACTTACAGGACTAATGACCTCAGTAGTTGACGTACCCGGAATCACCAAGAATCAATCAATCAAACCATCCCTGACTTTATGACATTCGCCGCACATATCACACCACAACTCCCGTCGCGTCGCCCCTACCGCCTCAATCGCCATTACATCACTCTCTCTGTCTGCTCTTGCGGCGTTCTGCGGCCCTGCCGCTCCCGGCGGCTCCACGATCCCCCCCGCCACCCCTGCCGCCTCAGTCGATTCTCGCTGCTCCGTCAATTCCGCCATTCCTTTTCCAACCTGCGCCCTTCCCTTCCCGCCAACTCCCCTGTCTCAATCTCCTCCTGTGGCATTATGCACCCTTTCATTCCTGACGCTGACTTAGTTGATTCTCCGTTGACCGTTGACCCTGGCTGCTCCGCCACTAAACTGTCACGTAGTTCTCCCCCCCCCGCGCGATTACCAACCCTTCAGTCCCTGCCACCCCTTTCCCTTCCCCGCCCTTTCTTTTTCCGGCCCCCTAATGTCTTCCCCCCCCCTGCGGCGTTATCCGCACCTCCATTCGCGACTCCGGCTCCGCCCCCGCAGTCCCTCGCCGCCCTCCCCTCCGCCTCCACAGTCTCCTCCTCCTCCTGTGCCACCCACGCCGCCTCCGCAATTCCCATCGCCCGTGGCCCCCGCGCGGACTCTTCAGAGATCCAAATGAGTTTCTGATGCGAAATTGATTCCAAATTTAATTTCTCCGCGTGACAGGAGCAGCCGCGTGCGTTTAGTGGCAGGTACGCCGCGCGGATTAAGAGAGCCGTCGCGCCCACAGCCCTGCAAATCTCAACGAGTTGTGCGCGCACGCAGGCTCCCGGAGAGTGGATTGCGCGCGGAAGCAAGCGTCTTCTCGGGGGCTTTTCAGGTGCGACGCGACGCTGCGTGGCTGCCAACACAACTAAACGCGTTGCATACACCACGGTAGAGCTCTGTACAATCGACTAAGAGAACTTTACAATCTGGTATGTCGATACGTTTTAGAATATTCATAACACAACTGAACGCGTTGCATACACCACGGTAGAGCTCTGTACAATCGACTAAGACAACTTTACAATCTGGTATGTCGATACGTTTTAGAATATTCATAACACAACTGAACGCGTTGCATACACCACGGTAGAGCTCTGTACAATCGACTAAGAAACTTTACAATCTGGTATGTCGATACGTTTTAGAATATTCATAACACAACTAAGCGTTGCATACACCACGGTAGAGCTCTGTACAATCGACTAAGAAACTTACAATCTGGTATGTCGATACGTTTTAGAATATTCATAACACAACTGAACGCGTTGCATACACTACGATAGCGCTCTACATATGTTTTTATTAACGTGTATTATAGGAGAGATAAAGGAGCGCTTAAAAATGGCATTGATCTAATTTTTGTTGAACTCTCTCTGAATTTTTCAAATTTCAAGAGTTCAAATATTTTTCGGCGTCTACCAATAACTACAATATTCAAGATAAAGTTTATTTGAAGGAAACCTCTTCTGCAAATACATGCATTTAAATAAGCACGTGTACAATATTTTGAAAGTATTACTACTTTTGCGTGAAATATCGGCAATTTGTAAACCAAAAATTTCCGGAAAATGGATGCATATTTTTTCTTTAATTTCTTTTCTCGAACAGAGCAAAGTATTGTTATAAAAATGGCACAGATTTCATTTCGGTGAATCTCTATGTAATCGAATATGGAAAAAAATTAACATTGTAAAACTACGAAACAATTTTTTTCCTGATCGAAATCTATTGTAAATACATAGATCTTTAAATAAGAGTATGTACAACTTTTTGTAAATACGAGTACTTTTCGCGAAATTTTTGCTTGAAGTAATGGAAATTTATTAAAAATATTCTCTAAAACGGTTCCAAATTTTTCCTTTACATATTCTTCGGATACCGCACAGGACGCTTGCAAATGTCCCTTTTTGGTTGAAGTCTCTGAGTTTATAAAAATTGTAAAAATTAAAAATAATGCAAGAAAATAGGTGTTGTAACACCTTTACTTTATTTCTTCACAAGAGATCAAAGTCGAAGGTTATTTTTAATCAAATTCAGATACTCGACATTACTCTCCCGAGAGAGACAATATGATCGCATGATATCGTAAGCTCCCGCGGCCAGAGTCAGCTCTGAAGAGGACCGCGATAAGTCGGTCGAAACGTCGGCACCTCAGCCTACCCCATACTAAGACCTTTAATCACTTACGCCTCTCCCGTATGGATTAACACCGCCAAAACAAATATTCGCAAACTCCAAGTAATCCAAAACCAATTCCTGAGAACCATAACTAACGCCCCATGGTTCATTACAAATAATCAACTCCATAAGGAATTTAACATTGTACCATTAGATCATCACATCACATACCTTGCTACAAACTTCTATCATAACATACACCAAATTCCAGCACTCACCGAATTCAGACTCGCAAAAAATCCAACCCATAAAACCAGAATTCAAAATAAATATCCTTTCCATATCTTTCAAATCAAATTCGCTGACATAGAACCAGATTAGAGGACCCATAGTGGGCAACCTCCCCTTTGTATTGTATGTAAGCTTAGAGTAAGTTAGTCAGTAAGTAATAAAAATTACATACGTAAAGTTGTAATAAGTACCGATGTATTTACCTTCAGAAAAAATAAAAAATAAAAAACCTCAGCCTTCAACGCGGTGTCATCCGGACAGCCCAGATCAATATGATCGGGTGTTTACGGTTCGAACTAGGGTGTATTAAGTCTTACGACTATCAATTACGTATTTACATCCATCACAGTGACGAGTTCTGACTGATAGCGCTAGTCCATCTGATGATGTAAGAGCGCTACAGATCTGATTGTTGTGAATAGTTTCAGAAAGCGTTCCTGACTCATCTCGATCAGATTTTTCGTCCAGTTTCCCTGATCCATTGAGCAAATGCTGAGATGGCCCCTTGTTTTGCTTCTTGACATAAATGTAACTTCATTTTCTGTGCACGTCTTGTAGAATTCAGTGGGAAATACAATTATTCAAATTATCGTTTCCATGTTGTCGCGGCAGGAAGTAATAAGAGCCAAAATTTATTGTTTTTATTTTGAAAATAGATTTTATTACATGGGAGTTTTTTTGTTGTTTTTTTCTCCCTTTCAAAATTCAAAATTTATTGCTTGTTTATCCTTGAAAATAGATTTTATTACATGGGAGTTTTTGTTTTTTACTCCCATTCAAAAATTCAAAATTTAAGTAGTATATGACTTAGTGTAGGGATCACAGAATTTTGAAAATGTGCACACAATTCACTTTTCCCCATAGCACGTCATACGCAGTTTTTAACTGTTTTTTTGACGTAAAATAAATAAATAAATAGACTCGTTGGTCGACTGGTTACCGAACGACGAAATTATTATTATTCTCGTTCTTTCCCGAGAGCACATTTCTTCTCTTCGGTGCTTTTCTTTGCATCTTCTCTGTGGTGGTTTAGCCATTTTTTTCAGTATCATTCTTTCATATTCCTTCCTCCATTCTCTTTCTTATTTCGTTCTCTGCATTTGAGATAATGATTCTAATTTGAATCTGTCAATTTTTCAATTCGTGTACTTCTTTCGAATTCATCTCAAACAAGATCGAGAATGGTGCAATGTGAAACCGCATTGACGCAGTTTGTGTCATATTAATATCTGTCACTCTGTATTTTGCATCCATACGGAAGGGCTAGAATGTGTGAACGACATGATACCTCATTAAGTCTGAATGTCCAAATACAAGTTGTTATTTCCCATTATTTTGGCAAAATTAGCCATTATTTTTTCAATAGGTTGCATCAAATAGATCGCGAACGGGAAAACAACCTATCACGTGTAAACGATCTCGTAACTGTCACTCGTTTCCCATCATTTCGGTTTTAAATGCCACCCGCGTTTCATCATTCTTCCTTTCACTGGCTGCGGGAGTTCAGTTGCTCGTTTTGTCCCCATCGACGCTAACCAGAAAGTTCTAGAGTTCGAGTCTGGAAGTGGCAAATTTTCGATATTAATTAGGTCAGATTCAACTAGTGGAGGAGAATTCTAGCGGCCGGCTACTCTGATCGGTTGTTTTCCTTAATATTTTTTTAAGTCAACACCAGGCGAATGCCGGAGCAGTACCTTAACAAATGGGTCACGGTCCGCGCGCTCTGTTCTGCATCTTTCTTATCCCATACTCTCCTCCCACACTCTTACATATATATTTATGATACTACCCCATGTGCCGGACACCAGTCGGGATCTGAGAGCTTGATATAGCTGGGCAAATGCTCCGACTAACCCCAACAAATGGCCACGAACCGCGCAAAATAACATTTTTCCCATCCTCACTCCTTATTCACACTTTCACTAACATCTGATGTAATACCAATATTTTTTCGCGGGATCTGGGTGGTTTTAGCAGCTGAAGTGGTTCAGAGCATCAACTGATGCCACTGCAGCGCCTCTGAGCGGGAGGTCCTAGGGTCCGAGTCTCGACGGTGACAGGATTCTCCTCACTAGCTACGTACCTAGGTCGAATTGAGGAGCATAATTTTATCGGCCGGCTGCTCTGATCGGTAGTTTTCCGTGGTTTCTCCGATCAACACCAGTCGAATGCCGGAGTCGAATACCATACGAAACGGGCCAGGGACCGCGCGCGATCTGTCCTTCCTCTTCCTTGTCCTTTCCTCTCCCCTTACGCACACACACTTACACTAACATGCACTACACTACCACATATTTCGGGAGACCTATCGGGAACTTATAGCTTGTCCCGGCTGGGGCGGTGACCCGCTGGTGGGAGAGTCCTGGTTAGGGGGAAACCCCACTAGCCGACGGTAGGTCGGCGCCGGGTAGATCTCGCCATCCAGCGGGGAAAGATCACTGCGTATATTCCGAGAAAAAACATGCACTACACTAACGGGACTAATTATCAAAGCAGTTGACGTGCCCGGAAACACGAAAAAATCATATCAATTCAATAGGACCCATAGAGAAGCAATAAAACCTCACTAAAGATTCGAAAAGCGCAAACTCAAAACATTGTGAATGTCGACTTAGAAAATACGGAATGTGAGACATGAAAATGACGGATGACAAAACCCGTCATTTCAAAGACTCTGTGATGCCAGCCAGTGATGCTTTCGCGGCCGCCGCAAGTCGCCAGTACAATTGAATCGTTTATTTCAGAAACCCGTCAAACGCCAAAATTTAAAATGCACTTTAGCGGTGGAATATTGTTCCATGAGGATAGACACATCGCTTATTCCATATTTACCTGAAAAATATGCATTTATTAACTGCTTTAATATTAAAAATATATTTTGAAATCTGAAAAATTGGGACTCTTCTTCTCACTTTCCTCGACATGAGAAATTTGGCGTTTGACGGATTTCTGAAATAAACAATTCAATTGACCAAATAGCGCGGCGGCGGATCCGCAGAAAGGGGCTGAGGCGGCCGCGACGGCGAACAGCGCTAGCGTCGTACTCCGCGTGAGAGGCGAAGCGGGAGCCAGTGAGACAGCCCTTCGCCGCGTCGCCCTACCACGCGCGCAACTTAATTAACGCCCGCGACAAACCGCGGGTGCGCCCCGCAACGGATGCTGGGAGGTTGCGTTGTGGGAGGGGGGTGACGGTGATGTGATGTGAAGAACGTATGAGGGAGGCAAAGAGTTTAGTAGTGAGCTAAAGAAGGGTCACAAGGGGGAAGGGCAGAAGAGAAAATGGTGACGAGGAGAGGGAATGACGGGAACAACGGATGTGGCGAAGCGGAGGCAAAAATGAGCGGAATGAGTGAGGGAGAAGAGAGAGAACAAGGAAGAGAAGGAAGGAACGAAGGCGGCGAGAGCGACGATTGCAACGAGAGAAACGAGGTCAACACGTGCTACGACTAGCGGAAAAGGGGCGACGGGGGCGACGGGGGCGACGGACAGGGGGCGACGGGGGCGACAGGGGCGACGGGGCGGGCGACGGGGGCGACGGGGCGGCGACGGGCGACGGGGCGACGGGGCGACAGGGGCGACGGGGCGACAGGGGCGACCGACAGGGGCGACGGGGCGACGGGGGCGACAGGGGCGACGGGCGACGGGCGACGGGCGACGGGGAGCGACGGGCGACGGGGCGACGGGGGCGACGGGGGCGACGGGGGCGACGGGGGCGACGGGGGCGACGGGGGCGACGGGGGCGACGGGGGCGACGGGGGCGGCGGGGGCAACGGGGAGCAGAGATCGGCATGGAGTTGACGAGAGCAGCGTGAATCGAGTGAGTGCAGCGACTGCGATCTTAGCGGTTGGTGCAGTGTAAGACGTGGGGCTGAAGCGTTAGCTGGGACAAGGGAAGCGGTACAGGTGATGTTGTTTGCTTGGGTTTCAGCGATGACGAAGATGACCGCCTTTGTGGCGGCTACTAGGGATACGACGGTGGCAGCGGCAGCGAAATCCCACAAAGCATTTGCCAACCACCCCTGCTAAAGGGAGCTCGTAGAAAGCGCGGGAAGTGACAGCCACAAATGCGGGAAAGCAAATTAATTAATACACGTTGTGGTGCGTGATGGTTTAAGGGTCACCGCCGCTCAACCTTGATCCTGGGACGTTTTTTTGCGAGACCAAGAATACGTTCCACCACGGCGTAAAATGGGTTTGGGGTGATCGGTGAAAGAGTGCGCCCCCGAGGGAAATATCCGACAGCCTTTAATCTTTCTATGAAGCCTTGTGTATGGAGAATTCGGTGGCGGAATATTTGAAAATTTAATTCTCTATCGTTCCGTTGGGAGTGATACAAAAGGACACATCACAGGTCATATACCTTTTTCTATGGAAATGTTGACTTTTACATTTTTCAAATATGTCGTGTGGAAGATTGTATTTGTCATGTACATGTCATTTACTTAACAATTAAAACATGGTGCCAAACATATGGAACAAGTGTCTGAATGAAGACTGTAATAAGTGAACAAAGTCTCTTCACATGTTATTCGAAATTCGAATTGAAAGAAGAAATACATTCAATTAGTAAAACATTTATTCCTATGCGTGAATAATTTTTATAATATTTCAACATTTAAAATTAAAAGAACTTAAAATTGAAAGAAGGTGGCGATGATGTAAATCAATTTATGGTTTTGAATCATTGATGCCAATTATCATAGCTCCGTTGTAATTGTAATCGCACACGACACTTCCTTTTTTATAGACATTTTTACATATTTTGTCACTTAAATCAAAATCTTAACAAATTGTATTATCCTCTCTCTGTATTGAAATGAAGAAAAATGTCTAAAGATATGTAATTCATACTAAATTAAAATATGAGGACGAATTTCAAATAGAAAATTAAATAATTTCGATTAAATATGAGCAGGAACGTGAAGTTGGGGACTTAGAAGATGTGAAGAGTTAAATATAATTATTTTCTAATGAGTATTTAAAATGATTTTAAAATATTTAAAATAAATAAATAGTGTTTTTATAACTGGTCCTTATTGGCCAGAGAAAAAGGAGAGAATAACATCGAAGAGGCGAATGATACAATGAAGACAAGACACAGGCGAATGCAAGTCGAGTTTCTGGAAATCAAAATTTGATCAGAACGTAATGTGTCTCGGTAGGCGTCAGATGTTAGATCTCCAATAAAATGAAATTCTGCTGAGTTAAATTTATTTTTGGAAAAGTGTGAAAATGAAAGTTTGCGGCGTACTAGACGGTTTATAGTAGTAATATTAATACTTTTTGTTGGTTTTTAATATCTGAATAGTACTAAAACAGTATATGGAAAAAAATGTAAAGTTGTGTAATACAAGCGAAGAATAATATTCGGACGACAATGTAAATTTAAGTGTGGACCCCCAAAATTAAATTTGGAAGGGGGAGCAGCCGTGACGACATTCTTGAGGTAATTTCGACGCATTACAAAGTGAGTTGTTTTCGGTGTCCAAAATATAAGAATTTCGAAAGATAGATGTTCAAGGTCAAGACTGTTCAATTTAAATTAAACTAATTAGAAGTAAAGTAATGATAGCCATTAAAATCATTTAAAGTCAGCATTATCATAATTTAAAGATAAATATTCTTGTTTAGCAGCATTAAGGCTAAATAATGCATTTGTCACGATCTAAAAGGAGATAAAATATACTAAAACAATAATTTGGAAATTCTTACGCTGTTTAACTTCATTAAAAGTTAATTGTTATTATTTATTATTAAGTTTACATCACAAGAAAAACTATAATATCCAATTTCTCACAGTCAAAAATTATTAGCAGCCGTGAACTCATACGAGCGGTTATTTTCAGGCTGCAGTATTTAGACCCTGAGAAGTAAGTATTGTGGCGCTCAATAGTAAAAACCTGAGCTAGCCAAAATTAAAATGAATATAGATGTAACTAGAAAGAGTTATAAATTAAGTAATAAATGCCTATAGAGTATTTGAGCAATTCTTCGAGTGCGCGGATATGCGGTTCCGTCATTCACGGTTAGACCTCTTTACGTGTAGGTACCAATCGAGACATACGAAGTGTCTTTCGACGCGTCTCCGTCTCCTGGTCCGGAACTGATAATATGTTTTCGGAACCGATCATAAGATTCTAAGAAATTTCCAAAAACGTGTTTTTCTTGAGACCTTGGTGAGTATGCCGGGAATTAAACCAACGCCACCTAAATAGATCTATGTAGGCGGCGTTGATTAAACTCCAGTACCTACGTTTAGAAACAGAGAAAGAGAAACATAGACATAGAGAAAGTCGTAGAGAAAGACGTATAGTTGTAGACGTAGCAAAAGACGTAAGCGTAAACGTAGGCGAAGACGTGGTCAGACGTAGACGAAAACGTAGCGAAAGACGTACACAGATGTAGATGTAGCGTAAGGCGGAGGTGTGCCTTTGACCGGGAGGTCCTAGGTTCGAGTCCCGACAGTGGCAGAATTTTCGACACTAGCTTTTCAGCTAGGTCGAATTCAGTCGCTGTCTGGAGAAGAATTCTTGCGACCGGCTGCTCTGATCGGTAGTTTTCCGTGGTTTCTTCGATCAGCACCAGGCGAATGCCGGAGCAGTACCCTAATAAACGGGCCACGGACCGCGCGCGATCTTTCCTTCCTCTTCCTTGTTCTATCCTCACCCCTTATACACACACTCTCTCACTATCATAAACTACATTACCACACATGTCAGGAGACCAGTCGGGTGCATAGAGCTGGTCCCGGATGGGGCTGTGCCCCGCTGGTGAGAGATACCTGGTGGGGGAAACCCCGCTAGCCTACGGTAGGTGGGCGCCAGATCTCGCCATCCATTGGGGGAAGATCACCACCACCTCCCCATGAAAAACCTGCACAACATGTACGGGACTAATGACCTCTCTAGTTGACGCGCCAGGAATCATCAATCAAACGTAGACGTAGACGAAGAGGAAGACGTAGAAGAAATCTTAGATGACAGAGAATACGAGAATACAAAATGGAAGAACTCCCTTTCACGCAAAATGTAGTAAATAAGTGGAGGGCCTATTGAGTGGTCCGGATAAGACGGCCGTGTGTGCACGTCTCCGAGAAGAGCATAGCCCGGTCATCGAGCCAGTCGCTGCTTCTAGGCTGCGGGTACCAGCGTTTGGTCATCAACGATTATCGAGAAGACGATAATTTTTATACGAGAAATCGTGATACGCCAAGTTAACAGGAGGTGCAACAGATATATCTGTGTTGTAGTTTTCAAATTGATTTTAAAATTATTTACTACGACAAATTGAAAGAAAAACATTTCGAAATAACTCTTGACGTAGACAATTTCATGAAACATTACGTAAGTTCAGGAAAGCTAAAGGTAGAAATGGTGCTCAACATTACAAAATAATTGCAAAATTTAAATGGTTTGTTCGTAGTGCTGACAAAACTTCTAAACACAGAGGACTCTGAATCGAAGAAAGAAAGGAAGAAAAATTATAAAAGTCAAACAACAGAAGAAAGTTTAAAGCGTCGGCGTCGCCGCATTCAGCTAGTTAATAAATATCAGGTAGAATAGAACCATTTATTCAATATACTCATATGTGGCTAGATGCAAGAAGGGCCAATATCGATTTTCAATGTTTTACATAGTGGATGGTTTTCTTACAGTATCGAAATGGCAAAACAATAGTAGGCAAACATAAATTAATCTGAAATTATGATATAGGAAAGACTTTTGACATTGGCTTTTCTAGCAACGAAGGAGATTTTAAAGCACTCAGAGACCAGACAAACCGAAAATCACTAAAAAATGGCATTGGTCCTCCTTGCAGGAAGCCACACATAGAATATGATAAAGAACGGTAGGAGGTGGACCTCCCTCGGCGTCCCAAATCGGATTGAGAGCATTGATGCAAACAGGGTAGAATGGAAAGGGAAGATTGCATGCGATCCGTGATCCGATGAGTCCGACTTTCGCCAGGAAGTGATAAGTGAAACAATGAAAATAGAGAAATCGATCAGAGTGTTTGACCGACGATCTACATCTCGGCAGGCACCACAAACGAGAACTCGGATAAATGTCTTTACTTTGCACTTCATCACCATTTTTTCCTGGATCTTCCCTCATATCTTAATCCCTTCAGTCGCGAGGTACTTAACTGATTGAGAAGTCTTTCATCCTCCATTCTTTGAATACAGTACTTCAATGATACTCTGCATTTATCTAGATTTTCATTTACATTGTAAACCTACATACCTAACTCTTTCCGAATATCTTCGTTTCTTGTATGATTGCGTCGGCACTGCTTTGCCGTATTTCCTACCGTCGGGCCGGCAACACTGGTGACTAAAAGAAATGTAAATATAACGATAACTTAAATAAGAAGACTTTTATAATACGTGATATTTTCATAAATGCCGCATACAAGTATTCCATCAACAGGGAAAAAATTGCTGCAAATGATGAATGGAACGAAGTGGTTTTGCAGTGTTTAAGGTTTCCAAAATATGTTGAAGCCTAATATAGTTTTGTAAGCTGAAAGAATATTACAAAGCTTTATTCTCGAAAAATATTATTTGAGATACAGATATTTTTGGCATTATTTTTATTTTATTAATTTATTTATTTTATTTTCAGCCATTAAATATCCCGTAAAGGGTAGATGTCCTCGTAATATTGGGTAGCTAAAGTCCACACTTGACATTATATAAACTGTTAATCGCCATTCTTCTCTTCACAATCCTTCAATGTCCTGAAAATTTGTCTTCAGGTGAAACACACATTTTATGTTATTTATTAGGCCAAATCAGCAACTGGGGTTGAAGAATCCACTGAACAAATAACTGCATTGCAATGAACATCAATAATCTCTGCTGCTATTCTTAAAAATGTTGTGTTGTGTCAACAGACAATTGCATAATCGGCAGAAATCTTTCAAACGTTTAGCCCTCAATTCAAGACCTTGGAGCAGTAACTATATAAGTTCCTCCAGTCGCAGAAAATCTCCCATTATTTAAAAAATTTAGTTCCTTGATTTTGATGATGCAAATTACCTTTTTTTAATTACATTTATTTATAGTCGCATCAACTGCGAGGTTATTAGCGACTATTCAGTAAGTTACAATAAGGGTTTTTTTTATAGCATGGTTACATACTTCTTTACATTTTTTACATTTTTGATCAGTGAATTACATTATAGTTTATATTATATTAACAGTTTATATTATATTATATTATATTACATTACAGTTTATATTATTATTAATATTTCACATGTTATGGTAATACACACAATACATACACTTAAAAAAACAGTATTACAGTTCGTGATAGACATTAATTGATTTACAAAATTTTATAATTTTTTCTTGTTGGGTGCTTGAATGAAGTAAAGCATCAACATTAAAGTTCTGTAAGATTGATTGGCGGGATTGGTTGTACTTAGGACATTCCTGAATAATGTGTAATATTGTTATTTGTACATTACATATATTGCAAATTGGGAGAGTATTCTTGTTTAATAGGTGGATGTGAGTAAGCTTCGTATGTTCTGATCTAATTCTGGTGATTGTAACTTGATCTTTACGGCATATTTTTTTTTTTTTTGGTTAGAAGTTTTCTTTTTCCTTTTCCGGTTTGGTTTTGGTTTGTAAGTGATTTTTCTATATTCTGTTTTAATTTGTTGGTTACTTGTCGTATATGCTATATTATGTACATATTTCACTGACCGTAGGTCGACTAGTGATGTTGGAAAATGATTTCCCTAGGTGCAGTCAGTGGTATATCTAGATGAAGGGGAATCCAGAAAATAACAAGTTTTTTACCAAGCCTTTGAATAAGGTGGTGTAGCTCCTGAACCTTGATAGCCATTTCAGAGTTTGAATTTTTGTTGTAGCATAGTTTTATTGTCGAAAGTGAGTTTGTGAATACAATTATATTTGAGTGCAACGATTGATGTATCATTTTTAGAGCTGTCATTAAAGCATAGCTTTCAGCACTATTAGTACTGCAATAGTGATGTAGTAGGAAGCTACATTTTTCATTGGGTGTATATACTATGGCTTCAGTATCTTGGTCCCTTGTTTTGTTACTAATAAAAAAATGGGAGTAATTTTATATTTCTGGATTACTTCTTTAAATTTGGTGCTCCGGTCTTCTTTTGTTAAGTTGTTATTGTGATAATCAGTGAGTGATAACTCTATTGACATTTTTCCAATGGTCCACGGTGGTATCTGGAATTGTCTGTGTTTATCAGCACTTATATTTTTAATGTCTAGTTCTTTAAGTTGTTGGGTTATTCTACTGTACATCGGTTTATATCGAAGATGACTATTATAGATCTTCTGTAGCTGAGGAAAAACGTCATTGTGTATTATTGGGTTAGTAGACGAGGCGGCTTTGGCAGCATACTTGAGATTGAGGGTTTTCCTTCGGTGGTTTAAGGAGGTTTCTTGGAACTCAATAAGTATAATTCCTATGGGGCTGGTGTGGATGCACCCAGTACATACTCTAAGCCCTTTATTGTGTATATATTCTATTTTCCTCAACTCTTTTTTGTTAGCAGATTGGTATAATAGTGAACCATAATCGATTTTTGATGTAACGAACGCTTTATATGTTAGTAGCAAGAGGTTTTTATCAGCTCCCCAGTTGTTGTTGGAGAGATATTTAATAATTTTAAGTCTGTTCTTGCATTCAATGATTAATTCTTGTAAGTGAATCTTCCATTTTAATTTTGAAGCAAATTGGAGTCCAAGAATTTTCATTTTATTAACAAATCTAAGAGTTTGATTTCCAAACTGGAGTTTAGGGAATACTGTATTAGCTATCTTTGAAAAAAACATGCATTCGGTTTTCTTGATGGAAAATTTAAACCCTGTGATCATAGACCATTGAAAAATTGAGTTTAAGGCTTTTTGCATGATCTTTTGAGTAGATAGGAGAGATTTCCCTTTGCATAGTACAGTTATGTCATCTGCATATTTTCTAGTGATAACTGGAGGTTCAACCTCCTTGTCTACATCTTTTAATTTTTCCTTTGATTCGAAAGTATAATTATAATCAACATATTTCCTTTTATTCCTATTATCTGCAAAATCTTTAAGATCCGTCTTTTCCATACCATGTCGTACGCTTTCTCTATATCCAGACTAACAGCAATCACATGTTGATTGTTCATGAAAGCCTCTTGAATATGACTATCAATGCTTATTAGATTGACATAGTGGAATGTCCAGATCGAAAGCCGAATTGATTATCATTTATGATTTTTCGAGTATCAAGGAACCATCTGAGGCGTTTATTGATAATTTTCTCAAGTATTTTGCACATGTTACATGTAAGTGATATAGGACGGTAGTTATCAGGTTTGGATGGGTGTTTTCCAGGCTTAGCAACAGGTACTACTATGGCCATCTGCCAGATCTTGGGAAATACTCTTTTCTTCCAAATATAGTTATATATGTCAAGTAAAACTTTCTTTCCAAGTATGGGGAGATTTTTAATGAGGATATTCGAATATTATCTGGGCCAGGAGAGGAATTATTAGTGGATTCAATGGTTGTAAGAAGTTCTTCCATGGTTATGGGATTATTTAACTGAAGTGGTGTGCATTTGTCATCATAATCATCTGAAAGTTCTACTTTTTCTTCTTCATTTTTAAATTCTTGAAAGGCAGCGGAGAAATTTTGAGAGCTAGAGTTTCTGATAAATGTATCAGCTAGTACGTTGGAAATATCTGCAGATTGTGTAATAGTTTTATTTCCTTCTTGAATAAAATGTATCTGGCTACATCTTTTGTGTCCCTTAATTGCATTTATTTTTCTCCACGATTCTCTTTATCTCTGTTTTGTGAGCTAACAGATGACACAAATTTATTCCAGGAGTTGCTTTTACTCTCTTTAAGGATTCTTCTGGTGAGAGCTCTTGTCCGTTTGTATTCAATTTTGTTCTCTTCAGTTTTATGTTTTTTGAACCGGTTGTAAGCATGATTGGATCTTTTAATTGCTTCTTTACATTTCTCATTCCACCATGGAACGCATTTGGTTTTCAGTGATGGTGTGCAACTTCGTATAGATTCATTTGCTGCATTCCTTATGATGTGAGAAAATTTATCAATCAGTCCATCCACATTTTCACTTACTTGATAGTTTAAGTCAAAATCTTCAATATACATGTTTATAAATTGGCAGTACTTATTCCAATTAGCCTGATTGAAGTTCCATTTTTTTATTCCATAATTAGTGGTAGACATTCCTACAGGAGTAGAGACACTAGTAAATAATGGGAAGTGATCACTATCATGGGGATATTCTGACACAAACCAGCTGCATTTTTGAGCAAAATTTATAGAGCTAAATGTGAGGTCAATACTACTTAAACTTCCATTACTTATGTTAATGTGGGTAGGCTGCCCAGTGTTTATTTCATCTATGACAGTTTCAAGTTTACTGCCTCTAGAGTCGGTTTTTTAGACCCCCACAATGTGTTATGTGAATTAAAATCTCTAAATATTAAAAATGGTTTGGGAAGTTGCTTTACAATATTGATGAGGTCACAAATTTCAAAAGGGTAGCTGTTCGGTAAGTATATGTTGCATATACAGATTTGAACTGTGGATGATATTTGGATAGCCACCAGTTCTACATCAGTGTCAATATCCAACTCAACAGCTGAGTAAGGTTCTTTTACATATGTTGCAACCCCTCCGCATGCAATATTGGAATTCTCTCTATTCTTGTTGAAGCATTTAAAGTGTTTTATTTGACTACTTTTGTTGTTTTTGAAATTAGTCTCTTGCAAACATAAGACATCAGGATTATATTGGTGGCATAATAGTTGTAATCTTTCGTATCTAGGGTAGAATCCATTCACATTCCATTGCAGGATGAGCATGCCAAGAATAGTTTACCAGCTACTAATCTGTTGATGAATATTCAGATTCATTCTGTATTTCAATACTTTTTTTAAGTTTATTTAAAATTCTTGTAAACCTGTTTTTTATAGATCTATCACAGAGTGAGAGGTAGGTCTCACTCATCATTGTAATTAATCCTTGTATATCTGTAGTGTAGTCTTTTGCAATCATTGCTGGGTTGTTAGATCCAAAGGTGTTTTCCAAGAAGCTTACAAATTGTTCATAGGATAGTGGATATTTATCCCCAATGGTTTCAATTGTGTTCCTAATTTCTACAGTTAATTCTTCAACAGTTTTTGTTTGGTTATTTAAAGGTTCTTCAGTATTTTCAAGTTTCTTTTTCTTTTTATTCTGCCTTGTGTTCTTGTCCCCCTGAGACTTTTTACTGGGAATACTTTCTGGTTGAGTTGATGACTCTGAAGGTAGGGGTCGTTTTTGAAGGGGAGTTTTTTGGGGTTGTACTGATATTGAGGTTAGGTACTTGGGGGAATTTTTTCCTTTTTAGGTTTTTGGAGTTGGCTATGTGTCCTTTTGTTTACAAATGTTACAGTCAGTTATCGTATAAGAAAGATACGGTATGATGTATTATCAAAGTATATCACAAGAGAATCTGGAAGTTTGTCTGCGTCATCAGATTCAATACACACCTGTCTCCTGAAACTCATTATATGTGACAGTCCTGGTTCTGATAATCCTGCTTTAATAAATGAAATCTTTGTAGTAGTTACTATGTTCCTCTTGGTAAATTCTGCTTCTATTACATCATGAGGTATTATTGGACTAACATTGGAAATGGTAACTCTTTTGTGCTTAATAATAAGTGGTCTGACGCCTAATTCTATGTTATTAATGTTAATTGTTTTGTTATTATCAGTAAAACTTTCTGCAATCTTTTGACTAGAGAAAAAAACACAGATTCTGTTATTAGAAATACGTGACACGAACCTTATTTCCTTAGAGTCCACAATAGACGCAACTTTGTTGATGTAGTTCTTTATAGGCAGCCCTTCTTGTGCTTCAATGACGATGGCTTGATCTTTAGATGGGAATACATCTGAGGTCATGGCACTGGCGTATGATTACTTTGATGAATTTCCGTGTTGTTTATCAGGCAGGTTAGAGGTTATGGTTCCCCTGAACTCAGAAGAATCCATAGTGGTAAAATGACTAGCTGCAATTGCAGCTATATCCTATATTAGTTTACAGTATATTTAGTATTATTATAGCCGTAATAGAACTCGTCTCACGTTCTAACACAAAACTGGGCTTCACTCGCGATTCAATAGACGACTGCTCCTGCCCACACGCAAAATCGAACTGGCGCGAATTACCTTGTTCTACTTATTCATAAAGTTTTTGGGGCAGTAATAAAATCACCTCCATCTCAATCAGGTTTTTCGTCCAGATTCCCCCATCATTTCAACAAATGCTGTGATGACCCCTTCTTTTTTTGCTTCTGGACACACATACCATGCGCATGTTTTATTGAGCTCTTTGTAGAATGTACGTATTCAAACAAATGTCTTTTTTCTCGCTGCTGTAAATTGATTCTTTCATAAAATGCATGATCAGGGATTATAGTAAAAATCTGAACCTCATTCACCTTTGCAAATAGTTTTTATGATATGGGATAGGATATTTTCATATCAATTCTTGGCAAAAATGCTTGTTGCTACCTGTATACATAATTCAACGTCATGTAACATTATATAATGTGTGAGTTAGGACATAAATACAAGAGCTGAAGAAACTACGCCCAGATTGTACGTCTCCCTCCAGTACTTTACACAGTTTTTACTGTTTTTGACGTTAAATAAACACACTTCAACAAAAATCTGGATATGACCATTTACAAACAGCAGGAGACTTGCGGCACCTGGTGTGACTTATCCACAAAATGTCTCAATCCCTTCAATTCTGTCTTCGAGCAGAATCCACACAATAGGCTTCCTAAGCGGGCCGTCAGCTACCAGCTCATCGTCTTTCTCCGCGCAGCTGATCGTCCCGGAACACAGACAGCGATCGCCTCCTCGTTTCATCAGCGGCGGAGTACGATCCAAGATGGGCGCGAAGGAAGTTCGATCGCGACACAGGAGGCGGTGGAAGAGGCGGAGCCACAGAGCGCGGAACAGGATGAGTACGGTGGAAGGAGAGGTGCAGGAGACGGATGCGATGGCGAGTGACAGCAGTGATGGCGTGCAGGTGGAGCGAGAGGCAGGAGGCAAAGGAGACGAGCGGAGGCGGCGAGTGGAAGCGCAGGAGGCGCAGTGGAGGCGGCAGTGGAGTGCAGTGGAGTGGGGCAGAGGCGCAGAGTGGCAGTGACTGGCGGTGGAGGCGCGTGGAGCGTGGTGGAGGTGCGGTGGAGCGCGTGGAGTGCGGTGGAGTGGCGTGGAGGGGGAGGCGGAAGGCAGGCGAGCGCAGGAGGCAGCGTGGAGGCAGGCGTGGAGCGTGTGGAGGGCGTGAGGCGCAGTGGAGGTGGCGTGGAGTGGTGGAGGCGAGGCGCAATGTGGCGTGACGTGGTGGTGGAGGCGCAGTGGAGCGGTGCTGGAGTGGCGTGGAGGCGCGTGGAGGCGGCAGTGAGTGTGGAGGAGTGGAGGCAGTGGAGTGGCGGGAGGCGGCGGTGAGTGCGTGAGAGCGGTGGAGGTGGTGGAGCGAGCGGTGGAGGCGTGGTGGAGGTGCGTGGAAGCGCAGTGAGTGCGTGAAGCGTGAGGTGGTGAGCAGCGTGGGCGGCAGTGGAGGTGGCAGTGGAGGTGGTGGAGGAGGCGGCATAGTGGCAGGTGGACGTGGTGGAGGCGCGTGGAGGCGGTGTGGAGGTGGCGTGGAGCGGCAGTGGAGGCGGCGTGGAGGTGGCGGTGGAGGTGGTGGAGGCGCGGTGGAGTGGGGTGGAGGGGCGTGGAGGTGGCGGTGGAGGAGCGGTGGAGGTGGTGGAGGCGGCGGTGGAGGCGGTGGTGGAGGTGGCGGTGGAGCGGCGGTGGAGGGGCGGTGGAGGAGGCGGTGGAGGGTGGAGCGCAGGTGGAGGCACGGCGGTGGAGGTGGCGGTGGAGTGGTGGAGGCGGAGGCGGCGGATGTGGCGGTGGACAGTGGCGCTGGAGGCAGGCGGTGGAGGCGGTGGTGGAGGTGGCGGTGGAGGTGGTGGAGGGAGGCAGGGTATGTGGCGTGGACGTGGTGGTGGAGGCGGCGGTGGAGGCGGTGGTGGAGGTGGCAGTGGAGGCGGTGGAGCGGCGTGGAGTGGCGTGGAGGTGGCAGTGGAGGCGGCAGGTGGAGGGGCGGTGGAGGTGGCGGTGGAGGGGCGGTGGAGAGCGGTGGAGGATGGGTGGAGGCGCGGTGGAGGCGGGTGGTGGAGGTGGCGGTGGAAGCGGCGGTGGAGGTGGCGGTGGAGGAGGCGGTGGAGGTGGTGGAGGCAGCAGGTGGAGGCGGGGTGGAGTGGCAGTGGAGGTGAGTGGAGGAGCGGAGGCGGGATGTGGCGGTGGACGTGGCGCTGGAGGCAGCGGTGGAGGGTGGTGGAGGGGCGGTGGAGGCGGCGGTGGAGTGATGGCGGTGAGAGGGGCGGTGGAGGTGGTGGAGTGTGGCAGCGGGAGGCGGTGGTGGAGGGCGGTGGAGGTGGTGGAGGTGGAGGCGCGGAGGTGGCGGTGGAAGCGGCGGCGGAGCAGCGGAGGCGGGTGGAGGTGGCAGTGGAGGCGGCGGTGGAGGGGCGGTGGAGGTGGCGGTGGAGGTGGTGGAGGCGGCGGCGGAGGCGGAGGCCGAGGCGGCGAGGCGGAGGAGGTGGCGACAGGTGGAGGCAGCGTGGAGGCGGCGGCAGGGCGGAGGCGACGCGCAGGAGGCGGTGGGAGTGGCGGTGACGGTGGCAGGTGGAGGTGGGGCAGGCCGCGGAGATGGGGGTGGAGGCGCGTGGAGGTGGCGGTGGAGGTGGTGGAGGCGGAGGCGGCGTATGTGGCGGTGGACGTGGTGGTGGAGGCGCGGTGGAGGCGGTGGTGGAGGTGGCAGTGGAGGGCGGCAGGAGGCGGCGTGGAGGCGGCGGGTGGAGGTGGCGGTGGAGGTGAGTGGAGGCGGCGGTGGAGGTGGCGGTGGAGGCGGCGGTGGAGGTGGCGGTGGAGAGCGGTGGAGGTGGTGGAGGCGGCGGTGGAGGCGGTGGTGGAGGTGGCGTGGAGGGCGGTGGAGGTGGCGTGGAGGAGGCGGTGGAGGTGGTGGAGGCAGCGTGGAGGCGGCGTGGAGGTGGCGTGGAGGTGGTGGAGGCGGAGGCGGCGTAGTGGCGTGGACGTGGTGGTGGAGGCGGCGGTGGAGGCGGTGGTGGAGGTGGCGGTGGGGCAGGCAGTGGAGGCGGCGTGGAGGTGGCAGTGGAGGTAGTGGAGGCGGCGTGGAGGTGGCGGTGGAGGCGGCGGTGGAGGTGGCGTGGAGGAGCGTGGAGGTGGTGGAGGCGCGGTGGAGGCAGGTGGTGGAGGTGGCGTGGAAGCGGCGGTGGAGGTGGCAGTGTGGAGGAGGCGTGGAGGTGGTGGGGCAGCAGTGGAGGCGGCGAGTGGAGGTGGCGGTGGAGGTGGTGAGGCGGAGGCGGCGGATGTGGCAGTGGACGTGGTGGTGGAGGCAGGCAGTGGAGGCGGTGGTGGAGGTGGCGGTGGAGGCGGCGTGGAGGCGGCGGTGGAGGTGGCGTGGAGGTAGTGGAGGCGGCGGTGGAGGTGGCGGTGGAGGCGGCGGTGGAGAGGCGGTGGAGGTGGTGGAGGCGGCGGTGGAGGCGGTGGTGGAGGTGGCGTGGAAGCGGCGGTGGAGGTGGCGGTGGAGGAGGCGGTGGAGGTGGTGGAGGCAGCGGTGGAGGCGGCGGTGGAGGTGGCGGTGGAGGTGGTGGAGGCGGGGGCGGATGTGGCGTGGACGTGGCGCTGGAGGCAGCGTGTGGAGGCGTGGTGGAGGTGGCGTGGAGGCGGCGTGGAGGTGGCGGTGAAGGAGGTGGTGGAGGTGGCGGCGGAGGCGGTGGTGGAGGGCAGTGGAGGTGGTGGAGGTGGAGGCCGCGGAGGTGGCGGTGGAAGCGGCGGCGGAAGCGGCGGAGGCGGTGGAGGTGGCGGTGGAGGCGGCGGTGGAGGCGGCGGTGGAGGTGGCGTGGAGGTGGTGGAGGCGGCGCGGAGGCGGAGGCCGAGGCGGCGACGGCGGAGAGGTGGCGACGGTGGAGGCAGCGGTGGAGGCGGCGGCGGAAGCGGAGGCGACGGCGCAGGAGGCGGCGGTGGAGGTGGCGGTGACGGTGGCGGTGGAGGTGGTGGCGGCCGCGGAGATGGCGGTGGAGGCGGCGGTGGAGGTGGCGGTGGAGGTGGTGGAGGCGGAGGCGGCGGATGTGGCGGTGGACGTGGCGTGGAGGCGCGGTGGAGGCGGGGTGGAGGTGGCGGTGGGGGGGGCGGTGGCGGTGGAGGTGGTGGCGGCCGCGGAGGTGGCGGTGGAAGCGGCGGTGGAGGTGGCGGTGGAGGAGGCGGTGGAGGTGGTGGAGGCAGCGGTGGAGGCGGCGGTGGAGGTGGCGGTGACGTGGCGGTGGAGGTGGTGGCGGCGCGGAGATGGCGGTGGAGCGGCGGTGGAGGTGGCGGTGGAGGTGGTGGAGGCGGAGGCGGCGATGTGGCGTGGACGTGGCGCTGGAGGCAGCGGTGGAGGCGGTGGTGGAGTGGCGGTGGAGGCGGCGTGGAGGCGGCGGTGGAGGTGGCGGTGGAGGTAGTGGGGGGCGGTGGAGGTGGCGGTGGAGGCGGCGGTGGAGGTGGCGTGGAGGAGCGTGGAAGTGGTGGAGGCGGCGGTGGAGGCGGTGGTGGAGGTGGCGGTGGAAGCGGCGGTGGAGGTGGCGTGGAGAGGCGTGGAGGTGGTGGAGGCAGCGGTGGAGGCGGCGGTGGAGGTGGCGGTGGAGGTGGTGGAGGCGGAGGCGCGGATGTGGCGGTGGACGTGGCGCTGGAGGCAGCGGTGGAGGCGGTGGTGGGGTGGCGGTGGAGCGGCGGTGGAGTGGCGGTGGAGGAGGCGGTGGAGGTGGTGGAGGTGGCGGTGGAGCGGTGGTGGAGGGCGGTGGAGGTGGTGGAGGTGGAGGCCGCGGAGGTGGCGGTGGAAGCGGCGGCGGAAGCGGCGGAAGCGGTGGAGGTGGCGGTGGTGGCGGCCGCGGAGGGGGCGGTGGAGGTGGTGGAGGTGGAGGCCGCGGAGGTGGCGGTGGAAGCGGCGGCGGAAGCGGCGGAGCGGTGGAGGCGCGGTGGGGCGGCGGCGGAAGCGGAGGCGACGGCGCAGGAGGCGGCGGTGGAGGTGGCGGTGACGGTGGCGGTGGAGGTGGTGGCGGCCGCGGAGATGGCGGTGGAGGTGGCGGTGGAGGTGGCGGTGGAGGTGGCGGCGGAGGCGGAGGCCGAGGCGGCGACGGCGGAGGAGGTGGCGACGGTGGAGGCAGCGGTGGAGGCGGGGGGAAGCGGGGCGACGGCGCAGGAGGCGGCGGTGGAGGTGGCGGTGCGGTGGCGGTGGAGGTGGTGGCGGCCGCGGAGGTGGCGGTGGAGGCGGGGGAGGCGGCGGAGCGGCGGTGGAGGGGCGGTGAGGTGGCGGTGGAGGTGGTGGCGCCGCAGAGAGGGGGGAGGCGGTGGAGGCGGCGCTGGAGGCAGCGGTGGAGGCGGCGGCGGAGGCGGCGACGCAGGCGGTGAAGGGGGGCTGCAGCGGCGGCTGCTATGGCGGCGGTGGCAGTGGCGGGCGGCGCGGCGGTGGCGGCGCCTCCGCGGAAGAGGCCATCCGGCGTAGTTTCCGGGGCGCCGGGCGCTCTCGCCGCGGAGATGGAGGCGGATATGGCCCCCGGCGACCGAGGCGGGGAGGCGCCGTGGAAATTGTTACGGGGGCGCTGTCAATCGGCCTGGTGCCAATAAATCTACGTCGATGTACTTTTTCAAGGTTTCAGGGTAAAAAAATTGGTAGCAACACAATTTTATAATGTATGCCTAATCCTATATGCTGACCGCCCAAAGGATATTTCTTAATTGGGAAATGCGGGATTCAAGACTGGTGGTGTTTTGGCATCAGCAAAGTTGCTGGAAGGAACAGCACAATTACCGCACATATTCCCTTTCTTGCAATTATCAGGACAGATGTGGCTCCTGTTAAACACACAGAGCGCCTGCATCGTCAAAAGTCCGAGCAGTAGCAACTCACCACAGCAGAAAAAAAAATTACATTTTCACTAACATTTCTCACATTTGCGCTAATCAATAATGGCCGGTTTTCTTTGAACTTATGTGAGCGACCTAGGGCGCGGTGTACAAGAGCACAGACGACAATGCGCTCCGTTTGATCTTTGTCTGCGCAAGTACGAGGAGATGACGTCATGTCTTGCGGCTTTCGAACAAGGGATATCTTTCACAGCAAAGCACCAGTGTTTGGTTCCGTAACCGTAACAGCACTATCGCGTAGGAAGCGGGAAAGGGTAGGAAAGCGGCCATAGATACCAGTTGATAGAGCGACCTCCGAAACATTAAACAAGACGAAATTAAGAAGAGAGCTTCAAGTTATAAACACTAGAAAGGAATTTCGTGAAGTTAATTGAACCACCAATTCTGAATTATTTTTGTTTCACACGTTAAATGGCTTATGAAATGCCAACTTGGATGACCGTGGTGGCCAAAAGCGTTTATCGACTTAGCGCTTCCGTCCAAAGCGTCGTGGGTTAGAGTCCCGCCTTGGGCATGGTTGTTTGTCCCTTCTCTCTCATGTATGTGTTGTCGCGAAGGGCCTCGCATTTTGTTGACCACAGACCAGAGGAGCCCACAAGTTGGTTGGTGTCTAGAGTATGATCGAATTTGCGGTCCACTGGGACCCAAACGGTAAACCGCTGTTGGCTCGATAATAGCCTCAGAATACACGGGTGTCCAAGGAGAACGCATAGAAACTCCGAAAATAAACTCTGGAGACAATTTTAAGCATATTTTGTCTAATTAACTCCTTCGAGATTTCGAATGGCTAAGATGCAATATGCACTCAAAAGTTGGCTTGAAAAAATACTTTTTATGCAAGAAGTATACTTCAGAAACGTACTTCTATGCAAGAAGTATATTTCAGAAACATGGAAATTGTTTATTATTTACAAAATAAATGAACATAGTTGTTCCCAAAGAAAAGTTATCATAGAAATAAACTAGTAGTGCAACAGAATGGCATAGACTTTCTCATGCTACTTAGTTTCCTAATTTCTTTGGCCGGTGATAGCGTTTGTGTCGCACCCCATTCTCTTGCCAGTTGCCATCTATCGCCGCCCAAACATTTTTTTTAACTTTGCTCAATTTTAAGGTTTTTTCTAATGGCTGAAACCAAAAATTGTTTTAAGAATATTATGTAAGAGTAAAAGCTCGTCCTATATGCAAATTTTCGTTGAAAAATTTGGAGTCGTTTTTCTGAAAATGAGGTTTACGCGTTATTAATTTTACGCGTTATTAATTTTTCAAAGTATCAAAGACCCACAAAACCGATTCTGGCTACTCCACGTGTTAGAGGATTTTCTTTCTAAATTTAACAACAGTATTTATCCACTTTTTCTTGATCAAGGCCAAGCAAATGAGTTTTTATGCGAAAAAATTCGCGCAGCATTACATATTTTTTCGCGCAGCATTACATAACTTTATCTATACTACGTATATTGCTCCATACTGTAATACATCAAAATGACGAACCATTTTTATTATGGAAATGTCATTTTATATGACATAGAATATAGAAAGCGATCCGGGGGTCATGTGACAAATAAACAACTGGCTTAAGGAATTTTTTGGTTAAATGACAGAGCAGAGGCAGAATAAGCATTGTTTTGAAAGACAAAAAGAAAGAGATATACAATTCGGATGCTTCCGAGTTTTTAGAAGAGCATTCATTCGCTCCAGCAACGCGGGGAAGAGCGGGTCGGCTCCTGATATATTTTACGAGGGAAGACTGTAATTGACTGTTGGATAAAATTAAATATCGTTTCTTATATCAGGATAGAGCGTTCTTGTAGGAAGTAAATACGTGTCTAGGCGTCCTCTCTAGACGCAAGTCAGGGAAGTCACCGATTATAATAGTATCGCCGGGAGAATTTGGAACCAGATCACGGACATTAGGCGAGGACTTTATCCAGAAGCAATATGACGGAGTGCGTCGACGGAGAAGGTTCTACGGGGCGCCATCGAACGAAGAAGTGGAGAGCGCGCAAAGACCCACGAATGAAGAACAAGGTTTTATAACTATTGTAATATAGAGAAAACTGGTCATGACCAAAGAATGATTCATTTTTTATTATCATTATAATAAATTCTGATTTGTTAAGTTGAAAGAAAGCTGGTTATCATTGTTCGTTACGTGCAATCCAGCATTTTAATAAGATTATCAGATTCCTCGCCACTCCGTATGGATGGCAGATTGGATAACTGGTTGCAAAGTAAGTAGCAACAATTATGAATATTGAACCGCAATTAACTGAGCTAGCACAACATAACTTTGGAATGAGAGATATTTAAACTACGTAGGAATCATTAGGTTTCAAGTGTAACCTTTTCCTGGTGCCCAAATCACATTTATGAGTAATAATTATGTTTCAAAATGTCGCTCGAAGTGGGGCTTGTTTTCAAATAGAAAGACGAGGCTTGTTTCAAATTGGCTCCAGTCAACGTCAGGCATGTTTCAGTATATACGTACGTATATGAGAAAGTAAGAAGCAATTTATTTGTGTAAATTGGCTGGTTATTTTTGTTGGTGATGTATTTTTCAAACCAACTTTTGAGTGCTTATGGCCGTCCAGCGTCCAGCCATTTGAAATATCGAAGGCGTATATTAGACAAGTTATGCTTAGAATTGTCGCTCTTGTTTTCGAAGATTGGCTGTTTTCTCGCTGGGCACCTGTATATAAAAAGGCTTATAATTTTGCCCTCATTTCCAGCTGTGGCATTGCTTATGGAATATCGCAACATTTCTGTGAACACCCGTGTTTTCCACACAGGGTCCTCTCTTGCGGGAAAGTAAGAGGTTTACCCTGGAGGGCGAGGCAGCAACGACACAGCATTCGGCGCGAGCGAAGACAGGGGCGCGGGCAAGTCGAGGTGCTCTGATCCCAGTCTCCCGGCGGGCGCGCCCCGGAAATGGAGTGGAGCCGCGTGGGCCAACCTTGTTAAGCGGCGGCGATGGCTTCTGGGGCGTGCAGACGGCTCGGGCATCCGGCCAGGGAGCAGCTGCCGCCGACGCACAGTGGGAGCAATTCACGTCACTGTCACTCAAACACTACAAAATAATGAAACTACGAAAAAGTTGAAGAATGACCATGAAGGTCATGTTTGATCAACTGTGAATTCCACTATGCGCAGTAATTCGTGTCACTGTCACCGAAACAGTACAAAATCATGAAACTACAAACTACAATGAAACTACAAACTACGAGTTGAAGAATGACCATGAATGACCATGAAGGTCGATGATGGACTGTTTTACGAACTGTGAATTCCACTATGCGCAGTAATTCGCCACACTGTAACCGAAACACTACAAAAAGTCGAAGAATAATAATGAAGGTCAATAGTGAACTGTTTTACGAACTGTGAATTCCACTATGCGCAGTAATTCGCCACACTGTAACCGAAACACTACAAAAAGTCGAAGAATAATAATGAAGGTCAATAGTGAACTGTTTTACGAACTGTGAATTCCACTATGCGCAGTAATTCGCCACACTGTAACCGAAACACTACAAAAAGTCGAAGAATAATAATGAAGGTCAATAGTGAACTGTTTTACGAACTGTGAATTCCACTATGCGCAGTAATTCGCTACACTGTAACCGAAACACTACAAAATCGAAGAATAATAAGAAGTCAATATGAACTGTTAAACTATGCGCAGTAATTCGCACACTGTACCGAAACACTCAAAAATCGAAGAATAATAAGAAAGTCAATAATGAACTGTTTGCGAACTGTGAATCCACTATGCGCTGTAATTTGCATCACTGTCAGTACAAAATAATGAAACTACAAAAAAGTCGAAGAATGACCCTGAAGGTCGATGAACTGTTTTCTGAACTGTGAATGTCACTATTATTCGTTGAGCTCTCTTTTTGCTAATTGTTGGAGGTATGGCGTTGAGAGAGACTGTTGTCAGCTCCACTATAATATCCAGTCTGTGCATTGTTTGGGGATATACATACTCATAATTTTTTCTATTATTCAGGACGGGAATTTCCCGTTTCAAAATATTGACAACCACACTTGTTAATAGCCTAGAGATGTACTACAAACAAGAGAATGATGGGAATTCAAGAAACACGTTTGGGATACTATTTTGATATACAATGCTATTCCAGACATTTAAGTATCTTTAATGATTAAACTTTTGAGAATGCATGAGGTTCCTTTTACTGTATTTCTCATTAAAGACTTTACAATAAACGTATTGAATTTATTGTTTTATTTTTCAGCATTTACTGAACCTAAACGGAATTACAATGAAACTTGACAAAACGGCCAAATCTATTAAGCAGTCTCTCTTACAGGCAAATTGTTCGTTGATGCGATTGATTTATCCAAAGCACGAGGAAGTATTCCATATTTTCAGCGGCCCCCTGACTCTGGGATCAGCAATCAGGCCATTTCTCAAATTAAACGGTGTTAAACAATTTGTTCCTAGCAAATCTGCAATTTTGAGACTCAGTACTACAAGAAGCTGAAAAATAGAAATTTTACGGTTGTTTTCTGCGACGGGATGCATTTCCAGATTTCTTTCACCAGAGACACCATCAGAGAGATCAGTCGCTATCTCATAGAAAGCTTATTCTTTTTCCGAATAACATTAAACTATTTACATGCATGCTCAGAAGATGTTTTAGAGTGTGAATTGAGTGTCACGTTGAGGAATCAGAATGCATTATTTGTGTGACAGCAAAAACATTGGTTTAAGGCAAAACGTCTGTTGGTTGACCGACCGTAGAAAGGATATTCTTCATAATTTGATATTTCTCGATCGATCCAGCTGATGGCCCTTTGAATTTGAAAGCGATATTTTCTTTTTGGAGGTACTTTCACGAAACCTCAAACCTCAAAATTTTCAATGTACTGCGACCGACTCTACAGATATATTTTGTGAATTCATCAACCCAAGTTTAAACAAAATTTTACCCTTCCTTTTCCTTTATTGTTAAAAATTACAAACATTTTATGTTTGGAGAAAGTTACGCAGTACAATTCTTAAGACGTATTTAATGTTATTACAAAGAGCTTAATTAGGTATGCTCGCTTTTACATTCTCTTTACCACCATTAAGATGCCAAATGAACTGAAGGCCATTTTCTTTGAAACCAAAAGTAAACGTTTAATATACTTTTCACTGTCATTGACCATTCAGGTAGGGATGAGTAATCATGTTCCAATTTTGATAAAAGACTTGTTATTAATTAAGGGATGTAGTTAAGAGATTTTAGTTGGCGATTTAGCAGTACGTGGTTTCCAAAAAACGTTTTTTGGCATTCAGGATTGTTAGATATTGGTGGATATTGTTTTTAACGAAGATCTACAAGTAGAGACGGGAAGTATATGAGTCGTAAATGGGGAGAAATTTATAGCGAAAATGTTCTCTTGTATTTAATTATGATTAATTTTACTTTCCCAATTTCTTGCATATTCAATATATGTAGTTGTCAAGGTCCCCCTGAAGGTCTGCATTTTCGATGTTAATTTTTGAACTAATTAATGAGGGGTTAATAACTATAATCTGCAAATACCTCTATGTCAGCATCTATTACTTTTTTATAATCTGCAAGAAAAGTATGAAATAAAGAAGACGTAGTACAAACTAGAAGGGAATGCCCTGGAAAACGTTGGTCAATGACGTTTAAAAAGTGTTAAGTAATAGGTGGAAAATACCAGTAGCAAAGAAACTAATTCCAATAATGTAATTCCAGAAACATCACATGGCACGTAGGCGACAAAAGAAAGACCCCCTAGACACGCATCCTAGATACAAATAATCTATTAAGCTGAAATGAAAGAAATCTCTGCCTTGCGTTTTGTAGATGAAAGATGCCATGAAACATTTACAACATATTTCTTGAAAAAAATATCCTGTTAATAGACCTCCCCCTCCTCAGGTGTACACGCATTTCCAACGCTGGTTCGGTGTCAGCAGAGGAAGCTCAGGTCATCAATTGGTGTCGCAGCAGTGCCTTTGACCGGGAAGTCTAAGGGTTGAAGTCCCGACGGTGGCACAACTTTTCAACACGAGCTTCATAGCTAGGGCAATTTAGCCGAAGAATTCTAGCGGTCGACTGCTCTGATCGATAGTGTTCCGTGGTCCCCTTACTTACACTCACGCACACTGCACTGCCACATATGTCGGGAGCTTAGAGCTTGTCCCTGCTGTAGCAGTAATAGTGTGTTTTAATTAAGTGTTATTTTAATGGATGATTTTAATGAAGTTTAATTGTTATTTTAATGAGGGTTTAATACAATTATAATGGGAGATAGCTGTTTGAGGAAAAAAACCGCGAGTATGTATGTAGTTCGGCACCGGATCCCGCGAGCTTAAGGAAAACTATCACCGCAACCCCTCTAGGTAAAAATTAACTACACTTACGGGTCTAATGATCTTAGCAGTTGACCCACCCGGAAACGCTAGTCAATTAATCTGTTGTTCGGTTTTTCCGTCTGTTTATATTTTTGTCCGTTCTAATTTGACCATCGGGCAAGGGCTCCCGCAGCCACTGCAAGGAAGAAGGCAGCAGCAACACTCTGGAGACGGAGAGAGAAACCCGCTGTTTCAAGGAGGAAGAGGAGGATGGTAGAGGTCTGAGGCGAAGACGGGAGCCTCCCTAGAGACGACACCTGCTCCGAGGCCTATGAACTGTAAACCCAGAAAAATTCGAAGCCTTACGAAAGTTTTCCATTCCCGACATTTCGTTGCCTACTGGTGTCGTGCCACCGTTGAAGAGAAACGTAAGCCACCATACAGAATGACGAATCCAGTGGAGTAGTCATGGAAGTCACAGCTACGCTCCGTAAAATATCAATAATATGTTTTCAAGATGGAAAGATTTTTCAAGAATATCTTTTCAAGATGAAAAGCAAAATAGTAACAACCTTTTATTAGTTTTCGGCACAAGGGTAATTCGTTTCATAAACACGTGTAACATTTTGCCAGTTATTGACGAAATGTCACTGACATGTATGGGTCATAATATACCGACATATGAACGGTATATTGTCACAACAACACCTCGCCCTTCTTCCCAAAATGGATGTCTTGATACTGAAATGATTTGTAGCTAAATAGTTTGAGTAATAGGAGTATGTAACAGGAAAACGGGTAGACATGCTACCATCTCCTATTGTCGGTATTGCGAGAAAGAATGAGTGACATAAATAAATAAATAAAATAATTCTCAGTACATTAAAATTCTTCAATCTACTTCCATTTTATAAATAATTGTTTCGCTATATTCCAGGAACCGTACAAATGATTGTTTGGTGGAGTTACTATATTTTTACTTCAACAAGAAAAAATGGCTATTACATTTTTACGTCAAATAAGTTAAAAATGAATTCAATTTTTCGAATAATTATTCAAATGCAATCCTTTAAAATTCTAGTTAAGTGCTATTTTAATGATGGTTTAATACAAATATCATGGTAAATAAGGTTTTTGGGAATTACATATTTTGAATTATTCAGTGCCCAAAATTTACTACAGAACATGTTAAAGAAACATTCTCTTTAGGACATCTAGAAATATATCAAATTGTAAATTATCTTTCAACCTTTAAAAATGGTATACTATCCACTCCAGTAACACACTCTAAAACATTTCTCTCAAAAAGCCGTATTTCTGATTACGAAACCCTTTTATGTTACAAAAACCCTTCCTTTAATTCCATTGTCCTAACCGCATTCACAAACACACTTCAATAAATCTAGCGTTTCTCCGTATTCTTCACCGGGACAGGAAGGCCTTCCCGACAAAATACTACTTCCGTTGAACAAATAAGAGCGACGAAGGAAGCCTCGCTGAAGAGAGAGGTTCTTCTCGGAAAGACCGTCACCCAGGCACGACAGGCGGGGGAGGTGAGCTGCGAAATTAAAAGATTGCAACATTTTAATTCGTTTCCTCGAGGGAACGGTAACTTTCTTAATTCAATCCGACACAGCCTCCGTCTCTACCGCAACTCCCGCCCGAGGCTGTAGAGCAGGTCGTCGATGATGCCACGGTCGACCGGGGGATGTTGCTGCTCACAGAAGTTTGGAAGGATTATCTTTTATCGTCATTAATTGTGCAGATCTGGAAGAGCACTAACTTTGCTAAGGATCGTCAAATAAATTGGCGGTAACTCGTTGATAGCGGTTTCATTTCGGGCGAAAGCTGTAATGAAATTGGTGAAGATACTTAAAGAATAATTATTTTCCGATTCTTGAAGCAGCGAAGCATTTTCGAAGAAGTTCGCGGCTGTTGGGAAATTAGGCGCAGTCAATTAGACGGTTGAAAAAAATTATGTAAAATTATTCAAAGTGAAGGTAAAAGAAATAATAAATAGTTGATGACACAGAGAATTGTTAGGAATTTTTACTGAATTTAACTGAATGTCTGACGTATAAACGTTTTATTCGCATATTATAAACTCATTGTAAAATGTAAACGAACAGTTCGTAGTTGAATATGGATTTCAATTGGTGTGTCTGTGTGTGTATATATATTACCAATTAAGTTGAAATTCAGTAAAACAATGCCAAGTGTGTATATTGCAAGCAGCTCAGAACAATGAACGAATTTACGTACACAAACAAATACTGCTATAAAATATGAAAAGTTAGTCCATATCGTTACACAATTAACTCATTGCATTTATAAACACAAATAGGGATGCTGGAGGCGCATACATTTTATCGGGTAAGCAGCAAAAAGATAGCGACACGCTATTTGAATTATTAAAATATATGACTAATATTTTCAGAAGAATATTTTATGGTTGGATAAATCGTCCATTTGTATTAGAGTATTTACAATTCCGTATGCTTAATGTCTGTTTGCTAATTTGAAAATTCTTTCTAAAAGAGAATATTGAGAGAATTTTTCTTTCTTTCTTTACCTAAAATGCACCAGAAGTTATTTTCAAAAACGTGGAAGAAAAATGTTACAAAATCAAGATATGATTTGTAAAACATTATATTTGGCAAGAATATTTTACTTTTAGTTTTATTCCTTTGATATACTGAATGTGTTTTCGATGCCGTTCGTGAAATGAATACGCACGGAAAGGTCAGAAGATACACTCATGTATGAGCAACGCGATGTTGTCGCATATTTGTCACTGTATTATTGTTTTGGGTCGATATCACTTTACCTTCGCATTGGAATTGCCTCAAAAATAATTTTCGAATTGAAGACTTGTATAATAAAAAAGATGTAAGCGTCATTTTCATACTTTAGTGAAAAATGAGTTAAATAACACTGTCAATAAATGCGTCTGGACTATGGTTCTTATTTGTTATAAAGTTTGATTCATTCATCATTATTCTGGTAAAACGTAAATTTAACAGATTTGGCACTTACATCTTCTTTTATTCCGTCTTCAAATATCATTCATAAAATCCGTTTTTAAGGTCCCTTTGGGCTGTAACTTCGCACACACGACAGAAATAAGATCTGTTGTGCTGTTTCAAAAAAATTTAAGGTAACAATGTACCTGAAAAAAAAATTAAGAATTTTGTGTCTAACTTATTTTTACCTGTATACTTGATTTCTTTATGCGTTTAGAGATCCAATAATCTTTTAATTTTTTTTCTCTGTTCATAAATAATTGGCCGAAATGCTGATATTTTACTTCAAACATCATAACTCTACGATGAATAGGTATATTTGGATAATTCTTCATTTAAATTAATCACAGTAGTATATTCCAGTGCATAAACTAGAATGGTAAAAGTACTGCGATAGCGGAAGAGTCAGTTGATTATTTGAGAAAAATAATTGTTTATAAATTTATTCTTGACATTTCAGTGAATACAACCGAAACTTTTAGAGGCACATTAACTATTCGAGGTCATTGCCTAGAGAAATTATGGGTTATATGCTGCAAAATAAAATTATATTATTATCTTTTATAGTTCATGATGTATGATGTTTGGCGTGCATAAAATTTGGTGTGCTGAAAATTCCGAATTCGCGAAAATTCATTTTTAAAGTTCACTCACTAAAGGCTTAGCAGTTGAGACTCACATCGAAAAAAATATTGGCTTAAAAACTAAGAAACGTAGCAATAAACTGTTTGAATAATTTAAAAGAGACTAAAACAGAGTATATTACACAATAAAAATTGAAAAACATGAAATTTCATGATTTTCATTCATTTTCAGGTAGACAGCGACCTCAAGATTGGTGCACGTGATAAGATACAATAATTTTGTACTCGAAAATAGAGATATCAGAGTGGATGGTTATAGCGATAGGAAAATTTTGGTTATGACGCCAGTAGTTTAGTTTGATATGAAAATTCTATAAATAGTCGTTTTAATTTGAATAATAATGGAAAGTAAATGGATCAAGCGCAATGACAGTTTTTAAAACATAACTAAATACAGTTTGGTGAATGGGGAGTTTAAGGCTACATCAAAATACGAAACACAACTACAACATAACACCGTGCGTGGTAGGGGTTATGCAAAAACAATCCAAAATGCACGCTGCAAAACTGATCCACTTTCTATCGATCGGAGTGACCGATGGAGCTGCCCCTGGACCTGCGGGGAAGGGCAGAGGGGCGCGGGCGGGGCGCGGGCGGGGCGCGGGCGGGGCGCGGGCGGGGCGCGGGCGGGGCGCGGGCGGGGCGCGGGCGGGGCGCGGGCGGGGCGCGGGCGGGGCGCGGGCTGGGCGGGGGAGCAGCAGCGGCGGCGGCATGAGAAAGGGTGAGTGGTCGTCGGTGTGGCAGGGGCGACGGAGAGCACAAAGGCGGAAACCGGAGTGAGAAATCGCAGGAGGATGGTGGCCGGCCGAGCGGTGACGATGGAGGGGGGAAGGCCCGGGAGGGATGGGGGAAAAGGGGGGGTAAAGGTGACGGCTACAAGGATGGCGGCCGAGGCGGCGTGGAGGATGGTGGTGGAAACAGGGCCGGAGCGGTGGTGAGGGTGCGGTAGGGAAAAGATGGCAGAGGGGGCCGTGGCGAGGGCGAGGGGGAGCGGGCGGGGGAAAGGGAGGTCGATCCGGGCGCGCGGCGCAGCGTCCGCCGCCTCATTAGCCAGGTGTTGCCTGCTGGGGGCGGCCCGACAACCTCCGCCCCCGGGCCACGCGCATACATCAACGCCCGACGCTGCCCCCGCCCCGCCCCCGCCCCCCCCCGGCCACGACCCCGCATCTGCACCCGCAACTGCCACGCGGCGCCGCCTCTAGGGCCGCCTCCTTTCATCCCGTCCGCGTTCTTTCGGCGCCATCGTCCGGGGTGTGTCACGACCTCACTGATCCTCGGGTCATCTACGCGTCCTCACAGTTTTCGCCGTCATACCTGTCTTCCATATCACATCAATTTTCTCTGTAATATAATAAGCGTCCTCCCAGATATACCGATTCTCCTTGTTGATTACTGATGTTTCCGAGTACGTCAATTGCTACAGTCATTATTCTCGTTAGTGTACTGAATGTTTGACCCCGGCACGTCACGGTGTTCATCTTCCGCTGGATGGTGAGATCCGGCGACGACCCACATGTCTATATGCGGAGGAATTATTCCTCCTGGGCAGGCTACCAGTTTTCGGCTTACCTCTCGATGTGTATGGCAGTGTAGTGCATGCAAGGGGTTGAGTAAGGGAAGATATAAGGGCAAGAAATATTAATGATATTTCGCGTGCGGTCCGGGATCCATTTGTTAGGGTACTACCAGGCAGTCGCTTGCTATTTCTAAACTACTCTTCCCTAGGCGACTTAATTCGACCCCGTGTATAGGTAGTGTCGAAAATGTTGAAACCCAACTACCTCTCGATGAGAGCACCAAGGGCCACAGTGTTGGATCTGAGCTACCTCAACTGATCTATTAAATTTGAGCGATAAATCAAGTCTAAATATTTATTCCATGAGGTATCACGACAAAAACTCTATTTTGTAACAACCGACCTTTTCACTCATTTTTTTATTATTCTTATTAACAACAGTAGGCTTCGCATGCCAGCATCTACCTACGACCAATTTCATAAACAACTTATTATTTATACGTGAGTTAGTACAGGAGATACAATTATCACAAGAAATTTACGTCACTGTTACAGAGTATACGAGAAAATATGTTCTACTGTAGTACTAGTGATCTTTCTTCGCCATATTCAGTACGCATGGACAAGTTCTGATATAATATTTTGAATCCTATATTCAACAAGCTTTTAGCGACAAACGAAAATTCTAATGCCCTTACAGAATGAAAAATCTGCAATTATTTTAATTCTTACTGTTTCTGTGCACATGGATTGAAATGTGTGCTCAATGCAGGATTCCTATTGATATTTTAAAGCCAACGGTGTACACTCAATGGATGTTAGTGATGTTCATAACCCTAAGTTCATCTCTTTTAAAACTGTTCTGTTAATTTTTTTCTTCCTTAAATATACTTCTCTGATCAGTTAGTACTTTTCGTTATTTACGTGCACTTTTCAATAAGTTTCCAATAAATAAGTGTCCGTTCGTTGGATGTGATGAGCCGAGAAACATTCCTAGACAGTTTTGGTTCCTTATCAAGGCCATTGACCTCACGGCCATGCGCTTTCTGCAATATGTGTGGTTTTGGTCGACAGTGATGTGATGTTTGCCGTAGCATCGGGAACAATGGCACTTGTAAATCCCCTTCCCCAAATCTTCCCTGACGCCTCTCTTGCGTTCCTGTTCTTCTTCGTCTTCTTCCAGAAAATCTGGAATATCCAATGGTCATGTGATGACGTCTGCGGACTCCATGGGACCATTAATTGGGAATTTTGTATAGACAAAAACTCTTTTTTTTATTTGTTGCGTCTACCATTTTAACGCAGCGTCTCCAGGACCCTTAAGGGGCTTTGAGCGCTTTGTGCTGGGGAGTAATCCTCCATTACATTGCGCTCTTGTGAAGTAATTATCCATTATACCTTTCGGTCGCGTCATGTCGCAGTCAGTTGTCAAGAGAAACAAGAACTTTCTATCGCCAGGTAGCGTCTCCGCGAATGCGCCTCCTGCTACGCGCTCCTGCGTCACTACTCAGCGGCCAGAATTGGGAAGGAATAGGGATAGGGGCAGAGTTTAGGACACTTCACAAGGGTTGGACTAGCCCTTGTGATGCAGCCAAACTCGTTTTATTAGAACAAATTTCACATGAGATTCGACGGGAATCAAACCCTAGCCTGGTGAAAGGCTAGCGACTTCGCTATGTGCCACGAGCGTAGCCCTAACTCTTTAATACCCAACTACTCGTAATTCAGTTCTTAATGTCTGATTTTTCCCGTGTCTTACGTTCTTGTGAAAGTGCTGAGTTATTTTTGAAACCGAATTGTATAGTGTGACACGTACCCCCTCAAACATCATTGTTTCGATTCTGTAACACAATAATTATAATCAATTTTTGCGTGAAAAGATTTGCAAGCACATTGTGTGTGGCAGTGTATGTATTACATGTGACACGAAATAATAAGTGAAGCCGCTCATTGTGCTATAGAAAGGCTTATGAAAACTCAGTTTATTTGTCTGTCATTTAAATATCTGAAAGTCAGAAAACAGCACCGAATAGACCTAATGAAAACCATACGTAAGTACAGTACATTTATACTGTTCATTATCACATATATTTTTGTGTTTTATTGTTTTTTTTTATGACTTTCAGAGTAAAAAAGTTTTCAGTGCTAAAAAGTATTCACTGGATATCCACATAACTTAAAATGAAATATATAGTAATTATACAGTGGATTGTAAAGGAGATATTTACAATTGTTTAATTCGTAACGTTAGGATCATAGCCCCATTCCCACCGATCAGGAGATGCAACTGCTTAGAATTATGAATGTTCCATACTATTATTACATTTGCACCAATAATGTTAAATAACGGACTGCAGCGCATCTGACCCGGAGGTCCTAGGTTACACTCCCCACGGCGGCAGGATTTTCGACACTCGCTGTCTGGAGGAGAATTCTAGCGGCCGGCTGCTCTGATCGGTAGTTTTCCGTGGTTTCTCCGGTCAACACCAGGCGAATGCCGGAGCAGTACCCTACCAAACGGGCCACGCACCGCGCGCGATCTGTCCTTCCCATTCCTTGTCCTACCCTGCCCCCATTACACACACACACACACACACACACACACTAACATTCAGTACACTACCACATATCCGGGGAGACCGGTCGGGAGCTTAGAGCTTGTCCCGGCTGGGGCGGTGCCCCGATGGTGGGAGAGTCCTGGTTAGGGGGAAACCCCACTAACCGACGGAAGGTCGGCGCCGGATCTCGCCATTCAGTGGAGGAAGATCACCGCCATCTTCCGAGGAAAAAACATGCACTAAACTAACGGGACTAATGACCAGAGCAGTTGAAGCGCCTGGAAACACGAAAATATCAATCAATTAAATAACGGAAGTCAAATTTGCTTCATTCAATGAATCACCGTTATCATTCTCGCAGTACCCGTTTGATCCAGTCAAATACCCATTAAACTCCACCCGTTCTCTCCGCGCGTCGCTCGACGCTTGACCTGTGCGGGCAATGAGGTGCAGCCGCCCCCGTCTCCCCCTCTAACCCCGCAAGCCCTATCTCCCTTGCCCTACCCGCCACCCGCGCCGTCTCTGCCATCCCCACCGACCTAGCTTCCCGCTCTGCCTCCGAAACTCAGCGGCCTCCAGCCGCCCTAGCAGCTCTCATTGCACCAGCCACCACCACCCTTTCCCTTCCCGCCAACGCTCTCCCCAGTCATCGACCTCGTCAATGCAGCCGCCCTCGCCCTGCCGCGCCATTCAGGCCGAGCCCGCAGCCGCTCCCGTTTCTGTCGCCCCCATCCCCAACCGTTCCATTAATTGATTGATTAGTGATTGATTGAGCTATTGATTCAGGGCGGTTATTGATTAAACTGCTAAGGTCATTAGTTCGGTAATATAGTGCCCTTTTTATCGCGGGAGGTGGCGGTGACCTTTTCCTGCTTGCTGGCTCTGGCACCGACCTACCCGTCAGCTGGTGAGAATTTTTCCTCAACGAGGTATCTCCCTCCAGCGTGGCAACGCCCCCAAACGGGACAAGCTCTAAGCTCTCGATTGGGTTCCCGGTATGTGTGGTGTAGTATTGTGCTTATAAGTGAGTAAGGGGTGAGGATAGAAAGAGGAAAGGAAAATCGCGCGCGATCTTTGGCACTATTGCTAGAATACTGCTCTGGTAATCGCCTGGTATTGATCGGAAATCGCACGGAAAACTACCGATCAGAGCTGGCGGCCGCTAGAATTCTCAAGACAGCGGCTGAATTCGACCGAGCTATGTAGCTTTTGTCAAAAATACTGCCACAGTCGCGACTCCAACCCTAGAACTCCCAGTCAAAGGTCCTGTAGTGACATCAGTTGATGCCCTGAGCCACATTTGCCGTTCTCAACGTCCCCTCGTCCGCAACTACCAGATCTACCATCTCCCTCAACCCACGCACCACATTTCTCCCCTCCCCTTCATTCCTCCGTCCTGTCCCACCCTTGCATCACCCACGCCGTATCCACATTCACCATCGCCACCGCTATGCTCGCAGCCGCCCCCGCGGCACTGCACCGTGACATTTCGTGGCATCACCGCCCCCGCGATTATCGCCTGTGTAATCATCATCACAAGGCGTGCGTCATTCATCAGAGCCACAGCGTGCGCCGCCCGCGAGCGCACCAATTTGTTCCTCGTGAGGGGCGGCGTCCGCTGCGCGCGTTTTGGATCATGGGGGCGATGAACGACTGCGGGCGAGCAGGAGGGGTCGTTTGCAATGGCTGAGCGCACCGGGCATCGGTTACGTGAAACATGCAACGCGGCAGATGATGTACCTAGATCACGAGCAGGGGGCAAGTTAAATATAATTGATACTCTTTAATACATAGTCACAGGCGCGCTAAATGGTTTAATGACAATGTAAAGCCTAAGGGGTTCAATATTTAGTTGAATGGGCTCTTAACTTTGCGTAAAGCTGCAATTTGCATATTTTGAGGCGAAACGTGAACAAGTTTAGGAAAATGTAAGAGCATCATATTGTTATAATGATTTGATCAAATTTTGCTTAATTGTTAAGTTAATGAATGTTCATGATGAGTGGAGCATATCCTTTGATATCGTGAGCGAATTTCACAATTCTTTTTCGTCTTACCTAGGCAAAATGATGAAGACGAGATACTGGAGACGATTTACGTTAGTGTGATAATATAATCAACAAGGGATTCATTAGGCTATTCTCTATAAATGTGTACATTTATAATAAAGCCTTGATCTTTTAAATATTATTGGGCGTAATAATTTATTTTCCATTGCTTGTAATTTTTTAAATGGATGGAAACGTCATTGCTTCAGGCTGGGAGGACGGAAGTCAGAGGAAGTAAAATTATTGATTTTTAAATTAGTGAACCACATTGAATGGAGTATTTGAAAATGGTTAGCGGATATAATAAAGTATAATATTTATTTGCTATTTGCTGTGTACATCACCACGTTAGTTTGTTATCTAATAAACACAAATTATTTCGTGTGTTTTCGTGAATATTATCTTTTGTCCTAAACAATTAAATATCGAGTTTTAGTGGTGTAAGATACTGTTAAAAGTATAAAATGAGAATTTTTGATTGGGATCTTTCAGATCTTTTGATTTGTATCTCCAAATTTTGAACCGAATTTTCTTATTTGGATAATCTGCTTTGGATGGTATCAAAATATATAGTTATGTTATAATATGAAATACAAAATATATCGTTTTCATATAATTCAAGGTTAGCATCTCCTTATACATAAATGACCCGCAGCTGCAAAAATGTTGAAAAAAATCACAAAATGCAAAAAGTAACATGCACACTGCTCAAGAACAACACATATAATTATCTCATATGAAAGTGAAATAAATTAAATACTTTAAGAGGAAAGTCTTCACAAATAATGCAATAGCATGCACTCTGCACATATTATTTAAATATAATAAACAATATATTTACAGTAGAACTATTGCATCAAGTATATAAAAAGTTGCCGTTTCATAACAACTCGCGAGGAGCAAAATAATGCAATCAAAGTTTGCAATTTTGAGACACAATTAAAACTTTCAATGTTTAAAATTTCTCCCAATTTTCAGGGTATCTAACACAACTCCCTTCGAAATATCAGAGTTTGCACTATTTATAAAAAAATTCTGTGTGCATTGTAAATTAATAATAATTGTCTTCAGCAGCAAAAATATTGCTGACCAAAAGTACACCTGTGTATTTAAGGAAATCCTATTTAACCTCTCACCTGGCCGGAGGCTCCATAGTTTCCTTTTAGTTTCTGTGCGTGGTGGGTATGGTTTCGTTACATACACAATATCTCTGGAAAATCCGAGCTCAATGAAACTGTTTCGATTTTAACTGAAAATGCAAAGACTTAATTGTGATATTTTACGTATTCTCATACTGTGTTTCCTGATTGAATTCTCATAACAGAGCGTCATTGCTTACAACACAGTTGTCATTCGACAGCAAGTATTCAAGGAAAAGGCCTCCTGCCAATAATATTCGCTACTCACGTTTTGCTTCATGGATCAGCAACATGTTTTACATTTTTGTTATGCGAAGGTCTATTGTACTCAGTGGCGTAACTTTCAGGCCCACAATGCGGGCGGGCCCAGGTAAGAGGTTTTGCGATTGTAAAAAATATTAATTACTTGCTACTTTCTCTGATACTTTGCGATAGTTGATACAATAAAATATTAAAAACAGTATCTTACAGAATGATTTCTGTTCGATTCGATAGCTTAGGTAACCCTGTTTCTAAATCTATAAATGTAAACACTTCATTTGGGTTTTATAAGTCTTAATTTCATAAGATTAAATAATAAATGCACGTTTTTCCACTATTGGTTATTAAACGTAGACTAATCAAATCGAATCTGTTTAAGGATATTTTTATTATTTAAGTTATTAACACTACTTCTGTTTGCTCTGCACGTTTATAAAGGGGGTCCGTATAAACGTTTGCGGCCGAGCCCGAACTCATTGCTACTGATGTACTGCATACATTGTGATCGTTCAGAGGTTCTGAATCGCGCGCCACCAGCTGCAACTATTTCAAAAGTGATCATGCCCAGAACTAGAAAGCCCAGCAGCCGAAAAGTTTGAAGTGACACCAGACTACATTCGCACTACGCTTGTATGAACACTGAATGAGCGGCATAAAAGGACAAAGGCTTGCTTGTGGCTCAGAGCGAAGTCACTCACCTTTCGCCAAGGAGGTCCTGGTTCGATTCCCGTTGGTTCGCTGACAATCTCATATGAAATTTGTTGCAACAAAACAGAATTTGACTGCCGCACAAGGATTAATCTAACCCAGGTGAAGTGTTCTAAATCATATTCCTTCCTAATTCTGACCGCTGGGTAGTGACTCAGGAACGCGTGATAGGAGGCGCGTACGTGGAGATGCTACCTGGCGGTCCTCTTGGCAACTGACTGCGACGAAAAGTGACATACGAGGGTCTGTCGGAAAGTAATGCCCCTCAATTTTTTTCTCCAGAAATATTTATTGGAAGAACCTCAATTTGGCACACAGTATTCATACATGGTTATGCTACTGACTATTTTTCCACATAATTTCCATCGACTTCAACAGCCTTGCGCAAGAGTGGAACAAGGGCGTGCATGCCTTGGTGGTTCCGAGACTTTTCCTGACGGCGTTGTCTTTCCTTCACTTCGAGTCATCTTCAATATTTACACCGCGAATAGCGTTTTCAGTGACTCAAAGGGGTGGAAATCGGAATAGGCTAAATGCGGACTGTATGGAGGATGTGGAACCAAGTCCATTTTTGTCGGTGCTTCTCTTGTTGCGACACTTGTGTGAAGGCGTGCATTATCGTGCAAGAGCAAGCTTTGTGCGCTATTCTTTTGAGATTAAACTCGCGGGAAATGATTTTTTAGTGAATTCAGATTGTTGATGCCATTGAATTGATATTTGAATTGATAACTGAATTGATGGTACTGCCTTAGGGCATAACCTCAAATTTGAATGATACCATTAATATCGCAAATGATAGTGTTCTGTATGGCATGACTCGTCGCTGTGGTAGGATGCCCGGTGCTCGACAAATCATGGAAATCGCATTCTTCAATTTCCGAACGTTTACCCAAACGTCCAACGTTACTCTTTGCGAAAGCAGAGGTGTCATAACACTGCACACAAGCGTTTGTGGATGTTCACAACATTTTCTTTCTTTGCCAAGAGGAACTCAATCACAGCTCGCTGTTTGTAACGTACGTCGCCTACAACTGCCATTTTAACAGTTTGTTAAGGAACTGCCATCTGTAGGAGGAACTTGAAACTTCGTACACTAACGCTGGAAATACGAAACTCTGAAGGGCTAACAAGTACCATGAATATTAGATGAAGGAGGAAATGTGAGGCATTACTTTCTGACCGACCCTCGTATAATGGCAGATGCTGATAATGGAGGATTATTCCTAAGCGCATTGGTTAATGGGGAATTACTCCCAAGCGCAAAGCACTCAACGTCCCCCAAGGGACTTGGAGACGCGTTGCTTCAATCTAGACACAACAAATATTTTACAAAAATGACGACATCACAAGAGGAAGGAGCGATCCATGACCAGAGAGGAAAAACATCTTTCTTTTCTGTTCCAGCAACGACCTGAGGCAGATATTACTAGTAAGTATTAGAACCAAGAATTAAGAAATATCCTTAAACTCTATTATTACGTGACTAACGACATCATACGGTCGAAAGGAACAACATTCATACGAGCATTAGCAATTGTGACATTGCGTTATGCATGCAGCTATTCCTAACTCCATGACGTTACGCATTATAATGTATTAAGCACTTCAAGCATGCGAAAAAAGAAGTTGCATAATATATGAAAGAATGTAGACAATTAGTGAGAATTTGAACCACGGTACGAGTAAAGAGTAAATAATCTTTATTACGCATGAAAATTTAGATTCTCTAGCCCTGGCCGATGAGTGTACAGTCATATTTTGAATTGGCTTTTCTTGAAAATTTAGGGGATAACAGCATTATGAATATAACACATAACTTAAATTGAAGATATGAGTTCAACTTCTTTTTCGGAAATTTTTACATGTCACCTTTCCAATATTTTCGTTTAATTCTTACCAGAGTTGTAGTCATCGTTGAAGATTAATTGCAAGAGCCTCACATAAGAGAATCACTTTATCAGAGTTTGAAAAACGCAACCTTTCATGATTACAGGTGGTTGTTTTGCTGTTTCTAAGGTACCGCAGAGACTCCTGTAAGCGTGCACAATTTATGAAGGTAAAAGGTCGTGCCTTTGATCTAACATAAGACCTTATTACTTGAAGGTCCATCACGTGACTGTTAGTGCATAACGTCGCTACCATACACGTGGCGCTAAAGCAATTTAATCACGCATACGCCACAGTCACCAACGGATGGAAAAGGAACCATTTTGGTCGAAATACACAACACAACATTTTGTTGATCAAGGATTCCAAATTTCAATTTTAGACAATTAGATTTGTTGGAAAACAGATACATAAAATAAAGATAAAAATTTATAAATAACACGTAGTTAATTTTTTGACATTTTCTTCAAAATGTTTTGGAGATCAAATATGTCTTCATTCTTAGATAGTACCATGTATGCAGAGACTGCTCAAGGTAAATATTGAACAAAATTGGCGATAGACATCTTTGCTTAAGATCTTTATTTAAAAACATATTTTGAGTTACCATTTTTCATATTTTAATTTTCGCTTCAGTGTTCTTATATACGAGTTTCTTGACAATGTTGAAACTTTTCATTTATATTTACTCTTTTAATTGCTTCCCATTGTTTACTTCGTGGAACACTACAATAGGCTTTTCCAACATCTATAAATGCCAGAAAAATATCTACATTCCTGCTTCTGCATTTCTCAATCATTTGTCTTAAACAGTAAATGTTATCCAGGCACGATCTTCCCAATTTAAAACCACTTTGCTCCTCACTCAAACCAGGTATTTATTTTTTCATGTTTTTACTCAAAATATTATAGAACAATCTTCCTACAGACAGTATAATACTGATGACATTCTATAATTTCTAATAATAAATAACTTCTATAATTTGTGCACTTCATTTTATCGCCCTTCTCATAAATTGACGATATATAAGACATGTTCCGCCCTGTAGGCGTGTGTTCTCCTAATTCTGTATTGTTGAACAGCCTCTTTAAATATTTTGTCAGCCACCTCTCTTACGCTGGCACTACCAAAATCGGTTACCACAAAACCACATATGCCACTATTCAGAACTATTTAATTGCTAATTAATTACGCAGAAATTAATGTTTTTGCTCTTCAAATGTTTGCGTAATTAATGGTGAGCTAGCGGAAGGTGACACTGGATCTATCACAATTGGTTACCACAAAACCAAATATGCTATCTTGTAGAGTGATTTAATTGCTAATTAATTACGAAAAATTGAACTTATTTAAAGGTCCAACTTTGAAAAACAGATTTTATTAAGAAAGAATCGATGTTGTAGTAAAACACCAAAAAATATTGTACTTTTTCAGATTTTAAATATTTAGAGATTTCAAGGAAAATGAGACCTGATGCCTTTTGAACGTATTTTGTTCTCCACAAGGGAAAAATAATTTAAAAATTGGAGCCTTTTTCGAGAAAAATAGAAAATATTGAGACTTTATGAGCAGTCCTCTCCAAACTTAAAATAGCCGTTTCAAATTGAAGAGGCCACGACATTAAGATCGATTGAGGAATATTAATTTTTATGAAAAAACTACATACCTTTTAAGAGTTTGCATTATTCACAGACGGACAGACGAAAGAACACATGTTTTACCATAAACGAAGTTGTCGGTACCAATAACTCTCAAAACATGGATTATGACTAGTCAAAGTGTTATAAAAAGTAATTTACTGTACAAATTGGAATAAGATTTATTGACATTTTTAGTATCAGGGCTCCACAAGAGGATTTTTCTATACATATTTTTTGTCTCACAGTCAACATTACAATATAGAGTGGAAACCTCTTATTTTCACTTCGGGTTGCAAGTAATATGACAACATTAACCGATTCCTAACTTTATGCAAAATATTCTAATTAAAGATTACCAAAGGAAAAAGAAATCTACATCAAATGGTTGTTACAGTTCGCCTACCTGCATTATCTGGAACTTTTTCGAGACTTCGTTTTCAGGCCACTATCTTGTCTCTACTTACCTCTTCTTCTCTCCGGCATCCCGTTAGCTTGGCTGTGGGAGGTAGGGTCGTGAAACACCCAAAGGAAGAGAAAAACTTTTCTTGATGCTGGTTTATTAACTATGAATCATTTACATAATTCAATCTGGATCTTTACATTAACTTGTGGTTTACTTTAACTCGAATGAAACCAAGATTAAGTTGTTATCTAAGACTTTAATGGGGGAAAACTAGTCTTGCTCGCCTTCGCGTTAAATCACCATACCGACAGCACTCATCATGTTTTCCCGCGTAGGTCTTGCACCGTACCGGGAACGGTAGCTCAGTGCATCAACTGATGCTACTGCAGCGCCTCTGACCGGGAGGTCCTGGGTTTCTACTCCCCACGGCGGCAGGATTTTCGACACTAGCTTTTCAGCTAGGTCAAATTCAGTCGCTGCCTGGAGGAGAATTCTAGCGTCCGGCTGCTCTGATCGGTAGTTTTCCGTGGTTTCTCCGATCAACACCAGGCGAATGCCGGAGCAGTACCCTACCAAACAGGCCACGGACCGCGCGCGATCTTTACTTTCTCTTCCTTGTCCTATCCTTACACACTTACACTAACATGCACTACACTACCACATATTCCGGGAGACCAGTCGGGAGCTTAGAGCTTGTCCCGGCTGGGGCGGTGCCCCGCTGGTGGGAGAGTCCTGATTTAGGGGGAAACCCCACTAGCCGGTAGGTCGGTGGGTCGGTGCCGGGACTAACAGGACTAATGACTGAAGCAGTTGACGCGCCCGGAAACACGAAAAACCAAACCAAATCTTGCACCGCCTCACGTCGCGTCTCTCTGCCCGCTGTCGTGAAAGTCCCCGACCTGTCCCTGCCCGGCCATCGCCTCGCCTCCCCGTCTCATCCTTGCTCAGCGCCTCACCCTTCCACACGCCTTTGCCTGCGTGGGCAGCTGGCACGCTTCTTCGCTGACTCCTTAGTGACCAAGTTCGGGAGGTGCGCGGGGTGCGAGGACCGAGGTGCGCGCCGAGTTAGTGCTGAGTGTATGTCTGGGAGCTTTTCTTCCGGGTTCCACCGGACTTACGTATCCGACATGCTTTCGAAATAGCTTTCGAAATACATTTGCTTATGTTATATTCAGAATAATTGCACGCTTTACATACACAAACATTTATTGTAATCAACTGCCGAAAGTACAAAGGTTACAATTCCAAAGTCCAAAGAGCGTACCGAGTCACAAACCAAAATCTAGAAACCAAAAGTCCGGGAGATGTACCAAGAAACAAGCAATGTCGTAATCAGAAATCCACTGTACAATCTCTTCGTCAAATTCAACTGGGCGCACGGTCACTAACGCTCTCCACTCCATTCAATAGCCAATTACTCCTGCTTCTCGGCTGGCGGCGCTCGCTCTTAAAGCGGGCGGCGCTGGAGACTCGCTGCTGCGAAGCTGGCTCTCCGACCAGCTCGCTTTTCGGGATTGGGCGGCGTCTTGTCGCTCCGCCGCCTCCGCTGCCTTCCCTGACCGCCGCTGAGCGCTGCTTTTTAGGCGCGCTCTTTAAACGTGCTTCACAGCCGCGACAGCTTACCACATTTTTATAACAGAATAATGTAATTTCTCTGCCGACCCCATGTCCGTTACATAGTTTACTATGGCTGACACATCCATTCATGATATGTTCACTTGTGCCTTCACCGAAAAGAAACATTATTTAGGCATTCATGCTACATAGACACAAATAATATAACGTTTGCCGGCGGCGCTAGCCGAATGCGTTTACTACGCTCCGTGACGTCACAAAGGTCAAGCGCATTCGAGACTCGCTGGTTCGTGGTTGGGTGACCGGCCAGGAACCCCGGGATCTAACGGCGTCGAGCCCCTGGCCGAAGGGAGAAAAGGCACTGACTGACTGCGACGTGACGAGACTTGACAATTATTAAAAAGTAAAAACACATTAATGGAGGATTACTCCCAAGTGTAAAGCGCTCAACGCACCTTAAGGGGCTTGGAGACGCGTTGCGTCAAGATGTAGACACAACAAATTAAAAAAAAATAATATAACGTGTTAGAAAATTAGCCTGCGGTGGGCGCTGGAGGGACCGAGTACCTCAGTAGCTGCTGTTGACAGTTCCAAGCCCGGGAAAAGGAGGGGGTTAGAGCAATTTGACCTGAGACCCATTCTCTCTAAAACATTTGACACCGCACTCAACCTTACACAGGAGCCTCAGAAGAAAAATGTGAATAGACAGCGACTTTGGCTCATAAAACGGACTATTTCTGTTGGTACGTGGTACGTGAAATATACAAAGTTTGAAACCAAAGAAGAGAGAGGTAACAGGAGCGTGAAGTTAGATATTGTGAACTTGTCGGAAATAAAAAAGAGAGGTTGTAGAGAAGAGATGTTAGGAAATTATTATTACATCTGGAGTGGAGTGCCAAAATCCCAGCGGGCAAAATCTGAAGTTTCAATACATTTTCAATACAATTTCGAACAAATAAATGAAGGAATTATTACTGTTGACTTAAATATTGGTAATCAACGAACAATTATTGTAGGTGTATATGCTATGAATGACACTGCCTCTACACAAGAAAAAGAGGTGTTTTTCAGTATCCTGAATGCTATTTTGAATAACGTAAGTAAACAAACAAAATTAATCGTCATGGACGATTTCAATAGTAGAGTGTGATGCTCTGAACAAGATGTAGTGAGTCGGTTTGGAGAAACGGTACTAAATGATAATGGTGAAAGGGTACTTGATGTCTGCAAGGAACAAGAATGTATTGTGGACAATACCATATTTCAACATAAGGATATCCACGAGTACACTTCAGAAGACCCCACAAGGAACCGTAAATAGCTAATAAATTTGATTGTTATGAGACGGACGAGAAAATCTTTATTATAAGACGTGCGAGTCTTTAGGAGGCCTGAATGTGCTAATAATCATCATATGGTACTAAAAAATATTTGTTTTTGAAAGAAAGGAGCAAGTGCTATGAATATGGAAAAGAAAGTTATGGAATATACAGAAAAATAGTCTACAAAACTGACCTTCTGAAACAGTATAGCATCAAAATGCCCTACCAAAATCGACTAGGCAATAAACTTGACTTCGAAAAGGAAGAAAGTTCTACACAAATTTATGAACACTTTAAAGAATGTGTTTTGAAGCAGCAAAGGAAGCACTTGGAGAAGAGGATAGAAGGAAACCATACTCTGAAAAATGCTCAGATGAACTAAAAAGTACAATAGAAGAAAAGAAGATGCATACATGAAATGGCTGCATGACAAAACACCAGACTATAGAAATGAATACGTTCAGAAACGACAATAAGTAAAATCAGCTGTTAGAATGGAAGTGAACGACCACTGGGATAGAGTACGTAGAGACATCGAATATGGAGTAATATATAAACTGAGGCTTGGAGGATTATTAAAAAAATGAACCAAAATAATAGGAAAAAGATCCTCACACAAAGAATTCTGCTCAGAAATGGATACATCATTACTCCGTTCTTTTACAAGAAAGTAGATTTGGATATGAAGTAGAAGAAGATGTAAACAATTCTTAGGAATGTGAGGCAGAAATAACTGAAAAAGATGTAAAAATCGCGTTGCACAAGGCCAAAACATACGAAGCATGAGGACCAAGAAATCTGAGAATGGAACGTCTCTGGTATGGTGGAGACATGCTCTCTGCATTTACTCTGATAAAAAACTGAATATTATCCCGCTAGCTGGGTTGATGGATCACGTCAGAAATAATCGCTATTATCTATTAATAGCCGATTACCCGATCTGCCATCTATACAGAATGGCGAGGAATCTGAAAACAGATTATTCGATCTAGGTACTTATTAGCTTGAATTGGCCAATAAAAATCATTTTATCTTTCTTTCAAGAGAAACTTAATGTTTATTTCCATCAATACAGCAAATTAAGATGTGAAAAATTTACATTGAAAACTTTCTTAGTCATATCCTGGTTCGAACCTTATACGGCGGTTCTGGTCTTCGCGTGCTCTTGATTGGTGGTTCCTCGAAGAAACGGCTTTTCTTCTTTTATTTGAAGCTCCGAAGTCCCGAAGTCCAATTACCTCGAATCTGCTTTTCTTCTTTGAAAACGAGCACCGCCGATTCACCGCTTCGCACCACTCAAATATTTGTTCCAGCTCCACTATATTATGTCAGATGCCTGTTCTCATCGTATAAATATCCAGTGCTTTTATGATTACACAGCAAAACATATCTCTCAGTTCTATCTTCTGTTTATAGCAAGAAAATATGCAAAATCCGGTATCGTTTGTGAACCGCATACATTTATAAGTTCAAGAATGATTAGAGTTCACTCGCGAAAAAACTCCAAGTCTTATTTTGATGCACAGCAAAATATTTGGAACTCGACACGTTCCTCAAATCTTAGAAGTATCACAAGTTTACTTCTGGTTCTGCCACGAAAATACTCAGAGTCCGAATATGTCCCTCAAGTCCTATTCTTGCTCTATCACACGAAAATCTTTCAAAGTCCCAACACGTATTGTAGACCCCCGAAATTTTTATAAGTCCTAACATGTACAAATTAATCTATTCGCGAGGGAACTGCTCACCGTCACGACATGCGACCGAATGAATTTTATCCTCTCTTTTAAAACCCACAAAGCTTCGCCTTTCTTTTATTTCGACAAAATGCCCAAACTTCCGTTTTACTAATCAGTCGACGCTTCTTCAACCAATCCCCAAATCCCTTATATTTCCTCCTACTCACGCCGCCACCTCCACGGTCATGTTTTTTATCCTGACAACAACCACGACGTCGTTACTAAGGCGCCATATTATATGTGTCGTGACCGGCCGCACAGTTTCGAAGGTGCCGCCACAGTAGGGCGTTACCGCCCCTGGCGGCAGCGGCCAGCGACAAGCGCAGGCCAGAGGGACTTAAAGATGTGCGGCCGCCACGCCTGAGCGAGCGGGGCGAGTCTCAACCTCCGCCCCCTGCTACGCCTGCCAGTCTGCGGACCTGCGGCCCGGAGCGAATATAAGCCGGCCGTGGCCCGGGGAGAAGCAGAGAGTGAGCGGCCGAGTGACTGTGAGGTGTGGCGATAAGTGGTAGAACTTGGAAGATTGCGATTACGACGGACAGTGCTGCGACCACGGACGTTCCCTCTACGGAGAATTGGTGACTCGGCGATATTTTGGTGCTTCTACTGGTTACGACAACTCGGCTAAGTTTCTCTGTACATTCTCCTGGATATTCGGCACTATAGCTCTGTACCTGTTTTCTCTATCAATAAATGGTTTATTGAATTTTGAGTGTGTTGAATTTGGACACATCAATATGCCATAACCATTTCTCCCATTTACGACAAATATTCTGTAATACACCATGTCTTCATATTGGTATGTCACAATAGTTATTATAAAAGAAAAGAAAATCCATTGGACAACTTCGCAAACACACATGAAAAACATTAGTCATACGTAATGAAAATTATAATTTCAGAAGTTTAGGGAATGCACACATTGAAAAACGTAAATGCAACTTCAAATCTCAAAAAACCGAAAAATTTAACACTGGTCTCAAAAGAAGCTCTGTGACTTCGCGTTAATTTGACCGCCAAACTGATTTCATTTGCCTCCGCCAAATTATGTTTATGACCTTTCAAAAACCAATTGTTTTTCCACATTATTAATGTTTAAATAGCATATAAGAAGTTGTTATCCGCCGTCGGTTATCAGGGATTTCCTACTTTCAAACAACACTTTATTTCCTGAAATTGACAATAGTTCATCCGGAAAAGGAGTGTTTAAATAAGTTCTAGAATTAATATATACGATGGTGATTATTCCATAAATTTTGCGACCATCCTCGTATATGCAATCGCCTCGCGCGTACAAAGTTATTGAGAGCACTCTCCAACAAACACGATACCACTCACCATAGGAGTCAGCAACGCTCGGTTTCAGGCCACGCGAGGCTGTGCAAAGACCGCGTTGCATCCGATCGTAGGCAGACGATACGAGGCCTGAGTGACATTCGGTAAGAGTAAACATCGGAAAATATCACAGAATATGTTTGGCATTTCAGAGTCGAGAGTGATTCAGAGAGAGGATTAAAACTGGTAATATTTTCTTTTTTATTTCCACGAGTTTCAAATCAAACATTTATTGGATTCGTTGCAGCATTATGTAGTAGAAAAGCGACTAATTGCAATTTTTTCATGTTGAGTAAAAATGCGGATAATTATGATCTGATCTCAAAACTGTGGATTCATTGATTTGCTTTTGTGAAAGTAGAGTGTCACTTTTGCGAAGTTATGGTCCATGTGTGGCCAAAATGCATGTGTGCACACGTAAAAACGTACTCCTAACATAATCAACAAAGTTTATTGTGGTTACAAACGTAACGGCTCTTTATTCATGTCATGTCAGGTGATGTATATAATGCAAGTGATCGTAGAATAACGGAGAGATAATAGTCCTTTAATTGCTTCTTTATAGTTTTGGTTCTTACAAATGATTAGTAATGTAATTATGATGGCAAATGACGATCGAATCGACCTTGTAAAATTTCATAGGACATCTGGATTGATATACGTTTGTCCGTGTATCTCTGGTCGACGTTAGTGCCTAAATTGTTCTGGCGATTTTCTCTAAAATTGATATTCCCTGATCAATTTAAATGGAACTAGATGCCTTATGAATTTGAAGGGGAAATTTTTATTTGGGGAGTACTTGTAAGAGTAAAGTTTTTCTGTGCCTTTTCTCCTCGTGTGTATCAAAAGGTGGTACAAAAAGTGGTGCTCGTATTCTTTTCAGCACTAGCGGTATTTTAGAAAATTACAAAATTTTAACATTTGAAAACAAAATTGAAGATTAAGCCTTATCCCAAATCTGTTCTGAAAAATCAACTCTTCAAAAACGTCGTGTACAATTTTTGATTCAGATTTATACAATTTATAAAAAGCATTTCCTCAAAAACTGCTCAAAAGTTTTTTGAACTATTTTGCTCGCGTAGAACAAGAAACGCTTAAAGAATGGTGCAGGTCTTATTTTCGTTGAACTCTTTGAATTTTCAACAATTGTAAATTTAAAATAATGCAATAAGGTCTGTACTGTTTTTACGCCAATAGTTTAAATTATTTATTGATTCGGAGTAATATTGTTGCTTTATGTAACTTACGATAAACAATTGAATTTTAATTGTTTCAGCTATTGTAATCCATTGGCTTCACTGAACTTTAACGAAAAACGGAAATTAATATTTAATGCAATGTTCTTCATTTTCATATTAATGTTTTGAAGACTATATTTCTTAAATCGTAAGTGTCAACAACATTCCCCATTATGCGAGCGCTATTCATAAAAGCACTCTTGCGCATTAGTACTCTCCTCACAAGCACGTGCCACGTGCAAAGAAGTAATTCAGCAGAATTCTAAGTTCTCAGAGCAGGAGCATTACGCTATTGATCTTACCCAAGTACTGTACGTGGGTGGGATGTTATGGCCGCGAGAGAGCGGGGGAGTAAAATATGCACGAGTAAACGAGGGAGTGTGAATAGATAAGAAGCGTAGCTGCATAAGCAAATGAATTATTTAATAAAGGAATTAACGAGAGAATGTACCACTAAATGAGGCGATGAAGGATTAAATGATGGAAAGAAAGAATGAGTGAAGTAATGAATGTGGAAATGAGGCAATAAATGAAGGGGTGAAATAAGTAAAGAGATTAAGGAATGAATAATTCATGAGTGGTTTAATGAATGGATGAATGTGTATCTGAGAAAGGACAGACAAGTGAGTGAGAGATAAAGAAGTAGGCGAATAAGATGCAGAGGTTGCTAGTGGATGGCTGGACGGCGAGTGGACGCGCTTTTTTTAATATCCACATTTCGTGGGGCGCCGCCCTGCCCGCCCGGACGAAACCACCCGTTAAATTGCTAGGTATGCCCGGTTGCTGCTTTGCGCTGCATGCGCTAGTGGGCGTAACAGCACGGCCCGTCCAGCGGAGGGCCCAACAGCTTCAGCGCTGGTAGCTCCGCCGCCACCTCCTCCCCTCCCCCCGCCGCACCCCAACAGCCGCACCCTCTCACCTCCCGCCCTACCCCGTCCCACACGCCCAGACCCCACGCCCAGACCCACGCCCAGACCCCACGCCCAGACCCACGCCCAGACCCCACGCCCAGACCCCACGCCCAGACCCCACGCCCAGACCCCACGCCCAGACCCCACGCCCAGACCCCACGCCCAGACCCCACGCCCAGACCCCACGCCCAGACCCCACGCCCAGCCCCACGCCCAGACCCCACGCCCAGACCCCACGCCCAGACCCCACGCCCAGCCCCCACGCCCAGCCCCCACGCCTAGCCCCCACGTCCAGCCCCCACGCCCAGCCCCACGCCCAACCCCACGCCCAGGCCCCACGCCCAGCCCCCACGCCCGGCCCCCATGCCACGTCCGCCACGCCCAGCCCCCACGCCTTACCCTCCCACGCCCCCCTCCCTTCCCCCACGCCCTGCTCTCCCACGCCCTGCCCTCCCACGCCCTGCGCCCTCCCCCCGCCCGCCCTCCCCGCCCTGCCCTCCCACGCCCTGCCCTCCCACGCCCTGCCCTCCCACGCCCTGCCCTCCCACGCCCTGCCATCACGCCCTGCCCCCCGAATCCCTGCCCCATGCCTAGTCACCCACGAGCAGACTCCCACTTTTAGCCCCCACTCTCAACCCCCACGCCCAGCGCGTATTATTACATTTATTTAAAATGTGCACTTTCCAAGTTAGTCTGGTGTTAAGGAGCACACCTAGATATTTAATTGGTTTATTTGGAGGATTCCACGGAATGTTTTGATTGTTAATATATATGAGAGTGGGATTGTTGATACGCTGAAGGGTGAATATTTTAGCTTCGCATTTGGATGGGATTAGATTAAGCCTCCATGAAGATGCCCAATTCTGAAAAACTTTTAGTACGTCTTGCAAGTGGTATACAGCGGAGGAGAGCTCTGAGTCCGCTGCATAGATAGCTGTGTCGTGCAACCCTCAATACATATGCTAAAGCACGTTTCACGTTTCATATCATAACCTAGCAAATCATTAGACTTCTGTTATTTACGGAATCTTTCCTAAACCCCTAAGAAACGCTGAGAGTTACAATTTCAGTGAACAACTATTTTCACTTTTAAAACAATGATTTTGAGGAGCAACTAATCGAAACGCATATTGTCCCGGGAAATAAAATTCTCAGGAGATGAGAAAAAACGATAACTTAAGAAATATTTTTTGCACATTTTCCATGTTTATGTCAATTGAAATGGCGCAGATGCTGAAGGAGAAGATGTTTTTCAAAAATAAAAATGGTTTTACCATGCAAGATTATATAGATTTCCAAGTTGGATAAAATGCATTTGTTCTAGTGTACAAAATGCTATTTAATTTATTGAATTCAACATTATGCGTTTTGCGTATTGAACATTAAAAATTGTAATTATATTATTAAATAACAGATTTTTATAATTTCAAAAATAGATTCCTCATCTAACATCACACACAATCATGGTGAATGCATGGTGAATACATAAATGTTCGTTGATATTGAAAACGTCCTACTCTTCCTTTATCTTCCAATTTTCTACAAATCTCTATTTTAGAAGTTTTACCCGTCATTCTTTTTTAACTTGTTTAATTCTACTCACAAGTGATATCAAGGTTCTCTTTGCAATATTTGGAAAACTATCGATGTTTGTCTAATACCATGTAGCTCTTAGAAAGGTCATTGGAGTAATAGTCGTGGTAGGTTTTAATTTTCACGTCAATTCCCTTACCAGGTATCTTGAATTTCTTTAATTCAATCTGTTTTATTCCAGTGATTCTATTAATGGGTTTGTTGCGTACAATCATGAATGTTCCCATCATTCCTTATCACCATCGTTTCACTCACTTTCCGGTAATTTTCTTGGCATTTTTCAGGGTCCAAAATTTCAATAATATTCCGGGGCTTCTTTTCCCCGCGGACAAAGTCTCGGTCGGGGGGAAAATGAGTGCACTCGAACAGGGAAACAGCAGTACACATCAGTCACTTGTGGTGGGAATTCTCTATGTATCCAGAAAGCAATTGCATGCACGACGTGTTGAATTTTGTTCTGACAGACGCACCCGCCTGCAAACTATCTGATATTCATTCATTGATTCGCTAATATCCATTTCCCTTAAGAAATGAGTGACAGCTAAAACAACTTCCTCTGCACCTCTACTGCTTGAGGTACGTTCTAAATGTTATACAAAAACTGTGAAGAGATATTTTTCTAGCACAGAATTGACAACAATGACAGTACTGATTAAAAAATAGGCCAGGGCGTAACATTAAGTTTGCTACGGCAGGCTATAAAGTTATAGAATCTTTATAAAGCACAACCAACTAAAGCTCAATGAATTATTCAGACATTCACAAAGAATATTATTAATCTCCTTCTGATTATGCATCTATTCTTTAAACTTTTCACTGTAGCTTACTAAATTACGCCACTCCGATAAAATCAGTACAGTCATTGTTGTCAATTCTTCCTTTTCTTTCAATTTAAATTCTAATCCAAGAATTATTGAGATGAGCCATGATAGCTGGACAAAATGCGATTCAATTAAATCACACGAAAGGACAAAATGCTATTTGTTTTGTTCATGGAATTTCAAACCTGTATTTTAATGTGTTAAAATGTGTTTTGAAGAAATATGAAAGCAGGAGCGTGTAATGCGTATTAAGAACTATAAGAATTTATATCCAACTCAATTTTTACCACCAGTGGACATCATGCGTTCTGATTAGTTGCCCCTTATATGATGATATACTTTTTGGATTTTGCAATGTTTTGGGGTTCTTCTTTTATATTTTCTGCTCTTCTTAGGGCTCTTAACTATTTAGAATTTGTTTTTTGGAGAGAGGAAGCCACTGAACTAATTGTCGCCGTAATGCTTAAAAAATCATTTCGTAATAAAAACGATTAAATTATTTATTAATTTTCAGTTTAATTCCCCCATTAGCATTGTGGGAATATGCGGTGAACATGTAAAGGAATATACAGTGGAATATGCGAGTAACAAACTTTATAAATATTTATTCTTAAATTCTATTTACATACATGGCTTATAGCCTAGCTTACAAACTAGCTACTTACAAACTAATCTAAAGCTTATGACGAACATGCAAGTAACATTTGGGGTACATGCGAGAAACCTGCAACTATATGCGTGGGAACATGTGGGGAAACATGTAGAGAAATCTGCGAGAAGAACGCTGGGAAAATGGAAGGGAATAGAGGTACTTCAGGCGAACATGCTGAGAACTTGTGGCAAACATGTGGAGGAAATTACAGTGTAACTTGCGGGAAACATCTTAGGGCTTCTTATTAGGATCATGTGGGTAACATTTGGGGTACATGCAACAAACATACAACAATACACGCCGGAAATATGTAGAGAAATCTGCGAGAAGTAAGCTGACAGATTGCACAGTAGTGTAAAGAGAAACTTGTGACCAATATGCTGAGAACTTGGCGGCAACATGCGGAGGACGTGCGAGAAAAAAAATGTGGGAAAATTCAGGGAAACATGCGGGGAAATAGTGGGGCACGAAGCAGTAATCTACACAATGAGATGCTTTGAAATCTTCCTTTTTAATTTTCGTAGGTTCAGCTTTTCTGGATACTGAAGTCTTCTCCATAACATGCATTGGCGTCCCAGAATTAAATTGAACCAATAAATCTATTTTAAATTCAATTGTCGCCTCAATATCTCTCTCAGACGAAGCTAAACCTTTAACATACAGTTCAGGAGATGACCGTTTTAAGTTGTGCATCAGTACAAAACTATTTTCACATACAAACAATGCATTATTAAATGTGAAAAATTCACACGGGTGGTCGTCGTCCTTTATTCATTTATTTATTTTATTATTTTATTTTTATTTATTTTACGTCAAAAAAAGTAGTTAAAAACTGCGTATGTCGTGCTATGGGGAAAAGTGAATTGTGTGCACATTTTCAAAATTCTATGATCCCTACACTAAGTCATATACTACTTGAATTTTGAAGGAAAAAAAAGCTCCCATGTATGTTCTTCGGAATAATACTTCCTGCCGCGACAAGTTGGAAACGAGAATTTGAATAATTGTATTTCCCACTGAATTCTAGAAGACGTGCACAGAAAATGAAGTTACATTTATGTCCAGAAGCAAAACAAGGGGCCATCACAGCATTTGCTCAATGGATCAGGGAAACTGGACGAAAAACCTGATCGAGATGGGGGTCATTGACCCGGAAGCTGTAGTACAATAGTTGTTACAGGTTGTTTATACTCGTTTTAACAGTCCAAATGGTAAATAATGCATTATGTATCATTGTTAAAATTAATGTTACTTTTCTTGTGATGCTCAGTATAGTCTCTAATTGTATAGAAACAGTTATGCAGCAGAAACGATTTCACTTGGAATTTAACCTTTTCTATCGAATTTAATCGTTTAATGTCATCTGGCAAAGTGTTGTAAAATAATGTACATTTATTGTATGTGAATTTTTTGTAATGAGCTGTTGATACTGTCACCTGATGAATATGATTTCTACGTCGATTGTTATAGTAATAGACATCGGCATTTTCTGAAAATATATTCCCACCCTTGAGCAAGTCATTTTTTACAAAAACCACTGATTCGTAAATCAACAGACAAGGTAACGGTAAAATTCCTAGATTAATGAAGAGAGGTTACATGAATCACGTGGGTGGGATTTGGTTATTATTCGTACAATTCGTTTTTGTAATCTAAAAGTCTGGGAGCTATAAAATATATTTCCCCAGAATATTATGCCATATCTCAGGCGGGAATGAACATTCGCGAAATATACACTAGGAACAGTATGAAGGCTGACTGAATTTGAAAGAATTCTGAACGCGAAGCATAATGGACTTAATTTTGTGTTCAATTCATTTAAATGGACGTTCCATTTATGGTTTGACTGAATTGAGAGACCTAAAAATTTTGTTGCCATAACATCAGTCAATGGTACACCGTTCATTTTCAATTGAGCACAGAATTGTTTATTTGAAATGGAAAACTGCATTAAAACCGTTTTCTTTTCGTTTACTATTAATTTGTTATTTCGGAACCAATTTGAAACATCTGATATTGTACTATTTAGTGTTTCTTTATTGCAAAGGATGTTCGTATCATCTGCAAAGAGAACCGTTCTTCCGTTTCGAATCGTCGAGGTCATATCGTTTACGTCCTCGTCATTATTGGTGAGGATGGAGAGGAAAAGTAGTTCTAGAAAGACGAAGAGAAGTGGGTAGGAGTGAAGTTGAGCAGACCAACAAGGGCAACTTAGAAGCAAAGTTCGTGCCAAGTTATAATAAAGGCTTTGCGAGTGGTTAGAAACGTGAGACAGGAAGAGTCGCAAAAGGCAAGTGGGCGAGAGGGGGCGAGAGGGGGGAGAGGGGGCGAGAGGTGGGCGAGAGGTGGGCGAGAGGTGGGCGAGAGGTGGGCGAGAGGTGGGCGAGAGGTGGGCGAGAGGTGGGCGAGAGGTGGGCAAGAGGTGGGCGAGAGGTGGGCGAGAGGTGGGCGAGAGGTGGGCAAGAGGTGGGCGAGAGGTGGGCGAGAAGTGGGCGAGAGGGGGCGAGAGGGGGGCGAGAGGGGGCGAGAGGTGGGCGAGGGGGGCGAGAGGGCGGGCGAGAGGGCGGCGAGAGGGCGGGGAGAGGGCGGCGAGAGGGCGGCGAGAGGGCGGCGAGAGGGCGGCGAGAGGGCGGCGAGAGGGCGGCGAGAGGGCGGCGAGAGGGCGGCGAGAGGGCGGCGAGAGGGCGGCGAGAGGGCGGCGAGAGGGCGGCGAGAGGGCGGCGAGAGGGCGGCGAGAGGGCGGCGAGAGGGCGGCGAGAGGGCGGCGAGGGGCGGCAGGGCTTGCCCGCCCGCCTGCCTGCCTTTCGTGTGGGGCGTACGGGTTGAAGGCGCCTGCCGCGGTCCAGCGCGTGGCGTTTTATGTCCCGCGCATATTAAATTCCCTTCCGGAGCAGTAATTATCCGCGTGGCTTTTTTACGATCTGCCTTCGCCGAAGCGGCCGCACAATGGGCTCGCTCAAAGAAAGGAGCAGCCGCCAGGCGTTGTGGGCGGGTCACATCCTCTCTGCGACGTTTGCTGGGCGGGCTAGGTGGGGGCTGACATTTGAGCTGCTTTCATGTTTTGTCGGCGAAAATCTCTACTGGCTTTTGAGTAGAATTTGATAGGAAGTACAAATTGGAATTTTTTAGCAATGTTTTGAACAACTGGAGGAAATACGTGTCGGACATTACTTTTTTTTGCATATCCTTTATAAGGTTTTCAATATTTTATATTTATCTATTCAAATACGACTTGAAAAGTTGCTAAAACTCTGTTTACATTTACTTCAAGTCTGTCTAAAATAATTAGAATTTGCAACTTTTAGTAAAAATTAATAATAAAAATTAAATTTAATTACATTGCATGATTCTATTATTTTAGTCTAACATTGTTAAAGTACACATTCATAAAATTGCATTCGGTGACCAACTTTATTAGCTTCCATTATGCCTTGCACAAAATACGATGCATTTTTACATATCCAAAGAGGGACAACATGTAAATATTTACTGCTGCAACTTTGGCGGCTTGTAATGTTACATCTTTCTAAATATACTAAGTTTCCCATGAGAACTTATATTATGTAAATAATTTACCTTTGACCTAAGATATTAGTTTGAATTGATATTACGAGGACAGTCTACAATAATTTATCACAATTGATAAATTTATGATTATTTGATATTTACGTTACTGTCTTCAAGTAGGGAGAGTTTTACAAATGCACGAAATATGCTGTGAATACACAGAGGCCTTGGCCCCGTCAGGAGCTATTGTGGCATTACAGACAGACAGTATTAAAATTATGATTAATATGACAAAAGAAACACATGGATAGTATCATTATGACTCGATTCTCAACCAAATGAGACACTGCCTGACCTTCATAACGCTGACGCCCTACTAAGTAATCTTCTCTGATTGATGCTCAAGCAGGTCAGGCACGCCGATATAAACCCTATACAATTATGTTTTTATTTTAAGTTTATATGATGAACTCTCCGTAAGCTATTACATGTAGTTATAAGTGTGTGAGTGAAAGGGGAGAGGAAATAATGAGGATGCGTATGGAAAGATTGCTCATGATCCATGAGCCTTTTGATAGGGCATGCGCTGATTGATAAGACAATCCACGGAAAACTATTTCTCAGAGCAGTCTACCACTGTAAATCTCCTTCGGACAGCTGCTGAATTCAACCTAGTGTAGAAATTCCACCACAAACAGCAAGAACAGTAGGAGCTGCTGGTCATTAACGTTGCAGCGATCACGGTTGTTACCAATCTGCCATTCCAGCCAACTTCACTTTGGAGTGATTGTGGAACGTTGCACACACTTACACAATTATCACGGAGCACTAAATTATCAAGCTTCGATATTTCTCTCCAGGTAACATTCATCTTCATAAAATGTAATAAAAACCCACCAACGTTATTTTATTGTTTGAAATTTGTTAATGTTTATTAAGAATCTCTATTTTTCAGAAAAAGAAAGTAGATTTCAGAGACACAATGTGTAAAACGGCTACTCACAATAAATCAATGCTATAAGTCACGAAATGTGCATTTAAGCGAGAATTTTTAAATTTATCATAATTTTCCTTAGTTATCCTAGAAACTTCGAGTTTGTGAGCTGAAATATAAGGATATAAGGAGATAGAAGGAACTGAAATAGAAGAAAATATTGTAAGGAGATAGAAGGACATGGATGAAGTAAATGCTGTAAGAAAACAGAAGGAGCTGGAATAGAACGAAAGGGGGCGGCAACGAATAAGAGGCTGAAATAAAAGAAAATGTTGTAACGAGTTATAAAGAGCTGGAATAAGAACGAAATGTTGGTAGAACATAAAATGAATTTGAATAGAAGGAAATATTGTAGCAGATAGAAGAAGCTGGAGTGGAAGGAAATATTTTAAGAATGTGGAAGGAACTGGAATAAAAGTAAATCTTGTAAGGATACTGAAAAATTGAGAAAATGTGAAAAAATATATTTTAAGCGCCAATAGGTAGCAGCTAGAAAGAGGGTGGGGCAATATCCAAAAAGTTGACTAAAGATATTAAGAAAATTTTCCAAGAAATCCTGTGTCATTATGTGGCCCCACTAGTTTAGTCTGAAATGCTTTTTTCTTCTCTTAAGCAGATTTAATTTCGTTGTCTCGGCCATTTTGGATAATATTACTAAAGTAGCTGGAATTGTTGTTTTATATCGAGTTCATTTCTATAACATTAACTGTATGCACGTTTATATTCGATTTTACACTAGGATTGATTGATTTTTTCGTGTTTTCTGGCGCGTCAACTGCTTTTGGTTATTAGTCCCGTTAGTGTAGTGCATGTTTTTTCTCGGGAGATGGCTGTGATCTCCCCCCGCTGGATGGCGAGATCAGACAATCTACCGTCGACTAGTGGGGCTTCCCCACTAGGGGAGAGGATAGGACAAGGAAGAGGAGGGACAGATCGCGCGCGGTCCGTGCCCCGTTTGTTAAGGTACTGCTCGTTGATTGGAGAAACCACGGAAAACTACCGATCAGAGCAGCCGGCCGCTAGAATTCTCTCCCAGATAGCGACTGAATTCGATCTAGCTGAAAAGGTAGTGTCGAAAATTCTGCCGCCATCAGGACTCTAATCTAGGACCTCCCGGTCAGAGGCGCTGCAGTGACATCAGTTGATGCACTGATCTACCGCTCCCGGTATTTTACACTAGGAAAATGCGGCTTTTTGGCGCCGCAACCAGACGGTTGGTGCAGTGTAGTGATGCGCGGCTACGGAGGGAGTCTCGGGGTAATACCCATATTCTGTCTTCGTCTGACTCGCTGTAACTAATTTTATGAATTTCCCTTGTTATTGAAAGTACACAAGTGCAATCAATTATTGACGATATTCAATGTATTGTTTATAATATTTGGAGAATTTGTTTTCATTTGAAATTAGGTCGATTCAAAACGTACAATTGATGAGTTCTTTGCGTAAAGGTGGCCGTGCTCGATGAAAGTTCCTTAGTCTCTCGCGGAAGTCAGTGCGGCTGAAGCTGGCCAGCAGTTTGCGAACGTTCTTGTGAATACGCATGTGTGTCGAAGATCTTTCATTATTGCCAGATATGCCAGGGTAGTGAAGTTTCCGAAATAAAATAACTTTATTTGTGTAAAACGTATCGAAGTCATAGTGCTTGTTGCAATATACTGGAGACGAATTTAAGTGCCCAGTGGAAATCCAAGCTGGAACCACGTGCGCAGGAGGTAATGTGACTTTCACGGACGCGTAGCATAAAATTATGTAAATAATGTTTCAATGTAGACTAACTTATTTTTAATTGATTTAAATTTCTTAAATTCTGATAATATATTCGTATTATGAATTTCGGAAATTACATTTTTGTCATTCGATGGAGGTGCAACTTCCAGTTTGTTGGGGCACCAGCCGCCACCAGAATGGAATATATTTACATGTAAATGTTACTTTTCTATCTGTGTTCAAATACTAATATTCTGAACAATTTGAAATAACGCATATAGTTAAGTGTAAGTGAACCTAAATCAAAACAAGAATCAAAGTCCTCATCCCGTCAACTTCAAGAATACATAAACCGTGTAACCAGCTGTGTCTTAAGAAAGCTCTTGGTGTCTCGTCAACACTATTATTTGTATAAAAAGTCTGCTTGAATTGCAAAACAAATCCGCTTACATCGGGTCTCAACCTTTTCCCCCACAGCAACTAACGTTTATTTAACCTCTATTTACCTCCAGATTCCCACAGGGGACAATTCCCATTCATGACTGCAATTCCCAACAAGTCGTTTTATCTCTGTTTCAGCTCTCTTGAAGAGTCAACCAACCATCAGGCGAAATTTTGGGCCGTCAAGTTGGCGGCGCCGCTTGTTAGAACGCTCGCGGACTGTTTGGGTGCGAGAGCGGGCGCAGCGGTCTGTCTTATTCTGAGCGCGCGCGTCTTTGAAGGCGCGCCGCGGAGACCGCAAACGCCGCGGTCGACGCTCCGCTTATAATTGGACTAATTGGGAGGGAATGGTCACCGCCACCCTCGCCCCGCCACGGATCCTCTCTCCGCCGCAGGCACCCTTGTGCACGAGGTCTAGCAGCGCTGCCGTCACCATCTTTCCTCAATGCCATTGCCGTCTCGCTTTGCCAACAAGTTTCCTCATTTCCATTGTCATTCCAAACTGTCAACATCTTTCCTCATTGTCATTGCCATCCCGCACGGTCAACATCTCTCCCCATTCCCACACGGTCAACATCTTTCCTTATTGCCATCGCCATCCCGTACTGTCAACATTTCTCCCCATTCCCACACCCACATCTCTTCCACTGCTATACAATCTCACCCAATTTTATTGCAATCCCCGTCCCTCATTGAAGCTATTTCCTAGCCCCGCCCTCACAAATTACTACTTCTCGTACTGCAATCACAGCCCGCCCAGTCTTTACAATCCGATCCATTACCAGGTATCATTGCTGTCTCTTTGATTGTCTATCATCATCGCCCCGTATTGCCGTCACGTTCTGCATTGCTGTCACGCATTCCACTGTCAGGTCTGTCTCTCAATCTCATCACAGTCGCGAAATGTCATGTCCACGCTTCGTCATTTCCGCCTCATACACCCATCATAGTCACATTTCCATTACTGCTCCGCACGTCTTCCACTGTAATCATCGTTCCCCATTTTCTTCTGCGTTTCCCATGTTCTCTATGTCTCAATTTATGTAATTGCTTGACCCCTTTTATAGCATCATTTTAGCAGTCACCGTTAATTTTTAAAGGTGTCCTCTACAATACAGTTTCACTACCACCTGATTCAATTAATCGTTAATTCTGATCTCTTAACATTTCCTTGGCAGAAAGTATATCTACAAAATATGTGAATCCTCAGTTGTTTCTAGAAGAGAAAATAAAGCAAAATTTCATTCATTTGATCGACATTAAACTATTTTCTACGTTCTCTTTAGTGTCTTATTAGTTTTCTCACCTAGCACGTTATTCCCGAAGAACACCTCGTTCACGACATCAGTTCAACCGTCGTGGATGTTGAATCGCTGAAATACCTTTAGCTCTGCTACTGTTACAGATCTTGACAGAGTTTCTTGGAGTCGTTTCATTCTCCGTACGGTCTCATACATCCTAAATTAGCATCGAATCAACCACAGCTTCTTCATGAATTCCACGGATCACCCCAACAGGACGAAGAGCAAAAGGATAATCACAAATCTTTTCCATGACTGTCACCATTTTATGTTCGAGATCAGTTCATTCCAGGCTTGTCATTGCTTCATTGAACCTCGTTCTTCATGCAGATTTCCACGACCGTCAAATTGATGGTCACGTTTGATGTAATTGAGAATATATTGTCACCAGGACCACCATCATATTCCCCAAAACCACATTATCTCCCTCACAACTATATCAACAACTTCGCAACACAACCTCATCACATCACTCTAACCACCGCATCACTACTCCCAGAACATCAACACCTCTCTCGCTCTCACCGCCCCATCGCTCTCAATGCCCCATCGCTCTCACCACCCCATCCCTCTCAATGCCCCATCGCTCTCACCACCTCATAGCTCTCACCGCCCCATCCCTCTCAATTCCCCATTGCTCTCACCATCCCATCGCTCTCACCGCCTCATCGCTCTCACCGCTCCATCGCTGTCACCCCCGCATCACCTCTATGTCATCACCACATCACAATCACTTCAATGTCATCACCACCAATTGTCACAGCCACTACAGCAACACGACTACCATCACTACAAACGTCACTACCAGCATCACTTCCACAATCACCGTTACCATCACACGTGGCGGGTCCGCAACGGCCCTTGGACCAACGTGGCCGTGGCGGCGCCGAGAGGCAAATTGGGGGGGGGGCGGCGGAGGGCGGGGCGGGGGGAGGGCAGATCTCCGCTGCGCAGACAGAGCGAGATCGCCCGGAGAAAGGCGGGCAGTGGGTGGGGAGGGGGCGTGGCGGGTGGGCGGACAGCTCGCCGACAGCCGGCTGCGGCCCGGAGCTCGCCCAGACAGCCCCGCGGACAAGCGAATTGGCAGAATGAGCGGGCGGCGGATCCGTCTCCCAGAGAGCGCTTTCCAAACGGCTAACTGGGGCTGGCCCAACGCACACGACCGCTCGCCAGGAGAGAGCAGAACCAAAATGGACGCGAGGGTTTCATCAGATGAAGAGAAATCTGAGGGTAGGCGACCAAGAATGATATTGTTTTGTTTTCTTTTGTTTTTGTTTGTTGTTGTTTTTTGTTAATTTGTGTTTTTTCATTAATCTGAATTCCATTCCTTTCCATGATATTCCATGATTGATAGCTAGACCTTTTTTAATAAATAAAAATAAACTAGTGGGATAAGCTGTTTAATAGCAACTTTCAATAAATTTAATAAGACCTGGTGGGAATGCTTGGCACATCGAAATTTGTCCTTCCCTTAGTGTTATTACTCCACAAATTGCTGATATTTGCAAAAAATGTGCATGACACCATTTAAAGATCTACAATTGATTAAATTTATTTAAAAAACATTTAAGTCATAAGATTCCATATGGTTGAAAAATGGCTTGGCACGTTGGGACATATCTTGAAATTTCGAGTAACAAGCTTGCACGCCGAAAGTTAGATATTTGTGGGGAGTGACTTATAAACATTCCACATACTCACTATATGTAAAATAAATAACCTCTGAAACATAGTTGCATATAGAACAGTATAATGTCTCGAAGATTAATGAAATAAAGAAGGTTAACACAGTCTGGAAGACGTAAATGAGGACGTGGAGGAAAATGTAATGGAAATGTTTTATATTTACCAAGATCTATACATTATTCTGTACGGAAATATGAGAAAGAAATCTTACTATCCATCTTAGCTTGAAGACGTAATACACTAGAAACTTATAACCATTGACTTTTTTTGTGGAACCGGAAAAATTTTTCATTTGCTTCACTCACAAATTTTCTCCACACAGCAACCTTACTCTCATATTTTTTCCCGAAGAGGCTCATTAGTTATGTACAAATATGTTTTTTATAATTTCTTTAGATTGTTCTGTTTTCTTCTATTTTTCTTGTGTATATCATTCACGCTCTCATTCATACTTAGACTATAATTACAGACATATTCATTCACTCATTCAGTCCTGGACTGCTCTGACCCCAGCTCTGAAATCTTCGCTGGGGAAGTGGGCTGCAGGCCCATCTAATTCAGTGGACCAGCGGCAGGCGGCGATTGGGAGGATGCAGCAGCAGATAATGTACTCACATTTGACATTTCTTCCCCTCCCATTGCTTTAGAGCCAGGGCTCACCTGGGTCGCCCTGCTTGCGAACGTGGTTACTCGTAAGCCAGTGCTACCACAACGCAAAATTATTTTAAATGGCTTGTTTCTTAGTATAAATTAACGAATCGTTTGTCGAGAATTTTATAACTTATAAAATGACTGATGCTCATATTTGTCTCGCTGTACTGAGAGTGAACCAGAATAGTCAGTGAAGATTTTATTAATTTTTCTGAGGAAGGAAGTTCTGACTCGTATGATCAGATCCCTAAAATCCTCGAATTTCGATTTCTCTCGATTTCTCTTTCGATTTTTTGAACCGATACTCCTCTTAGAGAATCAGTGTGCGTGGCGTAGTAGTAATCCAATCTAGTGTTGACGTATTGTCGTGTTAACCCGCAATTTCGTGAGGATTTGTGGTAACTTTACAGTTTAGTAATCAGTGCTTTGTCTAATCTAACGGGTATTCAGGAATAATTTTGTGGAGTGAATCTTCCAGTGAGTGTATAATTAATGATATTTCGAGAAGACCATTTTCAACGAGGCAGTTACTCGAAAAAAAGAAGATAAAAGAAAACGGTAGTCCAATACCAGTCTTTGCACAATTATAGCAGATAACACAAAAAATGGGGTACTGGTGTGGGGGAGGGAAGCTGGTTGGCTCCTAGAAGTTGGGCTATACCATAGCCCGCTACTACGCATACTAGTAGGCATACTAGCGAGCTATGGCTATAGAAAGTAATTACCACACGCTCTTGTTAAATACCAAGAAATTTAAGATGCACGAACAACAGTAAACTCTCAAAATGGCAAGAAGGGTGAAATAATTTAACCAAAGATTCTGTGAGAGGCAATGAGCATCTACCAATATTGAATACAATTTTATGATGAGATTTTCATGTTGATAGCACAATTAGATGTTCATGGCCCAACTATAAAAGGATCCGAATGCATACTAAGCACCTTTTGCTTCTCTCTTGCGCCAATTCTCACATTCTTTACAAACCTCCAGACTGCTGAGTGAGTTAACCGGTTCTCTACTCCCTCCGGACTCCTGGATAAGTTAACGAAGTTTTCCTTCCGTCACTCGAAAAAGACATGGCTTTTTGCTGGAGACGTTAACGGCAATCTTTTTCGTTGCATTCAGTCTTTTGCCACCAACATCTACTGAATGGCTATATCGCTTGTCTATATTGGGCTGAATGCACGGGAATAGATGTATGAAGTGGCTGGTCAATTTTAAACATCGTTATATTTCTAGTCTTCCACAGTCGTATATCTACCCGGAACTCGCTGTCTGTTAGGCACCCCACGCCCCCGGCCACAACACCGACGCACTGACATACAACAATACGATGATTTGTTATTGGTTCACATTATTGAATTCATTGTATATTATTAACTGCTACTTCTCATTCATCCTCATCTAACTTTAAGTTAACTAAAAGCATTTATCGTTTGTATTTTTATTCAATTAAACTAGTAAAACATTCCAATCTATTTCTAAACTACCAGTAATCCGCCTGCAACCAGGTCCGCTAGGCAGAACCAGCTACCCAGGATAAAACAGTGGGTTAGCAAGTTTAAATACCTCCTAAAGAGGTCGTTGACCAGTAGGTAATATTTTTTGTTATGTTTTTCAAATATTTTTTTGTGTTTGAATTTGGGTCTGAGAAAGTATCAAAACATATTTTTTGAGAGTATAAATTGTCTTTTTATTGATCATACTTTTTTAGTCAGATAAAATAGTATTAGATTGCCGAAAAAATAAAATTAAAAAACACGTTTTCTGCTCTAGACGGGTGTGGGTGGTGGGACGGGGCTTAAGAAACCTTTCAAAAATATTAATTTTATGCTAGAATTATTATGTAGTCACTCAGATGTAATTTGGTTTAGGTGAACATTTTACCATCTTAACTGGGGTTACCCTTTAGCACTATCCCTGCCAAAAGTTGAAAGAAAAAATTTAGAGCGATTTTTGAGAAAATCTTTTTGTATTTTTGTAAATTGCGTATAACTTACGATATATTACCAGAAAACTGCTAAAAGTATGAAAAGAATGTACACGACCTTAATGAAAGTACTATTTATGGGCAACAAATTTCATTTGAAGGAAAAAACCCTTTTTCTTCAATTTTGTAAGTTTTAGGAAGAGGCCGAAAATAATTCAAACTTTTGCAATTTTCAAAAATGCGGAGTTAACCGTGAAAATCCCTCCTATGCCACCTTATAAGTGCATATTACTCTATTAAGAAAATGTTTGTAGTAGTTTTTGAGAAAAGTTCGAAAATGTCTGGGGGGCTTTATGTAAAGTACACTCAAATTTTTATGAATGTTTTTCAAAATTTCAAAGTTTCAACTAGAGCCAGATGGACAGCGATTTCTGCAATTGCGAAAAAACCCTAAGCATGATTTAGGCGCTAATAGTGTTCAAAGACGGACGGACGTTTTGCTTTCAATTGATTTTTCGGTATCAAGGACCCACAAAACTGGGATTCTGGCTGCTTAAGTCTAAGAGGATTTATTCTCTTAATTTAGCAACTAAGTTTCTCTAGGAAAGTTTGTCGTTATCAGGGCCCGACAATGAAAGTTTTTCTGACGAAAATTTTCCGTTTCTTCGCGCAGCATTCCATAACTTACACTATATTATGTATATTACTTCGTGTATACGTACGTATACGAGAAAATAACTAGAGGTACTACAGAATGGTGCAGACTTTCTCGTATAAGGTTTTTTAATTTTCTTGGCGTGGTCTCACTTTACGGTCTTGCTTCATTCTCAGGCCAGCTGCCATCTATAGTCGCACAAAGTTTGTTTTTTTTTTACATTTTCTCAACCTTTTGCATTCATAGTAGTACAACCGAATTATTACTTCAAGAATATTAAAGAAGACTAAAAGCTCGTCCTAAATAGAAATTTTATTTGAAAAACATGATGCGGTTTTTAAGAAAATGGCGATTAAACATTACTGTAAATGCGAAATTTGAACCTCTTTTTCACAGGAATCTATTGAGTTTTCGAAAAACTTCACTTAACGTCATTTGAAGAACTTCCACTCACAAATTCAGTAATGTATACAAATTTATTGAAATATGAATATTAACGGCGTGAGTGATAGTTAAAAAAATACATTTGTGTAATTTTTTAAAAAGCCAAAGATTACACCAAAATGAACTTTACGTCATAATAAACAATGCAATTAGCACTATACACTGGAAAAAATTGAAGAAAACATTTGGAGCCATTTTTGAGAAAATGGCGTTTGAGCATTTCTGAAAATGCCGAATTTTGCAAATTCATTTTTGCATGCAAATGCTCATTTTTATAGAAACCTGTTGAGTTTTCGAGGAAATATATTTGACATTATTTATAGCTCATGTACTCATAAATATAATAATGTGAAAAAAATTGCCTTAAATGTAAATTTTACAAATGTGAGAGACAAGTCAAAAATTCCATTTTTAAAATTTTTGAAAAAACAAAAGAATATAGCAATATGTTGTATATGTCACGGCATAGGGTTAGTTTGCCACTTACCTTATCAAAAATTTAAAGAAAATATTTGGAACCGTTTTTGAGAAATTCTTGTTTTTGTTATTTTTTATAATTGCAAATATTGCACGCACTATCGCACGAAAACTACTAAACGTTACAAGAAAATCTACATGACCCAATTGAAAGAACTATTTATGCACAACAAATTTCATTTGAAGGAAAAATCCATGTCTTTAATTTTGTAGTTGTAGGAAGACGCCGGAAAATATTCAAACTTTTGCAATTTTCAGAGTTTAATTCAAAGTTAGTCGTGAAATTCTGACCTACGTCACTGTTTGGAGCCGTTTTTGAGAAATTTTGGAGACCACAATTTGGAGCCGTTTTCGAAAAAAATTTGAAAATGTGCGGGGGACGTCATGTAAAGTACCTTCAAATTTTAAAGAATTTTTTTCAAATTTTTAAAGCCTCAACTACAGCCAGATCGATATATTCAATTTGGAAAAGATCGTACTTGTGATAGAGGCGCTAGTAGTGTTCACAGACGGACGGATGGACGGACAGACGTTTTGCTTCCAATTGTTTTTTTGGCATCCAGGACCCACAAAACAGGAATTCTGGCTACACCACGTGTTAGAATTTTTTCTTTTAATTTAGCAACTGGTTTTTCGCCGCCAGAGCCTGGCAATGATTTTTTTCCGCCGAAAATCGGCTGTTTTTTCGCCCAGCATTACATAACTTTCTCTTACTACGTATATTACTGCGTATATACGTACATATACGAGAAACTAAAAATGCACTATCTTCGCTAATAGCCAAAGTTTCAATGTCAGTCATTTTCAATACAAATGTTGAAAATGTAGTAGGAAATTCACGCAAAGTACCTACAAAAATATCTTAATGATCTCCATCACGCTGTAACTGGATCTTAGTTCTGACATATTTACCAAGTTTTGGCTCAAAAGCTTCTAATCTAACATCTATCAGCAATAAATTTAATCATCACCACCAATCACGATATCAGCAATAAATTTAAATACATCTCTAAGACTTTATATTTGATTTCAGTCTGAAGTTAAGGCCCATTAATCATCGAAACGTTGTGATGGACTAGAGGTATAGGAAATTCATGTTCATGTAACAATAAAATGGGTAGTTCAAATAATTTTATACATAAATGTTCTTTAAAATAATTTAGATATTGTGATTTACATTAATGTAATTTACAGTATCCTTGACTACCAGATCAAGTGGCCAAATTCTCATCAAGAATAAATTCAATAAAGTGACTGACAATTGAACATTTAATTATTACAGTACATATATATTGCGTCTGAAGTATATTTAGATCAAATTCACAAGTTACAAAAACCTGTGGCCAAAGTCACTATCTATATTAATTAACATTTATTAAGTTTGAAGTTGACATACACAAAGTTATACTGCTTAAGAATAATTTTTTGACTAAAGCAATTTTACTCTAAGGTAAATCTAGTTACTCACTTTATTTTATTTGGGTCAACATATTAGTTTCCAAATTCCAACTTATTAGTTTCCAGCTGCGTTAAGACGGCTATTACTACGAGTCTTGCCAGGAGAGAGAACTCAGCCCGGCGCAGAGCCCTTGCTCCGAGGTATGCTAAAGGTGATATTCGACGACTAAGTTGTATTTTTTATAATGCCATCAATTTTATTCTCTCGTAAGCACGGGGACTTACACTTCCAACACTTTCCATAGAGCGCACCACTACACAATGTGGCAGCGCTCAGTCTTCTACGCGTATAACATCTAAAACACGTATCAATGAACTTTATTTAAAAAACATTTCAACTTTTGAAAAATCATTCAGCTTTGATTATAGTTTTAATCTTAAAATCATCTTTACTTCAAAACTTGTTAGCAGATTCATCATTTTTTCCTAAATGAAGCACATTTCAAGCTTTCAATTTATTTTCTATGGATGTACGAGTATATTTTATGACCTCATGGAGAGTGTGAAAGGGATGAACTCAAATGTTAATCGTGTTCATCGAAGATAGAAGATGATCACTTTTTGCCAATGAAAATTTGGTGAGAAATATAACGAAGTTGTACAAGATCCAATTTTAATTTCTCACCTCTGGTTGGTAGTAACTCATTCTACACTGGTGTTTGGCAGGTTCAGGAACTCCCAGGGAAAGATCCCCCTGAATGATATGACAATATCGAGGGTTTTCTCTTTATGGTTGAGCTTTCCTTCCTCACGTTTGTCTCCCTTCTATGCAATCCTAATTTGCAACAACCAACATTTACAACGCACTACAACAAACGAATTCATTAAACGCACAAAGTATACAAACAACTCGAACTTAATGAACAAGTTCCAGTTTGCAATCGCATATACGTACCGATTCGATAGTGTTCCAGGTGGCCGATACGTCGTTTCCTAAGCGCAGGTCTAATCCATTTTCATTCTCGCAGAGCACACTCCGCGGAATTGCAGCCCTGGGCCGAGGAGGGGGCGGGGCAAGCTTGCCAACGCCCTAACGGCGCCAGGCGCGCGGGGCGACGAGTGTCGGTCGAAGATGCAAATTTTATGGGGCACGGAAGGAGGCGAGGACGGGAGTGAGACGTGTCTGGGAAACGCCCTTCTCTCACCCCCCCTGCTCGCACTCCAGGCCGATGCTACCTCTATGATAGCGTCCCCCGATTCCCTGACTTTGTTAGCGGCATCTCATTCGGCGGCCAGAAGTTTCATTTCGTCCAGGTACTTAAGGGTGGACTTTTAAGGCTGCGCTTTTTTCAACTTATCAGTCGAAAAAAATGGAGGCTGCGAAAAAGATTGGTATTTATTTGTCAGTGAAAGATTTGAAAGAAGTGACCTTTTTATAAAAATGAAAAAAGGGGTTTCAAATATTCGTGATTTTTTATATGTTTCTGTAAAATTTAAAACTATTATATTACCTTCATCAAAGTGTTTTCCTACTTTCTAACAATTTTACTGCTTATCATTTGGAGTTCACATTCCTTACGTTCAAGAAACATTACGATACACATTTTGCTTTAGGTATTTCTTTTGAGCCTCCATTCGAGAGATAAGTAGGCAATAATGGGAGATTAGTGGTATAATGTTGTAGAATTTTTAAACAGAAAATGAAAAAATTGTGTTTATATGAAGTTTGTATAATATATTTTTTAATAAAATATATGCTATCTGCTCAAATTTGAAGGATGACGAAGGTTATGAGTATTTCTCACGAACATTAAATAAAAGCACACACTTTTCCTTAATTCTCTTCTGATAATTTCAATGGCGCAGTCAAACAGAGCGCTAAGGATGATGATGATGATGATACTGATTAATAATAATAATAATAATAATAATAATAATAAATAATTATTACCTTCTTTAACATATTTTCTTGCTTAATAATAATAATATTTTATCAATGTTCTACAATAAAAGACGTCATTAAATATCTCAACTGCATGCAATATAAATGAAAATAAATAAAAAATAATATATTTGTACAAATTACTTTTAGTTTTTCTGAAATAAAAATACTGGTTGTGCCTCTGAATATTTTCCTCTTTCAGAAGTCCATGTATTGAACATTCCAAATCGAGCGTCTCGTTTCTTCTTCCCTTCTCCACTCAAGGGCCTTCTGCACGAATATACATCATTCTCTTCGAAAAACTTTGTACACTTCTTTAAATTTGTAATCCATATTTTGGATCTTTTACTTACACATTTTTAGCCAGTGGAGTATGCAAATTGTAAAGTATAATAGATACTTGTATTTCCTAAAACGACTCTTCCTGTTTAAACGCTGTCGAAATCAGGCTATTGGATAATGGACATCTGGAAACTAGCCAACTAGTTTAAATTTTACTTCACCTAATATTTTGAATATTTCCAAATAATATATTACTGTCACATGTAAACTCTTACAACTTATGCTAAGTTATGCAGCATTATTATAATTTGAAAGTTTCTGATTCACTGAAAAATAATTAGCAACAATATGGCAAAGATAGCTATTAAAACACCTGTAAATTGCAATAACCCTTACCAAAAAACTTTAAACTGTCGATCAATTCCCATAAAGGAAAAAAATGCTGATCGCCGTTTTTTTAACCAGCACTCTTAAAACATCTGAATACTTCCAGATCTCGTCGAAAGAAGCACAATCGACGCCGATCCGGTGGCCGAGATCGCTAAGGCAGTAGTGTCGTAGCGATTTCGGACCGAAGGGTCACTGGTTCGAATCCGGAATGGTTGTATTTGTGTTCGTCCCTTCACCCCTTATCATCAGCATATCGTTTCATCTTCACAGTTACCATAATGCTAACTCCAATAGTGGTAGTTAATAACCTGTTGATGAGACCTTAAATAACAAAAAAGCACAATTGATGCGAAAAAGGATCGTATTTTCAGAAGCGACTACAGCGCTGATGGTGGTAATCTCCATCCCACTTCATCACTTCTCCGACAATAAGACGACATGGGAGGCAAACTAATTGTCGGGGAGACTGCAAGAACACTTCCCGAAATAACCTGTCTCGATGGGGGGTCCGCAGCATCTCGCCCCCAGCAGGCCGGGCGGCGACGACGCCCAGGTCGAAGATGCAAATTTTATAGCGACGAGCACAAAGGGGAAGGACGCGCAGGAGACGACGGACGAGACGGCGCGAGACTTGTCTCGTCGCCTCCCCCTCCCCCTCCCCTCCTTTTTCCCCCTCCCCGGCGCTCGCGGTTCTGTTAGCAGCGAGTCCTCACGAAGTTGGGCCTCACTCGTCCCCGCGAGAGGACACGGGAGTGGGGGGGAGGGGGGTAAAAAAAAGATGACGACGATTTGGAGAAACTTGAGAAGACAACGCCGGTGCCGCCACAGGCACTAAAACCTCGCGAATAAATCAGGGCTTTTACGCGGTCGTTCGGATCTCCTCGCGAACTCCTGAATACCATCGGCGGATGATGGCTCTTTTATTTATTCAATGCGTAAAAGAACACTAAAACGCGTGCCGTACGCAGCTTCCATGTGCGGGAGACTCTTCCTGTTCGGGAATACACGCGTCGGATTTTTGTGGTTATATATCGTAAATTCAGACAATAAAAATATTTTTCTTCTTAGTGAAATAGTTTTCACGTAATTCATGTTCTGTCTTATATTTTCTGATGAGCCATGTTGAAGAGAAGGAAAGATACGTTAGTAAACGTGTTTTCACTGCCGCGCTGAAATGCGATTGGTACTAAGAAATGATGGAAGTCATTTTATAGTCAATGTATTGAATCACTGCGTTAACACCTTACTAGGTCGATTTTAGGAAATATGCAATTAAACGTGCTTCACATGAAAACTGCCCCGAGAAGATGTATAAGGAGAGAATGTGTATTATTCACATTAATGATGTCCTCTTATCACGCAGAAATTTTCAGTTATTTCCTCTATACAATAATAATAATAATAATAATAATAATAATAATAATAATAATAATAATAATAATAATAATCGACTACAGGAAGGCATTTGACATGGTCCCGCATGACTGGCTGATCTATGTTCTAAAGCTATATCGTGTTAACCATGCAATCGTAAGATTTCTTACGAACGTAATCAATCACTGGCAAACAACAATACATATGTCCTCAAGTAGTGAAAGAATTGTCACTAAGACACTGAAAATCCGCAGAGGTATATTCCAAGGCGACAGTCTCAGCCCTTACTGGTTCTGCCTTGCTATGAATCCCCTTTCCTCCTTGCTGGAAAGCATGGAAGTTGGATATGAGCTGAAAGGTCAGAGCAAACATGATGTGAGTCATCTAGCATACATAGACGATATCAAACTGTACTCAGGAACATTACAGGGACTGAAGAAGCTCCTTCATGTCACCGAAAGATTCGCAACCGACATAGGAATGCAATTTGGTATCGAAAAATGCAAAATCCAAAGTATAAGGAAGGGTAAACTCATCAGCGAGGTAGAACATGAAACGCTGACAGGGGAGACCATAACAGCCCTGGAAGAAAATGAACTTTATAAATACCTCGGAATTAAAACTGATAATCCACAGTGAAATTAAGGAAAAGCTGCAGGTGGAATTCGAGAAGAGAATGAAAGGTTTATTCAAAACCTTCCTCAATTCACGAAACCTAACTGCAGCGGTTAACATGTATGTAATACCAGTAATAACTTTCTCACTGGGCATCATTAAATGGCCCAGGACGGATATTGAATCCTTGGAAAGGCTTATTAGGGTCCAAATGAGCCGTTCCCAATACCACCACCCAAAAGCTCAATTCAAAGGGTAACGCTTCCGAGGAAGATGGGAGGTCGTGGTATCCTGAAAATAAGTAATCTCCATTTCAAACAGATTACCAGTATGAGAGAATACTTCAGGAAGAAAGCGTTATCTTCTCATCTACACAAAGTGGTACTTGAAGCGGACTACAATTATACACCTCTAAGTCTCAATCAAGCTAATATAGAACTTCAACAGCCCTCTTTCCAACAAGAGATAGATCTCTGGAAGCACAAAGCAATCCATGGGAGATACCCAGCTGAAATAGCCAATCCAAATGTAGACGTAGACATGTCGTACAAATGGCTCAGCATTGGATATCTCTACCCAGAGACTGAGGGGTTCATGGTTGCCATTCAAGATCAAGTCATTGCAACCAGAAACTATCTCAAATATGTCATCAAAGATCCAGAGATGACCTCTGATAACTGCCGGGCCTGTGGCCAACGCGGCGAGACAATTCAACATATTACAGCAGGATGCAGTGTACTCGCCCCAACGGAGTATAAGAACAGGCATGATATGGTGGGTCGAATTATCCACGCCCAACTCGTCAAGATCTGTGGTTTAGCACCATGCCATGATACACCATACTACAAGTATATCCCAAAGAATGTACTAGAAAACAATAACTATAAATTGTACTGGGATCGTAGTATTTTGACGGACCGTACAGTACATCATAACAGACCGGATATAACACTCTGGAATAAAAATGAGAAGAAAGTATGGTTTGTAGACATGGCAGTTGTGGACACCAGCAATCTCGCTACAGCATATCATACGAAGATCCAGAAGTACAAAGAATTGGCACATGTCGTGAAGGAGCAATGGAACATCTCGGAAATCAACACCGTTCTCGTGGTTCTTTCAGCAACGGGCGTTATCCCGAAGACTTTAAAGAATTCACTAGAAACGCTGAAAATAAATAAAAATGCCATAATAAATATCCAGAAATGTGTCACTTTGTACGTGCACATTGGTCCGAAAATTCTTGGGAAGTAATGAGTGTGTTTAGTTGTTATCTTAATCACATTAGCATTTATGAATATTATAAATGTTAAATTTTTATTAGTTTATTACTGTTGATTTTTATTGTTGTCATGCTTTGATGTATTGTATCTGTATGACTACAATCTATGTACCAGTGAACTGTGAATGAATAAATAATAATAATAATAATAATAATAATAATAATGAAGAAGAAGAAGAAGAAGAAGAAGAAGAAGAAGAAGTCACAATTACGTCTATTACTTCTTTTTTAGTCAGTCCTTTAAACGAGTTATATTGAATGTAATTTTAACAATTTTCCATGAAATCTCTATTATTTGCTTTTACTTTCTTGCATTCGTACCACTTACGTAGTATAGATACTACTCCGTTCACGAAATATAAAATTATAGAATTTAAGAATTTCTCCTCTGTGAACAAATTAGAAACGTAATACACGAGATTTTTTCACTGGAGAATTACTTCTCAGATTTTGTCACTTCAACGTGTAATTGTTCTTCAAACTGTTTAACAAGCAAAGGCCGCCAAGCGCGATTTGAACAAGCATCAGGTGCAGTATTAGATTTAATTTAATTTAATTTAATTCAATTTAATTTAATCAATTCAATTTAATTCAAAATGGATAACCAAAAATCAGAAAAGATTAGATGCCATGGAAGGAGTGCAAATAATGTTGTAAGGCACGTGAACCTTTATTAAAAGATACTCAAATCTAATAGAGTTAAGCAATTTGAAAAATATGGCAGTAAATCTGCGAAAAAAATGTGGAAAAGAATACAAAGAATATGTGAAAGAAAATGTGGGGAAGAATACAAGAATCATTTGTAATGTGACTGTCGAAATGATAGAGAATAAGTATTTTAATGAATACAACCGCCAGATCAATCCTTTTCCTGACTGAAATTTAAAATTGCCAGAGATTCTAGGGAACTATAAGACATCAACTGCAGCAAAATATGAGAGAAAAGAAGCAAAAGTGCTCTTTTTCAGACACGAAGTGAACTATTCCGAATCAAGAGATTTCAAATAAATGTCCTGTCCGACTTCATACTTTACTACTTGAGAAATACGGTAAGCAAATTGCAGCTGATCGTTTCTTTCTCACCCCTAATTCAGTATACTTAAAAGCCGGAGAGTGGTACGAAAACTGTTCATCGGGACGAAATGAAATTTAGAAATGGATTGATACTGCAGCATAAAAGCAGGTTTAAACACATCGCAGAAATAGAGGAAACTATTCAATTCGTTCCACAGTAATATCACCAAATGCGATCATCACCTTTAATTTTTACGTATGTCCCGGCCGGCCCTAGAGCGTGGCGCATCAATTACCGTACTTCCCTGAAATTAAGTACAGGTAATTGTTTTAAAAAAAGAAAAGCTACAGACATTTTGTTAGTGGAAATGTTCGGAAATTTCATCCTAATTTTGGACACACTAATCACCGGGAAGGAGACGTGGATCTTCGATTACGACTCGGAAACAAAGGAGCAGAGCGCGGATCTTCTTGGCGTCTTTACGTTCCAAGAAGATTCGCATGAGCAAATCGCGCACAAAAATGCATGCTCATTGCTTTATTTGACACAAAGGGGACAGTGCACAGTGGTTTCGTACCTCCTGGACACATCGTAAACGGTAAGTTCTACAAACAAGGGCTTCGGAGACTAAACGACGGGGCCACCCGCGTTTGAAGTGAGATCAGTGCTTCCTGGAAACATCACGAGGACAGCGCGCGGGCTCACATCGCCTTCGTTATCAGAGATTACCTGACACGCGTCGGTATGGGCCGGTTCTACAACCACCCTATTGTCGCAACCTTGCACCAGCGGACTTCTTTTTGTTCCCTTGGGCGAAAAGGGTAATGAAACGCATTTCAAGACTTTGGACAATCGAAACAAGTACGAGGGCTCTAAGGACTTTTTCGCCGAGTACTTCCTGAGAGCGTACGAGGCAAGAAAATCAAGCAGGCAATGATGAATCGACGCACAAGGGTCGTACTTTGAAAAAATTAAAGTTGATGTACCTATCTGATTAGTAAATTTGTTTGTTTTTTTTAATGCAAGGCTTTACTGTTAGGACATAACTTGTATAGGGACAATATTTATCCACTTCTTCGTTACCAGGAGCCAGCAATAAGAGTTTATCTGTCGAAAATTCGTCGTTTTTTCCCGCAGCATTGCAAAACTTTCTCTATTCTGCACAAGCGGTAGCAAGAAAGTTAAAAACCATTTTTTACACATATAAATGAGGAAATGATATATTAATTCAGTAATGGAGGACAAACCTGAAGAAATGAGAGCAGCTCCCGTAGCAGGAGAATGGAGGATGTACCGTGCAGGCGAGCTGTGCGCTTTGCGAGCTGTCTTCACTTCCGGAAACGCGGCGCATTTAAACGACTATACAAGTAGCAGAGGAACCGGATTCGACTCCTTCGTAGGACGTGGCAACTAGTGACAACAATCGCAAACAGCACAAAATTTCACCTGATGAGGAACTTCTTAAAATCGCTTCACGGTTTCTTAGAGCACCATGATTTGAGAAGCTATTTAACACTTAGTTGCGCTACAGAATGGCACAGACTTTCTCGCTCTAATTTACTTGGTGTATCTCTATCTTCCCACGCAGGATGGCGAGATCCGGCGCCGACCTACCATCGGCTAGTGGGGTTTCCCCCTCACCAGGACTCTCCCACTAACGGGGCACCGCCCCAGTCGGCACAAGCTCTAAGCTCCCGACCGGTCTCCCGGAATATGTGGCAGTGTAGTGCATGCTAGTGTAAGTGTGTGTGTAAGGGGAGGGGATAGGACAAGGAAGAGGAAGGACAGATCGCGCGCGGTCCGTGGCCCGTTTGGTAGGGTACTGCTCCGGCATTCGCCTGGTGTTGATCGGAGAAACCACGGAAAACTACCGATCAGAGCAGCTGGCCGCTAGAATTCTCCTCCAGACAGCACCTGAATTTGACCTAGCTGAAAAGGTAGTGTGGAAAATCCTGGAACCGTCAGGATTCGAACCTAGGACCTCCCGGTTAGAGGCGCTGCACTGAGCTACCGCTACCGTTTTGAAAAAAATGAGAAAATAGCGTTTGAGCGTTTCTGAAAAAGCAGAATTTTGAACTTATTTAAAGAAAAATGTTGAGTTTTCGAGAAACTTTATTTGACATTATTCAAAGCACATGTACTCATAAATATAATAATGTATAGAAATTGCCTCTAATATAAATATTACCGACGTGAGAGACAAGTAAAAAAAATACATTTTTGTAATATTTGAAAAAACAAAAGAATAGGGCAATATGGCGCTTATGTCATCGAATAGAGTACATTTGGCACTACCTCCAACAAAAATTTGAAGAAAAAATTTGAAAACTTTTTGAGAAAATTTGAATATGTACATGGAGATTCTTCATGTACACTACCCCCAAATGTTAAGAATTCATATGACATTTATATTAAAATTGCAAAAATTGCACCACTTTTGCAGGAAAACTACGATAATTTTAAAAAACACATCACTTTAATGAAAGAACTATTTATGGGCAACAAATTTCATTTGAAGAAAAAATCTCTGTCTTCAACTTTATAATTATAGGAAAACGCCGAAAAATTCAAACTTCTGCAATTTTCGAAAATTCAGAGTTAACCGTGAAAATGGGACATATGCCACCATTATACATATATTTTACTCTATTCTTACAATAATTAAAAAAATTAGGAGCCGGTTTTGAGAAAGTTTTGAATATGACCGGGGGTATTATGTTAAGTACCCCCAAACTTTAAAGAATGTTTTTCAAAATTTCAATGCTTTAACTAGTTCCACATCGACATTGGTTTCTTCAATTTGGAAGAGATAGTACGCATGGTTAAGGCGCTAGTGGTGTACAGACGACCAGTCGGACACACACACACAGACAGACACAAACAGAATTAAGCTCATAAAATAATGCTTTTTTCCATTTTCGGTCAATTCTGCATATTCGAAAATTGCAAACAATTTTTAAAAAATTACTACAATATTAACAATAGATATTATTTTCTGTCTTGATATCCGTTTTGAATAAGTATATTTTTAAATAAAGTAAAGGATTTTTAACGCGAGTCGTTTTCATATAATTTTTACTGGAAAAAATATATTTTTTTCTCCAAAACGGCTCCAAATTTCAAAAATATTTTTCCTCTGATACTGTAAAAGGCACTTAAAATTCCACATGACTCATTTTTGTTGAATTATGATTTTTTATCAATTGGAAATATGATAAGTAATCGGGCAAAATATGAGCTATTGTAGCGCCTCTAGTTTAATTTTAAATTAATTGTGCACTCATATATTCAATAGACAATAGTGATAGCTTACATTTCAATCAATTAAAATGTATAAAACATTTTGAAATTTTACATGATCTAAAAGTACTTCATAATGTCAATAGAAATAATTTGCAAGTACATTAGCTCTTTGTCATCGAAAGAAAATCACTCTGTCCGGGCCTTATTCATTTTGTCATTTCTCCAGTTAGCCCTGTTTTTAAAACGCCCAAAGATGAAATCTATATAGAAATAAATCAATGTATTTACTGCCAAAGAATATATTCCAAACCACTTTCCCTTGACAGTATTACTACCTTCACCTTGTGTTCCTCCAAATCACGATTGGAATGTTTCCTGTCAATACGCAGGCTATCACAGATGTACGGGTAGTTTTATTACAGACGTATATAAATCGATACCCATCTCAATGGAACAGCGGGAGGCTACAAAACAATACATCACTCACTTCCAGTTTAAAAAATCCGTTCTTTCGTCGACATGAATGTGAACGCGATGTATAGCCAAACCGACGGTCGATGGTCCATGTAGCGTGAAGGCCAGATGTCCCCGAAACATCAATAATATCCCTCTCCATCCACTTTTGTATGCCGTACTATACGCAGTTCCTCACTTTCTTGATCATTAATATTAGAATACTGTTGTTCGTTGGATGTTGTTTCGCACAATCTACTAGTTAAAACTTTCACTGAGCTCTGACATGAGATTTGTGTGGGTTAATGGAATTCTCCCAGATTGAAATAAGTTCCGTAACAAGTGACGCGAATAGCTTGGCGCACACGTTGAGTGTACTTTTAACATGCGTGTGCGAAAGACATTTCGTACAGACCGATTGATTGATAGTTAGTGATTCCGGGCGCGTCAACAACTATACTCATTAGTCCCGTAAGTGTAATGCGTGTTTTGCTCGGGAGGTAACTGTGGTCTTCCCCCACTGAATGGCCAGATCCGGCGCCAACCTACCGTCAGCTAGCGGGGTTTTCCAAACCAGGTATCTCCACCAGCGGGGCACCGCCCCAGCCGGGACAAGTTCTAAGTCCCCGACCGGTCTCCCAGCATGTGTGGTAGTGTAGTGCATGATAGTGTAGATGTGTGTGTAAAGAGGTGAGGATAAGACAAGGAAGGGGTAGGACAGATGGCGCGCGGTCCGTGGCCCGTTTGGTAAGGTACTGCTCCGGCATTCGCCAGGTGTTGATCGGAGAAACCACGGAACACCACCAATCAGAGCAGCTGTCCGCTAGAATTCTCCTCCAGACAGCGACTGAATCCGACTTAGCTGAAAAGCTAGTGTCGAAAATCCTGTCGCCGTCAGGACTAGGCCCCGGTCAGAGGCGCTGCAGTGACATCAGTTGATGCACTGAGCCACCGGTCTTTGTCATTTCGCACAGACTTCGCAGTGTTTCGCCTAGTACGTTTCGTTATGTTTTGCACAGTATTAGTTATATTAAAATATGAAACAATTAGCTGCAAAGCATAAATACACCCAAATGTACATTTGAGTTTAAAACGTTTATTCCCTAAAATGATATTTATCAAAATGAATCTTAGTACTCCTGTTTAAAAAAAATATATTCTTCAAATTATATTATTTTACGAAGCATAACCAGAAATATGTGTTCCCAAACTATTCATTTCGTTATAGACAGTGAGGTTTTGGTAATCCTGGTAAACGATAAATGTGATAAATGTGGGGGAAAATGCGATTTTCAGATATACAGTACGTGTTTCATGTTATTTGTTATTTATATGCGATATTCGAGGATATATTTAAGATACAATTTCGCGAATTTTGCCTTTGCTCGCAAAAGTATTCATTTTGTTGGAAAATCACAAAAAAATAACTTTTTATATTCGTGTTCTATTTAATGTGGAATGAATACATCTTACAATCAGAGGTGTCTATCTAGCTAGGCCGAAAGGGCCACAACAAACATTTTTAATACATGGTTGGGGGCTATATTTACTTCACACGAGTGATCCATACCTGACATTCCCCTAGTGTTCATATCGGCAGTTTTCCCGGCTGCTCTGAAACGGGAAGGGGGAGAGAGAACCATTCGTGATATCAGGCCGTAACTCAGGCGTGATATCATGCATAACGCAACGAAACTCATTAGGATGATTTTAAATTTCTGAATTTACTAGAAACAATTATTAAAATTATATTTAACTTGATTTTACATTAAGGTGGGTGCTGATCCCGATAGGGCGCGTACAATGGGTGCGCAAAGTTCTCGGGCGGCATCGATGTAAAGGACTTTCACTTTTCACTAATCATACACACACACACATACACACAAATGTGTCAGACCTAAAGACTTGACATATGTTTCTCTGTGTATGTCGACGCGCCGAATCCGAATCCGAAGTCGGAATCGCGCCACCACGCTCCAGTTATTTTTTAAATCGCGAAAAAACACCATGAAATTTACAATTTAATGTTTTTCGCGATTTAAAAAACACTGGAGGGTGGTAGCGCAGTTCTGTGTTCAGATTCGGATCCGGTGCCTCCACATACATAGAGAAACATACGCAAGTCTTTAGGTGTGACAACATTTTTGTGTGTGTGCCTGCCAACCTTTTGCGGGCCACCATAAATGACACCAGTTGGACAACCCCGTTGTACATGATACTAAGGTATACAGATTGAACGTCTTAAAACTTGTTTGCTGCATCACGAAAACTGAACATGATACAACTCGCCATTTCACTGAATAAATAGATTGGTGCCAGAACTTCAAAATGCTACAATCTGTTGAATATCGGCTTTTAGGCATCACCGGCGGCGACATTGTACAGATGAGAAAGGTAGCAAGTTAGTAGTTTACGTAACAAGGACGCGAAACACGGAATTCACGCACAAGTCGAGTTTGACATCCGAGCGCAGCGAGGACGATAAAAAGTCGAGTGCGGGGATCACATGGCGCTCGTGTTGCGTGTACAATTTTTTAACATGTCGTGTGCGAAACGCAATGCGTCAAGTAAAGGAATGTTAAATATCAAATAACTAGAAATTCTTGACTTGTACAAAAGTAAATGGTTTCCAGTCAGTGTCGTAACACTATTGTTTGTAAATAATAAACAGTCTTCGTCAAGACGAAAGACAATTGAAGAGCAAACATTCAAAACGTGACATGTCTACTTCATTCTTTTCCAAAAATTCAGTGTAAAAGTTTAACTTATAAAGTTTACCACAAGTCGTAGAAAAAGTTTCGTATGAAACTCTATGTAAAGGGTATTAAAACACTCGTACTCACTCGTTCCTCGTTCGTATCGTAATAGTACACTCGTGTATTAACACTCATCAATACATCTGCCTTTCATAATGTACTATTGCGATTCCCTTCTCGAAAGGGGCAACAACGGATGTTCGTTCTTGCGAAGAAGTAGTCGAGATCGCCTTTCATTACAACTTTACAATTGAAGAAATGTTATCTCTATGTTCGGAAGACCCAAATTCTCGAGAATTTAGATCAAAGTTAGTTGTGGCCAGATTGCTTAAGAAACCAGAATTATATATGTTTTCTTAGTTGTAATTTTAGTTGTAATTTAATTAGTAGTTTTTTGGGAGCAATTTCACTGTCGTCGCAACACGCCTTGAGAATTTATCAAAAATGTCCAATTACCAAATGTCCGACTGTATTACCCGTGATAATTGTGTAACTAACAGTTTGGACAAATAAAAATTAAATTAAACCATTAATACATAATTTTACACAATTATTCTTCAAATTTGTAAAACCACACATTAGTACGCAACATTGTTTACGTCTGGTTAAATCTAATTCATAAAGAATTGCGTACATACATAAATTAGCTTTAAAACTCTTGTTTCACAGTGAGGGACCCCATTCGGACCCTCTGCCTCAGGGATTCCGTAAACAGAAGTAAGCCTCTGGATCCATTTCCCGGCCATGTGTATCATTAAAATCCTTTAACAAATGAGTATGCTTGGAATAATTAAATAAAAAAGTATTAATTAAGAGTGAGTTCATATTAACAGAATATTTTATATCATATATCATAAGGTAGGAAGAAACAGCAATGAGTATGATAATAAGGAAAGAAGATCGAATTGTTGCACGTTTTCGCCCGCGAAGAATTCCGGACATTCCTCAACGAAACAGAATCGAGACCCATCCAACTATAACCACCTGTCCGTTCTCACACTAAACACACAACAGCCATCTTCACCTCAACACAGCAAACACGTCACCTCCGATGCATATATTCATAAGACGTCCACCTCCAGCGGCGCAGTCCATTGAAGACGACCTATTCCATAACCAATTGAGCATGCTTTGTAACCTAATTGCAGCGCACAAACAGTGCCCCGCTTAGCCGCGCCGCGCGCTGGCAGCGCCGCCAATGGAGAGGAGTCCATTGAGCGGCGGGGTCGCGCAGGAGATAGCGCGCGGAGCGGCGCGGAGCGGCGCGGAGCGGCGCGGAGCGGCGCGGAGCACGCGGCCGTTGTATTGGCGCAGCGGAGCGCGGCAACGGCGCTCGGGGCGTCGCCCCACCGCGCCATCTGTTGGCGCGCACCCGTGCGAACGCACCCCGCCCTCGGAAACAATGGCCCCTCGCAGTTACCGCGCGACAAGGTATACGTCGGTGGGGTTTGAGGTTCGATGTGGCGGAGATTATCCGATTCGCCTAGATGTGTTGCTTGTTTTCACTTAAAATATTAGCCATCGAATTAATTTTTCTGTTCATCGCTTGCGCTCATTTTCGTCGCGATCTCGTACGTACGAGCATTGTTGGAGCTATCTGGTAACATCGGTTTGCAATTTGTATTGGAACGTCGTTGTGTTGGTAAATTATACTACTAGACTGCCTCAAAACCACACACCGAAGGTTATAAGAGCGATTTAAAAAACAGTCGCTGTAATGTTTGAACACAAGCGGGCGCAGTCGTGTTGGTGCTGGGGGGGGCGCGCCATCTGTTGGCGCGCACCCGTGCGAACGCACCTCGCGCGCCCGCGCCCTCGGAAAAAATGGCCCCTCTCAGTTGCCGTGCGAGAAGGTATACGTCGGTGGGGTTTGAGGTTCGATGTAGCAGAGATTATCCGATTCGCCTGTATGTTTTTCTGGTTTTCACTCGAGCTTAACGAGCATAATATATTAGCCATCGAATTATTTGTTCATCGCTTGAGCTGATTTTCGTCGCGATCTCGTACGTAGGAGCATTGTTGGAGCTATCTGGTAACATCGGTTTGCAATTTGTATTGCAACGTCGTTGTGTTGGTAAATTATACTACTAGACTGCCTCAAAACCACACACCGAAGGTTATAAGAGCGATTTAAAAAACAGTTGCTGTAATGTTTAGACACAAGCTGACGCAGTCGTGTTAGCGCTGGGTCGCCGTGCCATCTGTTGGCGCGCACCCGTGCGAACGCACCCCGCCCTCGGAAACAATGGCCCCTCGCAGTTACCGCGCGACAAGGTATACGTCCGTGGGGTTTGAGGTTCGATGTGGCGGAGATTATCCGATTCGCCTAGATGTGTTTCTTGTTTTCACTCGAGCTTAACGAGCATAAAATATTAGCCATCGAATTAATTTTTCTGTCCATCGCTAGCGGTCATTTTCGTCGCGATCTCGTGCGTAGGGGCATTGTTGGAGCTATCTGGTAACATCGGTTTGCAATTTGTATTGGAACGTCGTTGTGTTGGTAAATTATACTACTAGACTGCCTCAAAACCACACACCGAAGGTTATAAGAGCGATTTAAAAAACAGTCGCTGTAATGTTTAGACACAAGCTGGTGCAGTCGTGAATACGCTGGGGCGCCGCGCCATCTGTTGGCGCGCAACCGTGCGAATGCTCCCCGCCCTCGGAAACAATGGCCCCTCTCAGTTGCCGTGCGAGAAGGTATATGTCGGAGGGGTTTGAGGTCCGATGTGACAGAGATTATCCGATTCGCCTAGATGTGTTGCTTGTTTTCATTCAAGATTAACGAGCTTATAATATTTGTCGAATTAATTTTTCTGTTCATCACTTGCCATAATGTTTGTCTCGATCTCGTGCCTAGGAGCGTTGTAGGAACTATCTGATATCATCGGTTTGCAAGTTTTATTGGTTATTGGTAAATTATACAACTAGGTTGCCTCAAAACCACACACTGTAGGTTATAGCTACTATTTGAAAAACATTCGCTGTGCTAGTGTCTGGACACCAGCGAGAGCCGTCGTTAGTTGGTGCTGCAGAGCGCGGTAGTGCCGCGCGGGGAACCGCCCCCCTTCGTTGTCTGTTGGCGCGCGCCCGTGCGAGCGCAGCCCGCGCGGCGTCCGCCCCCCCCCCCCCCCGCCCTCTGAAACACTGGCCCCTCTCATTTGCAGCGCGAAAAGGTATATGTCGGTGGCATTGAAGTTCACTGCATTGGAGATAATACGATGCACGGAGATTGTTTTCGTTCGAAAGTAACAAGCTTAAAATATTAGTCTGTACGTCACTTGTCGCTGTCACTGTCGTCGCTATCTTGAACGTCGGGACATTGTTGGAGCTATCTTGTAACATTTGTTTGACGAGATTTCATTGAAACTTCTATTGTAAATTGTTGTGTTGCTAATTGTAGTACTAGAGAGCCACAGCCGTTGTGTTGGCGCAGCGGAACGCGGCAGTGGCGCTCGGGGCGCCACCTCACGGCGCCATTTGTTGGCGCGCACCCGTGCGAGCGCACCTCGCATAGCCTTGAACCCTTCAGCACTATGAAACAATGGCTCTTCTCAGAATCCGCCGAGGAGCGCGCGGCAAGCGTATGTCTGCGGCGTTTAGGTTTGATGGACGGGAGACAATCCGATTCAACCAGATCTACGTCTTGTATTTACTCGAACTTCACAAGCACATTTGTCACCGAATTAATGTTTCTACTCGTCGCTTCTGGTTATTGTCGTCAAGGTCGTGTGGGCAGGGGCACTGTTGAAGTTATCTGGTAAAATGAGTTTGAACTTTTATTGTAAAATTGTTGTGTTGCTAAATTCTACTACTAGAGCGCCTTAAATACCCACACTATTAGTTATAAGAGTGATTTGGAAACAACCACTGTGCTATCGTCTGCTCACGTACGGACACGCGGCAGTTGTGTTGACGCTCAGGGCTCTGCACTGCCGTGGTGTTCGCGCACATCGCAGTCTTGGAACCGCACACCTTCCTAATCAACAGCCTCTCCAATATACTACCTCGGAGGATTGCGCGCCTTGCGTATGACTGAGGCGCTGAGGCTTCATGGAGAGGGGAAAATACGCCAATTGATTGATTGATTTTTTCGTGTTTCCGGGCGTAGTAACTCGGCAACATAAGTAATCGTTGATTGATTGATTGATTTATCGTGTTTCCGGGCGCGTCAACTGCTTCGGTCATTAGTCCCGTTAGTGAAGTCCATGTTTTTTCTCGGGAGATGGCGGTGATCTTCCCCCGCTGGATGGCAAGATCCGGCGCCGACCTACCGTCGGCTAGTGGGGCTTCCTCCTAACCCGGACTCTCCCATCAGCGGGGCACCGCCCCAGCCGGGATAAGCTCTAAGCTCACGACCGGTCTCGCGGAATATGTGGAAGTGTAGTGCATGTTAGTGTAAGTGTGTGTATAAGAGGAGAGGATAGGACAAGGAAGAGGAAGGACAGATCGCGCGCGGTCCGTGGCCCGTTTGGTAGGGTACTGCTCCGGCATTCGCCTGGTGTTGATCGGAGAAACCACGGAAAACTACCGATCAGAGCAACCGGCCGCTAGAATTCTCCCCCAGACAGCGACTGAATTCGACCTAGCTGAAAAGCTAGTGTCAAAAATCCTGCCCGAGCCCGATCTCCCGAGAGAAAAAACATACACTACACTAACGGGACTATTGATCACAGTAGTTGACGCGCCTGGAAACACGAAAAAATCAATCAATCAATCCAGTTGCGTAAACGTAATTACGCCCAGAGGAAGGTCGCAGAAGGCCGCGGTTAAGGCCCATTTAAGAAGAAATAAAAGAGGTCATCTTCGTCAACATATCAGCTTTATTAAGATAGCCGGCTTTGCCGTCATCGTCAGTCTACAGGATACAGAAAGATCCGGCGAGCTAGCCGTCGAAAGCTGGCTATCTTAATAAAGCTGATATGTTGACGAAGATGACCTCTTTTATTTCTTCTTATAAGAACGTCAACAACACCAAATCAGAATTCCCACAATTTAAGGCCCATTTGCCAACGTTTCGACTGGCATTCTGCGGCCTTCCTCTGTGCGTAAATTTATTAATCGAATGCGTAATCGAATGCGAATCGAATGCCCCATCTCGATCAGGTTTTTCGTCCAGTTTCCCTGATCCATTGAGCAAATGCTGAGATGGCCCCTTGTTTTGCTTCTGGACATAAATGTAACTTCATTTTCTGTGCACGTCTTCTAGAATTCAGTGGGAAATACAATTATTCAAATTATCGTTTCCATGTTGTCGCGGCAGGAAGTAATAAGAGCCAAAATTTATTGCTTATTTATCTTTGAAAATAGATTTTATTACATGGGAGTTTTTTTTTTTTCCTTTCAAAATTCAAAATGTATTGCTTGTTTATCCTTGAAAATAGATTTTATTACATGGGAGTTTTTGTTTTTTTCTCCGTTTCAAAAATTCAAAATTTAAGTAGTATATGACTTAGTGTAGGGATCACAGAATTTTGAAAATGTGCACGCAATTCACTTTTCCCCATAGCACGTTATACGCAGTTTTTAACTGTTTTTTTGACGTAAAATAAAAAAAAATAATGTTATTAGTCGTCAAAGGCACCTGAGCCTTGGATGCGGCGTCTCCCGGACAGCCAAGAACATCCAGACTCCGACCGCGGAAGCCTATGTTTTCACAGGTGTGCTTCTTGTTTGGCTTAATTATTGTTGCTAATTTTAGTGCGACCCAAAGCGTCAAATCGTTGGACATGTTTTTTAGAAAAACGCAGCTAATGCGCTGGCGTCCAACCATGTGTTCAAACGCAGTCGTGCTGATGCAGCACAACGAAGGAGTCCGAACTCGCAAAGCCGCCCCATAGTCTGTTGGCGCGCACCACGCACCGCACTGCCCCGCCCCCATTTGCTCGCAGCATCTCTCAGATGTCGCGGAGGAGGAAGCGGGACGTGTATGTCTGTGGCGTGACGGCTTGATGGAGCGGAGAACGCCGCCGTTGGGTTGGCGCAGCGGAGCGCGAAAGTGGCGCTCGACGCTGCCTCGCTGACTGTTTGCGCTACAGCTCCGCGATTGATTAATTGATTGTTAGTGATTCCGGGCGCATCAACTACTATGGTCATGTGTATGGTGTAGTGCATTCTATTTCATCTTGAGGTCGCGGTGATCTTCCCCCACTGGATGGCGAGATCCGGCGCCGATCTACCGTCGGCTAGTGGAGTTTTCCCCTAACCAGGACTCTCCCACCAGCGGGGCACCACCCAAGCCGGGACAAGCTCTAAGCTCCCGACCGATCTCCCGGAATATGTGGTAATGTAGTGCATGTTAGTGTAAGTGAGTGTGTAAGGGGAGACAATAGGACAAATAAGAGGAAGGACAGATCGCGCGCGGACTGTGGCCCGGTTTGTGGGGTACTGCTCCGGTATTTGTCTGGTGTTGATCAGAGAAACCACGGAAAACTACCGATCAGAGCAGGCGGCCGCTAGAATTCTCCTCCAGGCAGCGACTAAATTCCACCTAGCTTGAAAACTAATGTGAAAAATCCTGCCGCCGTAGGGACTTCAACCTAGGACCACCCGGTCAGAGGCGCTGCAGTGACCGCTCCCGGTCCAGCTCGGCGAGATTAAGGTTCTGGTATTCGCTCGAAGCGTGTTACGAACCCAATGTTACTGCAACAGGGTATGCACTCAACAAGTACTCTGGATCGTTTGTACCGCCAACAACTAAATGAGCTGTAGCTGTTTCGCCACTCACCAAATCTTGCTGTCATTATCCTCTCTCTCTTGAGGCAATTTTAATAATAACACTTTAATTTCAAACACAAAGCAAAAATATTGTTCGTAAAATTATGCAACCAGAATCGGCAAATGTTATCTTCTCCGCTTCCGCCGATATCTTGCGCCTTATTTTACAATCACCGATCAACTTGCTGAAATACTTTCCTTTAAGTTTCGCCAGACTGCAAAAATCCTTAAGTATTTACTAATTGAGTTTTAAATCAAAACTCCACATGGATATTTAAACGGTTTACATTCCGATGTCCATGATCTCGTGAACCCAGCCCAGCCTCCCTCAACAACCTGGCATCCTTGATAACCGACGCTCAAGCCCTCAATTGTTCTTTACCGTGAGTTCATACAACTTGCACAAAATATCGTCATATATCTTCATACCGTAACAAGGAGCATAAACATTAGTGCCCAAATTAATTTTGCTTGAGGACACGCGCACTCTTTGTGGGCGCTTCCAATAATATTTTTATTGCGAAAATATTATGTACATCAATCATTGTAATAGAGTTTCAAATAGCCAAACTATTGGTTATAATAATGTTTCTTTTTAGAAAACACAAATCCGATGACGTGATGTTATCCATCTGTTCGGGCGCGCCCATGTAGACATTCTTCACACAATCATGGACCCGCCCACTCTTTGTGAAACAAATGGCATTTCTGAAATGTCCGCTCGGAGGATCCCATGGCACTCGTACGTCTGTATCTGAACAACTGGATTCTGGTTGAGTCTTTATTAGGCGGGAAGAAATGAATTGGCTAAAGATAAACGTCATCTGCAGCTTAACTTTATACGACACACAATCGCCTTTGATCTAACAGGTCAAAATAATGTACAAGATTCGTCAGTTAACATCTCCACCGCCATCGTTCTACGGTGCCCATTCAGTTACTAATGCAGAACCTTTCATACACTAAGATAGCTGATGAATCATGTAAAACTGAGAATCAAAAAGCATCAAAAACTATGCATGTTTATTCTATAAGATGCAAAGAATCCAATTCACTAAAATATGTATGGCCTCGTTAATTAGTTGCAATTGTATGTTTAGTCTTAGACTAACAACTCATTGAGATTATAGCACTACCATATTTTGTACTTTTTCCATCCCGCTGTTCGCGAATCCCATTTAGAGATGAGCGTTTCTACCAGCTCTCTGAAGCCAAGGACGCACTCAAAGGGTTAAGCAGATAACTCGCTCGCCTACGTCTGAGATCCAAAGTCGTGTCATATCGGCTTGAGGGAGCGTCAAGAATCTGATTCGCGAACTGATGTTAAGCTGTATCGTCACACACATTAAATTCTGGTTTTGGCTTTAAAATCTTAGTGCGACTTATTTTCATTTTTGTTATCCAACTGTTTCTTTCCACGAAATGGTTCATGTGGTCGATACAGAACGATGCATCATAAATTATAAACAAATGTTTGTTCCGCCTCCACCAGGCGTTACGATTTGAATATCCTGAGCAGTGTATTTCTAATCTGCAAATGTATCTTGAGATTTCTTTTTTTTTATAAATATCTTCAAAGTAGTTTCGTTTTTGGTCTCCAAGTTCATCAAGATATGAAATCGTTTCCTTTTTGTTTTCAACTCAATTGCACAGCAGCTAAACCGCTGAGAAATAATGCCGAGTAAGTCAAACAATCTCTGACGTGATCGGCCGCACACAGTCAAAGCAGCCGCCGCCGAGTGACGTCAGCGGAGCGTTACCGCCCCTGGCGAGAGGAGGCAACCGGTGCGAGCCGGCCGGGCCCGTCTGCGCGCGGCCGTCACGCCGGAGCAGGCGGGTAGAGTCTCGACACCGCCCCTACTCCGCAGCTAGTCGGCGGGCCAATAGCCCAGCTGGCTATAAGAGGGCTCCGACTCGACGCCAGGGCAGACAGCGAGCGGCAGGGCAAGCGAGTGTATCCTGGCTAATGTATTGGTGTTAGAAGTGTGGAGAACTACTACTACGACGACTTGTGCTACGGACTTGGAACTCTCCTGCGGATATTCGACTACTTGGCTGATTTGTTTTTGTTTTCTAGAATAAAAACCATTTTAAGAATCCTGGTCTTTTATTGGATATTACAATCTCCTTTACTAGATGCTCGTAGTAAATTGACGCCGTTAGTTACTCGGCAACGTAACTAATCGTATCCTCGGACGCTTTAGAATTTCAGCAATAATAAGCGGATTCTTCTATATTTACCACTAGTTTATTTTGACAAAATTGAAAATTTCTCTTCTCACGTAATCCTAAAAATGAGATTCACTCAACCAAAGACAATGACTCAACTACGCCCTGCACGTCGTGTCACTCCTACTTGAGCCTCACACATGCGTTCGCAAGCACCTGGCTCCGCTCATATCTCTAGACGCGCCCTCTAGCGTCAGCGGCGCGGATGTTAGCAAGGTGAACAGGCCGTGCTGCGAGCGTCGTTTGGCTTTAATTGCCGACGCGGAATTTCATCATGGAAGCGGGGAAGACCCTCTCAAAGCCACTGTGCCAGGCGAGGTGGCTGGGGGCATCAACTGATGTCACTGCAGTGTCTCTGGCCGGGAAGTCCTACGTTCGAGTTTGGACGGTGGCAGAATTTTTCACGTTACCTAGATATTTCAGTCGAATTTACCCACTGTCTGGAGGAGACTTCTAGCACCCGGCAGTTCTGATCGGTAGTTTTCCGGGGTTTCTCAGATCAACACCAGGTGAATATGAAAAGTCTGAATATGAAGATAGTAATAATCACGGAGTCACGGTAATTAAGTATAAGAATTACTACTTGTACTGCTTGTTATCTATGAATACAAAAAATCTTTATTGCTTATTTCATGAACATCCAGCATCCACTCCGATTTATGTTTTTTCCGACAATTTGTGATCGCTTCCCCTGAATCTCTCAGTTCTCCCAAAAATGGGTTCCACTGTAAACGCCCCCTATTTTCTAACTAATAGCATCAACGTCCCTCTCGGCCCTTAGGTCATGGCGCAACAACCACCTGACTCCACAGACCTCGAGTGCAGATCATTGACAAGAAAAATTGGCAGACAACCTGTTTTGTCTTGGCCAGACTTTTACCTCTATCAACTTACATTTTTTTAAAGAATTCTTTCTATTGAAATCTCAGGGCAATGGGAAACTTGCGCGATTACAAAAATTGAACATGACAATAATTCCTGAACAAAAATTCACATACCAAATAAATCAGAAAAACACAGAAATACTAAACACATGTAAATTGGAAAACACACTTCAAAGAAAAAACACAAAATAAACGACTCAAATAGTTCAGAAGAATCACTTTCAATTTACAATTAACCACTTCCTGGATTTAAACAAAAATGTTTTATAACCTTGGTATTTGAAAAATAGTAAAATTATAATCATTTACTTTACAATTTTATATGACGCCAAAATCTCTCTCAATTATTTGACTGGTGTTATTAGATTGATCTCAAATGAAATGCACCTTTAAAAAGCATTAGATTACTATTTAACTAAAGCTTGAAGAAAATTATACAAAATACAAGATAATTCACTTCAATTGCAATCCAGCATTTCCTTTTAAATAGAATTACAAAAATGTCTTTCTTTTCAATCAAATCTTTTCATTAACCAAATGTTCTATTACTGAATGAAAATCAGAGAGAAAATACATTGGTAGTTACTGTGTTGTTAACTATTCAATTACTGGAAGTGTTTCACTATGTTCTTTCTATTACAAAGAACATGGCTGCCTGAATATATCCTGGTCTAGTTTACTTCAATAATTATACAAATAAAGTCGTCCACCTTACTTGGATGAGCTGGCCTATTCTTTCTCAGAATCACCTCCAAAGTCTGCTGTGTATGACGGTGAACCCGAACTGTTGCATTCCTCCTGCCTCGAAGCACGCCTCAGGATACTGCATTTTTCAATTATCCCGCAGTGTGACCAGTAATTTAGAGAAATGTTGACTGAAAATCATCAGAATGTAATCCAGAATCTCACCCACGAGCAAGATTAAAATCAAGTACACGTCAAAATTAAAGCTGAGAACAATCGTCCCGAATTAGCACGATCTAATCACAAAATTAATCATGTTTCTGTCCTTTTAATTTGCATAAACTAATTTGCATTTACCTCTTTTAGAGCTTTCATGGAGCTTCCTACGAGCTGGAGTTTCATCCAAAACCCAAAGGTTAGCGTTGCGTAGAAATACTCATTACTTGTTTTAAGACTGTTACTTCCCGCAGCTGTTCAGACGAAATGGGAGCGGCTTGGGCGTTGCTTAGTGCAAGATGCGTTCTGTCACCCCTCCATTCCCCAGCTAACCCATCGTTATCCCTCTCGGGCCAAGGCCGCCCTCAACTCCCCTCTTCCGACTATAACACGCCGTGTAAACTCTAGGGCTTCTTATTGTTCTTAGGAAGTGCGTCCACGTATTTCACGCAAGTTAATGTGTTTCGTTCCAGCCTACCAGACTGGGTGGTTACGCTACCCTTTGAAGCATTCGCAGAGCACTGGCAATATGTTTGAATGAACATTACTTCTCTATCCGTACTGAAGATCTTTCTCAACCTTATAAACCCACATATTCGATTACTCAGTGATTGAATGAAGTATTTTAATAATTATGTAACTGATAGTGAGACCTCAGAAATTCATTCTGCTCTGAATAGAGAAAGTAAAAGGTTTTATAAAATGTTTTGTGTGTAGAAGTTTTGTACACTCAAAGTTATTAGTAAATGATAATCTTACGTCTTCCAAAACAGAGGTCGCACTCAATTAGATATTTGATCGAAAAGTTCCATACTTATTTTTTTAATGCAGAACGAATCCTGAATATTTTGCTGTACATGAAACGAACGTATGTGATTTTATAAATGTAGATATTTTTGATGTAATAAGTTTATAAGAAATTTCTGTATTTATTACACAAATCGCATTGACGTCTTCATATCACATACGCCACGTGTAAGATCACCGTCTTAAGTAAAATAAAACACTACGCAACCGAGGCAGAGATTACAATTTTCTTGACAAGACTCTCAAGACAATATTTTGCTCTATACACTTGAAGTTGCAATGCCAAAATATTCATTAGGGAAGTGCACTGGTATCTTTCAAGGAGCTCCATTTGTATGATACAATTGCATTTACGTTTTTATTTCAATTTTACATTCCCTGTTTATCTAAGCTATCTTTGTCATATGTTTCCACATCATATCCTCGGACGACTCTCGTATTTGGCTGCCTCAGTTGTTTCATAAAATTCCACTCAAAGATTAAATACATTGTGTTTTGTTGTATTTATCTTGCATCCGACCCACTCGAATATTTCTCCTCCTCTCTAACTTCCGTTCTACTGCTTCCTACGAGACTTTTTGTTGGATCTTACGTTTCCGCACAGTATTCTCAAACAACTTTTGTATTTGGGTTCCTCGGTTCCGTCATAACATTCCAGTTAAATATTAAATACATGGAATTCTGTTGCATTTGCCTAAATTCGTATCACTCGAGTATTACTCCTTTTTTACTTGAGTATTACTTCCGTTCTACATTTTTCTACTAGACTCATTGCTGTACTGGACCTGTAATTTTATTATATTCGCCTCCTACCTCCCTACCTACGTATATACCCAACTTACTTTCCCTATACTTACTTAATCTTCTCTCCTTCACTCTATTCAGTCCGTCTTTTCAATTACATACTTCGCCGAAGCTCTTCTTTCACAGTTGTAGTAATTCAACAACGCGGAGTGTTGCAAGACATGGAGTTTACGTGGGTTTCTTTTGAAGTGACACCGAACTCCTAACTAGCACAAACTAGTGTCGGTCGAGAATTCACCTTGAGGCACATCTCTGCATGCTGTTTAGGTTCCAGGAACTTGCACGGAAAGCATTTGTGCAACACAGCTCTTAAACACGTGTTTGTTTAAGAAAGAGAAGTTTAAGGGTGACATTACGAAACAGTAAGTAGCATTCTATGAAGTGTTTAAGAGAAGAGAAAGTGTACTTTAAGATATTATATTTCTGGTTCTAGGTAGTGACAGTTAAATTTGGATAAATAGTGACCCGCTGAGGTTTGCACCTTCAGTTTTTATCAGCTTTTTGTGAAAGTTTCATTTTAGCGTGTAGTGTATTCTATTCTTGCATAGTTACCTTAGCTGAATGTTAATCAATATTTTTCAATATTGGAAACAGCTTCTTTCGTGATATATCATGAATTGAAATGCAGTCTTTTTTTAAAAAAATTTCTTCCTTATCGTCAATTCTGCCTTCAGGGGTTAGAACATATTTTTAATATATAAAATTTGTGCTTACAACCTTTTTATACTTACATTTCTAACATATATATCTACACAATTTATGAACAATACACAATTTTACCATAATTTATTCATTCTTAGATCTACATACTCTCTATACACACATTCAAAAATTATATTTATATTCATAGAATGAAAATTTACAAATTTAAACATACCTTATTATAGTTAATATCTATTTTCATTTAGGTTTAACATATGTTTCGGATATCGTGAACGTAATAAATGCATTCTTACTAACAAAGATTACAGTTTGGGCGTAACTCTGATGCAAAATCTAGTGATGCTATAAAATCACGTAGTTTCTGCCACTTTTTCACTTTTGCAATTTTCAAAAATTTACTAAGCTCAACGAAAGTCGGACTTGCGCCACTTTATAAGCGATACTTTGCACAACTTGAGAAAAAAATAAGAAAAAATTTGAACCAATTTTTAAGAAAATCTTGTATTTAAATTGTTTTTATTTCGCGCACAAACATTCATTATTTGTAACCATAGCTCATGACCACATTTCAAAGATCTGATTTTAAATAACAGATTTTATTAAGAACAAAATCCCTATATTTAACACTACAGTTCTAGAAAACGCAAAAAAATTCATTTTTCCAATTTTCGAGTATTCAGATAGATCAACAAAAAATCGGATTTTTAATATCCTTTTCTAATTCTAAGAGACAAAATCTTTGACAGTGTTAATTTTGTCCTGTCAACATTAAGCTTTGGCTGCTAGCGTTCTACACAAACTGACAGATTTTTCGCCGCAAACCTATTTTTTGGTATCGAAGACTTACAAAACGTGTTGGGAGTAAGACTCACAATGTGTTTGAGTAAGTAATTTACAACACACAGAAACAACGATTAGAGCCGATCCGGTGGCCGAGATCGCTACGGCAGTACTGTCTTAGCGATCTAGGACTGAAGGGTTGCGGGTTCGCGTCCCGCCTCGGGCATGGTTGTATTTGTGTTCCCCCTTTCACCTCTTATCATCACCATATAGTTTCATCTTCATGGTTACCATAACGTTAACTCCAATAGTGTTCGCTAATGACCAAGATGTTGATGCGACCTTAAATTTAAAAAAACAATTAGATAAACAGAATAATCCACAATAATCCCACGCCCGATGTGGACAATGAACAAGTAATTAGATCTCTGGCATTAAACAATAACATAATTAATTGCAATACTGTAGGGACGGTAAAAACTAATTAATTGCAATGCAGTAGTGGTGGTAAAACTAATCGGAACTGTAGTTGCGCGCAACGTCACACACGTCCCCGGCGGCACCAGGTGGGCAGGGGGAAGCAGCCATTGGAGCGGCGGCAGAGGGCGTGGTTAGTTTGATTGATTTTTTTCGTGTTTCCGGACGAGTCAACTGCTTTGGTCATTAACTCCGTAAGTGTGGTGCTTGTTTTTTCTCGGGAGATGGCGGTGATCTTCCCCCGCTGGATGGCGAGATCCGATGCCGACCTACCGTCGGCTAGTGGGGTTTCCCCCTAACCAGGACTCTCCCACCAGCGGGGCACTGCCCCAACCGGGACAAGCGCTAAACTCCCGACCGGTCTCCCGGAATATGTGATAGTGTAGTGAATGTTAGTGTATGTGTAAGGGGAGAGGATAGGACAAGGAAGAGGAAGGACAGATCGCGCGCGGTCCGTGGCCCGTTTGTTAGGGTACTGCTCCGGCATTCGCCTGATGTTGATCGGAGAAACCACGGAAAATTACCGATAAGAGCAGCCGGCCGCTAGAATTCTCCTCCAGATCGTGGTTAGGGATAGCAAAAAAAAAAAAAAAAAAAAAGACAACAACGATGTTTTTCACCAGAAACATAGATATATTAACATCGACATTTGGCTTTCGATATTTTCTTCACATTCATATTTGGTTGCAAAAACCTTTAATGTTACTTTAATTGTTTTTAAATAAAGGATTTAGAAACGTTGTAGAGTAGGAGCAACCCACACCAACATCGTTGTTTTACGTCATCCTTTTTATCACGCTGTACATTTCGCCTGTGCAATCTGAGGGAATTTTAGGTGATATTACGTCGATGGTGCATGAATGGAAGTGATTAATGAGCAAAGTAGAGAAACACGATGTTATTGTTAATTTTATTCTTGACATTCGATAATAATTTTTATTAACATACTACTAACATACTGTTAACCAAAGAATAAAATATATCCGTTTTACGTACAGTAATTAAAAATGGATGGGAAATAGTATGTTTATTAGTCTATAATTAAAACATCGATGTTTTAAACATCAATGTTTTTTTCATCGATATTTTCATCGACATCAAAAACCATTTAGCACGAAGCATCGATGTACAGTTGTTTTAGTAAAATTTGCCATCACTAGTTGTGGTGGAGGGGCGGCGTGTGGATCCACCTCCTCCCTGGCCTCCCAAAGTAAGGGCTGATAAACGGCAGCCGAACCCGCCGCCTTTCAAAACTTTCTGGTGCACTTGCAGCAAGGAAGCGGGTAGACCTACTGCGATTGTGTTAGACCCTTGCTTATTTTACGGTACTTTTCTTCTGATTATCGTGACGACCCCCGTTCATTGTTTGACACATCTAATGGATTATAACTACCTTGTTACAAAACAGTACATATCCTTTTGGTGTTTTGTTATTGTTAATTTGGTTGTTGTAGTACGACTTTGCATTCGAGTTACAACTTTTTTAATACAAAGTTTCTTGCCATTTTCCCGATCACATCAAATACAATTCACGATATTCTCTATTTACTTTTGTACGACTTTTGTTACCTTTTCTTTCATTAACTGTACCCAACTAATTAGTGAGGGTCAACCATATTAGTGGTAGGCACTAACTTCTTCCCATCTGAAACACATCTCCGCGAGCGTAAGTACGCCGAAGATACCCCCTGCCCCGCTTCAGTTGTCGGGTTCCGCTCCCCTGCGGTGCAGGAGGCCGGCAGCCGGAGCAGCGGCTCGCCCAACAGGGCCCAAGGCGGCGCATTCCGACCGCACGCCGCCCATCCAAGGCGGGGGGGCGGGGGCGACGGGGGCGGTGCCCACGGGTCAAGGCACGGGGCGGCGAAATCACAGGCGCAGCCGGCGGCAGGGCCGCGAGGAGTGGTGGCGAGAGGCGAAAGGTATGGACGGCGCGAGTGACAGGGGGTGGCGGCGATGGCGTAGGAGGGTGAGGTGCAAGGGGGAGGGAGGAAGTGGAGTTGGAGGAGGCAGCGGCATCGGTTACGGAGGGGGGCGAGGGGGAGGAGTATCGAGGGGGCGGGGAGGGGCAACGAAGCCGAGAAGGCTACGGGGGGGGGGAAAGAACGGCGGTGAGGTAGATGGGCAACGAGGCAGAGGAGGCTGAGAGGGTGGTGGCGGCGAGAGGGAAGGAGGAATCGGGGGACGAGGCTTGCGACCACAGTTCATGAAAGACTCAGCGACCGAGACCCAGGGAATCCACGAGCGACTGACTGGGCGCCGGGCGTCCGTGTCTCGCTAGGTTAATTAGCCAAGTTTGCAGCGCTGGGGTGAGGCGCACGCGGCCGGGGAGACGGCGAGGGGGAGCCGTGACGCGGTGGGAGCGGCGGTGATCACAGCCATTGGGCAGCATGGGCATTCAGAGCGGTAGCGATGGCTGTGGTGGCGGTAACTGTTAAGAAGGAAGTAAACGTAAAATTGCAAACTTTACACGCATGGTGCGGCAGTCAAGTTATTGAAAGGCAGCAAGATTTGGAAGTCATGGCTCCAGTGGTGGTATTAACAGAATTGAAAAGCGTCTGTCAGTCGGAGAACATACGTGGCGGAAGTGGAGGTAAATATGGACTGATGCCGCAGTTTAGATGTAAAAGCGAACTTCCCGACGGTGACACAGCTGAATTCTTTCAAGTGTTAGTGGAAGCGACTTTGGCAACGGAATAGAAAGAAAATGGAAGAGGACCAACTGAGGCCGACGGACGTTGCAGATGAGGGATGTTGATAGAGGACACTGTGCGAGAAAGATTCTTAAAGCAGAAGATTAATAGGAGCTGTAGTTTTCTGACGGTAACTGGGCAATCAATGCATATGAACGCACAGACAAACAGAACTGATGGTGAATGCCCTAAAGTAGCAGAAGGATCTCGTTGGTGCAGGAAAGGAATCTACGGTACCGATTGGTTTCAAAGGCTAATAATATGATCGAATAGGGTGGTGAGGGCGGAATAGGTGTGACATCGCAAACCTGAAGTGGTGGTGACGAAGAAGACGAAGTCTAGAGACGGGCAATGTAGTGTCGGCAATGTAGTGACGGCAATGTAGTGACCATAACGTAGTGACTACAACGTAGTGACGGCAGCGTAGTGACGGCAACGTAGTGACGACATTGCAGTGGTGGAGTAGGCTGGAAGATTAGTCAGCATCTGCGGCTGCGGCTGTGGAGCAGAGGAGCCCCGGGCAGAAGACCGCTCGGCCGCTCTTTCCTGGGGTGACGGCGCCCAGGACAAGTGGCGTCGAGGGCGGGCGCGCACGCCGCGCCGTATCAGCGCCGCCGCCGCAGCCTCGTCCTCCTATCGGGTGCAGTAATCCGGGGACCCCAAGACTGGGTAATAATCCGCATCCCACCCGAGCTGAGCCGGGCTAATTTCGTTAATGGAAGTCTATTTGTAGCCGCAAGCGCGCTCTCTCTGTGTAAATCCACACCGTAATGTCTGCATATTAACGCACCCGCCCGCCACCCCATCCTCAGCTCCCCGCTGCCCTCCGAGCTTCTCCAGTCACCCACCCGGCGCGGCGCGGCGCTGGCTGCACTCGTTTTGATGTTGCGTCGCAAGCGGCCTCGCCAACTCACTGGCTGCGGCCCTTCCTCGTGTCATCCCACCACCTTTCTCTCTTTCTCTGTCGATTTCTCTCTTTCTCTGTCGCTTTCTCTCTTTCTCTGTCGATTTCTCTCTTCTCTGTCGATTTCTCTCTCTCTGTCACTTTCTCTCTCTCTGTCGCTCTCTCTCTCTCTCCTCTCTTCGCCTCCCACTATTTCGTCCCAATCTTATCCTTCTCCCTCTCCTTCCCTCCCCCCCGGTTTCCTCCCCCTTCTCTCCTGTCCCATCTCCTCCCTCTCGCCATTCTTCACTCCTTCCCTCTCCTTGCCTCCCATCCCCCCTTTTGCCACCCAACCCCTCCACCCTTCCCTTCTCTCCTCTCGCTGCCCTTCACCCCACCCCCCTCCCTTCCCCCCATCTGCTCCGTCCCCACCCGGTGCCGGACCTTTCTTTCCCCGTTCGCCGTTCACTTTTCCGCTTTGCACCGCTTCCGCTTCCCCGCCGAGGGCCAGGGCCGAGCCGCCGCCGTGCCAAGGGCTCCTGCCGGCCCTCGCGCCCCGCGCCCCGCGCTCGCAGATGCGCTTGGCGCTGGGCCGCGCCAGCACCCGAGGGCCCGGCCTCATCTGCGTTTGTTCCGGCTTTATTCCTTCGTCAGGCTTCCTATGGAAAGCACGGCCAAATAAATAGCTTCGCGATAAATCCTTTCATTAAGTTACAGTTGGATCTGAATTATTCAAATTAAAGGGCTTCTTTTAATAATTTAACAATTGAAAATATAGTAATAAAGATATTGGTATTCTTTGATACACTTCTTGAATACATTTCATACATTCTTGAATACAATTGAAGACATGAAATATAAAAGGATGTAAGATCCATTTTTGTTCATTTTACGTTTTTAATAGAATAATCAGTATGTGCCAGTTGTATGTGCCAAGTAAACGAATTTTTTTCCGGAAACACATCCTTTTTTATTTTGTCTTCAATTCCGGTTTTCACGTTTTTATATTTTTCTCAACTACGTTCAAGACATTTGTTTTCAAAACCACTTTATTTCATTTTTGTACAGTTTTTCTAAGCTGATGGCATTCTTAATAATAATTTTAATATTACGAAGGGATATAATTAATAAATTTACGAAGGGATATACGAAATTCAAATCTAGCTAATTGCCGTCAGACATGAGGCAAGAACATCTCCCGTACGTATCATTTGGCATCGATACGCAAAAATGAATTGTTTTCCCTTTTGAAACAGTTTTACAAATAAATTAAGCTTATTTCTTATAGCAACAATTCATATTATCTACTTTACAAAAGACTTACGGCTCTGATTCGGAGGCTTTTGATTTTAGAGTTTTCTAAGCCTGCTCGACATATTTATTTAAGTGTAGGTAAGAAGAAAAATGAAATTATTCTATGATTGAATATCAATAAGAAAATTAAATGTTGAACTGTTACTATAGTGAATAGTGGTACTCGTTGATAACTTGACGTACGTTTGATTACAAGAATGCCAATTACTTTCAATGTTTACTTAATGGAAATCTTTTATTATTGAATCAACTGTCCTAATCTCTATTTCATATTAATGTTTTACCTTTGAAAGAAATCCCGTTGCATATCTGAAGGGCTTATTAATTTTATACTGTGTCAAAAACACGTTCTATTGAGAAGTATTTTATATTAATCAAAAAGATATAATGACCTGTAATTTGTCCCAGGATTGTTTGAAATCATCAGATCATCTTTAGTCAACTACTGACAAAATTTAGATATCAGATTAGTTCTCGTTGCAATAATTCAAAATGCGATATAAATAATTTGTTAGTTAATATCACAAACTGAGCTATAATTTCATATTAAAATAAACCCAAAAGTAAACAGGTACAATCATCCGAAATTGTGTGACGCATAATTGCTTAATTCTCTAAAATATGTATGTTTTTTTGTATTTTTTTCATAATTTGTTAAATTAATATTATCAACTACCATTTTAGAGGTTTATTAAAAAATAAACTTCAAAGACAGTTTATTAAAATATCAAGAACAGTTTTGCCTAACGGAACGTCAATTTTTATAAACTAAAAAAATACAAAAAATTTACTTCAATGATTGTTTACATAAGTGGAGTCTATCTCTTTGCAAATATTACAGTGGCCAACTTAGAAATATATGTACTTTTAAGAAAGTATTTCTTACTCGTGTTTTAATATATTAGTAATAAACTGAATTCCACGTTTAACAACTTATCTTTTTTTGTTCTTGTAGCTTTATTCAGCGTTAGTAGTGTTAGCTTGGTTGCGTTAAAATGTGTGCTCATCCCAAATTTTATCTAGTACCTTCTCCGTATCTCTGCAGCTATCTCTATTTGGTTTGCCCTCATTTATTTTTTTTAACTTGTTCCACTTCTCTTCATTCCGCACTTCTTCCTTTTTTCGGTGTAGCGTGGTCTACGTCTAGGCAATGAGAGTCTAGGCGGGGCGGGGCGGGGTGGAGCGAGGCGGGGCGAGGCGAGGCGGGGCGAGGCGGGGCGGGGCGAGGCGAGGCAAGGCGAGGCGGGGTGAGGCGGGGTGAGACGGGGTGAGGCGGGGTGAGGCGGGGTGAGGCGGGGTGAGGCGGGGAGGCGGGGTGAGGCGGGGTGAGGCGGGGTGAGGCGGGGTGAGGCGGGGTGAGGCGGGGTAAGGCGGGGTGAGGCGGGGTGAGGCGGGGTGAGGCGGGGTGAGGCGGGGAGAGGCGGGGCGGGGCGAGGCGAGGCGGGGCGTGGCGAGGGGCGTGGCGAGGCGGGGCGAGGCGGGGCTTACTCCGGAAGTGTTTCCCTGGATACGGGTAGCACCTAACAAGGGCTGCGCCCAACAAAAGCGGAGTAAGCCGAGACAGAGCCAGGGGTAACGCCGGATAAGCGGGCTCTGCCGTGGGGGCCTCCTGAGAACAATATAGAAGCGGCGAAGGGGTTGGTGGGAGAGAAGTGGGGCTCTGAGGTAAGAAGGAACACTCCAGAAAGGGGCCATATTAGCAGTGTCGAGCGGCTTGATTAGTTAAGGAGGGGTGATCTATTAAGACTGATTTCCGAGATAAGAAAACACAAAAGTGAAAGAATCATTAACTTTACATTCACAGTTCAATACATGCACAATTATGAAAGTTATCACGTTCCCCCTATAACACAAGATAAACTATTTAGAACTCAGAAGTTGCGATCTTTAATGATGGTGTGATTCATTTACCTAGCAATTAACAATTAGGTTAATTGAAACTAATGGGAAAATCTTTTTGATCAGGAGATTTTTTCATTAATATTATAATCTAGTGTTATTGACTAATAAGAATTTTTTGTCCTAATCTACAAATGTCGAAGATATATAAACACAAATTCTAAATAGGGGGTTGGACAAAATGTAGGTACCAAGAAATCGATTGCACAGTAACATAATAAGAGGGAAAATATCAGTAAAAGAAAATAATTTGGCAGAGATGTTGCCATGGTCCTTGCAATTGAAGACCGGAAAATTCTCGCAATTTTAACTTTATTCTATAACCATTATTTTGATACTGATTAACTATTTTACCGCAATTTCAATTATAATTTCTCATGCAAATCTACCTCTGCAAATTCATGGTTAAAACGCACATACAAGTAAAATGAAAGTATTCCAGGAAATTCTCTGAGGCAAAAACAATATAAACATATACAATTTTTAATATTCAGAAGACATATTACGTTCCGCAGATCCATGTAAAATAATTCCCGCAGCAACGCAACACTCATAGAAAAATATTAAAAATAATTTGTAGAGATTGTTCATGATATTTCATGATATGAATTGAACGCCGATATTTTGTTTAAATGTAGTCCTCTTTGTCAATTGTGTATGTATGGGTCGACCAATGTATGACCAATGTATTCATTGTAGCCCCTCTGACCGGGAGGTCCTAGGTTCGAGTCCTGACGGCAACAGGATTTTCGACAGTAGCTTTCCAGCTAGGTCGAATTCAGTCGCTGTCTGGAGGAGAATTCCAGCGGCCGGCAGCTCTATCGGTAGTTTTGTGGTTTCTCCGATAACACCAGGCGAATGCCGGAGCAGTACCCTAACAAACGGGCCACGGACCGCGCGCTATCTTTCCTTCCTTTTCCTTGTTCTATCCTCTCCCCCTTACACACACACTAACACTCACATGCACTACACTACCACATATTCCGGGAGACAGGGTGGAGCTTGGAGCTTGTCCCGGCTGGGGCGGTGCCCCGCTGGTGGGAGAGTCCTAGTTAGGGGAAACCCCACTAGTCGACGGTAGGTCGGCGCCGGATCTCGCCATCCAGCGAAGGAAAATCACCATCATCTCCCTAAAAAAGCATGCACTACACTCACGGGACTAATGATCACAGCAGTTGACGTGCCCGGAAACACGAAAAATCAATGAATCAATCATTGCAATCCCTTCTTTCGGTGCACGAAAGTCCAATGTCAAAAGTCGATCCTATCTCCTGATTTCACTGTCGATCTTCACATTGGCGTACAATTGTTTTGTCATTTCGATGATGTAAGAAGGGCCAATGTGAACTTAGGTCTGTAGATAGCAGTCAATGTTAACGTAGGTCCTTGGATTGCAATCTCTTGTCTATGACTCAGTGATCTTCTACAACTCATGCATCCAACAAACAGAACTATGCAACATTTCTAAACAATGTTCAAAGTGACATTAAGAGACATCAGATATCGACATCAGATGTCGAACATCAATCATTTTAACTGTATATTTATTGAAGGAAAATAAATAACCAATAATACATCAGACATATTTTGATTTTTAACTCTTTGTAATCAAATAAAAGAGGAATACAATACTCTAGTCCACTTCTTCACACAGTAAAATGGGGCTTATGTCGGTCAAAGACTATGTTCGGAATTGTCAAAACGCACCAATGTCATAAAAAATGTTTAAACTATTTAAGTTTGATAGAGTTGTATTGATAAAATTAAAAGAACGGACAAGAATATTTAATAACTTTTATCTTATCAGAAATGGTGAAATATACAGTTGTCACTTAAATGCAATTTTTTGCTAAAAGAGAAAACCATCCATTCTGTAAAACTTTGAATAATGACATTGGCTCTTCTTGCTTTAAGACACACACACACACACACACACACACACACACACACACACATGCACATTAACACGCAAACGCACACGGTGTGTGGTATTAAATGGATTAAACGTGATTCATATTACTATTTTAATAACAATCAATGGTTATTCAAAGGTAAAAAGTAGTGAAGTCACAAGGAGAGAGGACGAATAATAAAATAAAAGTAAAAGACCTATCATAATAAGAGTTTATAAGCATTTTTAAGTTTGTCGGTTTTATTGTTGTAAATTTAGAGTATTATTGTTAATAAGAAAACAAAACATCTCAGAAGTTAGCCTTTGTTTTAATTATTTTCATGATTCAGAAGCTAACTTTATCCCATCGATACGATGAACGCCTGTATTTGAAGACAAATTGTTTTGTGAGTATGACGACAAATAATTTATGATCTTTCTTCCTAATCTGCAATGCTTTCACAGAGGTGCCAATGGCGCAATTGGGGTGCAATTTAGTCTCAGAAAAAGAATTTGGTACATCATTTCACGCATTAGAACATTGTGAGTAGAATATTGGCTTTTTTTCTTCCTTGAGACTTTCATTAACTGACATCAAGAGTTTCCTGAATTATTCGGATTCCAATGTTATTTTAATGATATGTTGCTTACGGAATGTTGATAAAATAAATATAAACTATAATTCGTTAAAGCTTTCAAGCGTATTATTTCAATATCAAGAGTTTACTAGTTACAATTACAGTTTCTAGATGTTGTTGGGTGACGATACACATGACAGAATTTTCTGTATGGCCAATATTTTGCACAACACCATTAGAAGAAATATCTGTGTAATTGAACAATACTTTATTATGACTTAATCGTACTCGCATCGTTGGCAAAACAACATCTCCTCTATGATATGCTAAGGAAATATGATGAATTTATCTCTAAAACAAAAATAAACTATCGCAACGTGTATTAAAATCGCGCATAGCTCGGAAACAAAACGTCCTATGAACTTTCTATTACTTTTTGGAAATTTAGTTATTTTGGGTGCACGTTCTCCATAGCATGAGTGGTCAGGAAAACGCAGTAACCTTACATCCAAGTAAAATTCAACTGAAGGAAAAATACAAATGTTTCAGGAGAAAGTTCAATTTAGTCTGTACAATTTAATCTCAACGCTTGGTATTATTAGAATGATCATTCTCGAACAATTCTAGTTCTATAACGCTGTAACGCACTATTTAGGGTCTGACTGATTGCTTGATCTATTGGTTGATGTTTCGGAGCACACCAACTGTATTTCTGATTTTCTGGTCAATATTCCCGTTAATGTAGTGAATGTTTTGTATCTGGGGCAGTGGTATCCCTTCCTTCTAGCTGACGAGGTCCAGCGCTGGCCCTCACCTCGGATTGCGGGAGATTTCCACCACCACATCACCAGATAACGACGGGGCACCGCCCCAGCCGGGAAGAGCCATAATCCTACGAAATGTGTAGTAGTGTACTCCCTGTAAGAGTAATATAATAAACTCGCTTATTCACGCCCCACGTTGGGCTCCGATATAATAAACTCGGCTACTCCCTCTATTTTATACATTAATATGCCCGTTTACTAGCTAACTTTTCAAAATTCTAACAATTTATGCGGGCGTGAACTTGTGATGGCCCTCGTACAGGGATCGAAATGTGGTACTCGTGCAACGCGGGCGTGGATCAGCATCTAACTACCTTAATCACAACACATTCTCTAATGGTTATTGATGAACCCGAATGCATTCATCTCAATTTATTTACTACTTTTATGGACTGTTTCTTTTCCTCTGATGTTTCAAAGTGACAAACATATGTACAATGATAGTGCCCTTTGGCGGCACAAAAAACAAAACGTAGCAAACAAACAATACCCTTAATATTAAAACAACAAAAAGAACAAACTAATGGCCATTCACACTGAAAATTCCATAGTACAAAATTACATGCGAAAATACATTCATCCACACCGAATGCGCATTCTGTCGTCTCAGATTGTTGACCCTCTTATTCTATAATGAATTAACAGGACTTGGTCTTCGACAGATGCCTTTGAAGTTGCCAGATAAAAAAAATACCCATGCATCACTTCCCTGATACCGGATGAACACTGCAACATGCGGTCATATCACGCGTCGCCGTCGGCAATGGTACCGCCTCAGCTTCCACCAGTTCCCAGGACCATATATACTATGAACTCACATGGTTACGAAAACCACTACGAAACGTTTTGCGATGAAACGCAAAGTTTTCACTACATTTAAAGTTCCCGCGGCGAAGAGAGACTGTTTCGTTACGCTAACCAAAATAAATTAATCTGTTCGTATTAGCTCTTACTGTCCGGAGCACGCTAAACTTTGTGTTGTAAACACTGCGGCAAAATGTCCGCGACCATCGTTCAAAAGTGCCACCGCGTAAAATTAATGTTCGCGTCGCTCTTACCCGTAAATTATTCGCCCTTACTTACGAATTCATTCACCCGTTTGTTACAACCTTTTCGTCCGCATCAAAATATCTAAAATGTTTTCAAAGTCCACTTCCGAACAATAATTTTTAAAATGTTACATTACGCTAACAAGTCTTCACCAACCATACAACATTGCACTTTTTCCTCGTCTGTAGAGTATTGTTGTCCCCTATCCTATATAGATTTTTTCTGGAACAAGCGCCGATCGCTCGCCCGTGACCACAAACAAGATTACAGAATGTTTCCTAATTTTCTGGTTTTAAACGTACTTAGGCCTTGTCACCGGTTCTCAATACTGTCTATAATTTCTCTGATAATTACTGCACTATCTATTTCTCCTTTCATTGTCTTATTTCATTAAATACAACCATTTTAGTTCGATATTGCGTCGTGACGTTACTACGATGCGTCTCTTGTTTTACAACTTTACCCTAACAATGGTCTCCATGTTCACGCTTTTTAATTTGAAATGTACGATTACAATTATCTTCGAAATTTTGTGAACTCCTTGCGCGATTTTGCTGATTGTTTTTTCTAACAATTCTAAATATTATGCTTTACTGAATGTTTACGTTAAATTTGACTTTCTTCGGCGCATTCGGTTAATTTAGAAAAAATGTTTGCGCGCGGCACTTCCGTCTTCTGTCTTTTTGAATATAAATCTTAACATTTTATTGGAAAGTCTTTATTCTCCGGAACACTAAATTACCGAAATGATCGCAAATCATTACAATAAGTGTGTGTAAGTATGGGAAGGATACGACAAGGAAGAGGAAGAGCAAATCACGCGCCATCCTACTTGCTAGAGCACTACTCCGGCATTCGACTAGTAGTGATCGGAGAAATCAAAGAAAACGATCAGAGCACCTGGCCGCTAGACTTCTTCCCAAGGCAGCGGCTGAATTCAACCTAGCTAAACAATTAGTGTCGAAAATCCACCATTATCGATCAACGCAACCTACGAACTCCCTATCCGAGTCGCTGCAGAGAATTCGCCAATGCTAGCTCCAATCTAAACTCGGCTGGCCTGTCATTTCGAAGGTGGGTCCTACTACGAAGCAATTTTCGCTTTTAAAACAATTATTTACTAAGTGCGGAGTTTTCGCACGGGCCCAACTTCTATATTTTATTCCCCTTACCAACATTTACTAAAGGACACACCGTCAATCATCATGCGGTCGTTACATTCAGCGTTATATTTAAATCAAATAAACTGAATGTTTACATGTAGATAGAAGGCCTGACATCTCCTCGAAAAAATATGAACGAATAACTCTCAAAAATCGATCTCCCAATCTTCCGTTTCCCGAAAGTGCCAACGTCGTACCGGGAGGTCCTAGGTTCGAGTCCTGACGGCGGCAGGGTTTTCGACACTAGTTTTTCAGCTAGGTCGAATTCAGCCGCTGCCTGGAGGAGAATTCTACCGGCCGACTGCTCTGATCGGTAGTTTTCTGTAGTTTCTCCGATCAACACCAGGCGAATACCGAAGCAGTACCCTAACAAACGGGCCACGGGCCGCACGCGATATTTCCTTCCTCTTCCTTGCCGTATCCTTTCCCCTTACACACACACTTACAATAACATGCACTACACTACCACATATTCCGGGGTACCGTTCGGGAGCTTAGAGCTTGTCCCGGCTGGAGCGGTGCCCCGCTAGTGGGAGAGTCCTATCTGGGGAAAACCCCACTAGCCGACGGTAGGTCGGCGCCGGATCTCGCCATCCAGCGGAGGAAGATCACAGCCATCTCCAGATAAAAATGTGCATTACACTTACGGTACTAGTGACCAAAGCAGTTGACGCGACCGGAAACACGAAGAAACCAATCAATCAATAAAATGCCATCGTAGCCCAGTCCTATATCCCGAACATCACGTCGAATCCCCTCGGAAAATCATTTTAAATTATCATAATTACGAAAGGTAAACAATATACTGATTCTACATCCTAGATTGCAGCCACGAGCTTCTCAGACAAACGTATTACTTCATTTTCGAAAAACAAACAATCCGACTGTCAATAAATAAAATAGAAAGTTCGCGTATCAATCTCCCGATCTTCCGCTTCCCGATGATGCCATTTCCCTGTGTCGTCCAATTCTCCCGAGCATCATGTCGAGCCGTCACATCATTTTAAACGATCATCTTTATGAAAAGCAAACGATATACTGATTCTACAGTCACGTGGTCCTTTGACACACGTATCACTGCATTCTCGCAAAACAAACGATCATCCAAATGTCTCGACTGTCAGTAAATAAAAGAGAAAGTTATTCTCGAAGATCTTTCTCCCGATCTTCCGCACCAAAAAGATACGACGCTCGCTTCCCCGCCCCATTTCCTCCGCGCGTCATATCGAGTCCCCGCCACGAGGCGCGATTGTCAGAGGCGCAGACCGCATCGCGAGCGGCGAGCAGGGGGGGGACGCGATGTCGGCACCCGATTCGATTACCGATACGCCGGGCGCGCGGAAAGGGGAGGGAGACGGACCGGCTGGAAGGCAATTATTTCCGCCTCTTTGTTAAGAGCGTGATTGGAAATTCAATTCCTGATTCCTATTCCTCAGCAAGGCGGAACGACTCCTCGACTTGAAGATACTTCGCGCCTCCCATTCCCTCCGTCCCGCCGAGACGCTGTTTTCCTTGCTTCGACTTCCTGTCGTTTCTTCGAGGCGGCTGTTCCCCAAGTCCATGGCATCGCCCTTGCGCCAGTCTCCCTTTTCCTGTTCCTCCATGGTTTACTATGTAAAATCTTGTTCCTCGACCGTTCGTCAACGCCATTCTCCTATCTTCTAGTTTACTTCCCTGTATTTCATCATTTTGTTTTCTGATTTCTTCTACTTTCCTCATGCCATTTTAACTGTTTTGTCGTCATCTCCATAATTCTCTTTTCACGTTCCCAACTATTTTTCATCTCATTTTCCTCATCTTCAACTCTTTCTCGTCATCTCTTCAACTCTTTTCTCGTCATCTCTTCAACTCTTTTCTCGTAATCTCTTCAACTCTTTTCTCGTAATCTCTTCAACTCTTTTCTCGTAATCTCTTCAACTCTTTTCTCGTAATTTCTTCAACTCTTTTCTCGTAATTTCTTCAACTCTTTTCTCGTAATTTCTTCAACTCTTTTCTCGTAATCTCTTCAACTCTTTTCTCGTCATCTCTTCAATTCTTTTCTCGTCATCTCTTCAACTCTTTTCTCGTCATCTCTTCAACTCTTTTCTCGTCATCTCTTCGACTCTTTTCTCGTCAACTCCACGACTCTTTTCCTCGTCAACTTCACGACCCTCTCCACTCCTCATTCAGCCTTTCTCTATCAGCTATTATTCTATCCCTCATCCTTTTCTTCTTTTCTCTTTCTCTCTTCTCTTTTCATTTCAACACTCTTCTTTGCCGCCATTTCCTCTTCAACATTCCATCTGCTTTTTCTCTTTTTTTCCTCCACTTGTCCTGCTGTCTCCATTTCTTCAATCTCCCTGCTTTGCGTCTATTTCCTTTTAAGTTAATATAATTTCGTGTGAGCGGAACCATTTAATAATGAATTATTATAGTCTGCGCAAGAAACAATGATTTCCCACACAAACGTGTGTTCTACAATATTTCTAAATGTATACGTTTTATTTGAGAATTAACTTTTAAAATTTTTATCTCCACTTTTATTATTTTCCGCACCACCTTCAGTATATTTCCTCCCTTCGCGTTATCATGCGCTCTGTTCTCCTTTTTCTTTCATCCACTTCTCGGATACTTCTGTGCTCGGCCGTTCTCCGTGCGATTGATTCGGCGCCGGGTCTCCGCAAGGAACTGCCTGCCGTTCGCGCGCGCGCTAAGGCGAGGGGGACTTATCTCGGAGAGCCAGCTCGCGCCGCCCAGGACTGCGCCGCCATCCGGGCACAGGGTCCGAAATGCGCGTGTCAAAAAAAGGTCAATGTGCTATTTATTTATTTATTTATTTTATTTTACGTCAAAAAAACAGTTAAAAACTGCGTATGACGTGCTATGGGGAAAAGTGAGTTGTGTGCACATTTTCAAAATTCTGTGATCCCTACACTAAGTCATATACCACTTAAATTTTGAATTTTGAAAGGGAGAAAAAAAAACAAAAACTCCCATGTAGTAAAATCTATTTTCAAAGATAAATAAGCAATATTATAACTAATCTTAATATATATTAATAATTAATATAATTAATATATTAATATTAATATAATTAATATATATATAATAATAATAATTAATATAAGCTAATCTTATAACTGTGAGACTAGAGAACTACAGGCCAGTCATTTTATTCGTTTACACTGTTGTCGTTTTCTCTCGGAGATGGCTTAAAACTGTAATTATTTCAAAAATTAGAGAACGTGTCTCGACGAAAATTTACGCTTGATATATAGACTCTTTCAGACACTGATTTCCTCTAAAAGTTCGAGAAATTTCCAAGTCATATTTCAAGCACATTACATAAATTTAATCTGTTTATTTATTTTTAAATATTTATACTGGTTGTTATATGTTATTAAATTATCAAACATTAACGGAAACCGGTGTTATTGTTAAAAATTATATAAACTGTACAAAAGTTTTCGATAAAAACAGAGTTTTATGAATTAAATTTTTGTTAATACAGCCCTTTAAAACGTTAAAATTCTATAAAACATGAATTGATATCGGAAGTAATGAATATCTGACCAAAATATAAAATTTAGAAAACACAGAAATTTTATGTAATCCATAATTCTATCTTTACATTTACACCTACAAAAGACACGAATACTTACATTAGAATTTGCTCTCTTACGTTTAGGGTCTTTTCTTGTATCATTGACTCTTTATGTCCTTATGATTCCAAAACATGAGTTGGTGCCACTAGTATGGAGAATAAAAAAATGCCTAGGTGATCAGGATAAAAATTGTGATCAGGAATCATAAGAATAGTACTTAAACCTAACACGAACCTGTTTTCCCACCGCATTGTGAATTTTTATTGTGGTTGTTTTAGAGCACGCGCAAATGAAAAGTTGCGCCATTGGTTGCGATAGAGGCCACCTCTACCCAGTATTCTAAAAGCAAGAATGTGCGAATGGCAATAGCTATGTCCTTTTCGTTTCCACCTCTCCCGCCTCGCCCGGCCCGCCCCATCTCAGATTCAGAGATGTAAATATTTGGCTCATTTCGTTAAGGAATAGTGGGATATCCTGGAGATAAAGTCTGTCCCTGTTGTTTCTTTCAGCAACCTCATTCCGAAGACCTTAAAGTACTCACTACAAAATCACTCAAAAGCAAAGAGCATCGCCATCTAACTCCAGAAATCTGTTTCTCTCAGTGGTACATGTTCATTGATTAGGAAATTTCTGGAAGTTAATGGAAGGTTTTAGGTTAACTCAACCAAACTCTCACACTCTTGCCTTTCACTTTGAGAACACCGTTAAATCGAAAAAAAATCCAATATTTTGTTTACAATCGATTTCGACTAAACACTTTGAAGAAAAAATGAAAGGTGTCTTCACAAGTTACTGGAAGATAATTTCAGATTAGACTTACCAAGATTATGTTAGCTAATACGCTAGCCTTACACCTAGTGAAAAGGTTGAAGAACTCGCTTACGGGCCAGATCTTCACTACGCAGTTCTGTGACTCGAGTTAGTGAAGTCACTAATGCCCCTGACCGTAGGGTAAAAAGGTAAACCTGCACTATGAAGTGATCTAATAAAGGGAGAACCATACCGAATCGTTCGACTCCAGGTTCAACAACGACATTGCTGTTGTCGGATGTTACTGTCCCAGAACATCTGGAAGAAAATAGGCCCACAATGTTCGGCTGTATAAGCAGAGGACTGCAGAGCGACTAGAACTACTGAGGTGAAATGAAGAAATTATGAAGAGTACGTGAGGTTCTACTAGCAATCTCTCACCGAAAGGAATTACTCTCGACCTAATAAACATTTTTAGTCTTTCACTAAGATTGTCTACTCTCGACAGCTACAGCTCAACTTCACTTCTCCAGTAAATGAGTGGTAGACGTTACATGATGGGCCTTTGCTTCACCGGAGCGGTAGAACTCTGAACGAAACTTCAGTAGTTGTAGGTAGCGAAAATCCTCCGACGAAATTAAGATTTCGTCAGCGACGGAACCCAGCAATGACCACCGGCTCACCTCAAGAGCAATTTACCAAACCCGAAGTAAAGCTCCCCAGCGATAAAGCAAAAAAAGGACGTTAACTAGCCTCAAAGATTCTTATCGATCCATTTATCTGCGATAGGGTGCCACATTGGAATGGCAAGGTTCCAACTAGCCGTTTAGTCGTTTCCAGAAAATTTGTATCAACGTCACACAGTCTGTCATACACCTACATCAATGATTTTTACAGTAGCTATTCTTCCACAGAGTGAAACACGAGTATGTTCTACTTGTAGCAAAAGTCAGATAGAACTTTTACTTACAAAAAGCTGATTTTGTTCCCTTTTGTCTGTTGGAACCTTGTCATTCCAGAGGGTTAAGGGCTACAAGAGAGCGCTCATTCGTTTCATTATTTCTCACAGATATTTTTCTGCCCGGCGTTTCTACGAGCAGAAAGACCGCCTGCCCAGCGTTTTGTACCTTTCCTGCTACATGATTTAAGACTTCGAATTCCGACTCTCAATGCAAATATAGCGGTTAAACCACATCTGGCCACCCGCTTCCACCATAAATTCTTAACTCTGAGGGCCTGCTGCACCAGCGTAGACGTGTAGACAGCGACGGCTTATACTCCAATCCTATTGTTATTGTTTTTGTTGTTGTTATTATTATTATTTGTGACATGAATTTGTGAGATTTTTAAGCATTTAATTAACTTCAATATGTAATTATTAATTGTATAACTTGAGTTGTTGCTTTATGTCAATACTGTGGCCAATTTGTTAAAAATGGCAGGATGAAATCGAACTGCCATATTAATAATTCATTACACTTTAAATGTTCCAACTCATTAGTCAGGTATAGCAATAATAACACAGTTCATTATGACAAAGATTTACAATGTTCAGCATCCAAGTCAGTACAATACATTTTGTCAATATTCCGTATAACTTCTTGACCAAGGCTCATTCCAAACCAGAATCCAAAATACCGAGAAATGTCCAAATTCCAGGCAAGTCACAGTTCCTTCCGATGAATCGCCAGGTCACGTATATGCGTTCCTGGCACGTCTGCACTGGCATTTTGCGTACCTCCGCTACGATTCCCACATCTCGAATTCCGAAGCATGCGATTGCCCGGGCGTGGCCGCGACACCGCATTCTGCACGATCGTGCCAGAGCCCAATCGTGCCTTCCCTTTCAACCCGTCACTCAAACTGCGAAAATAAATTGTGCGCTGCCAAATCTACCTAATTGTACCGCCAAAAATGCCGATAGCACCACATTTTGTAGTGTCCCGCTTGGTTTTTAATTTTTTAACAGCTTATGAAGACGATCAACTCGAAAAGTCTCTTTTGGTAGATTATACTTAAACTACAAGTAATAATACGCAAAATTACCTCGAGATTCTATCGTTCTGTAATTGCTCAAACTTAATGATAAAATCTTGATTGGTTGGTTGATTAGTGATTCCGGGCGCGTCAACACCTTGGGTCATGAGTCCCGTCCGTAAGTGTAGAGCATTTTTTCGGGAGATGGCGGTGATCTTCCCCCACAGAATGGTGAGATCCGGCGCCGACCTACCGTCGGCTAGCAAGGTTTTTCCCTACTAGGTATCTCCCACGAGCGTGCACCGCCCCAGTCGGGACAAGTTCTCTGTCCCGACCGGTCTTCCGGAATATGTAGTAGTGTAGTGCATGTTAATATGTGTGTGCGTAACGGATGAGGATAGGACAAGAAAGAGAAAGGAAAGATCGCGCGCGGTCCGTGGCCCGTTTGTTATGGTACTGCTCCGGCATTCGTCTGGTGTTAATCGGTGAAACCACGTAAAACTACCGATCAAAGCAGCCGGCCGCTAGAATTCTCCTCCAGACAGCAACTGATTTCGACCTAGCTGAAAAGCTAGTGTCAAAAATCCTGCCGCCGCCGTCAGGACTCGAAGTTAGGACCTCCCGGTCAGACGCGCTGCAGTGACAGTTGATGCACTGATCTACCGCTCCCGGTTACAATCTTGGAATCGCATGAAATTATACTATAGAACAGATTATTAGTACAACTTATTATGTTTCGTAAATGTCAAACAAAGCAGTATCACTACGCGTTGAGGTTGAAGTACCTGCATGGTTGCTTTGCGAGGCGCAAAAAATTGAGAATAAACAGCGCGGTAACAGCCTTTGAACCGTGCCTGTCCCACTGTGCGTTGCCAGCCGCCGGCGCGCCCGCCCGTAGCCGGCTTTCCGCGCGCGCTTCCGAGGCACAACTTCGTCGAAAGCGGCGCGGGGCCGCGCGCGGATTAGAACTTCGCTGCACCGCCTCTTTTCTGCGCCGCGGCGGGGCGGCGCTGTCTTGCCTGGAGCGCGGCCGGCGAGGAGCTCCTCGCCTGCTTCGTCTACTCGTGGCGATGTCTTGCATCAGCACACTGTGCTCTGGGCTGTGTGGGAATTCACGCAACACACGCGCACGAGTTAATTAGTTGTAATTTGTTAGTTACTTAAAAGCGAGCACGGACATTCATATGTAATGAGTAGAATTTGTATTTAATTTGTGTTTCGTTCATAATTGACACCATGTTCATAGAAATATAAATAGAGACAGCCTACTAGTATAGGAAATCACATATTTGCAATGTTTGATGTCATGAAGACTGCTGTCATCTGAAAAAGCGCAATAATCCACAATCAGAAAGGAATTGAACGTTCTTGAGTGAGGACGTAAAGTTGGACCGAACATTTTTGGAGCAGAGATGAAATAAAACGCTTTAGCAGAGTTATTTAATTGAGTGGAGCATTTGAAATAAAAGACGTAATTGTATTGGCGGTGTATTAATTGATGGCAGTACTGTGAAAAAGTAACTCTCAGGGTGGCTCACTGGTCAGCGTGCTGGCTATCCAGAACGCGATCCTGGATTCGAATCCCGGCCAGGGCAGATTATAGTGAGACATAACAAAAATGACGGACGTTTTATATTTTATTTATTTAACATAAAGGTCGAAATGTTGTAGATATTGCAAAAGACGTGGGTCTCTACGGTGCAGATACGCAGATGACACCGTAGCAACGCGAGTTCGTGCGGGGGGACATAGTAACCGGGAGAGCTGTAAAGTAAACACGCAGGGTGCACCGTAACAACGCGAAAAAAAACAATAGAGAGAAAACCACAGCGAGCTTTTAAGGATGGATCAGATTGGGAATTAGGGCATTCCGACTCGTGTCGTGGTGGTGAGCGGATCGCTTGCGCGTTTTTTCTTGAGGTTAATTATCAAGTCGAGACTTCGTGAGAGTGATATTTCGTGAGAGTGAACCTTGAACTTGCACTTAGCATATTTCCGCATTAGGTGTACAACTGGAACTTGTAAAATGTACGTGTTGTACCATTCCAAACTCTGACTTGTAATATTTTCATGAGTGAAACGGAAAGCGAACTTAGAATATTTTCGCAGTGGAGTTACAAGATTTGACTTAGAAATTTTATCAGCGAATTGTGAATTTCCAGGTTAGGTGATAGGAAATAATATTAAAGGGATATTATTCCGACCTGGGAAAGTAATCAGTTTGAAATAGGTTCCCACCTGAGCCGCAAGATAAAGAGTATAGGCAGTGTTTGTGAAGTGGTTGGACGAAGTTTCGACTTGGTCGCTGATCATCGTGGACTTCGATAAAAAGGAAGGTTGGTCTACTCTACATGGCGACATCGAGCGACGTGCGCGCGAAGAGGCAAGAAAGGATAAAAGGTTCTATAACGCTGTTATTGCAATAACGAGAAAAATGATCCTGATCCAACGAGGAATTGTAATAATCAATGATAGTTGAGAACTTTGGCATGCATACTAATTTATAATTCATAGTTTGAAAGAAAGCTGATTCTCATTTGCCATTACATGCAATCCTTGAGTAAACATTTCAGAATTATTTTTGGATTCCTCGCCACTCCGTATGGATGGCAGATTGAGTAATTGGTTTGCGGAAGTAGCAACATTTATTTCATAGAACCCGTCGACCGAGCTAGCGGGGTTGACATTTACATTTAGTAATATAGACATCTCAGTAGTGTGCGCTTTCCTTGCCTATGTCCCCGTATCTGTTGATGTGTCACGATGAGAAAAGTTCACTTCTTAGGTTGAGAAGACTAGAATACGCCATAAGGGATGTATATGTGCTAACCACTCGTACCAGAACCCACGTCCGCAAGATCGGGACGCCGATGGCAAGGCTTCGGCCCGTTAGAGGTTGCTGTGCCAGAAGAGACAGACTGAGATGTTTCAATATTGGGGGAAGTCGTCATACCTGGAGTTACTGGATTTACTATTCCTTAAAGCAGTCAATCGTTTGTACAGACGGGACTTGAATTAAGGACTTATATAATTTTTAAACGTGAAGAAGATATGTACTACATAGGTATCGTTAGTTAAAATTGTGGATATAGCTAGAATAGATATTTCTGTCACGAGTCCTCTAAACGAGTCTTTAAGGACGCAACCGGAAGGTTAACTGCAAGGCGGAGCGATAGCGAAGCCGAGTAGTTAACCTTCCGGCTAAGTCCTTAAAGACTAATAAAGGACGAGTTACATACAATGATTTTTGTTATTTTTTGTTATTTTAGTTTATCGCTTATTAAAAATAAACTTTTATCACTTTCGCGAGTTCAGAATTGTCATTACTCTTGATTTTCTGTAGCAAGGGTTGGTGGTACTGGATGCTTTGTTTGTGATCAGACAGTTGAATGTTTTTTCTACTAATGCAAGCAGAATCTAAACCCGAGAGTCCATAGTGTTCATAGCAACGGCCACTAAAATGATCGAGAGTCCATTAAAAATATTTTAGCGGCCGTTGCTATGGACGCGCTCTTAAAGCAGTATTTAGATGGTTGGTTGCTAAGGGGCTAAGTGCGTGTTTACTAACGTAAGTAACAAAAAAATTCATTATTTCCGTTTTAAAAAAGTACCGAGAAAATTATTTTTGATTATGAATGAATGTAATTTTATATTTTGAATTTGAAAGCATTTTAATTTAATGATATTTTCAGTATTCAATATTCAAGTTTCAATATTCAGATCTTTGGTGATTACAAGAGAATCATGAGCCCTAATATATGAATATTTTTACTTTCTTCCATTAAGTAAATTCATTATAGTTTAAATTAACGAAAAAATTATACTCGCATGCTATTACACGCGAATATTTATTGACAGGTGTCCAGACAGACTGACACAGATCAGGAGCTGAGCAATTTTTGCAATTGCTCGTATAAGGCTTCCACCAAACTCGTGTGAAAACTCTTCTGAAGAGGCTGAAATCCGCTTCCGGAAAGCTGACATCCACCTCCGCCCTTAGAAAACTCCCAATTAGATCGAGCATCAAAAGCGAATGTTGCATATGATCGCGGCTTAGCAGCAATTAGCATGAATCTCACCGCTGAATTCAATAGTTTCTAGTTGCATCCGATCACGGTACAGTTCTCGGTAACGAATGTGTACACTACTTTTTGGACTAAAAGAGTGTTTTCGGAATTATAATAAAATTTTGGATTGACGTTTTATACATTCTTGTACGTCATCGTATTATGCATTCGGCATTTTAAATTTTTTTTTTTAAAGTCTAGATACCTATATATTGCCTTTTCAAGTTAAAAAAATGAACACCAGAAATAAAAACAAATGATGTGGAAAAGTATTTGAAACAATGGACAGAAAAACTCTACAAGTTCTTAAAAAACACACAATTTTGAGAATATTTCTTACCTTACAGTAGTGTTTTGCGCCGATGGTCTGTTGCCCACTGCCTTTGTACGCTCTCGCAATGACAGAAGTGCGGCGTTCGCAGCACCACACATGATTCGTAGTAAGTCGCATGCCGCTCTTACCTCTGGTAGTGGTGAGACCGCTGGCACGTCTGTAGGTTCGTCATACGTGCAGAACGGCTTCATAATAATTATGATTTATTCCTGAAAATAAGCGAACATTCGGTGGCGATTTGGCAAAAACTGAATAAGTACAAATATATAAATGAAAACCATTTGCCGTTTTCCGGGGCACGATTACATAACTTTCTCTTCCTACGAAAAACTTCGTAAGATGAGAAAGTAAAAACAATACACACAATACACAAAACAATACAATAACACATACAGTACAATTAAACAAAAAAACATAAAACAATGATAAAAAATATTAATAACACGTTTAGTATGCACTATTCGCTCCTTCTTTACTCCATTCACACCACTTCACTTAACTGTTCTTCCTTTCGCTATCCATAATTTCATAATTTCATTAATGATAAGCTTATAAATTTTATATTATTATATTTTATATATTATAAAGGTCAATTAAAGTATTTCCATACTTTTATTGACCTTTCGTTATCCTTGAAAAGTCATTGCACTTCAATGCAGTCAACACTTACGTTTTTAACAATCCTGGAACGCATAAATTACCTGATCCTGCAAAGAGGCACTAGCATTTCTGCAGGTAAGTTGTTCTAGTCAACAATGTTCTATTCTACCTCCTATAAACCTCAATAAATACTATAGAGAAAATTACGAAAACGCAAATCTAAAGTTAGAGCACATGTAAAGAAAACTAATGTGTTTTAATAAGACTTTTTGTGGGTTTCAGGCAATACGTCACTTAGGAGTTAGGAGTTAGTGAATGGAGAAGATATGACTGAAATTATTGGAGACTTGGCAATTTCCCATTTTCTTCCATATCACAATCACAAGATGAAATCTTTCAAGCCTTACGCAGAATTCAAACTCACAACCTCACCTTTCATACACAGTTCTGTGTAAAGCGATTGTTTCCGCTGCCATCCATTATAACTAACTTGACAATTTGTTTATTAACATGTCAAAACAAACATTTTTGGTTCAATTAATTATCGCCAAATTTTGATATTTCAATGAGAATAAACAGTCGTAAATAACGTTTGAAAGGGTAAATAAACAAAAATTACAAAAACGTTTACATGTAAAATACTTTATATTAGAACTCCCATGAAATTATCATTTGAGTCTCTGTAGTATTAACGTTATGCAATCACTTTCCTGACGGAAATGAGAAAATATTTTATCCCGTTTTTAACCTTACGTACTAGGTATTGCAAGCAAGTTCGTAAGATTAAATTAAGCTAGAAATTGTTACGCATGTGGATATTGATTCATCGTTTTAACCTTACTTAATATAAAGTATATTTGATATAGGTTTTACTTCGTTATTAAAATTCCCCACCCTTGACGCTCCTAGGACGTGTGGGACTAAACATCAAGATTTTTGTTTTCTGCTCCGATGTCGTATCCCACCAGACCAGTGGCGTAGGCTCAATGGATGCGAGTGATGTGTCGCATCCCCAAGTTTTTCGTCTCTTTTAAAACTTTTGTTAAAATATTTTTTGTATTCCTCAAGTACGTCTCTCTGTTCCGTTTGTACTTTTCGTTTTTTCCCCATGCGCTTTCCGGTAGGCGTCGGCCACCTTCATGGATGTGACCGGCCGAAAAGCATCGATTCTTTACCGAGGTCATTGAACTCTCATCATATGCTGTGTGCAAGGTGCGAGGTTTCGGCCGACGGTGATGCGACGCACCTGTCGCATCTCGGACTTCTCATTGGCGCTTCTGTATTCCCCCTCCCAAAACTTCGCCATCGCCTCCCAGTAGTCACGTGCTAACGACTGAGGTCTCCATAGCGGGTTAGGGGAGGAGGAGTTTGACCACACTAGTACATATGCATGCGCGTATTATTGTTTTGTTTGTTATTGTCAGAGCAAGCACTGCACAATTAGCCATTCTCAATGATTGTCAAAGAAGGTACAGTAGGAATGTGCATCGTAATATGGGTAGACACCTTAATTGGTCTACCTTGTTTAATCCGTAAAACTGATCGCATCCCCACGATCACTAAGCAGGAGACGCCACTGCACCAGACACGGCTTTTCTCTCGTTTCGCGTCTCCCAATGTCATATTTTTGCTTGTTGGAACTTGCATAAGAAAACAGTTATCTGTAATACAATAATTATTGCAACACCAACAATATGGATGATCCTTCACATAAATGTAATGCTTCTGGACACATGCTTCTGGACATAAATGTAACTTCATTTTCTGTGCACGTCTTCTAGAATTCAGTGGGAAATACAATTCTTCAAATTATCGTTTCCATGTTGTCGCGGCAGGAAGTAATAAGAGCCAAAATTTATTGCTTATTTATCCTTGAAAATAGATTTTACTACATGTGAGGTTTTTTTTCTCCCTTTCAAAAATTCAAAATTTAAGTAGTATATGACTTAGTGTAGGGATCACAGAATTTTGAAAATGTGCACACAATTCACTTTTTCCCCATAGCACGTCATACGCAGTTTTTAACTGTTTTTTTGACGTAAAATAAAATAAAAAATAAAAAAATAAATTGTTTCGCAGAAGTGTTGTGAGAGACTTGGTAGGGGAGAGGGGACGGGAAGTCAGAAACGGGGTCGTCAATCAACTTCTGATGAAAAACGCATCAATGAAAATTACACGTAATAAACAAATTTCCAAGAAATAAGAATAAGGACTGTTCTGTTGTGTTTAGAAAGGAAAAAAAAGGAGGAATGGCAGTAAATATTTTTCTGTGAAACATGTTCCAGTCAGCAAGTATTGCACCCAGAATAATGTTTTATAAGATGTACAGAGAATTGAAACAATAAGTCAAGGCTTTGTCATTGCTAACAATATTGTTTACTTCAATAAGAGCAACTTTCGACAGCTTACCCATTATCATAAATTTTCTGCTGTCTGGAAGCCAAAAACGACTACCCCACAATAAACAATGGCTAAGCCATTTGCTAAAAACTTGCCCCGTAGATCTCGCCATCATTTTATTCTTTTTTCAGTTCCTGTGGTTAGCATTAGTTTGTATGTCAACCGCAATCCTTCATTATGATACAACGTAAACATATTTTCTATTCAGATGACAATCCATTATGATCTGTGACCATTATGATCCATTACCATCTGTGACCATTACTGTAAATTATATTTTATTAACTAAGCAAGTTCGACCATATGATAAGCATCCATGAGTATGCATATTTTTTTCATTCACTCTACAGGTATGTAGAAATTGAAATTCTAAATTCCAAGAACTTTTTAAATGTTCTCCTAAGTAATTTTTCATACTTATTCAAGAACACATTAACACAAATTGTTCCGCTGTGGACAAACTGCCATCATCTAATTTTGTACCTATGTCTGCATAGCCAATTACCTTCTTTCTGTCAAATTCAATACGAGTTTTCAAGTGCATATTATATATCACATTGTTAATGGCGGCCTTTGGCCTTTGGACTCTGCATCTTTTACCTTAAATTGTTAGAGACCTTAGAGAAGCTGCCCAGTTCAGAGTTTATTTTGATATACCGTGCGCGTACTTGTAAATGACAAAGCATTATTAAATTTTGATCTCAATTATTTTAAGTCCCATAATACAATAAGTGAATAATAATGCAATGTCAGAGCAAATGATCTCAGCTCTCTCTTACAAAACGAAATGAATAATGTTCTTTTCTTTATTAACATATAGCTTCTATAGGTTTAATGCAAAATTAATAGAATCAAACTTATTTACAAAACAGAGGCAGCACTTTCTATTATTAATTTTTGTTTTAGCAGTGAAGATAAAAGTCTCTCACATTTGTTCAAACCCTTAATTTCTCTGCGAACCATTTGTTGTCAAGTTTTCACCTTCTTTTTTTTTGAACATAAATTCTTAGAAAGCTTAACTATATTCTAGCAGTACCCTCTGATGAGGTGCCACTTCACTTGAATTCCTTCAACTATAACAACTGATGATGCTGTACTTGAAGTTTGGTCTTTTGAAGGTTTCCTTGGAAGAATTGATGTTGGATGCAGATACTTCGGATATGGAAAGAAAATTGATGAAACCGCGCAGCCTTTAATTCTTTGCGTTTGCCCAGTCACGTCCGGTCGAAAGTGTGCGGAACAGACAGCCCAATGTTTGCTTTGCATCCAACGTTCTCGCCCTACGGCTTTTATCTAACCAAGTCTCAGTTCTTTCCAGCTCTTTTCTCAAAAACAGCTTTCCAATAACACCAAGAATACCATTGTAATTTCGGATGCTATATACGAAAATGTACAAAAACTTAATTCGGGTTATGTATAAGCAATACTTACACGTGTAAAACATATTTTGAGTGTGATTTGATAATGTGCGCTTAGAGTACTTAACCTTGCATCCATAAACCACGCAATGGTTCACCAACGTATGAGTAACTGTAATATCATTCGTAACTGTAAAAAAAGTTTGAAAACAACGCCTCTTTCTCACACGAGTACTCGAAACACCTTAGAACCACCTCAGGAACGAGTCATAGAAAGATGGCGTCAGGCGCAATTTCTTCTCTTTACTGCACTCTAGCGCTCAACCAGCACCCACAGTCAGACTTTAGTGGCTTAGCTTGAGCACGGTCACTTTATGAACTACACATCTCCGGTCGGCACGCTCACCGCACTTACAGTCTACTCTACATGCGTCTCTGTAGCGTACAGGCTAGAGAGTAACCAAATTACTAATCGCGCACTTTTTCTTGATACTCCACAGATGGGGTGCGGGAAGAGGCGAGTTCTGTCTACGTCACGACAGTGCAGGGCTGTCAACTTTATTGCCAGAAAATTCGGAGTAATAACTCGTCTTGGAGTAGATAGCTGTGAGAAACAACAAAATATTTTCTTAAATTCTGAATAAATAATTAATAGTTATAGAAATAATTGAGTAACAAGAAGGAACATGGAACGCACAGGCCGATAGAAAGAGAGACCGAAAACTAGGAAGTCCGCATTGGAAAGGAAGGAGGTGGGCAGCACTGCAAACTGAGCCGTGACGTTCAGAGTGGAGCTCATATTTTCTACCGGGCCGTGCTATGCCGGGCTGAGCGAGGACTAGGGAGTTCGAGGATCAAGAAAAAGTGCGAGCATAGTAGTCTGTAACGCAAGAGAAGGGTATGTGTGATCGTTCACTGATGATGTATTCCAATATGAAACGGACGCGATGAGTGGTGATGATAGTGAAATTGAAGGCTTATCGGAAACAAATATTAATAGACGAAGACAGTTTTGTTATTGTCAACAATGCATCATGATGTAATTCTTAGCAGTACATCGATTACATAGATCTACCTCACTTTTCAGCTTGCGACAATAGAAAACATTACAGGGAATTCGAACTCGAAACTTTTTCAGTTCCTTGGACGGCTCACAAAAGAACGTAAACTTCCTCCAAAAATATGCATAAAGAAATGTGAATTACACTTCGATTACTGTTAACAAGACAAAAACTGAGTGCAAAGTAAAAGTTTGTGGCGGTCTAATTTTCATCGAAATCTGATTTTTCGAAAATTGTAAGCCAAATTTTTTCTTTCAATTTCTGGTAGAGTTAGTGCCAAACAAATCCTATACAATGACATAAACGCCATACTGCTCTATTTTTTTCCAAAATTTCAAAAGAAAACTTTTTTGACATGTCTCTCACGTCGGTAATATATACGTTAAAGGCAATTTCTTCACATTTTTATATTTATGAGTATATGTGCTTTAAATAATGTCAAATAAAGTTTCTCGAAAACAACTCTTTTCTATAAAAATTAGCCCAAAATTTCGCATTTTCAGAAACGCTCCAAAGGCCATTTTTTTCAAAAATCGTCCCAAATTTTTTCTTCAAATTTTTCCAATAGATATTTATTTATTTATTTTACGTCAAAAAAGCAGTTAAAAACTGCGTATGACGTGCTGTGGGGAAAAGTGAATTGTGTGCACATCAGAATTTTTCAGAATTCTGTGATCCCTACACTATGTCATATACTACTTAAAATTGAAAAACAAAAAGCTTCCATGCAATAAAATCTATTTTCAAGGATAAAAAGGCAATAAATTTTGGCTCCTATCCATGTTGTCCTAATGTACTGTAATATGTAGTAATATAGTTGATAGTGCTAATTGCACTGTTTAATATGACATAAAGTTCATTTTGGTGTATACATTTGTTTTCTAAAATTACACAAATGTTTTTAAAATACCTCTCACACCGTAAATATGGACATTTTCATCTATTTCAATGCATTATTACATTTGTGAGCTGATGTGCTTCAAATTATTTCAAATGAACCTTTTCTAAAACTCAATAGATTGCTGTGAAAAAGAGCTTCAAATATCGCATTTACAGTAATGTTTAACCGCCATTTTCTTAAAAACCACTAAAACTTTTTCATTGAAATTTTCTATTTAGGGCGGGCTTTTACTCTTCGTTAATATTCTTGAAGTAATAATTCGGCTGTACTACTAGGAAAGCAAAAAGTTAAGAAAATGTCAAACAAATGTACTTTAGGTGACGATAGATGGCAGCTTGCCAGAAAATGAAGCAAGATCTTAAAGACGGACCACACCAAGTAAATTAGAAAACTTTATTACGAGAACGTTTGTGCCATTCTGTAGCACCTCTAGTTTTATATTTTAGTGTATTTGACCACCCCTCTCAAGGTAACTGTTTGGAGACATCTGGCAACATTGTCGCCGGCTGCATTAAGAGAAACTAACTTCTGCAAGAGCGGTGGCGGCGGTGGTTGCTGACATACAGGTTTTCTCCCGTGACTTTGACCGTGGCCGAGGCGGCACGACCCGCAATTTCGCGCTTCAGAATTCGATAATTAAAAATCTCCGGAGCACCGCGCCTCGCCCCTCCGCTGCCACCCTCCCGCGCCGTCGGAAGCGCCCTGTTAGACGATCGATGCGGACGGGCACATTTTGGAAACAAACTTCGCTTCAGGCGGCTTAGCCGCAGGACTTTCCGCACTCGAGTTCAAGTTTTTGTTTGTTAGTGCCACCGGTAGACCTAGTATGAGGACGAATCAACAAGTTATACTTCCATTTCATATCCATTTATGAAACCACCTGAAGGTGACATAGGTAACATAGGCAACATCGCTCCATGTAAGATCACTTTTCCACATAGTCGGCAAGAGAGTGTTAACATTTCTCTGAAAGGTCAACCAACTTCTTTTTTTCAAATGCCTAGAAATCACATCCAGCGATATGTAACCATTTGGATTGATTGATTGATTGATTGATTGATTGATTTTGTCGTGTTTCCTGGCGCGTCAACTGCTTTGGTCATTAGTCCCTTTAGTGTAGTGCATCTTTTTTTCTTGGGAGATGGCGGTGATTTTCCCCTAGCTGGATGGCGAGATCCGGCACCGACCTACCGTCGACTAGTGGGGTTTCCCCCTAACCAGGACTCTCCCACAAGCGGGGCACCGCCCCAGTCGGGACAAGCTCTAAGCTCCCGACCGATCTCCCGGAACATGTGGTAGTGTAGTGCATGTTAGTGTAAGTGTGTAAAGGGGAGGATAGGACAAGGAAGGGGAAGGGCAGATCGCGCGCGGTCCGTGGCCTGTTTGGTAGGGTACTGCTCCGGCATTCGCCTGGTGTTGATCGGAGAAACCACGGAAAACTACCGATCAGAGCAGCCGGCCGCTACAGTTCTCCTCCAGACAGCGACTGAATTCGACCTAGCTGAAAAGCAAGTGTCGAAAATCCTGCCACCGTCAGGACTCGAACCTAGGACCTCCCGGTCAGATGTAACCACTTGGAGACAGCTGCTATTACCTTCTCATCGTTTCGGAATTGTTGTCCACCGACATCCCTTTTCAGCTTACCGAATACATAATAATTACATGGCGCCAAAACTGGACTGTATGGAGCATGTTCCCATACCTCCGACTCTAATCGCTGCAGCGGTTCGGACATTTATCTGGCCGAGTGATCTGTTCCGTTATTGTGCAACAAATTCTCACCGGCGCTCAATTAGCCCTGTCGCTTTTGTTTAATTGCCTTACGCAACCAGTTTGACAATACAAACGCACCTCCAACTTGGAGTGAACACCCAGATGACGCGCCATTCAGCCTAGCCCGTTCTGCACACACAACACGACGAGATATCACACCAACCTTCCTATCGGACGTGTCAGTTGATACTGCGTTTTTTAATACCTTGCCACGGTCATGACACAGAGCGTGTTCTCGCGGCGAACTAGTGTAACTTCCTTTTTGATTCACCTACGTATATCTTGACTTTAAAGCTTCTATGCAATGACTTGATTAACCGTTACTTTTATATTTTTCGTTAAGGAAACGTTTGTTCAAATTTTCAAGTATACCATGGCTTTTTATAAAGTGTTTTTTGTGCAGTTAACTTCGCTTTCTCTTGTACAACACGAAGTCTACAGAGATGATAAATAATTTTTTATTGTATATATACACACTAAATTCACGTCAAAATACGTTGTTTTGTTGATTATTTAACTCTTGGATGCTATTCTTGTTTCTGTGAGGTACTTTCTTTAGCTATTAGCGCGGCTTCAGGGGTAGGGTCCCGTTTCCTTACCTATCTTCCAAAATCTCAGTTCGCCAAACATTAGTATAATGCAATCTCTTGTGAAGTGAAAGTCATTGTGGTTAGCAGAATGTGTGTCTCTCAGATACGCCAGCAAATTTGTAAGTCTTTTTGACCAATTGTTATTTTTGGTTCGTACGTTTTTGTGATTTTATTCTGATTATGCTCATTTTTAGATGGTAAAGCAATTACTAGTTTTTCTGGTTGGTAGAAATGATATTCAAATTCACTTCAAATATACTGGCACTTGTGTCTGAGTTAGATAATATTTTTGTCGTTTTTCTTTCATTACTGCATAGGATGTCATCTGAGAAACAATTATTTGACATGAATTGTTCGATTGATGTAGCAAGAGTTCAGCAAATGTTATTTGATGGCCTCGACTAGGATGGTAAGAGGGAATCTGTGACAGTAATGCGGACTTAAAAACTCGTAGGCATTGTTTATACTTGAAGCATTGTTAATTTGCTTTTGTTGATGGATATGGCATAAGAAAATCAGAGAAAGAAAATATTATGGCTAATTTGTTCAGTGGACTTTATTATTTAGACTATTTTCCATTCAGACTTTATTATTGCAGTATGTTTCTTATAGAATTTATTTTAATTTTTTCTTAAAATAAATGTAAAAATCCGAAATATAATAGAATTTTTATCATGTTTCTGGCAGGTACAAGAATAGCAATAACTCAAGTTTTTTGAGTGTTACATTGAAAGAAAATTGTTGCTAATTGTACACACGTATAAGGAAAATTCGAGGCTGATTTACTAAGCCTTACGAGCGTGCGAGGGCTCCAACGGTGGCGCTGCGACAGACGCCACACACACACACACCTACACACACACACCTACACACACCTACACACACACATACACATACACACACATACACACACATACACACACATACATACACATACACATACACATACACATACACACATACACATACACACATACACACATACACACACATACACATACACATACACATATACACACACACACATACACATACACATACACATACACACACACACACACACACATACACACACATACACATACACATACACATAACACATACACACATATACACATACACATACACATATACACATACACATACACATATACACATACACATACACACACACACCTGCGCCCCCAGAGACTCTCCGGCGCCCACTCGCACGTGGAAACGGCTCGGCATTATTTACTAAATACTATTAATACAGCATCAGAGAGAATCATTACGGAAATATAAAAATCCTCATGCATCCTTTCTTACTTACACGTAAAGTATGTGGGCCACTAGAGACCGCAATGAATCTGAGTGCTACACAAAATTGTGGAATTATGAGGGTTAACTTTCCGGTTTTTGTTAAAGATAAGTTAAGAGTAAATTATTTTCTACTGTTTAACTGTTTCTGTACAATTAGAGATGGTTCTGTCCATCAAAAATAAGAATAATATTTATTTTAACGACGATTTATAAAGTATTAGTTTAAATTTTATGGTATAATTTACAAAATATGTATCTGTAACAAGTAATTTACTCCAGCTTCTGACCCCCATTTCGATCAGTTTTTTTGTCCAGTTTCTCTTATCCATTGAGCAAATGCTGAGATACCCATGCCCCTATTTTGCTTCTGAAGATAAATGTAGCTGCACCTCGTGCACGTTTTCTTGAGCTCTCATTTGGTTGGTTGTGGTAGGAGTAAATATGAGGTTATTGGTTTCGTTTTGTTAGCAATACTAAAAAATCAAATGTGCTGTTCGTTTACCGATAACAACTGGTTTTCTTTAACTCCGGAGCGAGAATGTCTAGTTTTCAAATGTTGCTACTTCGCTTTGATGCAACAGATTGTACTTCTCTCCTATACGCCACTTGTACTTTTTTACTCCCATTGAATAATTCTGTCATGTAATGGCTGCAACCTCTTATATAATGATACTCATTACGATTCAGATTTCGTATGATACAGGTTTTTTGACCAATCACGTAAGTTTACAAAGCAAGTATTGACGTTAATTAGTCTCTGAGAATCGTTCTAGTAAGTGTTCGACTGTGTACATGAAAATTGCATTTAATGTTAAATTATACTTATTATTTTTCTGGAGTTGACATCTCCAGAAATAAAAAAAAAATAGAAAACAAACTTTTTCAATGAGTGGTCTTTTGGTTAATGTAAATATATTCATTTAGTTAGTTAAATCTTAACTATTGTATTCCCTTGCAGGCGGACGATTAAACTAAAGTCACCCGCATCAGTAGAGGGTAGGAAGCTGTTCACTGAGTGGCCTTTGTTGAATCTTTCATGTCAATGCCACGAAACTGAATAAAAGCCAATGTAAACGTAACTCTGTAAAAGACATTGTAAAAGTTTAACTTATAAAAGTTACCACAAATCGTAAAAAATTACCGTATGAATATCAATGTAATGAGTATTGATACACTCGTGTTAAGTTTGCGATACTCGCTCGTACCGCAATATCACATTCGTGTATTAATACACAACATTCAATAACCGTTTCATAATGTAATATTTAATGTTCATTGTCGGAAATAAACCAATTCAAAACTATTAATGTATGCTTCCTAATCTGCTGGAGAGAGAGAGAGAGAGAGAGAGAGAGAGAGAGAGAGAGAGAGACCTACCTTATCAGTCATGAATCTTTCTTTGTTTATTACGTCGTATACATAATCTTCCAGAGCCATGTGGGAGAATTAATGTCATTCCGTAAGAAATAAAACGTACTATGGCTCCATAACTATTTCCATTCTGAGACAATTAATCTTTCATTTGGGAAATTTAGCTAAAAAACATTCTGCTTTCGATTCGACAGCTAATAATTGTATTAAATCTCGAAAAATGTGAAATATTTATTAAAACATCCAATATAAATGACTACATAAAGGGCTGAAAAAGTTTCAGAACTCAAACAATACGCCTTTTTCAATTCTCCTTTTGTGACAAATCATTTCTCCGAAACGCACAATCCATAAAGATAATATTTAGAAGTCCCCAGGGAAATCTCTGAAAGCAGCCTGTATATCTTCCTCGAAAGTCCTTTACTAAATGGACGAGGAGAGTTTAGCCTTGTTCTTTCAGTAAAAATTCGACGAAAGCTCCATTTTCTCATTTCCCACCACGCTTAAGAAGTTGTGTCCACAAAAAATTAATTAGCGAACGATCAACTTCCTCGCATCAAGCAAAGGGGGAGAAGGCGTTGCGAAATATGAAAAAATTTCGGTGCATATGGAAGGGTTCTCTTATATCCTTACATACCTCATCAGACTAAATGTAATTACATTACAATTTAAATTAAATTAAAGAACCTTCTCCTAGTGAGAAAAATCGGATCTCACTGCAAATGTAATTATAGCAGAATCATAAAGCTTTGGTTGCGTCAGGTGTTCTTCTAAACAAGTTTGATGTGACCTTCTATACAGAAAATTCTAGAACTGAGGGGTAAGAGAATTTGTGAAGTACAACTTTAATATGTTTTGTTCTTCTTGTTGAATTGTCCGCGAGAATAATTATAAGATAGGTTTAAATATTATCCCAGGCAAGGACAAAGTGCCAAAAACGCACTCTCTAATTATCCTTATTTCTACTTCCTGGGAGTGCACTTAGCGCACATTTATGTTTCATACAAACATTTTATTCTTTGCCTTCAGCTCTGCGTTATCTGACAGCTGGATTCTTCCACTTCTCTTCTCGCCTTTGTGAAACAGTCGCGTTTCTCAGTAATCCAACGTCACCCACCTGAACTACTGCGCCGAGCTTCAGCCAATCAATCGTGACTGCCAGGTAGAATGTTCTGGAATCATTAGAATCTTTAATTCGATGAGACAATCTGTTATCACATTAGTAATATCTCTACAGCATTTACGTCACATAAAAATGCGTTTGTAATAAGAATCGAAGAATTCTCCGCTGCCTGCAGACTTTTCTATGTGCCACGTAAAGTTTTATAGCCTTTTTGTAAATAGAAGTTCTATTTTAGGCAGTTTTGGAATTATCACTACTGTCATGATAAAGTATTTTAATAGTGTGGTAACCTCCAAGAACACGAATTGTAATTAATCGAATAACTTCCAAATTAATTATAAACTGTACCTGTTTACCGAAGCTTGAACAAAAAATCTGGTCCGCGCGCCAATTGTTCATTGCACGAAGTTGTGGTTCGGGCGTGGGTAGAACCTTGTTGGACGTTCTTGAGTGCATACTTGCTACTAGTAAAACCTCCGCCTCTCTCTATGCTGGCTTACCAGTCGGCCAGGCTGTAGGGTACCGGCACTTCAAGCCACATTATTTATGTAAAGTGTTTGTGTTACTCTTTTACAGACTTTGGTGCATTTCACGTGAATACATTTTATTTACTTGTAATCATATTTTTGAGTGGGGAAGGTGGTGTGGGTGTTGTACGAAGGATTCCACAACCCAGGTCCCATTCACCCCACTGAGCTATCTTAGGGCTCTGGCTAGTGTAATACCACCTTATAATACAGTCCATTTATCCATTTGCCCAAGTGTAATGTGAGGAGAGCGGCGTACCAGGCAACACGCATTTTCAATGTTCTGCTCGATTGCAACTAAATTCTCGTAATCAAAACCTTTAAATACTGACGTTAAACACTTGCTACATGTTACATGATAATCTTGTGGGTCAAATTGTATGGTTAATGGAGGATCTACAAAATTAATTCACTAATATTCATTCCACCACGACGCCAATTAGAGAAATCGTGAAAAATATCATACACGTTAAGTGACTCAATCATAGTAGTATTTTTCGTAAATATCGGTTTATTGAACAATTGCACGTATTGCAGTGGAAATCCAGAATTATCACGGCGTGGGCACGATACTCAGGGTCAATGTCTGAAGCCTACGCTAGCACACATGTCGAGTGAGCGGTCGAGAGCTTGGAGAATGTCACCGCTGGGGCGATGCACTTCTGTTAGGCGATCCCTCGTTGAGGAAAATCCACACAAGTCGAAGTGTAGGTCGGCGACGGATGTCGCCATCCAGCGGGTGAAAATCACAATCACTTTCGGGATACTGCACTACACTTACGGAACTAACCTTTGACGCGCCGGAAACACTAATCAATCAATCCAGTCGATTGCTTGTTACTCGGAGAAACTTTTCTCTACCTCTCCGCCACCTCATTTCTTAGGCTGGTGTGCGATTTAATTGTGGTGTGCTCTATGTCAGTACAATCTTCTTTTGAAATAATTTATCTTGACTATCAAAGAGACACTTGTTTTGAAAATTCCAAATAATCGGACATTTAGTTCGGAAACGCTACCCCAGCTCTATGAGTGTCCAGTGCTTTGCAATTTAAATCCGGGCTTTTCAGTGTCTAAAAATCAACATCTATCTTAAATTATTTAACTCACACTCTTTGTGCTTCTGAGTCTATGAAATATTGAATAACGCCCAAATATCAAGCGATAAATGAAATAAGATTAATTTATGAATAACAAGAAAACCAACTTGCAGACGATCCGTCGGATCGAAAGAAAATTCTCAAATACTCAAGAAGAATTTCAACCAGCATGAGTCGTCGCAGAAAATGACTATTCGGAAAATGGGTAGGACACCTACATAAAATACATTGGTTATGGAGCACAGCACAATTCTGTACATTATAGTACTACGCATTATAAATTCACTTAATTAAACATGTGAACTGAAGTTGTTATTTCCGCTCGCGTGCTCGTTCTAAACCGATCATCTGCGAAAATTTTTGTTCTCAGATTATTTCCTTCCTCTTTCGTATATTTTCGGAAAACAGATATTTTCTGGGCATATTCATTGCTGACGTTCTTCGAGGTTGAGTGTCGAGAGTAAAAACCATGGAGGTTATAATATATGGAGGTGACATCGGCCCCAGAAAGTGAAGCCAATCACTCGTGTGTCCGCCATGTTTTGTTGACCAAAACATCAGAGTGCGTCTCGGTATATTCCGGCTTGCTAGGTAGTTTCTTTCAAGTTTTTTTTTACGTTCCACTGTGTTTTGTGTGCATGTTTATACAATTAATTTGCTTTATTTAGTAGTAACGTCACAAATGTAAACATTGAAATCAATCAAACAGTTCATCTGCAAAAAATATTTGGTATTATTTGTTGACCTTAGTCGTGAAAAAAATGAAATGTGTTACCTCTTTGAATTGCCTATTCCTTAGATCTGTAAGAAATGTTATATTAATTACACGTATTTATTGTTGTTGTTTTTTTTTTAAATAAAATAATGAATTTGTATTTGAAAAATATGTTTAAATTGATTTGGCTTCAGGAAAACTAAATTTGATCAGATTTATCATTTTATTCTTGTCTATGAATTTCACCTCGGTTTCATTATTGAATCCTAAACGTTTCTGGTAAGGGAATTTGAATTAAAACTTTTTATTGAATTTACTCTGGCAATTGGTTACTATATCCTTTCAGAATTTTTCAATTTTCAGGCTCCTTCCATACAGACAAACTTAATTACTTTCTTTTGTCAAATTTGGAACATCATTAGCCGTTTTCACAGTATCAATTTATGTGACATTAAATTCATTTCCTTGCATATTGAATGCAACACATTGTAAAGGCTCCTGCATTCAGAATGTGTTCACTGCTGGTTGATTCTTTTTCCAATCTCTATTTTAAAATATTGTATTTTCTCATTCCCATGAAGAGAAAGGTACAATTGTGTTTCAAGAATACACGTCATCAAGCACATAAATTAAATTCTAATAAGCTTAACACAAATGAAACAATTTTTAAAATATATTTCCTCAGCCATTTAATGAAGTTTGGGAAGATTTAATATTTTTCCCAGGTCTGTTTTGCTTTATTCTGTGAATATTTCTGTCTGATAATTACAAATAAGTATATATAAACATCTTTGCGGAAATATCAAAATATGAATAAAGAAAATATAAGGGTGGAAAGGTAGATTTCAGACTTTTTGGTCACACTGTTTAGCGGGTAGCCTAACGGAGCTTGCAAGGGGTTGGCTTCGTTTTCCGCAATGGGAAAGGTCAGCCAAGCCACCTGCATATGTTGTAACCTTGTTGGTAAAAACACTGCTTCAAGTAGTCTGGCTCCTGGAGACTGCAACCCATTTCACTTAATACATATAAGTTGAGCGGGTTGCCTACCTATATTTGTTTTGTCATTGGCAGTGGCTTCAAACCGTCATGCTAACAGCACATATTTTCTCGTATTATTTGTAACGGTTACATAATATTTTGTCACAAATTCTACTCTAGCATCAGTTCATTCGTAAGCGTGGGCGAGAGGATGAGAGTGGCACCGAACGGGGGCGAGGTCATGAGCGTGGGCTTAAAAGTGAGCTCACGCGTGCAGGTGGGTCTGGGCGTGCTGCTCTGCGTTCACACGCTCTTATATGCGGACCTGAGGGGAAAGCGCGAGCGTATGCCGAGTGTGTGTTGGCCATGTGCGCGCCGCGCGGCCGCGTTTGAGACGCATTGGCTGGCAACGCACGGACGCACGTCGCGACGGCGCGGGTGGGACGAGGCCGGGCGCTCAATTTGATGAGTGCGAAGCGGAGCAGAGCGGCTTTGAACAGGCGACCGTCCGCCTCGCGCAGCGTGCTCCGCCAGCGCTCCGAGGAGCCGTCTGCGCACTTAATGGATTAGCGCCGAGGCGACGACCAGCCCGCCAGCAAACGAAGAAGGAGAAGGAAGCGGAGAAAGGGGAATCGGAAGAGATGAAACAGGAATAGGGGATATCGGAAGAGGAGGAATCTGAAGAAAGAAAGCGAAAAAGGAGGAATCAAAAGGGAGGAATTGAAAGAGAGGAATCGGAAGAGTTTGAATTCGAAGATGAATCGCATGGGGAGAAACCGGAAGAAGAGGAGGAATCGGAGGAGAAGGGAAAATAGAGCGAGAGTAGTAAGAAAAGTGAACACAGATAACGACTGGGGAAGAGGATAAATCCGTAAAGAAAGACACCAAGAGACCAACTTATGATTGATTTATGTAGCGGAATAAACTTAGACAATTCAGAGCAGCATATAAAAGAGATCTCGAAGGAGATGGAAAAAGTGGCCGTTGTTAATGTTCTGGGGAGGCGGAAAACGCAAAAAAAAAACGAAGAAATATAATTAGAATATCCAGAGAAGAAGTAATGGAAGGAAAATTTAGTGACGTACGAAGTGTGGCAGCCGACAGATAAGTGGGTAAGATTGGGAATGAAGTAAACAGAGGCGAAAATCAGAGAGATGCGGTGGATAAGGAGAAAGAGAATGTACAGTTGTCGAAGCCGGTAATAGAATCCAAAATGTAAGGAGTATAAAGTGTAGTAGTGAGAAGGGAAGTTACAACAAAAACGCAGAATGGAAAAGTATCTAGTTTCATTGAATAAACATAGAAGGGGCAAGTGAGCGAGGAGGTATCGTGTGAGTTGTGTCCACGGCAGTACTCGAGATGTGATAAGGAAGAGATGGAAACGAATAGTGGGAAAACGATAATATTTGGTGAGATGACGGCAAGACGACGGTCGATGCTGGGTGTTGGCGGTAACAGTTACGTGGAAGATTCGAAGGTGAAGACGGCAACACGTATGCCTCGCTAGAAAGAAAGACATTGGAGACAAGTCGGATGAAAATATCATAATTCAGTGTCCCTGAACAAGGCCGTCCACCAGCCGTAAGTGCACCGCCACCCGTGATGAAAGCTGTGATTTGTGTTCTCCTAAAATATTACTTAAATTCGCCTAAATTCTTTCGCAACCACCAATTAAGTTATCGATTTACAGTGCGTACAATCAAGTAATATTTTGGAAGTCCCCTTTGCATTTCTTACTGGTTTTTGCAATTCTGATATCTTAGATACTGCGGTAGATTTATATACGATGTCTAAACTCTTCTATGACCAGCGATATTTTTGTTATTCTCATGTACGATAACCTGCGTCACAACCAATGAAATTGTTTCTCACTTATAGCAATAAAGTTATGAATTATTATGTATTATCTTCCTCTGAAGAACAAGAAGAGTTATTGTTTATTCCAATATTCCAATTATTGTTTATTTTCTGTCTTGAAAGAGCATAGAGAGGATGATAAATGGATGGTGGAAGAGCTAGTGGAGATTGTGGAGGCAGCTGAGGAAAAATAATGTCAAAAGCAGTATCATGACGAAAGGTGGGTGAGTTCTATAGAAATACCTAGCTCTTGAATACGTGACCTCTTGCCTATGTGGACATTAGTTGTTTTTCATTCCATGCTTGAGAATGTATTACTTGATACCAAATGAGATCATAGCGTTTCCATCTAACGTATTTTCCGTCTCCTTTATTCGCAGGACTCGAACGACATTGCAGCGGTCTCAGTCATATTGTATACCTTTACTTCATTTCTTTCAGTCTGAGAAAGTATTAGGTCTGACTAAATCGTGAATTCCAGATGAATTTAAGTGCGTGCATGGTTCTTGCTAATTATTCCAACTTCAAACATTCATTGATCGCACCCGGTTTTCAGCCCACATACCCGAAGCGGAGAATGAAACACTGACATTCGAAGGTAGTCAATACATTTTCATTACGCCGTCCTCCTATCACTAATGCCGTCCGGGATTATGCTCACGTCTGTCGCCTCAATGATGTCCCATACCCACAATAGCTGCTAATTAGAATTTAGGCGACAATAACATTGCCGCGTTATCACATTATTTAAGACTACATAAAGAACGGTGATGCCAGTACTATTTCCAAAGTATTCTGAACTATAACCGTGATCACATGATTATCAGCTTCTTACACAACTGCAGTACAAATATACTTACAAACATATTGTTCTACTCAACAGAAAGTAACAAAACATGAAGAACATAACAAGAAAGGTTATTGGTGGCCGAACTGTTTATTATGCAGAAGATTGTACTGACATTAAGTGTATCATTATAGGTAGGTCATTTTTAATTCCTCGTATCCATACATACTAGATAAATGTGCCGTCGCCGACGCTGTAAAATGTTTTAAAAGTATTGGCGAGTATTAAAAGTTCCTATTTCATCAATAGTTTTGTTGAAATACTTTTTTACAGTATTTGTAATTGGACTTATCAATGAATCTCAGTAGCTGATAACACTAAGCTGCCAATTTAAACTTTTTGTTAGCTAGCTAAAATAAAAAAACGTGTTTTTGAATAATATTTGTTGAATCCGAATTTTTAATCAGTTTACTTCTATCACACAAGGTTTTTTTGCGAAATCACTTTACATGTTTTGTATAATTACGCGAATTTCATCACACTCATTTTCGTAATACTTTTTTATTTTAAAGAAAATATTTAAATTGTAAATTGAAATAATTAAAATTGTTAATACAGGTCACTAGTGTGTTTTGCATCTTTTGTATCATTTTCTTTATTGGAAACACAAACTTCTTCTATTGAAAACAGAAACTTCACACCCGTTGCCTCTTACTTGAGCAAGTACTCCTGTGCCTTCACTATCTCCACACAAATTTTACACCCGTTGCTTCTTACTTGAGAAACAAGTCTTGTACCTTTTCCTTTTATTTTTGTCATCATGTATTTCAGGCTTTAACTTCCAACAATAGTCTGAGAATCACTGAATAGGAAACAGGCTCTGAACCAAAAACGTTTCCATTATGAATGAGAACACCCTTTAAACGTCGCTTGGAAGTATCAGTGAATAGTCTCCACAGACTTGGATCGTAGTTTGAAAGTCCAAGTTTTAGAATAATCATCAGCCTATCCCAGGGACACTAGAACAGTCTTTTTCCGCTGACCAAATGACGAAGATCTTCAATGCATACTCTACATACTTTGTGGGTTGCCCAATGTTACTTTAGTCCTCAAGTTGCATTCCAAAATAGGCATAATATTATTGTTTTACAAAATCGGTAACATTACTCCTCTTCTTCGGTAATGTGTGTCTTCCATATCTATAACAAAAGTGCTCTAGATCATTTGCACATGAGCTATGCGACATGGTAAATATACTTCCGAACTAAAGTACGAGTTCACAACATTCTACTCTACAATTCAGCTTGATACCGATTTATTTTTCCAAATGGCACATACTAATACAATGTGAGTGACACTAAGATTTTTAACGTACGTTTTCATAATAAAATAAGAATGTGTCTGTCACTAAGGATTAGCTACCTACTTAGAATATTGGCAAGGGCGCACGTTATTTCGTTCTAACTTCCTGAGGCGCTCGCACTCCGCATCAGAAAAGAATCATCTGGTGCTCTCCGTGTTTACCATGTTTACTATAAACACATTAAAAGCATTCTAAATACTTTTGGTTTTCAAATCTTTACATTATAAAACTACACATGGTGAAGTATTGCCATTTATATAGTTGCTCTTTGGTCACACGAAAATTAATCTATAAGGAAATAAAAGTATTAAATGGCATGTGATAGGAACTTTCCTACTTTGAATTTCATTTCAGCATGAAAAAATTAATTAAGAAATAATAAATCAATTAATAATCAAATAGGCTTATGCTATAATCAACTAGGCAATAATCAACTTCCCATCACGTGTGATTTTTATACGGTATTCAGAGCTTATTACACTGTAAATTATCCTTTTTCCTTACAAAGCCGCTACTTCTTCAAATGTTTTGTACTTTTGCAAACACGTCCTCAGAGCTTCCCAACGCTATGATTTCGTCGTCCTCTGCCTAGTAAGGATTCCCGCGACACTGTGTCAATGGAATTCTTGGGAAGCCAATGCTGCATAATCAGAATAATTGGATGATAGATGGCGATGACGATGATGTTGGCGATGGCTTGGTCAAACACGAAGTCAGAGAAGGAAGCACGCAAAGGAGTTTAAGATGAGAGTGGCTACAAAGGGAGAATACTCAAGAAAGATGATAAGGAAATAGAAAAGAGGAACTCCGAAGATGGTGAGAAGGGCAAAAAAGTGTTGAAGACTCTGGTGCTGGACACAAAAGAAATGTCCGTAAAGGCAAGGAAAGCCGTTAATATGTCAGAGGCGATTCGGCAAGACAAAAAGCAGTGTTGGAGACAGTCGGCGGTGAGGTCGAACGAGGCAGCGGCGGCTACGGAAACAGAGGTGGGGGAGAGAACAGAAGCAATTGTGACGTCTTCACCGGGAGAGATGGTTCAGGGCATCAAATGATGTCACTGCAGTTCCTCTGACCGGGAGGTCCTGGGTTCGAGTCCCAATGGTGCCAGGATTTTCGACACTAGCTTGTCAGCTGGGTCGAATTGAGTCGCCTAGCTGAAATTCAGAGAATTCTAGCAACCGGCTGCTCTATCGGTAGTTTTCCGTGGTTTCTCCGATCAACACTAGGCGAATACCGGAGCAGTACCCTATCAAACGGGCCACGGACCACGCGCGATCTTTCCTTCCTCTTCCTTGTCCTATCCTCTACCCCTTACACACACACACTTACACTAATATGCACTACACTACGACACATGCCAGGAGAACAGTCGGGAGTTTAGAGCTTGTCCCGGCTGAGGTGGTGTCCTGCTGGTGGGAGATACCTAGTTGGAACTAATGACGCTAGTAGTTGAGGCGCCCGAAATCACTAACAATCAATCAATCACGTAACGGCTGCAGTGGCAAAGACACAGAGCAGACAGAAAATGGAGAGGAAGACGCGATAAAGTAAGTGTAGGGAGCGGAGCAGATAGGGGAGGCGGAAGAACTGAAGGCGGTGCAGTTGGAAAACGTGCAGGAGGCGATAAAGAAGATGGAAGAGGCCGAGGAAATAGAGGAAGCGGAAGGGGCGGGGCAAGGACGACGGAGATCGGAGGCAGAGAAGGAGAAAAGTAAAGGAGGGAGGAAGGATATGGAGAAAGTAAAGGAAGACGAGTTGGAGGAAGCAGGAAAAAGAGAGCAGAGGACACGAAGGAAAAGAAAGGAGCCGGGACTATGTAGATTGGGAAGACTGAGAAAGTGGAGAAGGCGTCGTCAAGGAATGATAAGAAGGTGGAAATACGCAGAAAGTGGACAATATCGATTAAGTGAAGTAAGATAAAACACGGAAGAAGTCGAGGAGGCCGGAATAAAAAACGCGTAACGAGTCGGAGCGAAGCGGAGTAGTCTGTGGATGTGGTGAAATGGGGACAGCCGAGGAAGGACAGTGAAGGGGACGTATGAGAACGAGGAGAAGACAGAAGAGGCAGCAGAGGTGACGGCATATCAGCGAAAGGTGCGGCACAAATGCTGCTTTTTTATCAGAGGGGACGATGGGAACGGAGGAGACCGGCATAGGCGGGGGTGATTGTGAAGTCAGAAATGGGCGCAGCGCTCGGCTGCGCAGCCGTCTCGTGGAACTATCTCCGCGCAGCTCGTTACTCGGCGCAGATATTGCGCGCGTGCGTCTTGTCTGTGGCGCCGCGCCGTCTTCGTCCTCTTCGCTTTTATCTGCCCCCCTCCGCCCCCCCCCGCGCGGCGTCGTTCGCCAAATGGACCCATTTTTGCGACCTCGTATATACGTCTCCTACTTACTTATCGTATCAGGAACCCTCTTATCTTTCTTTATTCTCTGGAGTAGTTTCTCACCCTTCAAGTCTAAAAGAGTTTTAATTTCGAGAACCAGTATAAAGCAGCTTGAGAGTTCCCCCATCTCCAGCATTTTCAAATACATTAATTTAAAAGAGGGTCCACAAAACTAAATGAACTGGTATAAGACGATTAAAGAAGTATGTAATAATATATCTTGGCCCAAGAAAAAATCTAAAATATGATTAAGAATAACTATTGAAGACCAATCTTTTGAAAATACTTTCTTTCTCTAACATCACACTTTCCTTGATGAGTTCCTTTACCTAATAAGAAGTATCATTATGGCAATGCAACTGTCAATGAGAGAGTTTAGTTATGCAAAATAATGCGTAATAATAGTGTTAAGATTTATATCTATGTTACACTCAATACAATTAAAAAATTGTGGGATCACTACCACGTTCAAATTCCCGATTAAGGGACTTGTAAGAGAGAATAGCATTGCACTGATTGAAACCTATCGTCATCATGTAGGTCTTAAGTTAATATTAAGTCAATATTATACTCCCAGTCAATTAATTTAAATTAAAATGATTGTTCAAATAATGGACATTAAATATTTGTATAAAATGACCGTACTTTGTAATTTACATGCATTGTACCTTCTTAAATGTATTTGATAAAGAACTAGGGATAATTCCCTTACCAGCAATGGCACATTTTTGTGAATATGATTTTCATTTCCGACAATTTCATTATTTCTCCTTCTTCTCTCTCTGTCTCTCTTTCTCTGTCTCTCTTTCTCTGTCTCTCTTTCTCTGTCTCTCTTTCTTTGTCTCTCTTTCTCTTTCTTTCTATTTCACTAACTCTCTCTTCTCTATTTCACTCAATCGCTCTCTCTTTCTCTATTTCATTCAATCTCTCTCTTCCTCTATTTCACTCAATCTCTCTCTCTCTTTCTCTATTTCTCTCAATCTTCCCTTCTCTCAATCTTCCCTTCTTCTCTCAATCTTCCCTTCTTCTCTCAATCTTCCCTTCTTCTCTCAATCTTCCCTTCTTCTCTCAATCTTCCCTTCTTCTCTCAATCTTCCTTCTTCTCTCAATTTTCCCCTTCTTCTCTCAATCTTCCCTTCTTCTCTCAATCTTCTCTTCTTCTCTCAATCTTCCCTTCTTCTCTCAATCTTCCCTTCTTCTCTCAATCTTCCCTGTTCTCTCAATCTTCCCGTCTCTCAATCTTCCCGTCTCTCAATCTTCCCGTCTCTCAATCTTCCCGTCTCTCAATCTTCCCGTCTCTCAATCTTCCTCTCCCTCTTTCCCTCTCTTTTTCCCTTTCTTATAGGATCGAAATACTCTAAAGGATCTCCAACAGATTTAATTCCTTTTATTTTATCGCACTAATCACAGCAAATCAGGAGAGGTGTCTCAATGCATCATCTGATGTCACTGCAGTGTTTCTGACCGGGAGATCGTAGGTTCGAGTTTCGACAGTGGCAACATTTTCGAGGCTAGCTTGTCAGGTACGTCTAATTCAGTCACCGTCTGGAAGAGAATTCTAAAGACCGGCTGCTCTGATCGATATTTTTCGTGGTTTCTTTGATCAGCACCAGGCGAATGCCGGAGCAGTACCGTAAAAAATGGGCCAACCGCTCGCAAGCTTTCCTTCCTCTTCCTTGTCTTATCCTCACCCCTTACTCGCGCGCACACACACACACTAACATGTACCACACTCAAACATACCGGGAAACAGGTCGTGAGCTTAGAGCTTGTCCCGGCTAAGACGGTGCCCTGCTAGTGGATGAGCGAAACCCCGCTTGCCGACAGTAGGTCGGCGCCGGATCTCGCAATCCAGCGAGGGAAGATCATCGCCACCCCAAGGCATGCACTGCACTTTCGGACAAAGAAGATGCACTGCACTTACGGGACTAATGACATCAGTCGTTGACGCCCGGAATCACTATTAACCAACCAACAATCACCGCAAACAGTCGTCGTCGCCCTGTGCGAGCTGGCAGTCTCTCGCGGGGGCTTCCGCGTGTTAATCCTCCTCCACATGCGTCGGCAGAAAAATCGCGTCGCGTTCCAAGCGGACGCGCCGACTAAAATATGAAGCGTATATATTTACGTCAGTCTGCTTCATAAATCACTCCTCAACCCTTCGCCCCCCCTCCTTCAGGCTTCTCTTTCTCTCTCTCGCTTTCTTTCATATGTGCTCTTGGTGACTGGTGATTTTTCTTCTCTGTTCCACTTTTTGTGAGGGTTGTTAGGTTATAAATAAATTGCGCTACGAGCTGCGTCAACTTCGTTACACTTCTCGGAAGAATTTATGTTGTTTGATATGTAAAATGATGTTTTCCACAAAATGAGGGGAGGTAATTGTTCAAGGAGAGGATTTAATATCGCGTTCCAGATGTTCAGATTTTTTGTGGTTTTTGAGTCCTCTGTGAATGTGATATGCAATTATGTAGTTCTGTAGACAAAATTAACACTCTTCCTTTGTAATTGACTTCATAAATATTCAATAGCTACATTTACATATTTGATGACAGCAAATTTGCTAACCTTTCCTAAATCTTCAACTTTTTAGAATTACAGTTTACATTATTAGCTATCAACCGTTTCGTTACACAAAAAAATGTTATCATTTTGGGGCAATGATAGTTAATCCACATCAACTTGGTCATTTTCTTATAGAATATGTATATTTCAGTTATCATTGTATCATAGACCCGAAAATGAAGAGAAAGCTTCATAACGAGTAAAGAAGACTCAATTCAGTACAGACTGTTTCTTCAATGATACAGTACAGTATGCATTGTTGTCAGTTCAATCCGTCAATCTTCATCAACATATTTATTGGTACTTGAACGTGGAACAATCTGCAATAATCAATAGATCAATTGTCAATATTAACGTTAAAGACCAACATTTCCAAAAATATACTGAAATTTATCATTTCTGAATTCGTTACTTTACAACGTGAAAAAACATTCGAGAAGTTCGTTTTTCGTATTTCCTTCACTCATAAATATCTCACTTTTTAAAGGAAATGTAAACATAAAATCTTTTCAAACGTTGTAAGTACAAGCTTGCCGTGAAATTGTACTAACAGAACGGTTTTCGGCCTTTTGTCGCTTTGGCTTCCCTCCTCTCCGCCAGTAGCCCGGGGCCCTGCCGGCCCGCGCCGTAATCCGCCACTCCCGGATCCGCATGGGCCCTGTGCTCGGCGGGAAGCGGCCGGCGCCGGGAACAAGTGGCTCGACAGAGGCGCATCGACAGAGACAGAGGGAAAAAGCGAGCGGCGGTGGACACCGCGCGGGGCCGCGCCAAATTCCCGCGATAAAGCAAAAGCATGTTCGGGCCGTCCGACCACAGGTCCACCCACCCGCAGCCAGCCCCCTGGCGCTCCTCCCCGCTCAGCCCCTCTCCTAGTGACTGGCTCTAACTCCCCGCCAACGCGTTCCCCGCCCCATCGCACTCCCCGTCATCGTCATACTCCCAGCTTCCCTCGCGCTCCCCGCGGCCCCCCCTTCGGGCTCCCCCCCGCCCCCCTCTCATCCCCGTTCCCTCGCGCTCCCTCCGCCCCCCTCTCGTCCCCGCCCTCCGCTCCCCGCCCTCCGTCCCCCCCTCTCGATCCCCGCCCTCTCTATCCCCGCCCTCTCGTTCCCCGCCCTCTCGATCCCCGCCCTCTCGATCCCCGCCCTCTATATCCCCGCCCTCTATATCCCCGCCCTCTATATCCCCGCCCTCTCGTTCTCTGCCCTCTCGATCCCCGCCCTCGCGCTCCCCGCCCTCGCGTTGCGCGCCCTCTCGTTTCACATCACCCGCTTCTTCCACCGTGCATTGTAATAGCCATTCTGGAGTTCTAAAGGAGTGATAACGTCCACATTTGTATTAAGATTTTGTCGTAACTAGGGATAAAGTACCAATGCTGAGTCGTAAATCCTCAGAAATCTTCCGTGTCGCATAGTTTTCGCATGCTGCTTCTTTACGCCATTACGAGCGCTTTGCGAGAGAATAGCTCAAGAAATCTCTGAAGTTCAGCTTTGTTATTTCGCAAATGAAATTCCCAGAATTGTTGATGATTGAAACTTACATAAACTGTAGTCATTGCAAACAAGTACACAGGCAGCGAGGAAATACCAAAAACATGAGTTTAAGTATCTTTGAAAAAGTTCTTTCACGCATCGCTGAGTAGTGCTCATTTAACTTTTTAAATAAATCGGATGTGTTCTCGTTGGTTCTCACTTATAAATAATTTTCTCCTTTGTTACTGTTTTATCCTCCGAATTATTTTTCTTTCAGAGAGAATGATGTTTCAGTTATTATTTGTTAAAGTAGAAAATTTAACATGAATATATAAATCATAGAATACCAATTTTGATCATGATCGTTCGATTTTTAAAACCCGTAGCCGCAGACTCATTTTCGTTTTGTACGGACATTTTTCAAACGCTTGATAAAAACTATGTAGATGGTTATGCTACATTTTTATATCAGGCAATCCCGAACAAAACCTTTTTTAGTTATCTTAATCAGTCGTATTAAAACTTCCAAGTGAGGAGTATGTGTGATACATTGTGTGCCACGCCACAAAGCCTTTATGAGCATCAATATTAAAGATTGTACAAAATAAGAGTAACATACGTAAACAAAAAATAGACGGAGTCTCTCTCAACACGTTACAAAACTACCTGCTGCTCAGTTGCAACACTTCCTATGAAATAATTTTCAACGACAGCGAAAATACAATAAACATTATCTACGTTTACAATATCTCTGCTACATATCTCCTCCATACTTTTATTTTTATTAAATAACCAATATTTTCATTAAATCATGGAAACGGAATAGTTCTGCAGTTTCACTTTGATTCAATTTCGTACCAATTATTGTTGTAAAATCAAGATTTCGACAAATTGTAGAGGACCGACAAGAGAAAATAATTAGCTGCAACAAACTAATTTTATCATCGTGATTTTCAATGGATTTAGTAAAATGATCAATAATTTCGCACCATTAAGGTAACTGTCTAAAATGAACCAAAATCGTGAAATTCGTGTTCTTCAATTTTTATTGGGTCCTATGATTTGTTCTATTCTCATTGAAATCCTTCAATCCGTTTCTTGGTACTTTTCTTAGTTTTTGAGAATAGTTATTTATGTATAAAGGCCAAGAAAGGAATGATTTTGGATGCAGTGTTTACCAATCGACGCGGAGGGGAGCGGAGCTGAAGTTGGTAAACTTACCGAGTCCAAAATCATTCTATTTCGGCGAAGGTGAACACAACTATATTTCGTATATTCACCTTTTATAGGTTTGAATTTTTAGAGATCTTCTTTATACCATGCGATTTCGTCGTGAGGATGCAGATGTTTTTCTACGTTATCGCATCTGAAGTTGTCAGTACTGTCACAGTACACATTGTTTTAAGCGGTCTTCCGCTACGATATTAACAGGCGCTAGAGCTAATTCTTTAAAACTCGCCTATATATTATGCAAAATTAGAAGAAAGATATTCAAATTTTCGAATGACTGTACACCTCCTTACTTCAAGACCTGTTTTTGATGAACAGACTTCGTTAAGGCAAAATATCTCTGCTCAATATTGTATTGCAAGAAAACGCCGAAAATATTTTGAACTTTTGCAATTTTCGAAAAATAAAAAAATATGAACGAAAATCAGACCTGCACCACTCTCTTAAGCGTCCTTTTCGCTATCCCAAGAAAAAATTTTAATTTTATTTGGAGAAAGTTTTGAGATAATTGGGAGAATTGGGAGATGGGAGGTTTCATGTAATGCACCCTCAGAATCAAATGTTTCAAACTCGCTAGGCCTTTGTTCAGGTCGATCGGTGAATATCAGTTTTGGAACAAGTTGTCCGAACTGTGTAGGTGCTAAGATTGACCATATACGATCAGAAAGACAGACGTTTTGCTTTCAAGTTTTCGGTTTCAAGGCTCCACAAAATCTGGAAGTAACTTATATAACTTATAGAAACCATATTTATCTACTTTTTCGTTACCAAGGCCGGACAATAAGAATTTTTCTGTCGGAAAATAGCTCATTTCTGCAGGAGTAATACAATTCTTTCTCTTTACTACGTAAATGTAGAAAGGCAAGAGAGTTAAATACTCCATGAACTTTGGCTAATAATTATTCTTGATAGTCTTATTTTTTTACTTTCTCGCACAAATGATGTGAATATTTAACGAAGCTACCCACTTGAGAAAAGCAAATTCTCGAATTTCGAGTCTCTTTTGTTTTCCCTTGTATAATTGATTTCTTTATGCTTTTAGAAATAAAATAATTTTTTTAAAAAATTCCTATTTGTATATAAATAATTGGCATAATATCGTATTTATTATTACTTGTGCTTTAAATAATTTCCAATAAAGTTTCTAGAATATTCAAACCTTTTCTGTGAAAATAGGTCAAAATTCCGCATTTTCACAAAAGCCATTTTTCGTTCAAAAGCTATTTTCTCAGAAACAGTTCCAATTTTTTTCTTTGGAATTTTGTACTGATAGTGCTAAACGCAGTGTATAAGATAAGAAATTTTGCTGTATTCTTTTGTTTGTTTGTTTTTTTACAAAAATTACACAAATGTATTTTTTAATATCTCTTAACGTTATTATTACTATTTCCAGCGATTTGTATATATTATTGCATTTGTGAGTAGAAGTGTTTCAAATGATTTTCAATGAAAAATTTTAAAAAGAGCTTCGAATTCCTCATTTATAATTATGCTTAAAAGATATTTTCTAAAAATGGTTTCAAATTTTTCTACACAAATTTCCTTACAATACGCGCTTTTACTCTTCTACAATTTTCTTAACGTAATATTTCGGTTCTACAATTAGGAAACAAAAAAATTGAGAAAATGTCAAAAAATGTACTTTGCGCGGCGATAGATAGCATTTGGCAAAAGGAGGGGAGGAGGGGAAGATCAAAAAGCCCAGACTAAAGAAATTACAAAACTAGTACGAAAAAGTCTTTACCATTCTGTAGTTCCACTAGCTTTTCATTCTGTAGTCACTGAACATTTGTTGAGGTTATTGCGTCGAATAAAACCTCATCTGTTGCCTGAGAGGCACTATCGTATACTGACAGAAACTTAGAAAAGGCAACATAATTATATATTAAAAAGATTAAGAATGAACAACAGCCTCTCGCTGATATGAAAAAGTGTAATTCGAGACAAAAATAAGTATTCTCAAGAAGTTCTCATTTCCAGAAACGTAATATCCTTACAGGTAGTGCATAATTAAAATGTTCAGAAATAAATCATACTTAATGAATTCTTTAGAAGACTTAAATAATGAAAAGGTGTGGTATTCCAAAGGTATTTCAATTGCATGTCAGCATTTAATTTTTCACGCCACTCTAGTTTAGTTTTGACATCATGATTATATGAGTGATAACTATAATTATGAGGCTCCCTAATGATACATTTTTTTTACTTTTCCTCCCTAAATGAGGGTTGAAACTTTAATAGTGTCAACTATTTATTTACAACTGATAAAAAATTGGATGATTGTCGAATAGAACGGTCTGTTGCCTAATGAATTATTGAAACACTTCTGAAGCTTATGTCACGAAGTGGCTCGTTCATTTTAGAAATTTTTATTTATTTATTTTGCATCAAAAACGGTTAGAAAGTGTGTGTAATGTGCTATCGGGAAAAGTGTATTCTGTGCATGTTTTCTTAATTCTGGGATCGCTACCCTTAGCCATTTAATTGTTGAATTATGAATACATAAAGATATGGACGTTTTGGTAAGAATTGATAACAAAATATTCGCTCCTATGTAATGAAATCTATTTTCAAGGGAAATCAGCTATATATGTGGGCTCTTGTCCCTCATAATGTCCTTCGTGAAGGAATATACTTCCTGCTTCGATAACATTGAGAACGGTAATTTCAATAACTATATTTCCGACTGAACTCTAGAAGATATGCACAGACAAGTTATATTTATGTCCAGAATCAAAACAAGGGTCATCTCATCATTTGCACAAATTAGCCTGGTGTTGATCGCAGAAACCATGGAAAACTAACAGAGCCTCCGGCCGCTAGAATTCTCCCCCAGACAGATACTGAATTCGACATAGCTGAAAAGCCATTGTCGAAAATCCTGCCGCCGTGAGGACTCGAACCTAGGATCCCCCGGTCAGAGGCGCTGCAGTGACATCAGTTGATGCACTAAGCTACCGCTCCCGGTCAGTTCTAATGGTAAATAATACATTAAATATATTAGTTAAAATTAATATTACTTTCGTTTTTTATGCTCAGAATAGTCTCTGATTGTATAGAAATAGTTATGCAGGAGAACTTTTTTTTTATTTTTGACTTTTGTATCGAATTTAATCGTTTAATATAATCTGGCAACGTGTTGTAAAATAATGTATATGTAATGTAAGTGCATCATTTTTTGTCGTGAACTGTTGCTGTCATGTAATCAAGTCATAATCACAAGGACTTAAGTCCGGGGAATATGGTGGATGGTACTACAACACTTCCCAGCCCCATCGATGGAGCAAATTAGCGAGAAATTGTGGTACATGCGGCCGAGCATTGTCGTGCAAAATGATCGGTGGATTCTGCAGAGTGTGTCGTAGCTTTTTTTTCTCAAAGCTGGTTCGAGGTTGTGATCCAAAAATGAACAGTAATACTCCGCATTCGCGGTCTGCTGTGAGAGAAATGCATGCGTTAGGGAAATACCATCACAGACGTACATAAGAATCGGCATAATTTTCACACTGCTGAGGTTCTGATGAACTTTCGATCGTCGTGGCGACCCACAATGGCCCCATTCTTTCTATTCACGTAACATTTTTGATTCGTACGATTTGTTTCATCCAACGTAATAATAACACGACTGCCATTCTTTCTCGCGCATAGCACCGGGAGCGGTAGCTCAGGGCTGATTTCATTGTAGCGCCTCTGACCGGGAGGTCCTAGGTTTGAGTCCTGACGGGGGCAGGATATTCGACACTATCTTTTCAGCTGGGTCGAATTCAGTCGCTGTTCAAAGGAGAAATCTAGCGTCCGGCTACTCTGATCGGTAGTTTTCCGTGGTTCTTCCGATCAACGCCAGGCGATTGCCGGAGTAGTACTCTAACAAACGGGTCACAGACCGCGCACGATCTTTCCTTCCTCTTTATTGTCCAATCCTTACACACTTACACTAACATGCACTACACTATCACATATTCTGCGAGACCGATCGGAAGCTTAGAGCTTGTCCCGGCTGGGGCGGTGCCCCGCTGGTGGGAGAGTCCTGGTTAGGGGGAAACCCTACTAGCCGACGGTATGTCGGTGCCGGATCTTGCCATTCAGCGGGGGAAGATCACCGCCATCTCCCGAGAAAAAACACGCATTACAGTAACGGGACTAATGACCAAAGCTGTTGACGCGCCCGGAAACAGGAAAAAATCAATAAATTGCGCATAGCGCTACAAGTGGTTACGAGCAGAGACGTATCGTAGCTTTTCTGCCTTTCCAAAACTCATGAGAAACCCATCGTAATGCAATTTTTCTCAACCCCAACCGTTCCTTCAAAATGTAAAGCACAGTCGTATCCTCTAACCCTGTCTCTTGGGGCCAGCTCACGAATCGCATGAAGTGTATAACTGTTCATTGACGCAGCAAGAGCATTCACTTCTTCACTGACGCTATGACAACCAGGACAACGCACCTCTGTCTCATTTTAGCGTCTATCATTGATGGCATTTACCCTCCTTACTACTGTTTTGGTGGGCAATGCAGATTCCCCTTCAAATTCTTGACGACCTTGAGCACACTGTCGCGCTTTACGACCTCTGGCACATTCAGTCTTTATGCAACTCCGTTGTTCCTATTTCAAAAAAATCGTCGCTCACATTACATTAGACGGCCAGCTAATACGATGTTCTGTTCATCTCGTCAGTGCACATTCGCGTGAAGTGGGAAAGGAGAATTCATTTGCTCGGAGGTAGGTATGTAACTAACTTTTGGTTTAAACGACATTATTTGGTTCTGTTGCATGGCGTCTCTACAGCAGTTGCCACTCTTAAAGTTCCAATCTTTGTACGTATTATAAGGAGGAAAAGAAGAAAAAGGAATATATATATATATATATATATATATATATATATATATATGTATATATATATTGGAATCATCTGTACAACACGGTATCGAACATTCGATCATAATGACCTATCTAAAGATCTTTTGAGCTGGAACTTCGCAAACACCACAATTAAAGTCTACTAGTGTTTTTCCAAAAATAATTCAGATGACTCAGATGGCTAGTAGACATCGCCAATAGAAGAACGGTTATTTCTCCCTCCCCGCAAGCGCAGCCGGAGTTAGGGCTATCAGATTCCTCCGCAGTATGGGTATAAATGAGGGGTGCCCAAGCGACGAAGATAGCCGAAATTGTCTGGCGAGCCGAGTTTTGAGTAGTGCGACGAGGTACTGTCGTCACTACGAGGGTAACGGGCAGAGCTTTGGTCTTGGGCGACGTTTGGTGGCTTTGTTGACAGCAGCAGTGTATTTGGGCCATCTATTTGGTGAAACAGCGACTGGGCACTGTGCACGGTACACCTCCTGACAATTTGGAACACGCCAAGAATTTGTTCAATTTTGGAACTGTGAATTAGCGAATAAACCTCGTATTTGAATTCCTGCAATTTGTTTGTCCATTTTTTCCACGGTTATTAAATAAATTAATAAAAATACGTTTAATTAAATCTTGGGCAACCTTGGCCTATTCGAAACGAGGTGCGCTAACTGCCATTGAGTTTCACATTAGAATTTAGTGATGTAGCCGAAGAGCATTGAGACAACTACGAAAATGTTTCTAACTAGGATGCTAATGGTGTTTTTACACTAGTTGTGAATAAAAATAACAGAAAATAATTTTACTTTATGGAGATCAGACAGAGTGGGGTGATTGTAAAGATCCCACTAGCCATCTAGCATTATTTATTGATTTACAATGACTGGATATGTGACAAGACATTAAAAACTAATACAAGAAAATCAAGAGCATGATTGAAGATATTTGCTGAAAACAGAAGTGAGATCTTTCCTTCCCAATATTACAGATGAAATTCATGAACTACTAGAAGTGTTACTCTCCAAGTTCTAAAACACATTTAAGACTACGATCCCCATTTGTGCATTGATCATACAGAGATTTCTGTGAGATATTCATTAGGTCTTGAAGGACAAATGGCACAGAGCTATAGCTTATGGAAGCTACGTGGCTGACTGAGGAACAGTAGTGCCAACCAGACCCGGTCTACCCTTCTAAATTAACGACGTTCAATATATTCAATTAACAATAATAAAAAGCAAAACATAATACCATAAATAATATAAATATATTACATAAATACGATAATAAATATTGACATTTCTTCGTCATAAACTGAAGCTGCTAATATGACCTTATTTTCTAAAATATTTTCTACACATGTCACTTCATTCAGAATCTTCTTCTTCGTAAATATACTTATCACAAAACTCGCCTTCAAGATTTCTACATTTAATATCGCGCACTCCAGAAAAGTCACAAACCAGATGAAGCGTCTCCTTAAGACAGTCGCCAAAAGCCAGCGCGGATTTGCGCGAATAAAAAGAATCCCGGTGCTAATTTCCCAAGATGGCGCCTCATTTCCATGACCGAGGAACATCCGGAGGAAGCCATACTTCACCCGAGGAGCTCAACAAAACACATCAGGGAGCGGAGCGGCGCTAGCCCTAAGAGCCGGGCGCGGCTTGTTCTAAGACGTAATCCGCGAAAGTAACGACGAGCTCGCTGTTTGCCGCAAGCTGAATAAAAACAAACGCAAGCAGTTACGGCGCCGGCGGAGAAACTCGCCAAGAGATACGAGGTGGGGAGAAACGCGGCGTCAGAGGAGCGAGGAAACGACGCCACAGCGTGTGAAGTCGCGAGCAACACGGGAGAGGAGGAAGTCAAAAAGAAGTCAGTGAGAAAACGAAACGTTACGAAGACCACATTAAATAAGAGTTTTTCTGTCGAAAATTCGCCGTTTCCCGGCGCACGATTACAATACTTTTTATTCTTACGAAGTAAGGGCCTGAAACTAAAAAGACAAGTGAAGGAAAGCGGTTGCCATACCAATAGATGAATGACTCAAATAGCCATGGAAGCAGTTGAGAAAAACATTATGAAACACGGGAGAAACAAGAAATGAATGGGAGAAACAAGAAATGGTGAAAAAAAAACAGAATTAAAAATTGTAGACAAAAGAATGAAATGAAGGGAAAATTATGAGTAGTGTCATGTTTAGAGTAACCATTGTAGCGTGAAAAAACCGTGGCGAAGCCCAAGAAAGTGAATGAAGCGTTAAGCTGTGAAAGTTGCTGGAAGGATGTATGTAGTTGACTGGAGCAGATGGCTGGAAGGAGAATGAAGCAAGACGTCAATGTGAAAGACGAAAGTTAAATAGGAAATTATTTGTACAGTTAGGAAATTAATAAAAAAATTGAGGAGAATATCGCCCAAATTTTAAAAGTGAAACCATGTGATAGAAAGATAAATGTAACTTTACATTCTTCTTTCTTATATCGCCCGCTACACATTTCTTATTTCATAAGAAGTAAAAAGAGGGTGGAAGGGAAAAGAGATGGCAAACAAAAGAGAGGGAAGAAAATAGGGGGAAGAGAAAGGAGGGGCAAGAGGGTGGAAGAGATAAGGTGAGGGGTTGGGGGCGTGGGGGAAAGAGGGGGGCAGGGCGGGGCGGGCGCCGGATCCCGAGAGAAATCAAGGGATGATATATTTTAATGAGAGCTCTTGCATCAGCCCGCTCGCCCGTCCGCACGCCTTCCCCTCACCTCCCCTCGCCCGCGCCCCCCCGACCCCTTAGGGCCCGCGACGCCGTCCTCGCCGCGCGCCTCACCCCGTCCCCCTGCCCCCCCCCGGCGGCGTCCGCGCCGGCTGTAAACTGTTTAACTGCGGCGGCCTGCCTGGGACGCTGCGATATTAATTTAGCGTGTCCGCGGAACGGCCTATTACTATTAGGTAGAAGCACTATTTGCACAGTGATGCGGTCGTCTTGCCGCCCGAGGACGGCTAAGTGCCGTGCAAGTATAGTAACGGTGAGGAAGTTGTTGCAAAATGACCGTAAGAGTGAGTGAGTGAGTGAGCGAGAGAGTGTGGGAGGAGAGGTGAGAGGAGAGTGTGAGTGGGAGAGTGTGAGAGGGAGAGTGTGAGAGGGAGAGTGTGAGAGGGAGAGTGTGAGAGGGAGAGTGTGAGAGGGAGAGTGTGAGAGGGAGAGTGTGAGAGGGAGAGTGTGAGAGGGAGAGTGTGAGAGGGAGGGAGAGGGAGGGGGATGAGAGAGCAGAGGAGAGAGGGAACGAGAGGGAAACAGGGATAACTGGGGGAAATCGAACGTTTATAGATATCTGGCCTTCTAATTTAATTGCTAAAATAAAAAGTAAACGAACCGCTGAGATGCATATATTACAGCAATAATTCTTAATTGATGTTGAAATATTTTATCACAACATTCTATATTAAGGATGTAATTATCAAGATCGATTAGTAAATTGAGGGGAATCTTTGCAATGGTAATTGTTCTCATTTACCCGAAAACGATTACTTATTTACTAATTCACTTATTTATTAATTCATTTACTTATTTATTAAATATTGGTCGATGAAAACTTCATTAAAACCTTTTAACAAATATTTATTAATTGATTTACTTCTAAGAAAAATGAAACATAATTAAGAATCATCCTTTCTCTCAAAAATCTATGTGAATGTGAGTTATTGTGAATGTTGTTTATTGTTGATAAATGATTTGTTAATTTATATTAATAGAAATATTTTTGTTTTATGATAAATATGAGTAACTCTAATTTACTCAACTTTTCTCAGAATTCTGAAACAGCGTGTTTTGAAAAATCTCAATATAATATGAAGACACAGTACTGTCGAAGAAGTGGGAAACATGAGAGAAACATTTAGTGTGCGACAGAGGCAGAAAGGGAAGAGAAACTGTTCGAAGCTTCACAGAGAAGTGAAACTGTTATTTCAGACAAGGATAACGCGATCATACCGCCTCTGAAGCATGTAAGCGCAGTTTACTGCTCAGAAACGTCCTGTCGTCCATTACAGCTCAGGGAAATGGCTGGCGAGTACCCAGACGCGGAAACCAGCAGATGAGGTCCATCCTCAAGCGAACGGTAAACGAGGAGTTAAATGGGCAGTTTGTGTAGCGACACGGAATCCAATTCTTTAGTGCAGTTGCGAGAAAGAGACCCGTTGGTACTGCCCACATATGAGTATACTCAAAGCCGCAAGGGTAAGTAAGGGTCAGTCCTGTGGTAAGATTAAACAACGTAAACAAAAACCTCAATTTTGTAGCAATAGTAGTTTAAAGTGAGGAAACAAGCACAACACATGAATTGTTTTCAAGAAAAATTAAAATGATCGTCGATCGTAATTGGCCACTCATTTCTTTAACATGCCAACTTACGTTTCATTCTCTTTCCGTTATTCACTATCCATCTAGAAATTTTATAACGTCCCATTGAGAGAGCAGTACATCTCACGACCTTATTAACATGTTTTTAGAAATATATCAATTTTTGGAAATATCCCTCTTTATTTCTACGGCAATAAATAGAAAATACAGTCATAGCATGTTGAAAGAGACAGAAGTTCTCAAAGGTCAAATTCATATCGAGCATCAATAAAATTAATTTAACTAAATTTCTTTCATTTGAAATTAATTTGACGTACTAATCTGAATACAAAGTATATTTATATATGTAGATTATAATGCAGGGATTCGAGAAAACTATAATTTTCTGCCTCTAAAACCCAGTTCATGAACTTAAAAAGGTATGAGTGACAAGAAGGGTGATAATATAGAATATGTTATTCAACAACGCATTTCCTCGACATAAGACGGGTCTCTTTGAAAGAGGCTTCCGTGATCGGAGTCAACAGGATCTCGCCGGCCGGGAGACGCCGAGTTCTTGTCACACGTTTCGGCCGTCATACTGAGACCTTCCTCAGGGCGAATGATGGACTGCGCAGGGGATGTAAAAAAGAGGTTCCCATCCACCCGACTGCCGTTTGGTTGGATGATCGGTTAATCAGGCAACAATCGGTTAATCGGGAAGCATCGGCCAAACAGGCAACGGCCCCCTGGGCAGAGTGGGAGAAGGGGACCGTTTGGTGAGACGTCAATGAGCAGGAGAAACCGCGCCCCGTCGCCACCGGAAGTCGCGGTAAAATAAATGTTTCCAGACTTCGTGGAGACGCAAGTCTTGGTCGGCATTCAGAGTTATGGGATGCTTAATTATTTCCACCGCTACTTTGCCAGTTTTCCTTGCGGGGGAGGGGATTTGACCGATTAATTTATATCATTGTGCTTGGCGAATGTGTTCACGGAGGGGTTCCTTAATGGTTCGCCCAGCCTCGCCGATGCGACTGTGGCCGCTGGTGCATTGAATCTCGCACACCACTCATGTCAGAAGGACTGGATCGCGATCTAGCCTTCGCCTGCTTCTTTTGTAGGCTTTGTAGACCATATTACATCGAAGTTGCTCAAAATCTTGCCAATTTCGTTTTCTAGAAAATACGACAAAATAGCCATCTTACTGTTGGCGTCGGCACGAGATGTAGTGATGTCATGTGTGTATAGTTCAACAACTTAGAAAAAACCCTGGTCTACGCATGAGCGAAAAGTGGCGGAAGGGAAGGTTCCCTCTCTTCGCGGTCCAACATGGCCGCCTGAGGAGGCTCCGTCGCCGCCGCCGCCGCCTCGGCCCGAGCGGGTGGTGGCTGGACAGTCCGGTCTTGACAACTATCCCGAATCCTGGGGCGTTCAAGGCTCGTATCTCTGTTTATCAATTCGTACGATTTTTGGACGTGAGAAATGCCATGTCGAGAGAAATGAACTTCCTTCCCTTCTCCTCGCTTACAACTGCCACAACTTTTTCGAATTTTTGTTCGCTCGGAAGTCAGTTCGTGTGCACTTCCTGCTGTGCGTGGGTGTACATCTCCAATTTGCTGCTTTGCCGCGTTTTCGACTTTTTACATTTCCGTTGATATGGCTTGTCCTTCAATATCCTCGTGTATATCAGGGCGACTGTTTAGAGGCCAGGTTCGTGAGATAGTTTTAAGTGACATTGTGCTTACGACAAATTAAAGGCGCTCGTCGTCAAGAACGTTGCGTGGGAAGGACGAAGTTGCAAGAGGAATCATCTATTGTTGTAGGCGGTCCTTGAATTCAGCTGAACTCCCCCTCGAGAGCAGTGGGGGATGGTTTCGCCACGTCTGCTGATGTAAGCGACGCCATGATGTTTCTTGTAAGTTGTCAAGGTATAGTACCACCAGAGATCATCTCTGCCTAGAACGCGGCAATACAATCAAGATTCTAGGTCCTCTGTTTGCTGACATCCTCTGGAAAAATAATTACCATACAGTTACCTTCATCGTAACCCCAGAGAGAAAAAAATAGTAAATGGGAAAACGAAGGTAACAAGTGTTCTCCTGGAAGAAAAACGCGCACTGACACCAATATTCTTAATATTACAACTTATAAGAAATTCTGTTTCTGTTATATATTTTTAATCTAATAAAATCGTCACGAGTCACCTGAATACAAAGAAAATGCGATATCGTTATTCCGAAGAAAAAACTAAAATTGTAACTGCAGTATGGACATGTCAATAAAATCTTAGCGCATTCAGAAGTAACGTTCAGCTCCTTTGCAGAAGCACACTTCATTTAAAGCAGCGAATCGAGCAGAATTATAGTCATCTACCTATCCTGAATTACAAGGCACTGGATAAAATCACATAATTACTACTCTTGAAAATGCAGTTAATGACTGACTCTGAGATCTGTGAGCGTCGCCTTTCTTGTTCCACTACAAACGCGTTCACTCTGCTTCAAGTACTTTTCGAAGGTGGTGCAAACCTTTACTGAATGTGAACTTATCTTTGCTACTGATTTGATCTCTGCTGTTTAGATATTTTGATTGGATCTAACATAATTTTGATACTACTCTTATCTACACTTTTATTTTCAGTATCCCTGACATGTATCGTTGCTTACGTGATCAATTTTTTGAGACATGTAGAAGCCAAACTAAATTGATAGTCTATGAACAATGTGAAGGAATGTTTCGCATTTTTTCATAAACTTTGGCTAACTTCTTCGGAGTTTGATAACACCCCACGACCGTACAAATTGTTAACGTATTGTAACTAAACTATGTTGGTAGTTCAAAATTATGAATTGACTCATCTTTTTCATTAAAATCCAGATTTTGTAAATTTTTATGAGAAAAATGCACAAACGATTAAAGCTCTGCCTTTATAAGTAAACATATTTACGCGGTTTCAGCTTTGTATTTCAATGCACTTTCGCCACGAAGTCCTCATTAACAATTTTCCATCAGAGAAGGATATGTGGGAGTGCGTAATGTCGACAAGTCATGACCCTTCCCTAAGATATTCATTTTTTTTAAATCCATGTAATATTGCGTTTTGCCAACAAGCTAAATTTTAAGTTGGCATTTCATGCAACGTTCTTCTAAATAAAAAGAAAAGCTATAAACGGATGATAAAGACTAGTCTGGTTCATTTTTGTAACTCCCCATTTTCCCACATCAATCTTTCATGTGGATATTGGGGGTGGTAAAAGTACTGTCACATGTTTGTTAAGATCGGTTATCAGGTCTTTAACATTAAATATTTGCATTTTAAGATCTATTAAATGTATGATAGTCTAGTAATTGAACGCAAATGCGTTCAACGCGTATTTTGTATCAATATTCAAACCAAAACGGGCGCAGGAGCAAGTTCATTATTTTCCAATAGAAAACCAGTTCAAGCTTCATGCATGGGAACTCCGCAAACGTATAAAATCACTGAAAAACGGAAAATCACGCGGACCAGACGGCATCTCGACAGATTTTATTAAACTCGGTGGGGAGGCAGTATTGCCGTATTTGTTAAGATTATTCAATGTTTCAATCAATAATGCAAGTCTACCAGACGATTGGAAGACAGCTATAGTGGTCCCTATTTTCAAAAAAGGTGATAAAACGAAAGTTTGTAATTATAGACCAGTATCGCTCACATCAGTAGTATGCAAAATAATGGAGCATTTAATAGCCGGGTACATTCGCCGCGAATGGGAAAAAGCGAACTGGATTTTTCACGGACAGCATGGGTTTAGAAGTAAATATTCGTGCGAAAGCCAAATCGTTTCTCTTTGCAAGATCTAGCTGACGAAGTTGACGCGGGTGGGAGGGTGGATGCAATCGTAATCGACTTTGCGAAAGCATTCGACGTAGTACCGCATAACCTACTTATCAGGAAATTATTAACTTCAGGAATTGATGCTAGAGTCGTGAAGTGGGTAAGCGAATTTCTTAGAGACAGGAAACAAAAGTTCGATTTGGCCCTCAGTTTTCGACTACGTTTTTTTTTACTTCAGGGGTTCCACGGGGAAGTGTCATAGGGCCATTACTTTTCTTAGCGTACGTAAATGATCTCCACGTTAACATACAATCAAAGGTGCGTTTATTTGCAGACGATTGTGTTATATACCGAAAAATCAAAAGTAGCGCTGACGAACAAATATTACAGCAGGATTTAGAACATTTACGTGATTGGGCTGAAAAAATGACATGGGAATTAACGGATCGAAAAGCAAAACAATAACGTTCGGGCGGGGACGAAATTATGAGGAACCAGACTATCGTTTAGGTGAGGTCATCATCCCAAGAGTCTCATCATGCAAGTATTTAGGCATTCATATAGATAGTAAATTAGGTGGGAGAAGCATATAAATCAGGTAGTTAGGAAAACGTGGAAGTCTTTGCATTTTGTAATGCGAATTCTAAAGAAAAGCTCTGCAAACGCAAAAGAATTAGCATATTTTTCGCTGGTTCGCCCTCTCATGGAATACGGAGTGGCATGTTGGGATCCATACAGAAAGTCGCACCGGAAAATCTAGATAGAATACAGAGAAAAGCGAATAAGTTTACCTACAGAACTAACGCGATAAAAAGGCATGGGAACCTCTAGAAATGAGAAGAACAAGGGCGAGGCTTTGCGCTCTTTATAAATCATACGTAGGTCAAACAGCTTGGAAGGAAATTCAGGTTAGACTAGAAAACCAAATTATTTCGGCCGAAGCGATCACACTCACAAAATTCGAACAAGGAAACAAAATTCAGATCTTGGGAAATTTTCCTTTGTAACAGAACAATTAAAGATTGGAACAGTTTACCGCAGCAATTTTCAAAGCCTTTCCTCTAAGTGTCCGAAGTTTTAGAAATAAGTTAGAACAATATGATAGTAATAGACATTAAATGAGTAAGTGCTGTGAAGTGCGGTGAAGTGCGGTGAAGTGCTGTAAGTGCGGTGAAGTGCGATGTAGTGCTGGTCAGTGTAACTCAAAGCAAAACAGTGTAGTGTAGTGTAGTGTAGTGTAGTGTAGTGTAGTGTAGTGTAGTGTAGTGTTGTGCAGTGCAGTGTCGTGCAGTTAATTGTAGTGAACGCGATCAATGAATTAAAAACAATAAATTTAGCCAATATTTATGTAGCTTGTATTAAATTTTAGCATCACCGACATATAATTATAATTATTATATATCATACGAGTTGAAATATTTGTTATATTAAGGGACATAATATTGCAGTTCAAATAAATGTATGTATGTACATCTTATGATAATGTGTGTGTATGTGTGTGAGAGGAGAGGAGGGGGACAGGATGAAGAATGAAAGTTTGCCCGTGGCCTATTTGTTAAAGTTCTGATTCGGCATTCGCCTTGTTTTAATCGGAGTAATGAATCAAATCTATGAACCAGAACGGCCGACAGTTAGTATTCTTCTTCAGACAGCGATTGAACTGGACCCAATCAAGTGAGTGTCGAAAATCCCCTACCCAGAACAAGACTCAGAAACGAAGTCCTAGGTCCCCCGTTCAACTACGCTGCAGTGTCAACGACATTGCCACAAACCCTTCACAACGGTGACTCCCAGAATAAACTTACAGTTCTGTCTATATTCAATTGCGAGGCACCAGAGAAAACCGCTTAAAATTTCGCGTCTTTAAAACGCAGTTGCAGAGTGACAATGAGGACCTCTGTGGGTGTCGCTTTTGTTGTCCTGCTCTAAACGCACTCTCTCTGTTTCAAGAGCTTTGCCCTCTGCGGAGTTGCCGCTGTCCCGCTTTGGAAGTAAATTCCGGAAAGTGGTCTTCCCTGCACCTGGAGTCAGAAGCACTTTAATTAGGAGGAACAAAAGATAGGGATAATTTTAACGTTGCCAGAAGAGAAATGTAACACCTCAAAGTTGATTTACAGCATTGTCTTTCGTCAGACAGCAGAGACCCAGTGAGGACGAAAATAAAAGAGGTATTGTGTGGACGTGAGAAAAGAGGTGAAATGCGGAAAATCAAGGCAAAGCGTAAAGACGAAAGAAAAGGTTTTGTTGGGGAAGATGAATCGAAGGAATAAAGTATGTTATTTGAGAAGATGCTTCAAACAGGAGCACACAACAGGATAGTTTGAATTCGTGAGGGTATAAAAGAGAAGTATGCGTGAGAAGAGACTGAAAGCAATGTGACTCACCCACGTTTTCCTGACGTTTTAGCTCCCTAGATCTCGACCAGCACCATTCAGCTGGAACTACACATAAACATTGGTCTCCCGCGGAACGACATTGCATTATATCGCTCATTTCGAATGAATTTAGATCTCATGATTCGATTTTTCCTTCCTATGTTGAGTTTTATTTACTCATTTATACGATTACATACACATCTCGTGTACATTCATAGACATGAAGTAATATACTTAATGTAGAGAATGTTGTGTATTACCCCGGAAAATCAATTTCGAAATTTTAACGGGAATACAAATTTTGAAGTTACCTGATATCGAAAATTTTTGTTTTTCGAATTTTAAACGAATTCTTTGAATTTTGTAGTACCTTATATGAAACACCAACGGCATTTTCAAAATTTTCTAACAAATGGAACCAATATTTGTCTATAAATTTCTTGAAATAAAAAGAGTGAAACATACTTACAAAGGTGGCGTAAACCCAATATTCACGATTAATTCTGAATTTTCGAAAATGACAACAATTTTACTTATCCGTACAACTACTTGATTGCAGATAAAGGTATTTGCTTCAATTACAATTTGTTCGTGACAAATAGCTCTTCAATTAATGTCACCTACATTTTTTAAGTATAGTAAGTTTCTTCGCAATTCTTAGTGAAATATTGGTAAATTTAAAAGCAATATTTTCTCAAAACGCCTATTTTTTCTTTAAACATTTAGTACGAAGAGGCCTAACTGCACTAAATAACATAGCATAAACGCCATTTGGATGTATTCTATTGAGTTTTCAAACTAGAGCGAATAATTGAGAAAATGTGAGAAAATGTGCTTGTTTTTAATAAAACTCTATTTTATCAATACAAATATATATTCTTATATATATATATATATATATATATATATATATATATATATATATATATATATAGAGAGAGAGAGAGAGAGAGAGAGAGAGAGAGAGAGACAGAAGTCAACGCGGTAATCTCTGAATCTACTGATTCAATGCCAATGAAACTTTTGTGCTAGCATCCTTTAAAGACCTGGAGTACTATAGGCTATGATTTACAAACATAAACAGCAATATATTTTTAAAATAATTACTTTTCTGGACATTTTTTGCCTAGCTTTACATCACAGATTCAAGAGTGCATCAATGCCAATAGTTCTGCTGGCGCCACCAGAGGATGACTCTGAGATCTATACTGATTTCATCAATGTCCAGAATTATTACGAAATTCATTTGAGTTTAAACAAGGTTATGTAATGTCCCTGTGTGAAAATTTGAAAGAAAGACTGAAAAGGTAAAGAATGTCAATGTTCATGCATTGCTCTTTGTCCATGTTATACACAAAGTGGCAAGAAATCATTGTGAGTTTGAAAGTGTTTAATAATTGAGGTAGGTTGAGATTATAAAAAGTACAATAATATACAGTACAGAAACAGTAAGTCAATGACAATATATAACTAAAACGTCTTCTTTTAAGAAATTTGTGAAACCGAATTGTTTACGAAACGATGTCACAATTGAAAACGATTACAAATCCAGAAATAGCAGTCTACTAAAATTTTGAATCGGCTTCTCAGAGGGAAGGTCGACTTGCTGAAGTACTCACTCACCCCATTGAAAATAATACTGCATGAAGGGAAGAAATTTGAATAATTCTCTAAGTAGTGGGGCAGCTGTTCATTAGGACTCTCAATTTGACGATTTACACAGTTCTTAGGTTCAAATTGATAAAATGGAAAATGTGTATATGTTTTCACTCCATCCAGTAAATATTTTTCTTTATTATTTGGTGGTGTGTAATTTAGGTGTGATCATTTACATACATATTAAGATTAATCTGTACAGTTGTTTGTCATATTAATTGCAGTTGTGCGTGTTTCTTCTGTATGTGAAGAAGTTTAGTGCAGTGGTTGGTAATTAACAATGATCATTACAATATGAAGACTAATCTGTGCAGTTGTTTTGCATGTCACTTGCTTTTAATGAATGAATTCATATATACTTTTCAATAAATAATTGGAAAAAATTAATTTATCTAAAAATATTTTGTCTAAGCAAATAAAACAATCTGGGACTCCTTTGTTTCTGTTATTCAACTCTCCTCTACAAACTGGAGAAAAGGAATGTGACTTATGTTTTTGTAAACCCAGTAAATTTTTTTCTTCAACATGTGATTGATATCTGTGTAGTGGTATGTAATTTAGGAAGATCATTTACATATTAAGACTAATCTGTAAAGTTCTTTTGCATATCAATTGCTCCCAATGAATGAGTTCATTCATATTTCTCAAAACAAAAATAAGCAAAAATTAATTTGTCTAATGTTTTCTTGAATTCATCATTTCAATTTCTCTCTTTTAACTACATCTGTTAAATTAGATATATAAAAAATAGCAGTTAGCGTTGTTGAGTACATTTGATAAGAATTAATGTTCACCTCCCTGCAAAGAAACTATTTGCATCGGCAATATAATATTTCTGAAGTCAAAATAACTAACCCACCCTCTTTGTGATAGTGTATTGCGTGTGTATGTAAATATAAGGGGAGAAGAGGAGTGATCAAGTGCGGTCTTTTACCGTTTGTTGAAGAACCGTTCCAGCATATGCCAGGTGCTGTTCACAGAATCCGCGGAAACTTACCTATAAGATCATCCCTTGAAGGCAGTAGTTGAATTCGACCCAGCTCTCTAGCATTTACCAGTGCACTGCCTGCAAGTCGGAATGCAAAAAATAGCCGACAGAAACTGGAAGCCAGATTACTTGTAGGGGAGAATGACAATGGCCGGTGATAATAGTGTTACACAAGTATTGAGATTGAGAGAAACGATACTATACAATTTCGAATGAGAAGCCCAAATCCCAACAAAAACAAAGTTAAGTTGCTCTAAAAATGGATAAACACGGACAATTGATTCTGGCGAACCCCAGTCAAAAAATGAAATGACTAACAAAAGCAGTATTTGTGGAAGGTTATGAAATACTCGAACTACATATTTTTCACGATATTGTTCCCTACTCCACAATGAAAACACATAACAATGCGCTTTTATACGATAAAATAAAATGTACCACAAGTCATTGAAAAAAATTTCATTTCAAATATCACAAATCAATCACCAAATCTGCTGTAAATTCTGTGGTCAAGTAAATCCTATTTGATGTTTTCAATAGATAAATCAATCATATTTTGTAAAAAGAAATCTGACCTCTGACCGAATAAAAGAGATGCGCTGCACGCTCCAAATTTTGCCAAACGTTTCTGCAAAAACATAAATACTAGTGCATAGACGTACGACGCGGCCGGACGGATATATACAAATGGACGGGAAAATGGTAAGAAAACATTTTCTCGCGGACGAGAAGATGTACACACGTTTTGCTGTCAAACAAATTTTTTGGCATAAACCACCCACGAAACGAAATTTTTGACTGCACAATATATTAGAGAAAGTAATTTACTATATACAGGAACACAGTTTATCCACTTTTTCTGTACCAGGACCCATACAAGTTTTTCTACCCAAAAAATGTCGAATTTTGACGCACCATTACAGTACTTTCTCTTTACTATGCAAGTAAGTAGGAAGTCGAAGTAAAATGAAATTATGAGAGAAACGTTCATAAAATTTATCTAACAAATGTAGCGTTCACGGGCTTAATAATTGATTTATCAAGGAGAAAGCTTTACTAAAATGCTTCATAGGAGACCTGTTGATAATTATTATAAAAGTATGGTCTTAGCACAAATTGCAAATTTTCGAGTTGCGCATGTGTTGCGTGACCTACGAATGCGGACATCATAATACTCGTATTATGATGTAGAAACTTGTCACAGAATAGGAAATAGTTCATATTCTGATATCTTATGACGCTTAAATGTCATTTAATGTGACCAATTTTTCATTCCCCACGGCTTGTGAGTTGGGTGAGACGTAACAACGTAACAATAATGCAAATATCTATAAAACAATTAGGAAGTTCTAGAGCATTGATTCAAATATTTATATACGCACTAGAAGAGAAAAGTGAAATGAGAATGTATCTCGTATATCAGAAAATATATATTTTTAAATAAAAGGAGACTACATTCCGAAAAGAAAACCTAGTCTGAAAAGTCCGTTGAATCAATGAAATAGGGTAGCTAGCCGCCTTTCATTGGGAAGAGCAGTCCTTGTAATGTTACCCATTGACCTCTCATTCTCCCTTTAGTAATAATATTCTTATTTTCCACAAAATTGAAATAAGTAATACATACAATTCAATAATGTTTGGATTAATATAAGCCTCAAGAAACTAACGTAAGAAAGTCATTAACACATTCAATATTACGTGAAATATGTAACTTTGTGTACGTTACGCATTCAAAAATAACAAAATTCTTATATGCAATTAACACTAGTTGCTTTCGGAATCGAACAAAACTATTAATTAACATAGTGAAAATACTCTGGTTGTAAAATAACGCAATGAATCACAATAGGCAGACGCCAGTCATTAAGGCGTCAGCCAGACAACCAGATGTACCGAGCCGGGCTTTCTTTTCTCCTTTTCCGTACACTCTAGGAAGTATGGAAGGGATTCTGGAAGGTTGGTTCAAACGGCGTACAATTAGCCAAAGTTTTTTCAAGTACATCAAAAAGAAAAGATGACGAATTAGAGAGAGAGCGTAAAATTTTCCATGACGTCACTTATATACACGTGCAACCCCTAGTATTTTCGAGAAGAAAGAGATTTAACACCAATCATGCACCTGAAAAACTTCTCATATGACACACACGAACGAGGATCCAATGGGAGCTAGAAACTCGAGGGAAGTCTTAATAACAGCAAATGAAAACAAAAGATGAAATATTAAGGGGAGAATTTCGGGTACATAGAAGAGAGGTGTCGTAAAATCAGGATGAAGTTGGTGAACAGAGAATATCATCTCGTTTCGACTTTTTCGGAGAGAATAACATCTTGCGTGTAATAAAATTCTGCTGGCAAGCGTAACACATTATGTCTCGGGTGTTCGCGTCTTGAAGAAAACTACGAGGCATTCAGTATTCACGCATACGTATAATTTGATCATTAGTCCAACGACCAGCTACGAGCGTAGACTTCAAGACCTCTATTTTTAATTTGCGTCTTCTTCAGTGCGAGAAAAAGTTCTCGTACTAATTTAAGAAGGAGATGCTCATTCAAATAATTTGATCGACATTTGTCCAACGGCAAGCTACGATCGGAGACACAAAGATTTCTATGTTTAATTTGCGCGGACCGTCGTCTTCGGAGTGAAAAAGTTCCGACTAATTTAGAAGGAGATGTCTTAAATAATTTATCGACATTTGTCCACGGAAGCTACGATCAGACCACCAAAAATATTTTTAATTTGCGCGGACCGTCTTTTTCAGTGTGAGTAAAGTTTGCGTACTAACTGGGGAAGGCGACGTTGAATTGGTTTGGTTCGTTTTTTTCGTGTTTCCGGGCGCATCAACTGCTTTGGTCATTAGTCCCGTTAGTGTAGTGCATGTTTTTTTCTCGGGAGATGGCTGTGATCTTCCCCCGCTGGATGGCGAGATCCGGCGCCGACCTGCCGCCGGCTAGTGGGGTTTTACCCTAACCAGCACTCTCCCACCAGCAGGGCACCGCCCCAGCTGGGACAAGCTCTAAGCTCCCGACCGGTCTCCCGGAATATGTGACAGTGTAGTGCAAGTTAGAGTAAGTGTGTGTGTAAGGTGGAGAGGATAGGACAAGGAAGAGGACGGGCAGATCGCGCGCGGTCCGTGGCCCGTTTCGTAAGGTACTGCTCCGGCATTCGCCTGGTGTGTATCGGAGAAACCACGGAAAACTACCGATCAGAGCAGCCGGCCGCTAGAATTCTCCTCCAGGCAGCGACTGAATTCGACCTAGCTGAACATCCTGCCGCCGTGGGGAGTGGGAACCTAGGACCTCCCGGTCAGAGGCGCTGTAGTGGCATCAGTTGATGCACTGAGCTACCGCTCCCGGTGCGACGTTTGAATGGCGACTCCCAGGCACCACTGCCGAGCTTAATTGCCTACGAGCTCATCACTTGTTCATTTGACACGCGCCCCCTGTCCGAGGTGAGTAGAAAGGCTCGAGGCGAGCAACCCTTGTCAGCTGGGGGCTTCCCACGCCACGGCCGATGTATCAACTCAATTCCTGAAACCGACGAACGAGGTAACAACTTCAAACAATAGTGTGTGAAAGATAGGATGCACAACAAACAATTCAACATTGAAGGATATTCGCTTTGTTGCACTCATTGTAAGAGATTGAAAGTTCATCTATCAAACTAGAGAAAAAAATAGCACAAGTAAATAACTGTAAAATCACTGCCATTGTAAAGCTTCTATATATTATGTATTTTTGCAAATGCGTGTGTGTGTGTGTGTGTGTGTGTGTGAATAATCAAATAGTAATAAATTATGTGCATGTCAATTGGGCAGCGCATTTTTTTAATTGACTTGACTTGTCATTTGGAACATTAGGCTAGAACGATCAAACCTAGAGCTAGCTCGATCCAGCAGAGCACAGAGACTCTGTCATGGTAAGTAGATTAAGAAAAGGGTAAGTCAGATAAATTCGGTCGCCATCTGAATTACCACGTAGGGGTTAGTCCTCACACCCACCTTGATTATTTTGACTTTATTCTGACGGGTATTGATAATGTGATTCCTGATTGTCTGACGGGTATTGATAATGTGATTCCCGATTGTCTGATGGGTATTGATAATGTGATTCCCGATTGTCTGACGGGTATTGATAATGTGATTCCCGATTGTCTGACGGGTATTGATAATGTGATTCCCGATTGTCTGACGGGTATTGATGATTCCCGATTGTCTGACGGGTATTGATAATGTGATTCCCGATTGTCTGATGGGTATTGATAATGTGATTCCCGATTGTCTGACGGGTATTGATAATGTGATTACAGATTGTCTGACGGGTATTGATAATGTGATTCCCGACTGTGTACTGAACCGTATACGCGAGGTAATAACGTCCCGACGGCACATCACAGTAAACACGAATTCCAACATTAATAATATTTTAAATGTCTTTTTGTCCTACAGTTTTCATGCAGATTGCATTTACGAAAAGCGCACAGTCTGCAGTATTTATACATGAAAACATTTAAGTATGTTGGATATTTTTCATTCTGAAAGCGTTCTGTTTACCTCTAGCGGCTGAATCGTTCAGCAACAGATTTGTTTAGGGTGAAAATCAATTGTGTTGGTTGAGTTCGTGAGATGCGTGAAAGGCGATTCGTGAGATTTTGTCAATTAGTATTTCAGTTCATGGACTTTCTGGTAAGCTTCTTTTATTGCCACATGCAAATATGAAGTCACTGAATCTCGCTTCTGCTGCAAAGACATTTTCCATTAGAAACGTTTTGTCTCCACTCTCGGTAAAGCCTTCGTAGCCACAGCCATGCTTCTAGCGACAACGATGACGGCCTTTCTATTTTTTCTCCCCATTTTTCAGTAATACTTTTAAAACGAGTATTAATAAATTAGCTTAGAGCGAACGTACATAAATGCTGGGAATGAATGTTCTCGGACGGCGCATTTCATTTGTGTGCAGGGGCGGCACTGCCGGCACAGCCACTGGCAGTGCTGTGACAACTCGTACAGAGAACATGCAGGCCATGTAAACACGACTTTTGGCTTCATATACTTCTGGTTTGTGATCTTGAAGTTTCTGTACAGCTTTTGTATGAGAAACTACATGAAAACTGTACCTTGTAAAAAGGTCTTCACAAAATAAAGGCATCCAATCCTGTCGACCTTTGTTTTAGAGGTCCATGATGGCTGTGAGTAGCCTTACTCTGAAATAAAAGTAGTTTATTGTAGTAAGATAAGTAATTCTACTCGAGAGAGAGAGAGAGAGAGAGGGAGAGAGAGAGAGAGATGGTTGTTTCAGAGAGAATTGGCTGCTCTACAGAGAAATGGTTATTCCAGAAAGGAATGGTTGTTCCAGAGAGAAATGGTTTTTTAGAGTAAATGGTTGTTTTAGAGTGAAATGGTTGTTTTAGAGTGAAATGGTTGTTTTAGAGTGAAATGGTTGTTTTAGAGTGAAATGGTTGTTCCAGACAGAAATAGATGTTCCAGAGAGAAATAGATGTTCCAGAGAGAAATGTGTTCCAGATAGGAATAGTTGTTCCAAAGGAATAGTTGTTCCACAGAGAAAGTTGTTCCACAGAGAAAGAGTTCCACAGAGAAAGAGTTTTCCACAGAGAGAGAGAGAGAGAGAGAGAGAGAGAGAGAGAGAGAGAGTTGTTCTAGAAATATATATGTGCAGGCTCTCGGCTGTCACATCAATAGCCTCAACGCGGCATCACCCGGACTATCGTGAGCCTTCATATGACACTGGCCGCGGAAGCCAACGAATATATTTAGAGATAAATAATTTGACTAGAGGTAGTTGCAGTAAAGATAGTTGGACAACAGATGGTAGTTGGCCAATATATGGGGGTTGGGCAACAGATGGTAGCTGGGCAACAGATGGTAGCTGGGCAATTGATGGTAGCTGGGCAACAGATGGTAGCTGGGCAATTGATGGTAGCTGGGCAACTGATGGTAGCTGAGCAACTGATGGTAGCTGAGAAACTGATGGTAGCTGGGCAACTGATGGTAGCTGGGCAACTGATGGTAGCTGGGCAACTGATGGTAGCTGAGAAACTGATGGTAGCTGGGCAACTGATGGTAGCTGGGCAACTGATGGTAGCTGGGCAACTGATGGTAGCTGAGAAACTGATGGTAGCTGGGCAACTGATGGTAGCTGGGCAACTGATGGTAGCTGGGCAACTGATGGTAGCTGGGCAACTGATGGTAGCTGGGCAACTGATGGTAGCTGGGCAACTGATGGTAGCTGAGAAACTGATGGTAGCTGGGCAACTGATGGTAGCTGGGCAACTGATGGTAGCTGGGCAACTGATGGTAGCTGGGCAACTGATGGTAGCTGGGCAACTGATGGTAGCTGGGCAACTGATGGTAGCTGGGCAACTGATGGTAGCTGGGCAACTGATGGTAGCTGGGCAACTGATGGTAGCTGGGCAACTGATGGTAGCTGGGCAACTGATGGTAGCTGGGCAACTGATGGTAGCTGGGCAACTGAAGGTAGCTGGGCAACTGATGGTAGCTGGGCAACTGATGGCAGTTGGGCAACTGATGGCAGTTGGGGCAACTGATGGCAGTTGGGGCACTGATGGCAGTTGGGGCAACTGATGGCAGTTGGGGCAACTGATGGCAGTTGGGGGCAACTGATGGCAGTTGGGGCAACTGATGGCAGTTGGGGCAACTGATGGCAGCTGGGGCAACTGATGGCAGTTGGGGGCAACTGATGGCAGTTGGGGCAACTGATGGCAGTTGGGCAACTGATGGCAGTTGGAAACTGATGGCAGTTGGGCAACTGATGGCAGTTGGGCAACTGATGGCAGTTGGGAAACTGATGGCAGTTGGGCAACTGATGGCACTTGGGGGCAACTGATGGCAGTTGGGCAACTGATGGCAGTTGGGCAACTGATGGCAGTTGGGCAACTGATGGCAGTTGTGCAACTGATGGCAGTTATGCAACTGATGGATGTTATACAACTGATGGTGTATCAGTGATATTAGATGACGTATCAGCGATATTGTTAGTGGAGGCAACGGTAGTTCTTGTAGTGGTAATGCCATTAGTGGTGGTGAAAAAAGAAGAATGATAGGATTTCTGGGTTGGAATAACCCCTATTATTATGCACTGAAACGGGAACTGGGTCGCGCCATCTGAATGTCATTCAAGGCGCAAAACAAATTCCAAGCGGCCAAAGCGACGTCGTAGTCACAGCTTTCATGAGGCCGCCCACGACTTCAGCTACTTTACTGAAGTCGCCGACGCAACCGAATCCACCTCCACTCTCTTCCCTCTTCCCCCCCGCTCCCTTCTCCTCCGTCGCCTTCGCGCTCCCCATTGGAGCGCGCGGAAACGTGGAATTTAAGCCGCTTTATGCGAGAAACAAAGGAAAACATTCAAGGTTTCTCGATTCAATTAATTCGGGCAAAGGTACTGTCAGGGGCACTGGGTTGACGAAGTCGGAAGGAGAAGAGAGCTGCGAGGAAATGCGAACCGAGGAATGAAAGGAGAATCAAAATACGGAGGAGAAAGACTTTGCATCATGAAAGACGGCGGCTTGAAAAGAATTTCCAGAGTGAATGTTTGTATTATTGCGAAAATGTATAGTATTTTCTGATTATTTCAGTATAACTCTACCCTGGGAAATGGATCATGGGATTGGTCAATTAATAAAACAAATTAGGTTGCCAACGTTTCCGAATATGTAATTCCTTCCTCAGGGCTTACTAATATACAAAACGGTCAAACTTCATGTCTGCCTCCAGACCAATTCCAGCATGGAGTTGCTACAGCCCACAGGTCCATTGCACGCCACGTCTGATCAGGGCCACGGCCCGAAAGTAAGTGTTCGTCTTGCATATTAGTAAGCCATGAGGAAGGAATTACATATTCCGAAATGTTGGCAACCTAATGTGTTTTATTAATTGACCAATCCCGTGATCCGTATCCCACAATTTATTAATGGTCATGAATTCTACAATGGTATAATTCTACCGTAGCAAATGATCGTGGTTATAATTATCTTTTCGCGATTTTTAACGTGAACCAATAGAATTCTTAATCTCCGTTGGTAGACTCCTCGCAGATGACGTTGGTCGACGGTGATCGCTGCACTTCCCTGTGATGACGTAAATTAACACTTTTTTCGAAGATCTTTTCTTTGTAAAGATTTGTGTTTGTGTGTGTTATAATATATCCAAAGAATACATATTCTTTTAAAACCATTAAAAACTATTGTTATGGAAATACTTAACAAACATTAAGTGTGAATATGTTTGTTGAGGCTGCAAAATAGTTTGTTTTTGGGAGAACAACAGACGTTGATTTGGGTTGATGACAAGATTCCTGCCGCCTTTCCTCCCTTGTCACAAGGGAAAATTCTGAAAGAAAATTATTAAGAGTTATTAGTTTTCCTCAGCGTAAGAATGATCGAGTATTAAAGAAATTTTTAGTATTACCTCATCCGGGCGAAAAGAAGATCGTTTTCTGTCATAATTGGGGCGTAATGCAATGTCCAACAAGGTTCCAAACTATATACTCTGTTCACGGAGTCTGCTCTACTGTTACCAATCGTTCTAAATCTCATTTTTCCATTTATTTATTTATTTATTTATTTTACGTCAGAAAAACAGTTAAAAACTGCGTATGACGTGCTATGGGGAAAAGTGAATTGTGTGCACATTTTCAAAATTCTGTGATCCCTACACTTACTCATATACTACTTAAATTTTGAATTTTTGAAAGGGAGAAAAACTCCCATGCAATAAAATCTATGTTCAAGGATAAACAAGCAATAAATTTTGAATTTTGAAATTTTGAAAGGGAGAAAAAAACAAAAACTTCCATGTAATAAAATCTATTTTCAAGGATAAATAAGCAATAAATTTTGAAAGGGAGAAAAAAAAACAAAAAAACTCCCATGTAATGAAATCTATTGTCAAAGATAAATAAGCAATAAATTTTGGCTCTTATTACTTCCTGCCGCGACAACATGGAAACGATAATTTGAATAATTGTATTTCCCACTGAATTCTAGAAGACGTGCACAGAAAATGAAGTTACATTTATGTCCAGAAGCAAACAAGGGGCCATCTCAGCATTTGCTCAATGGATCAGGGAAACTGGACGAAAAACCTGATCGAGATGGGAGTCATCGACCCGGAAGCTGTAGTACAATAGTTGTTACAGGTTGTTTATACTCATTTATACAGTCCAAATGGTAAATAATGCATTCATTGTTAAAATTAATGTTACTTTTCTTGTTATGCTCAGTATAGTCTCTAATTGTATAGAAACAGTTATGCAGCAGAAACGATTTCACTTGGGATTTAAACTTTTCTATTGAATTTAATCGTTTAATGTCATCTGGCAAAGTGTTGTAAAATAATGTACATGTATTGTATGTGAATTTTTGTAATGGGCTGTTGATACTGTCCCTGATGAATATGATTTCTACGTCGAGTGTTATAGTAATAGACTTCTGCATTTTCTGAAAAATATTCCTGCCCTTAGCAAGTCATTTTTACAAAACCACTGATTCGTAAATAAAAGACACGGTAATGGTAAAATTTCCCTAGATTAATGAAGAGAGGCTTACATGAATCACGTGGGTGGGATTTGGTTATTATTCGTACAATTCGTTTTTGTAATCTAAAAGTCTGGGAGCTATAAGATGTATTCCCCCAGAATATTATGCCATATCTCAGGCGGGAATGAACATTCGCGAAGTATACACAACGAGCAGTATGAAGGCTGACTGAATTTGCAAGAATTCTGAACGCGTAGCATAAAGAACTTAATTGTGTGTTCAATTCATTTAAATGGACGTTCCATTTAAGGTTTGACTGAATTGAGAGACCTAAAAATTTTGTTGCCTTAACATCAGTCAATGGTACACTGTTCATTTTCAATGGAGCACAGAATTGTTTATTTGAAATGGAAAACTGCATTAAAACCGTTTTCTTTTCGTTTACTATTAATTTGTTATTTCGGAACCAATTTGAAACATGCGGCCAAAATGTGAACTTCTCAGTCTTTTTACTGACGAGGATATCCTTTGTGAAACCAATTGAATTGTGATTCTCAAAAATTGAATTTCACTATGGCGTCTTATTTGGAAATGCATCTGATTCTAAGAAATTGTTAACAATAGGAAATTCTATCTTCAAAGCAGTTTCTCCTTCCAAAGAGTTTCATACGAAATACGTATTTGCCTTTCTGTCTGAAAGCCCGCCCGTAGTTTTTACAGTTTTTACTGAAAAATTAATATAAGTCCAACGCGTTATGTTTAAAATGTAGGCTCTTTGCTGTTAATTAGTGCCAAGGAATTGTTATAAATGATGGGATTCCAGGTACGGCACCAAATTTGAATTAATTTCTGCCGCATATGTATCAACAATGTCTGATTGCGTTTTTGATTTCTAAATTATTTAAATACGTTTCTCTACAGTTCCTACAAATAATAACCATGTTTTAGACTTAAAATCATTTCCATTTTACACACCACACTATGTTTTTTTCTTGGAACAAGAAGCATATTTAATTCATTGGTTCTGAGTCAGTTGTGATGGTTCATTCTCTTCCTGAAAAATCGAAACTTAACGGCATATAAAACTAAAGCCGCTACACCAGCACTTACTTTCGAAAATCGATATCGACAAAGGATTATTATAATATCACACATGCTTCCACATTCTGCACAAAGGAGATGAACATAGGAATTTTTGCAATTCAAAATATCACCCCCAAATCTTAACATTATTCATAGTACAAAATTTATTTTAATATAATGCGCAATTCATTTAACAGCATTGTCGCTGGGTAGGGCTAAGCGACCCGGGCTGCATATTGTGCAAAATGAATTCCCAGTCAGTAACGGGTAATCAGTTGTTAAATAATATTTGTAATATTTACTGCATCTTAATTACGGGAACTATCACCAATTATTCTATATATTTTCATTGTGAAAACATAGAATCTATCAATTCACTCCAAACACATTTTATAAAAACAACTTTGATAACAATAATTCAAAAGTTCAATAAACCATTTATTTTTATATTGTGTTAAGTAGCTTTTTTTTTGTAAGGTGATGCAATAATATTTAAAAATATTAGTAATTTTATATTGAGATAATTTGTTTGATATCTCGAGGATTTGCAGTATGTTGTAGAAAGCCATGAATGTGCAAGCGTTACTAAGGAATATGTCTTTTCAATGCATTATTTTCCATGCGTTGAGTTTGTTTGTTGTTGTTTTTTTTTCAAAGTAATAAAACCGTTACAAAATACGGGAACAGTCTTTTTTAATGAATATTAAAAAATGACCATCATGACCTGCAAATAGTATTGCGCAGGCCTCTTTATTCGTAGAAAGAATGTTTACATCAATAAACAAGATGGAATAAGTAAGTTAGAAAATAAAAGCGAGATCGGGGTACGAAAAGAGGTTATTCCAGGACAGCGATCATAGTTCAGAAAGATGCTCGCCATGAGGAATTTGAAAAACCGAAGGTAAAAAGAAGTATCACGATAAATAAGTAAAGAGCATCTCGGTGAAGGAAGCGCCCAAAACTTTTTACTGAACAAAAGAAGGAATGAGAAATGCAGCCGACTCGTAACTTCAAACTGTAGAGTGGGATGTTAGAAGTTTTCTTCTTGTCAGGAAGACTTCAGGCGAATTAAAGATGAGTTTACCAGGCAGATGGTGTAAATTCTTACAAGTTTTTTGGAGTATTAAAGGAATCCCTAGGGGATGAAGAAACTTCTTACACATTTTCTTCATAGAATTCCGCTCACGTGTAGTACTTCATTTCCTTTTACCGATTATGCATTTTATGACATCAATACCAGTATTATGAGAATATTTCGGAAAAGTTCATTCAAATTATTTTTTGTTATTAATGCATTGGTGAATTTTATTACAATATTAAATTAATGAAAGTATAATTCCTGATCATAAAACCTTATATGTTAATGCAAAACGCAGTGTATGCCAGCATTGGTTGATATACCACACGTTCAAACATATCTGCAGCCCTTTAAATTCAGACACAAGTCATGAAAAATTAAACGTTGTCCAACTAAGTGAAGAGAACCGTCTCTAAGCGACTATCTCATCCGCCAGATTTCACGCACTTCACAATTTATCCCCATTTGCTGCGCGAAGAGTTTACTAGAAGCCATAACTCTTTTTCATCAAATCACAGAGCCGAGAGTAACACGAATATCGTAAAACGATACAGCCACCCTTAAACTGACAAGATTATCGACATCATGCGGCGGTCACCATGGACCGACCATCCCCGCTTCTGCCGCCAACGCCGCCACCGCCGCCACCATCGCCGCCGCCACCGCCGCAAAAAATCTGACGCCGGTGAAATGTCCCGGGATTCGCCGGGCTAACCGCCAGCCGTATTAACACAGCGCCGAAATCGGCCCGGGCGGCCCTCGCGGGAGCTCTCGAATAACCGAATCCAATTCCGGACCGAAGGGAAAGGGGGTGGGGCAACACAGTAGTGGCAGAGGAGGTGAGGAGGAGATGTGAGAAGGGAGAATATAAAGACGTAAGGGCGTGCGTGATGGAGAGTGAGGGGAAAAGAGAAGGAAAAAGAGGCAGAAAATTTTCGAAAGCTAGAGGAGGAAAACGAGAAAGAAAAAAGGAAAGGAAGGAGGGTGGGAGATATGACTATGCATTGAAGTAGAAACGGAACGAAATGGTGACACGGGAAAAGGAATAGGCAGAGAGTAGGATGCCGGCGACACCGGCGTTGGGATACAGAGACACCGGCGTTGGGATATAGAGATGCTGGCGAGAAAAACAATCGAGGGAGTCGTTAAAGGTGACGTGCAACGGTAGGCAAATGGGGAGAGAATGGAGAAAGGAAGAAGGGACACCCTCACAGAACTATGTCAGCGAACTCGAGTGGTGACAAAGATGAAGAACGGAGAGAGCTATTCGGGTAAGGGTAATAGCAGAGAAGAAAGGGGAGATACGAAGAGAAAATGGAGGATAAGCTACCGCGAGAGGTGGGAAGGGGCGATTATTGATTGACTGATTTTTGTGTTTCCGGGCGCGTCAACTGCTTTAGTCATTAGTCCCGTTAGTGTAGTGCATGTTTTTTCTCTGGCGATGGCGGTGATATTCCCCCCGCTGGATGGCGAGATCCGGCGCCGACCTACCGTCGGCTAGTGGGGTTTCCCCCTAACAAGGACTCTCCCATCAGCGGGGCACCGCCCCAGCCGGGACAAGCTCTAAGCTCCCGACCGGTCTCCCGGAATATGGGGTAGTGTAGTACATGTGTGTGTGTGTGTGTGTGTGTGTGTAAGGGGAGATGATAGGACAAGAAAGAGGAAGGACAGATCGCGCGCGGTCCGTGGCCCGTTTGTAAGGGTACTGCTCCGGCATTCGCCTGGTGTTGATCGGAGAAACCACGGAAAACTACCGATCAGAGCAACCGGTCACTAGAATTCTCCTCCAGTCAGCGACTGAATTCGACCTAGCTGAAAAGCTAATGTCGAAAATCCTGCCGCCGTGGGGAGTGTAACCTAGGACCTCCTGGTCAGAGGCGCTGCAGTGACATCATTTGATGCACTGAGCTACCGCTCTCGGTAGGGGGCAGTTATTCAGGCAGAACGTTGGATTAACCGCGAGAGGGAAGGAAAGATAGGTTATTGTACAAACCTGTGCTACAGGAAGAAAAGCGGTGCGAAAGACAAAAGGGACAAGGGCAAAAGAGTTAGTTCTAGGGGCCACAGTAAAAAGGGAGGAAAGGAGAATGGAAGTCAGGTCTTAGCGAAGTGGAATGAGAGGGATTACAGAAAAGGCGGGAAGGTCGTTCACTTAAGCACAAAAAGGGGAAAGGTTTTTGGGAAAATAAATGTTAAACGAGGAAGATGGAAAGAGAGTTGTTGTGAAGACGGAGAAAGGAGAAGGATTAAAATATATAAGACAATGAAAGGGCAGAGGACTCGACTTAAGGATAAAGGTTTCCCTACCTGATCAGAGAGAACATTAATGGTCTACGATATTGGAATTCATATCTCACTTTGGAGTTTAGTTGGAAGGATGGTTTTACCAAATCATTGATTGCACAGTTACCCGTCAATATCAATTTCAAGTAATAAAACGAGATAAATCGTAAATAACTTTTTATAACCCAATCATATGTGATGGTTTATCACAAGCGAGAGTAATATAAATGTAACATATCGCAGTAACCATGATAAGCGCAACAATGGCCGAAGGATGTGATGCGAAAACGCGATTGTTTAGAAAAAAGAAAAAAATATATTAATAGGAGTGATTGAAGAGGGAGTAGCAGAATACGTAAATGTTTTGTTCAAATGAGAAAGGACACGTGAGAAAATCCGTGGGATAAGTAGTTTACGAAAGAAGTAAGATGGCGAAGGTCAAGGCATAAATAAATTAACTGGGACGAACGAACAGACAATCAGGATAGAAGTTCGTGCGCGGAATGAAATCAAAGGCGCTCAACATGAACAAAAGAAGAGAACCAACCTAGGAGTTCATGAAAACAGAAAGCAGAGCTGATGCTGCGGATTGAAAGAGAGGCTGCTCGCCATGTCGGCGTAGTTGAGTTTTAAAAAGGCAGTGTAAAAAGCGGACTAGGTGGGAGGTGTTTTATAACACAGAACTAAAAGACAGTAACGAAGGAAACTAGCGTGTGTGCTGTTATGGACATCGAGGGAGCATAAAATATGGTAAATGGAATCGAAACGAACAACACATCGGTCAATAAGGCAGAGACTTCAGAAAGGGAAGTAAAACGGGAACGCTTTAATTGATTTTTTTATGATTAATGTAAGAAGATCAAGTCATGGCATAATTAAAATGAAATTGCAATATCATATTTTAGAATTAATTATAAGGATGGAACGGCCGAGCATGCAACCAGAGGGGAGGGAATTGTGAAAAACGTTATTTCGTCAATAATAACAAGTCGTTGTGTCAAGGGTGTATGTTTGTTTTCTTTTGTTGTTTCTCTTATTAGTCAGTCACAGGTGATATCACAAAGTTGACATTAGTTATAACTGCGATCGAAGCAATAGGAGCAGAAAACATCATAATATTTCCTGTAATAAATACTGTGACGGACCGGCGATTCGGTCCTGTTCTACAGTAAATTTGTAAAAGGGATCAGGTATTCTTTCTTGCGAATGGGCTCTGAGTGCATGCACCAACAATGAAACAATTAATTTTAATGTAAAAAACACAGAATGATTTATTCCCAGGAAAGATAATAGATATTACAAAAACATCGTTCCATTGGATGTGTAGAAGGTAAGCAAAATAATGGTTAGCATTGATAACCTTCTCATGATACTGATAAACATGAACAATTTTCTTACTAACTACGTGAATATTGCTAATGAACACTTTCTTTCTGCTTTAACTTTACACTTCATACTGTAATTGGGAGCTCCCTTTGCATGCAATTATTCACAATCACCCCGTTATTTCAATACTTAATCTATTTACAGACAATGTGTACCCTTCCAAAACGCCGTTTCTATTCTCCACATCAAATTAGATTGTTTATCATTACATGGCAAATTCCTACAGCTAATACCCCCTCTCACAATCGTCTACCCCCTTTTTCAAATCACTGGATTCTTTTACCGCCTAATAATGAGTTCCTTCTAGTAACAGTCTTACTGGTTTTGCTGCGTCTGGAATTCCTTCGAGCTCACCAACTCCGGATGCGCCGGCGCGATGTGTCGAGCCGGGGCCGTCTCGCCCGCCACGTGGCCACGGCGCTTGCCCCCGCCGCTTCTACCCGGCTGCCGATGCAAAATCCCACGCCGCAGTCGTGCTTCGCCGGGCACGGCGATGTCCACTCGCCGCCAGATCAGCAGCCGTCCCCGTTTCCAATTCCTCCAACTTCGTTTGTTAAGCCCGCCGATGCTGTATCGCTATGTTCGTTACACTCACGCTGCCTTTGTCGCACACGTGTCTATACACTCATCACTTTCCTCGCCTCACGCCGTTTAATCTTTACTGTATATCACTTAACTCGAGATCAATTAATAGTTCTCACTGTTTCTCATTGTCCTACGTTTCGATTTCTGCTCGATGTCATCGGATACCTCTCAACTATATTTCATCGCCGTCATCATTAGCTTTTCCGCACTAACGTCCGTTACCTCTTCCACACCGACTCTCCCTTCCGACTGACGCTTCTCACGATCCCCTCCTCAACTGTCGAAGTCTCGTACTTCGCGTTCGTTTCGTCTCGCTTACCGCGGGACACCCTCATGCTCGGCCAAGTCCGCCCGGACGGCCGTTTCTACCGCGCTGTTTAAACCATGTTGGCACCCGCGTCTATGTTCAGAAACGCGGTGCGTTTCAATACTAAGAGGGGGTTTAAAATACTACGTGATATTTTAGGTTTTAACTGAATTTCTGTAGAGGCAGACCATCAAACTCACGATAATATAAATTTACCTGATAACAGCTAATCGTTATATAATAATATATATTAGATGGGAAAAGATCAGCTACACATATCATATCATATTCAATCATATTAATATGATAAGAATGATAAATAAAATGAAATTATCAATTAACTTTAAAATAAACAAAATAAATGTTCAGTACATTTAAGAACACATTTTGATAAGAAACAAGCACAATGGGAACGAAGGAAGTAGTGTAAATAAGATGGAAGTCCTATCAATTTTGAAAGGATAAAGGTCAGACGTCAGATGAACTGGAAGAAGATAAAAATTGATAAGATAGTTTTAAAGAGTAAGAAGGAAAAATTCGTTGTGGTAAGGTGTACAGGAGAAGAAGCGAAACAGAAGAGGAGGCAGGTCGTTTGACGCAGAATGGTTCCAGAAGCCGCAAAGAGCCGATTAGAATATCAGGAGTCGGAAAGTCGTCGAACATGAGATGGGAGAGAAAAGGTATTACACCCTAATCCGGGGGAGGAAGCACAGGAGGGGCTCCTGCACTCCGTTTAAGTCGGTAACGTGAGGCAACTCAGAACTTAGATTTCGAGAAAGCACCACTGATGGAATTCTAGAACTTTACGTGGAACTAACTTAATGTGGATAAAATGAAAATGAGAGGTGATTGTCTGCAACTTTGGAAAGTAGGTTAGCTAGAATAACATTTGCAATGAAAAGTAGAGGGAAATGTACAAGCGTTGGTACAGTAATAAACCACTGACACTAAAACATCACATACTTTCTTGAATTACTTGTAAACGTAATAATATTACGCAATAACTATTGTACTATAATAGTCGACCCCGCAAAATTATTTTAAACCCGCAAAAATGTATTACAAGGATGTAACCTAGGTACTTGGGATCCGCAGGGGGTTTTCTTAAACCCCCTGAGCTTTCATTTAGGAAGCCATAGATAAAGCACTGAAATAAATGGTTTGCTTTCACATATCAGAAAAAAAAACTTTTCAGTGAAAATACGTATAAAATAATATTCGAGCAAATAATTTAAAGCAGGAAAAATTGAATCGTTTTTGGGGAAATTTCGAAAGTGTCGCACAAACTAAATATTACGAATACAGGGAAGTAAAATTTTTAAAAATATGTTTCTTTTTTTTTAATTTTGGAGATTACAAAATTGGTTTCTCTAACTTATAAAATTACAATTCACTATTACCGCATGAAGATTGACCAGCTTAGGTATTAATTGATGACATTGCAGTGCCTCTAGGGGGTGGGTTGCTCTGATCGGTAGTTTCCCATGGTTTCTTCTATCAACACCAGGCGAATGTCGGAGATGTACTTTAACAACCCGGTCATGGATTGCGCGCGATCTTTTCTTTCTCTTCCTTCTAACCTCATCCCTTACTTACACCCACTAACAATTACATACACTGCACTTGCACACATGCCGGTAGAGTAGGAAGTTTAGAGCTTATGCCGGCTGACGCGGTGTCCAGCTGGTGGGAGAAATCTGGTTGAGGAAACTCCGCAAGCCGACGTTAAAGTCGGCACACGATAGTCTGCACCAACCATCCAGAGGCGGAAAATCACCCCTACCTCCTGAGATAAAACACACTACACTTCGGGACTAATGACTAATGAGTTTACGTGCCCGAAATCCTTAATCAATCACTCTTGATAATTGAGTCTAACTTCCAACTTGAAATAAGAACTTCAATGGAACAGTTTTGTCCAGCTCCATCCTGTTTGATGATGCGTGAAATTTCATACTGTAAATAAGGTTGAATTAAAATTTAAAATAAATTGAAATATCGAAAGTTTAGTAAGCACAGTGCAATGCAATGTAAGATCATAAAGTGTAAAATTTGCGATGGTGCAAGCGGAGCAATGCAGCGTGCTCGGATTTGTGATATTCTGAGTAGTCGGTTTCAAACTCGCCTATTTATAAGTTTTTATGTAGCAGAAATCAATACTATTATCATCATCTCTTCATGGTTTAGGAGAGACTCCCGTCCTGTCTTCAGCATGCCATCTCAATCTTGGACGGCCGACATCCCTTTTACCATGAGGTCTGTAGTGATATATTTGTTTTGGGATGCGGTCACTATTCATTGTGTAGATGTGACCATCGGCTTCTGTAATATTGTACTTTATTTATTAGACATCAATGTATCAATGTTATTTAATAATGTTATATTTATCTAATTCTTCGCAATGTTCTCCAACATCCATTTTAATTTCCAGTTGCAACTTTCAATAGATTGTGGTTCCATGAGTTGCGCGCCTCTGAAAGCGCTCGTTTTATCGGACAATTGATGAGTGTTTTTTGGTGCGTCAGCTGTCAAAGACATTTATCCCGTAAGTGTAGCGCATGTTTTTTCGCGGGAAGTGAGAATGATTTTCCCTAGGTGGAAGATGAGATCCGGCGCTGGCCTACAAATCTGCTTGAGTGCTTCCTTAACCAGATATCTCCCCCAGCGGGGATCCGTTTGATTGATTGATTTTTTCGTGTTTCCGGGCGCGTCAACTGCTTTGGTCACTAGTCCTGTTAATGTAGTGCATGTTTTTTCGCGGAATATGGCGGTGATCTTCCCCCGCTCGATGGCGAGATCCGGCGCCGACCTACCGTCGGCTAGTGGGGTCTCCCCTAACCAGGGCTCTCCCACCAGCGGGGCACCGCCCCAGTCAGGACAAGCTCTAAGCTCCCGACCGGTCTCCCGGAATATGTGGTAGTGTAGTACATGTGTGTGTGTGTGTGTGTGTGTGTGTGTGAGGGGAGATGATAGGACAAGAAAGAGGAAGGACAGATCGCGCGCGGTCCGTGGCCCGTTTGTAAGGGTACTGCTCCGGCATTCGCCTGGTGTTCATCGGAGAAACTACGGAAAACTACCGATCAGAGCAGCCGGCCGCTAGAATTCTTCTCCCGACAGCGACTGAAATAGACCTAGCTGAAAAGTTAGTGTCAAAAATCCTGCCGTCGTCAGGACTCGAACCTAGGACCTCCCGGTCAGAGGCGCTGCAGTAACATCAGTTGATGCACAGAGCTACTGCTACCGGTGCGAGGATACGTCCCAGCCGGCACATGCTCTTAGCTTTCGACATGTACGGTCGTATAATGTATGCCAAACGTGTGTACGTAAGGGGAGAAGATAGGAGAAGGAAGAGGAAGGAAAGAAGGAAACTGTCCGTGACCCTTTATGTAGGATATTGCTCCGATATAAACCGCACGCGAGAATTCTCCTTCAGACAGCGCTGAATTGAACCTAGTTATGTAGTTAGTGTCGAAGATCCTGTCACCGTCGAAACTCGAACCCTAGAAGCTCCCAGTTCGCAGAGACATCAATTGGTGCCAGAAGACGAAGCAAGTCGAACGCAATTCAAGCCAGGGAAGCCAGTTCAAACTTCTCACTGCTCTCCAACATTCATTTGAATTTGATGTTGCAGCTTACGACGTGGATGCATGGTTCCTCGCGTCTGAAAGCGAAAACGCTCGTCATTAGCCACCTTCTCCTCCCCTCATCCCATTCCTACTTCCGGCGACGCGTCGGCGGATTGCAGACCCGCACAAAGGGGGAGCGTGCGAGGGCGAGAGGCAAGCGCAGAATAGAGAGCGAACACGTAACAACGCGAGACACCAGAACTGCCCCGCTGGCCCGGCGACTGGCATACGTGGCGCCGCGATAACAGGACCGCCCCTAAATTCTGCGTGGAACCCCTCCGCGTCTGCCATTTGCGCTGCGCTCGCCCGTTCCCACTTCCCACGCAACTGCCCCCTTGCCCCCGTTGCTGCCATTGGCTCTACCTCCTCCCTCAGTCCCCTCTTGTCAAAACGCTACTTCACGGCCCCTCCGGCTACTAAGTCGCCGTTAGTAGCTTTTGTTCCTCGTCAAGGCCTTGTAACTCTCCATCAAAACCACCGGGAGTGGTAGCTCAGTGCATCAACTGATGTCACACTGCAGCGCCTCTGACCGGGAGGTCCTAGGTTCCCACTCCCCACGGCGGCAGGATTTTCGACACTAGCTTTTCAGCTAGGTCGAATTCAGTCGCTGTCTGGAGGAGAACTCCAGCGGCCGGCTGCTCTGATCGGTAGTTTTCCGTGGTTTCTCCGGTCAACACCAGGCGAATGCCGGAGCAGTACCCTAACAAACGGGCCACGGACCGCCCACGATCTCTCCTTCCCTTTCCATGTCCTATCCTCTCCCTTTACACACACACTTACACTAACATGCACTACACTACCACATATTCCGGGAGAGCGGTCGTGACCTTAGAGCCTGTCCCGGCTAGGGCGGTGCCCCGCTGGTGGGAGAGTCCACTTAGGAGGAAACCCCATTAGCCGACGGTAGGTTGGCGCTGGATCTCGCCATCCGGCGGGGATGATCACCGCCATCTCCCGAGAAAAAACATTCTCTACACTAACGGAACTAATGACCAAAGCAGTTGATGCGCCCGGAAACAAAAAAAATCAACCAATCAATCAAAATCCATTCAAAACCAGAGACAAAGCTGGAGGGTGCTACTATAGGAAGTGCTGGTCTTGCCGGGTACAGCTGCGGGTTAGGCTCGCCCGCCCGCGAGTTTGAAATACTTTTGCGGGATGAACTATTATAATTCAATAGTTATTTTCGTTACAAGTAATACACGATAGCATGTGCTGTTTTTGTGTCAGTTGTTTATTAGTGTACAAGCGCTTGATCAGTTCTCTCTACCTTTCATTTCCACTGTTATTCTAGCTAACCTACTTCCCAAAGTTGTGGACAATCACCTCTCATTTTCATTTTATCTACATTTACAATTTAGTTCCACTAACCACGCTAATTTGCTAATTTATGAGAAATACGAAAAGTGGCTTCAAAAATGTTAAATATTTATAATATACACATATAAGAAAGCGTGCATCAACGTGATCTTTTGTAACATTAGGCGCCTGCTTGCGTCTCACGAACCCGCTCAGCAGCCACGCACGTTTTAAGTATCGTTGGCGGCAGTTCGTATTTTAGTACCTGTAAGAAGGGGATAGAGGAGAGTGCACCAATGTAATGGTCCCCATCACGTTATATGGGATTTGAAAGGCACTGTTCCTCATCATCTGGGCTGTCCGACATCGCGACGAGACTGAGGTGCCGATGTTTCGCCCACCGTGGTCTTCTTCAGGGCTGCAGTGCGTCGGGATGTTGGGCGCTCCGGTTTATAGACGGGCCAGGCACACCAAATCCTGACTGCGCGCGGTAGCTTACGACATCGTTGTTTCTAATGTTTCCGCTGTCCTCAGTAATCCTTTACGTCGTTTTCTCCATTGCCTTTGCTTGATCCGATGCCCGATGTCACGGCAGTCTCCGTTTCCGTGCTATCCACATTGCCGTTTTCCGTTACCCTTTGCTCTCACTTGCCGTCTTTTCCAGCTTCCCAGCTCTACTCTACTACATGTGACTGCCCTGCTACTCGTAATATCAGCCTTTTCTCCCGCTCTCGCAACTGCTTCATACGCCGCTGCCGCTCCAAACCAGATCAGCGAGAGCAGCTACTGGAGGTGAGAATAGCGAGGTCGCGTGGTTGACGTGGGTTGCGGAGGCAGTAGAGAAGACTAGGGACAAGCAGACAGCGGCATCGGCGGCGTCGGTGATTTATGTGGCCTGGATGCTATGGGCGGCGTGGGTGGTATAGGCGGCGTGGGGGGGCGGGGGGGGGGGGGCGTGAGTGGCATGGACGGGGCGGATGGTATGGTCGGCGTGGGTGGTATGGGTGACGTGGGTGGTATGGGTGGCGTGGGTGGTATGGACGGCGTGGTGGTATGGGCGGCGTGGGTGGTATGGGCGGCGTGGAGGTATGGGCGGCGTGGGTGGTATGGGCGGCGTGGGTGGTATGGGCGGCGCATGTGGTGTGGGCGGCGTGGGTGGTATGGGCGGCGTGGGTGGTATGGGCGGCGTGGGTGGTATGGGCAGCGTGGGTGGTACGGACGGCGCGGGTGTTATGGGAGGCATGGGTGGTATGAGTGGCGTGTGCGGTGAGAGTGGTAGGGCGACATGGGTGTTGCGACTGATAAGAACGGCACGAGTGTAATAGCTGACATGAACAGCATGGGCTCTTGAGGGTGGCATGGGGCCTACGCGGTGTGGGAGGTACGAGCGGCGTGGACTGCTGGGGTGGGGAGGAGGGCGCAAGTGGTGCGCGGGGAAGCGGGGCCCCGGGCCGGGAAAACGCGCGCGCCGAATGAGGCGGGGAGGGCGAGCAGCAGGCGCTGGCGCGAGCGCAGACGCGTGTTCCGCAGGGACCCCGAACGCAGCGACGTGCGATGGATGAAGAATTGATGCCAGATGAGCTCTGGATCCTCCCGCGTTCTCATTCGTTCAGCCCCGTTACCCACGCGCCCTTCACAACGGAACTTCGTAACGTAATGCGAACATGACAAATATTTCTCTCTTGGAAATATAGTAAAATTTTTGCAACGCCGAAACTCTTTCTTTCTATTTCGTTCATTCCTCCTTCACTTTTTGGAATTTAAAACTCAGACGTCGTTATGACCAAATATTAGTTTTCACTATTTTTCTTTTCTTGTGACGATATATTGAGTTGCATGTACTATTATTCATTTCATCAAATAATGGAGGAAGAGGTTTAAACGAGGATATAAAAGGGTATCAAAGAGAAACGCAGGTGCCGCAGGAGTCTAGAATCCCAGGTGCCGCTCTGTGGCGGAAAGCACTTGAATGGGTACATCGTCATGCATTTCGTCCATCCAACTTTGTTCCTGCAGAAGGCCGTGATTTACTCGCGGTAGAAGTTTTACCTTTCGTGAGATGAATAAAACATTTGTCGTCAAGCACGAATTATTGTGTAACACAAATTATTCTTTATCAATGTGGAATATATTTTATTATATCACATATTAATTATGTTGAATTGATAGGTATTATTAGTTTTTCAGTATCTTCAAATTCGGGACAATCTTAAGAATGCCAATGAAAACGATTCCGCGTCAATTAAAATATACGTATGTTTTAATCTTAAAATGCTTTATATTGCATGAACGACATTTCGCCAACTGTTTGTTCGCATCTTCTGATATAATATTCTGTAAATAAGTCAGGTTATATTAAGTAACTAACTTGATATATAAAATATTTTAGTCTGGAGCTTGGTCATTGGGGTTAACACCTTGGATTTATTGTTTGGTTTCCACACGCACTCCTCCTGTTTTGAGATTCCAAGTGCCAAGATGAAGGTGTCACCAATATGGAATACACTGGTATTCCAGAAAAGACTTGACGTTTCAATCAAAATTCAGAGCCTCTCTTCTGGTGTGGAAAGTTTTCAGCAAACCCTAAGGGGGAACAATGGTTATGTGTGAAATTTGACAAACACGCTGTGCCGGTTATGACAGAGCGTTACACCTGTGATTATTTCAAATAAAAATCTGTGTGGTGCCATTTGTTCCATTATTCTCAGATTTCAAGCAAACAGAAGATGCCAATTGCTTTTTAATTTGGACTAATTCTTTAGCATTTATTGCACATTATCGGTAGTATTCCACATTTGGACTCCATTTTCTACACAAGAAAGAATTCACTTTCGTCAAAAAGAACTCTTTTAAGCACTGCGAGTTGTATTATGCAGTTGTCGTTTCATCAGTGGTTACAGTATTAGTATTACTTCTCACTGTGCAACATTTCACAACCATTTCTTTCTTTACCTAGTTCTCTCTAGTCTGTAGCAAGCAACAGAAACAAAATGATATTCCATATTGGTACCTCTTCCTCTAAACCGTTTTCAAATCCCTTAGTTTAGTAAACACTAAATAGTAATGTACAGTAAACCCTCGTTAGCACGATTTTCCTTAACAAGAATTTCGCTGTAACACGAACAAAACTTTGGTCCCGGCTAGGAAATACGGTAATACGGACATTTAGAAGAATCGGATAACACAAATTTTTAAAAACACAAACTCCGATAATTTTAGTTCAATAATTTGAAATTCGGGTTCATGAGGCTTTACTGTAACTCTCTGTGTAATTTATTGCCACCATAAATGCTTCGCGATTACGAAACGTTTTGCACGTGGGCGAGGTCCTGCCGAGCCGCCACCGCGATGCGCCTCCACCGCCCTGATGCAAAAGGGGCTGTCAGCGAAGGGAAATCAAGGGGCCCAGTGCTGCCCAGAAACATCTCTGAAACTGGGAGCGGTGCATCAACTGATGTCACTGCACTCATCTAGGTTCCAGTCCTGACGGCGGCAGGATTTTCGACACTAGCTTTTCAGCTTGGTCGAATTCAGTCGCTGTATGGAGGAGAATTCAAGCGGTCGGCTGCTCTGATCGGTACTTTTCCGTGGTTTCTCCGATCAACAGCAGGCGAATGCCGGAGCAGAACCCTAACAAACGGGTCACTGACCGCGCGCGATCTGTCCTTCCTCTTCCTTGTCCTATCCTTACACTCTCACTTACAGTAACATGCACTACACTACCACATATCCCGGGAGACCGGTCGGGAGCTTAGAGCTTGTCCCGGCTGGGGCGGTGCCCCGCTGGTGGGAGAGTCCTGGTTAGGGGGAAACCCCACTAGCCGACGGTAGGTCGGCGCCGGATCTCGCCATCCAGCGGGGGAAGATCAACGCCATCTCCCGAGAAAAAACACACACTAAACTTACGGAACTAATGACCAAGGCATTTGACGCGCCCGGAAACACGAAAAAAATCAATCTATCAGTCACCTCTCAAATCGCTTCTGTCTGTTTGTACTGGTACAGGAGCTTCTGTACGCGGCCAAGGCCTTTCTCAAGACCGTTCTGCTTCTCTTACGCGGCCAAGGCCTTTCTGCGGCGTCCCAGCCTTGTTGCCATTGGTTAAGGGGTACGTGTGGTTAGAATATAGACATTTGTGAGCCGTTTTCTAGCCTTGTCAACCTGAGAAGTGAGATATCTCATCGTCACACAGTAACAGATACTTGAAAGGAAAGCGCCCACTATAATCTGCCCCGGCCGGGAATCGAACCCGGGATCGCGTCATGGAAAGTGAGCTCGCGGACCAGTGAGGCACCAGTGGGGGTGAAATCACTTTTACGTATCGAAAAACAACGCACTTTGGATTTGCACTGCGTGCCGCATTTAAAGCGCGCTTCTTCTATTATTCGACGAGATGGAAAATTTGACGGTTCTTATGAAAGAAAATGGAAAAGGAAATATGAAAAGTTCTTATGATGGACAGGAACCTTTATACACTCGCATCTAGCCTTGCAATTCCGAAGACAACGGAGATCAGAGCAGTTTGTTTCCGAACGCGTCAATATTGCTATGGTCAATAGTCCTGTACATGTAGTCTTGTATCCCGGAAAGTGGTAGTGTTTCTACCTTGGTAAAAGTTGATATCTGGTGCCGACCTATACGTCAACTTGAGGGTATTCTCCTCTAGCTATCACCTTCAGTGAAGCACCGCTTGAGGACAAGCTGTAAATATTATGACATGTATGAAAGTATAGTGAATTTAAATTTAAATGGGTTCAAGAGGAGAAAAGAGAACTTGGAAGAGGAAGCAAATATCGTGCGGTGTTCGTGGACTTTTTTTAAGGGACCTCTCCAGTAGTCGCCTGGAATTGATTGGAGAAACCACAGGAAGCACCAATCAGAGCTCTGACCGCCGACGACAGAAATGGACCGGAATGTCGAAGACTGTCCCCGCAAAAGGTGACTACCAAATTGGAGGAACTTATTTGCGGAACGATACTGAAGAACTTTATCGCGACATCGTTTATTGCCCCACTTTGGAGCGTTAAATTTAAATTTGCATGACATTTATTTCAATTGCGACACTATTTCTTAAGATGTGAAATTAAATTTTCAATTATATTGGTCTGTAAAGTTTCTGACCATCAGTTTAAAAATGTCTGAAACACAGTAGGACACATCCAAATATGTCACGTCAAAACCTCTCAAAATGTGTAGAAAATGTTAAAGCGAAATTGAAATCCGATAGTAAATAGTGTTCCTTCCTCTCATCAAAGAATAACATTGGATTGACGCGGGCCCGAGAACAAGAGTTAATCCGTCTGTATAATCCCCTTTCCAAATGAGATGGGTGAATGAAGAAATCATTAAATTGGGGTTTTTGGTGAATGTAAATTATGATGATTCAAGAATTTTTACAGAATTAATTATGATTACAGTACCTCCCATTTTTGGCCTTATCCGAGTCGACCAGAGATTGCTGTGGTAAATTATCGACGACTCCATTCGTGAAAATAAAATCAATTGTGTTCAACTATAAATATAAAATGTCCCAATCAGGGCGGAGTATCTCAAATATCTTATAGATTTTTCTATCCAATTTTCCTTCCCGCTCCTCCGTAGTGGCCAATAATAAGCTGCGACTCATCTATCTTAGGAAGCAGTATGTATCGATCGGTGTGTTGATGTGCAATCTAACATAATCTCTTTTCATTTTAACATGCTTCCAGTTATTTTCAATATTTGGTGCATTTTGTAACTCTGATGGGCGTAATTTCATTCGTGGAATACTCCAATTAAATTCCACTCGAGCTTTGAAAATTCTCGTATAAATAACATCATTCACGCTTTGGAAATTCTCTCGTTGCTTTGCTAGTCGGGAATTTAGCAACAATTTCTAAAGCACTATGGTATTACCTATGATAAGAACAGTGAGAGAAAAATTGTGGAGTCAGAGACAAGAAAACGGGACGAAACCAAGGAAACCTGCTGCGACCCCGCCTTGTCCCCCACGAATTCTGCGTAGATCGACCGGAATTTGAACCTAGGTGGACACCGGAGAGAAACTGTCGCTTTGTCTGGGTCAATTTAGTCAAAAATAACAAAGAGGTTATAACATTTGATACCCGCAATAGCTCGCATGTCAAAAAATTCACTTTTTTTACTACACCATTGTGTTCAATTTAGAGAACTGCAGCAGTTGCAATAGGTCGTAAGACGACAGAATAATGAAGAAACGAATATCATGATTTAACATTTGTGACAATTTGTTAAAGACAGTGAGAGGTAGAGCACGTTTTACGTTCCTCCTGACAACTTCAGTAGATTTCACGACCTATTTATTTATTTATTTTTACGTCAAAAAACAGTTAAAAACTACGTATGACGTGCTACGAGGAAAAGTGAATTGTGTGCACATTTTCAAAATTCTGTGATCCCTACACTAAGTCATATACTACTTAAATTTTGAATTTTGAAAGGGAGGAAAAAAACTCACATATAATAAAATCTATTTTCAAGGATAAATAAGCAATAAATTTTGGCTCTTATCATGTGCTTCGGAATAATACTTCCTGCCGCGACAACATGGAAACGATAATTTGAATAATTGTATTTCCCACTGAATTCTAGAAGATGTGCACAGAAAATGAAGTTACATTTATACAAGTGACCTATAGCTGTAACCATGACGATAACCTAATTAACGTCAGCTAGAAGAACAAGCAATCTCAAATTCCCTGCAATATTGAAGGCTGTCTTAGAATGGGCCGATCGACAATGAGAAGAAAATATAATTTTGAGCTCTTGTGCATGGAAATCACCTTGTTCATTTTCTGTTTTTTGATTGGAAATGTGTACTTTGTGTTAAGCGTACGGTAGTGCAGCAATCTGCGAAACACAAAATGCAAAGTACTAAGCATTGGGTATACAAAGAAAAACTCTGACTACATCAATCAAACATTGTTGTGCCTCACATACTGAGAATCCCACCCACATTAATATTTCATTCGTACTTTCAGAATTCACTTTCTTTTCTATGTAAGTTTAACTATTTTCTTACGAAACTGATTAACTGAGTTTACTTTAAAACGATTGTAGATAGCAGTGAATTCAAGACTCACAAATCTTATTCAGGAGGAATGAAAAAGACTCTACAATATAAAAATTATTTGTATTCTGAACAAACCAAGTAACTAAAATGTTGTAATCATGTACGACCGAAGCCATGGTGTTCAAAAGGGGAGGAGGAAAGTGAAGACTGTGCCATGAAGATACGGCGTGAAATGACTTTGCAGCTTGGTGTCGCCTGATAAGGGGAAATCTGGGGGTGAAGACGACCGTAACAGCGCTATTTTCCATCCCCCTCTCACACCCTATCATTACACACCTCCCCCTACCTCCACATGCCACACATCTCGCCTCTCGCCACTCCATTTTCGTCTCGTAGCATCGCATTGCACCATCCTGAGATCCGCCTCATCTGAATACTGTGAGGCACCCATCCCCGCCCCCCACGCCTCGGTCGGTTTCCCCCTTCCTCCCCCCCCCTCCCTGTACCTCAATCCCCTCCCTGCCTCCCTCCCCGCTGCTCTCCGTCTTTCCCCACCTTGCCCCTCTCCTCTATTCCCTGCACGTTCAAATCAGCCGGGTTCTCTCCGATCCTCTCTACCTCACACCCCCTTGGCCTGCGTCGCTTTCACACAGTCCCACTCATCGCCTCTTCGGGCTGTCCAGCTCGTCTCCACCCCTCTGCATTTCTTCTACCCTCCTTTCCTGCCACCCTTTTTATAATAATTTATTTTTCCTTGCTTTTCTTTAAGAGTTAACATTTCAACGTAATTACAAATACAATTCATAAATTTAACGTATGGAGGATTATCTAGGATGAAACCTCTAAGTAACATTATTTATATTTCATCAATATGTAGGTTTTAACAATGTTAAAAAAATGAAAGTTAGCTGATTTTAACAAAGATTGGCTGAAAAAGAATTTGCTGTTTTGCCAAGATATTCTAGTAAGACAGGAAGATAGAGCGTAATAAAATCTTAATGATAATTTTGCAATCCGATTTTTTAAGATTTGAATTGAAAATTCTTTTTGAATTTTTTAAAATTTCAAATAAATCACGGAGCTCTTAATTACTAGTGAAGGAATTTGTTCTGAATTACTTCTAAATTACGAATTTTTTTTTTTTTTTTTTGCAGAACCTCACCAAACCTGGCAAGCGTAAGTTAGAAAGGGTGGAATAATGTATTTGAAAATTATTGGTGCTCTTTCGATTCTTGTACTTTTTTTATTAATGAAGGGATACAATTTTAGAATTGTTATAAACGCTATATTGAGTTTTGAAGTTGTGTGATTTTTCCAGTTGAATCTGTGAACCTAATTGTTGATAAACATTTTCTCGGGAAGGAAGAAGTAAGTCATTGAATAGGGGAATCGTTCTGTTTTAGCAAGTTTAGTACTCGTAATTTTTGAAGAGATAAAATTTTTGCTTGACATTTAGCACCCACTCCTCGCCCTTCCTTCCTCTCGAATAACCGAGTGCAGCTCACCCCAACTACGCCTCACCTCACTCAACCTCACACCCCCACCCTCTTCCGTGCCTACCCCTTCCGCTCCCCTCCCCTCGTCTCCCCGCTCTGCCCTTCGCGCCCTGTGACGTTTCGCCGAGGCGCGCCCCGCAATAACCTCGCTCGCCCTCAGATAAGGCGGCGTGGCGCGCAGATAGGCCTGCGGGCCGGGGGTGAGTGGCCTCCATAAACCTGTTTGCTTTTCCGAACGCGCGCAGGGTGCTGAGCAGAACTTTGGCCCCCACCGTTGGGCTCTCGTTCGGTTTACAGCTGCACACGCCGCCCTCTCTGGTGGAGATAGTGGCGGTTATTCGCCAATATCAGTGTTTTTGTTTTTATTGTTTGATATTTTTCTAGATTGCGATATGGAACAAACTTAGATGTTTCAATTAAATTTAAAACACTAGGGTTTTTTGTTTAGAAAGAATTGTGAACTTCCTACTCAACCAAATTTCGTAAGTTACTCTACTTGAAAATTCCATAAGTTCAATTTTTTTGTCATCTTTCTGCAACTACAGTATTGAATATAGATATGATTTTCCTGAACCAAATCTGTTCTTTAATGACATATCTGAAAATGAAGTATTTCCATTTTTCCAAAATATGAGTCGTATTAGCGTAATTTTTCATGAAATATAAGTAATTTTTAAACAGTTCTCTTAAAAAACGGCTCCATTTTTTTCTTTAAATTTTCTCCTTGTATACATCAAAGGATGGTAAAAGAATTTGGTGATAGTCTCTTTTCTGACAAAAACTCTAAGACAATTTTTCAAAATAGCAAAAAGGTAACATTGCAAAACAACAAATATGAAGATGGAAACAATTAATTGGAATGTGCTAAACGGAACACAGAACCAACAGTATTCAAATGTGACTGTGTCGCTACCTAGTCGTTGCATCTCAAAACTGGTTTTTACAGTTATAGGTTCCTTACTTTTGCTTTATACAACGGAGTCCCACCTGTGGGACCTATAAATTTTATAGATGCTACTTAATGCTATGGCACCCACATGGAAGGCTTTATGCAACCGGTTCTTAAAAGAGCAGGTAGTAAACGTAATGTTTTTTGGGGGGGGACGATTTTCTCCTATTGTGCTTATGTTGTATCTTTCTATTGTAACTTTCCTCTTGTTCAATGTAATCCCAAGGGTTCGGCTAGTATCCAATGATATCCTTTAAAAGTTCAAAACCTTATTGTCATCAATCGAGCAATATTCTTCAAAAACAATACAAAATGACTTCATCTTTATCTGCACCCGTTTCAAATATGTTGACATGTTTATTTCCTTTCTGGTCAATCCCAATGATTTTACAAATATTCCACAATTAAGTGAGGTTTGGGCTTGTGCAGGCAGGGAGTTCATTTAAGCTCCCTTTAGCGTGTGTTTGCCTTGTTTCATATTTAATTATTATTTACATTAATTATTATATAATTATTAACTGAATACAAATAAGCATTAACATAATATGATCATTATTTTAAATTATACTACTAATAAAAATTACTATTATTATAATTAAATATATTTTCAAGTTTAATCAGCAGTAAATGTTAATGTATGAAATATTTCTAACAATCAATTTTTTTAAAATTAAAAAAATTTAATTTTTTTATCAGTAAGTGTAAGTTTGCTATTTTTCATAAGGTTTATTCACTATTTCTTTAAAATGATATTTCCAGGTTAGTTTTGGATTGAGAAGTATGATCAGATATCTCATAGGTGTTCTATTCCATCACTTTTATCCATTTTTTATTTTTAGTTGGTCGGGAAATTCGGGCCTTCTTACATATTTTTGATTGCGATTTTGAAAGAGTATTTTTATTCTGCATTTTGATCAACTTTTGCAAGTATCTAAAAAATATTTGCAATTGTAAATCTCGTGTCTTCAGAATTTTGGACAGCAATAAGAGTTTTAAAATTAAAAAAAATGTGGCCTATTGTGATGTTCTTCTTTTACCATTTAATAAGTTCGATTCATCGGGAGAAAAATAAAAATATCCTTTTTTATATAAGCTGTTTATTCAACGGCCTACTTCGTAGTTTTGAAATATGGCAACGTACTGAATTACTCAATTTTATCGCTTCAAAATTCAAAGAAAAAGAAATATTTATTTAAAACAATAATAACAACGACAACAGAAACTTTACACGACAATTTGTAACTAAATAATATAATACCAAACGTCATTTCAACACGTTCACTTTTCGTTTATACTACAAGACTTATACCTCTCGTCTACACTCCAAGACATCACACTTTCGTTAGTACTCCGAGACATCTCTCTTCTGCATTTCAAGGCGCTTTTGTCTGTACATCGAGACGTTTAACTTTCTTCTATACTCCAATACGTTCTCTATCTTTCAAGCCGAGAAATTTTGTCCCCACACCGAAACGTCTACCTCTTTTCTGGTTGTTGATTTTATTCTTCTGTATATCTTGTCTGTCTCTATAGTATTCAACCTGTGTTTTTGTCCCAGGTAAGCCCTGTATATAAACGCCATCTCGAAGTCAAATTCATCTTGACTTGTTGCACTATCATTCAATGGCTTTCTATTTACGTTCTATGGGTGTATGGAAGCATCTGTATATATTAACATATGTACCGCACATCAGTTTTCCCTTATCAACGTGCGTATCAATTGGGCAACCCAAAAGCATTCTTCAGTCCGATTACAAACGCCACCACAATATAAACGGTTTTTAATTTTCCGCATCGTTTAACTGATCTATTTATGACCACAAATGTGTTGTGAAAACAAAAACAATACCCTGCCGTCAGCGTTAAACTTTTATTTTACACGCATATTTTGTATAAAGGTAATATTAATCGGATATAATTGATTGTATTGATCCAGCTCTTATTCCATTGCTTTTTTCCCTGCATGTTATTCCCACATTTATTTCTAATTTAATTAGTGATTTAAATTGTACAAACCCGATTGTTTAGCAACAAATAGAGGCACAATTAATCAGAATTATTTATAAGCCTGAAATCTATTGCAAGAAGAACCAAAAATATAAATTTTCTAAAGATAAAAATAAATATTGCATTTCAAGAATACTATTCAAATAAATAGTCTTATTTATGTCCCTTCGTTTATCTCAATTCAAATGGCTCATATATTAGAACGCATATTTTTTCAGTAAATAACTAACTTCTACCAAAATATATTTTCAAATATTCGTGTGTAGTGATATGAAAATAAATAAAATGTTGAATAATATACACACAAATATTAACCAACTACTCATCTGCATATCGAATTCTTTAATTGAAAAACCTTTCATATTCTGTCATCATTTCATTAAAATAACATGCGATGCATGTTATAAAATGTATTCAGTAATACCTCACTGATGTATCGCTGAGAACCCTTGTTTAAAGCAAAAAAATGAATATCCGAAAAAAAGTTTCGATATGTTTCAATAAAGTTTCTTATGAAAAGTATTGTCTCGTAGCACCAATATAACAAATTAAAAGGGATTATAACTGCCTTGAAGGTCTTTACTTAAAACTAACTTCTTAAACGTTCATAAATATTATTTATTCTATTTGTTTTTCCACTGCATATGTAATGAAATATGATGCGACCTCGCTACTACATACAAACACACGTGAACTTATGCGCCAAGGAAGTGAATCCATACCGCGGTGATACATACAAATATTAGTGAGTCATCAAAAGTCATTTGTAAGATTCGTATCTTCTGTACCTACCAAAACAACACATTACTTGATTTCAACTGTTATCTCATTTTTACAAAAATTAATTAAAATCTAATTTATTGCCCACTCACTGTACGTTATCGTATCATGTTGTTTATTTTTTGTGTGATTATTACACAAAATGTTCAAAGCACGTGCAGGTAAACTGAAAATTTGCAGCAATGAAATAAGTGTTTTCAAACACCCCCTCTGGCTTTCGTAGATTCATTTCATTGAGAACATAATTGTTATAATATCCTATGAAAAATCTCCTGAGGCAGAGGATGGGTGCAAGTTAGGAGTTTAGAGTCTGTCCCGGCCAGGGAGTGTCTCGCTAATGGGAGATATCTTGTTGGAAAAACTCTCGTGCCGACGAATAGGATGGTGCAGGATCTACCCAAACTGCGGCATCTCGTGCGATAAAAACATGCGCTACATTATGGGACTAATTACTGCAGCATTTGACACGCGCGGAAACACTAATCAATCAGTCAATTGACCGGGTGCGTCAACTACTGAGGCCATTAGTCCCGTAAGTGAAGTGCATGTTTTTCATCAGGAGGTGGCGGTGATCTTCCCCCGCTGGATGGCGAGATCCGGTGCCGACCTACCGTCGACTGGCGGGATTTTCCCCTACCAGGTATCTCCCACAGAGGGGCACTGCCCCTTGCCGGGACAAGTTCTAAGTCCCAGATCGGTCTCCCGGCATGTGTGATAGTGTAATGCATGTTAGTGTAAGTGTGTTTGAAATGAGTGAGGATAGGACAAGGAAGAGGAAGGAAAGATCGCGCGCGGTTCTGGCTCATTTGTTAGGGTACTGCTCCGGCATTCGCCTGGTGTTGATAGGAGAAACCACGGAAAACTACCGATTAGAGCAGCCGACCGCTAGAATTCTCCTCCAGACAGCGACTGAATTCGACCTAGCTGAAAATCTAGTGACGAAAATCCTGCCGCCATCAGGACTCAAAGCTAGGACCTCCCGGACAGAGGCACTGCAGTGACATCAGTTGATGCACTGAGCCACCGCTCCCGGTCAACTGTTCGAGCATCGCACCTCCCTAACAGCGACAAATGTCGCATGCGCTCTCCTTTACTTTACGAGTCTTTACCCTCATATATACACCCGTTGTTCCCACACATTCATTACGAATGAGGCTGAAATCCTGGCTCCGACACAGCGGCGCAGCATACTCTCCCCATCAACTGCGAGCGGAGTTCAGCCAGCGCCTAAGCCTGAAGGCGCTACCCCAGGGCTCTCAGCTCGTTAATCGCGTGATCCAGCGCGTTCCGCACTCCATTAGGTGGCGCCACCCGCCGCAGGGGAGCGAAGCCCGCCAGCATGCGAGTGGACGGCAGGGAAAGGTTACACGGGTCGCATTGATGACTGTGATGCTGGCCTTCTCTCTTGGTGAGGAGAGTCCAGGATGTATAAAGAACGTTCAGAATAATAAGGGCGTGTTGGCGTCCAAAATGATCACATTCTGTGAATGAACAGGTGGTGAAGATTACGGAATTAGCCACGTTTATAAAGGTACGTAGGTTAGAATACATGTTTAAGCGTCTGAAGCGTGTTGGTGGCCAAAATGATCACATTCTGTGAATGGAGAGGTGGTGGAGTTCACGGGGTTACCCACGTTTATAAAGGTACGTAGGTTAGAATAAATGTTTAAGCGTCTGGAGCGTGTTGGTGGCCAAAATGATCACATTCTGTGAATGGACAGGTGGAGTTCACGGGGTTCCACGTTTAAAAGGTACTAGGTTAGAATAAATGTTTAAGCGTCTGGAGCGTGTTGGTGGCCAAAATGATCACATTCTGTGAATGGAAGGTGGTGGAGTTCACGGGTTCCACGTTTAAAAGGTACTAGGTTAGAATAAAAATTGAACTTCGGTGCGTGTTGGTGGCCAAAATGAATACATTCTGTGAATGGACAGGAGGTGGAGTTCACAGAGTTACTCTCGTTTGTACAAATAGTTCTGAACAAATGTTAAATCTCCTTGGGTGTGTTGGCGATCAAAATGATTACATTCTGTAAATGAACGGACAGTGGAGTTCACAGAATTACCCACGTTTAAAAGGGTAGTTCATAATAAATGTTAAAACTTCTTGGGCGTGTAGGTGGCCGAAATGATTACTTTCTGAGAATAAACAGGTATTGGAGTTCGCGTAGTTAATCATGTAACACTTTTGACCTCGCACTCTTCATCGGTAGGAATTCCTCCTGTACTGCATTTGTGGCCGATGACATGCGGAGAGTATGTACGGAGAACAGTAGGTTGGATTGTATTGTATAACCAGGATTTACTTCACCACGACTTTTGATTCTTTGACTTTTTCCAGTCGGCAATGGCAACAAGGGGAATGTACTATGTATTTCTTTTTTCACTCGAACAGCAGTGAGCAAATAGTCTTATCTAAACGTCTTGTTAAAAGCGTTGAATTTCTTCTACGCAGCCATTAGTCCCTCCCTTTCCCAACAAAAGACAAGAGAAACATGTTCACTTTCTGGCACTTACGTATTTGCGCGACGGAAAACAGCTCATTTTCGATAGAAAAACTCCTGCGCCGGGCTCTGGTAACAAAGAAGTGGATAAATTATGTTACTATGTATAGTAAATTACTTCATCTAACACGTAGGGTAGCCACAACCCATGGTTTGTATGTTCTTGATATAAAGAATTTTTAAAATATAATCTATTTTTTAAAGTCAGATCTTCAAATACGTTTATATTCAATTTTTGAGAAACATGAATAGTTTTTGTGTCATTTTGCGCGAAATATAATCAAATTAAAAATTTAATAAGAGACGGTAACGAATATGGTGCTAGTCTCCTTTCGGATATCTCCAGTGTTTCAAAAATTACAAAAAGTCAACATTTCAAAACAAGTTTGAAGATAGATATTTTTCCCTCAGACAAAGTCTGTTGTAAAAAATCAGCACTTTAAAAAAGATCATGTACAATTTCTTGAAAAAACTAGTAGATTTTGCGAAATTTGCCCTTGAAATTTATGCAATTTCTAAAAAACAAATGTTTTCTCAAAAATCCCTACAAATTGTTTCTTACTTTTTTCCCCGCAGTTAAAACAAGGGACGCTCAGATGAATTTTCGTTGAACTCTCTGAATTTTCGAAAATTGCAAATTTATAAATAATGCGAGAAAGTATGTGCTGTTAGAGCACCATCTACTTTAAGAATTACTCTTGCCGTATCTCTCCTGAGTGTATCCTAATGCCATGTTCCGCCGCTGGGAGGCGTTGGCGGAGGGGGCAGCGCGAGTCAGGAGCGAAGACGGGGCTACGGAGGGGGGCGCCCTCCTCGGCGACAATAGACGGCGCTTGTTCGCTAATGAAGGCCGTCGCTCGCCTGTCGGAATAGCTAATAAGCTGCCGCCAAGTTGTCGATGGCGAAAGCGATACCCAGCCCGAAGAGATTCAACGCGGGTCACAGCGCTTGTACTCACGTCAGGTTGAAATGGCTTCTCAGAGGCAAGCAGGCAAGTTTATATTGTTGCATGTTTTATTATTTCGAACTCGGTTAATAGTAATGTACTATGGCATCAGAATGAGAATTCATGAATGAGAAAGTTAAGCTTCGGGGGCGGCGTTAGGAGCACAGCGGACCAATTTGTACGAATGAATAAAATATACTTCCTCTGAAGTAGTTGCGAATATTCAGAGCTTGCTTAGTATGCACTGCATTTCCTAAGAAATTCTTGATGTATTTGGAATTTTGAGGTCGATAATCCGACTTTGTCAGCCTGCTAACGTGCCTGGACCTTGTTTAATTCCCACGCTTTTGGGGGTAGGCGGGGGGGGGTAAGAGCGACATGTGGTGAACATGATGTATTCCCTTCGCCGTAACTAGCAAACTTTGCTTTCTGAACTTTTCTTCGTCACACAGTTACAGAAACCGAGTCGATTTTCAAGAAAAGCTACTACTCTATTTTTGTCTTCACAGGAAATTGAACCGGGAACTCACCATGGACCAACCTAGAGGCCTCGAGATATTCTAAATATTATTTATTCAGTTGTTGTCTGTTCTGTGGCAACAACAACTTTCAAATTTGAATAGAATGGCAACGGATTTGTGTGAACTTTACAGGCAAGGTACGTGACACGTTGATATTAGAGTATGTATTGTCTCTGAAGATTGCATTAACGGTGCCCAGATGCATTAATGGTCTGGAGGGAGTCTGAGCGCATGACCTGTTTTCGGAACAGAAAAGCTCTCCCGTATAGTGCATGCTGTTGGGGTGGGAATGAGTAAGGTGACGACAAAAACGTCTGGCAGTGAATTTTTCGTACTAAGTATTGTGATATACAGAACTGCGCTGCAACACTTTCGTCACGTGACAGTCCGCTCCTCGTGCTGTGGACTTCCCGAGCCCTGATTGATTGATTTTTTCGTGTTTCCGGGCACGTCAGCTGCTTCGGTCATTAGTCCCGCAAGTGTAGTGTATGTTTTTTTAATTGGGAGATGGCGGTGATGTTCCCCGCTGGATGGCGAGATCCGGCGCCGACCTACCGTCATTTTCCCTCTAACCAGGACACTCCCACCAGCGGGGAATCGCCCAATCCGGGACAATCTCTAAGCTCCCGACCGGTTTCCCGGAATATGTGACAGTGTAGTGAACGTTAGTGTAAGTGTGTGTGTAACGGGGGAGGATAGGACAAGGAAGAGGAAGGAAAGATCGCGCGCGGTCCGTGGCCCGTTTGGTAGGGTACTGGTCCGGCATTCGACTGGTGTTGATTGGAGAAACCATGGAAAACTACCGATCAGAGCAGCCGGCCGCTAGAATTCTCCTCCAGACAGCGACTGAATTCGACCTAGCTGAAAAGCTAGTATCGAAAATCCTCCCGCCGTCAGGACTCGAACTTAGGACCTCCCGGTCAGAGGCGCTGTAGTGTAATCAGTTGATGCACTGAGCTACCGCTCCCGGTCCTAGCCCTGATGTTGCGCTAACTATGACAGGGCTGCCGACACTGCCTGGACAATTCCAATACGAAATACGAACATACAAAGCACCTGTATCTATCGTCTTGATTGCCTTGTGTTGACGTACAAAATGATGAATTTGATTTCAGCATGCCAAAAATACCACAAAAACGTTAATACCCCGCAGTCATAAATTTCATCGCAGATCAATGTTATTGTCTATTATTTAGAGAATAATGGAAGCGTTTTCTTTTATTCAAATTATCATTTTATTCCGGTCTTTACGAAAGTTTTATACCACATTTACCTTCCAACTTTAAAATACACTTATTTTTGTATACGTATCGAGATTTTACTGGAAACAAACTTCCTGTATCTTTTTTAGTTTTGAGAATTTTCTCAAAACGGTACGAACGAACTCGACCTATTGCGAGGAAGCAATTATAATTAGATAAACTCGTTATTTTCTTTACCTGACATTTACAACTGACGATTACAACGCGTCTTTTCACTTTTGATTCAAGAAAATTTTCTAGACGCTTTGAATTCTCGTTTGATTCAGCAACAAACTACTAAACCATAAAGCTTTGTATGCACAACGGGCATTACTTGACGTTCTTGCCCCGAGAGCGATTTACAATCCGTAAGATCAGAGACCCTCGGTTTTGTAAGTCGTTCTCGAAGCGAAAATCAATCTAAAGACCTCGATGTATAAAGAATAAATTGAAAACTATGTTGACCTTTTATCTTATTGAATGTAATAACATGGTTGTTTGCAATCATCCTTGTTCATATCTTAACCTATCTTGTCAAATCAAAAGAATGTGTTTACACACTTTCAAGCTCCTAATCTCTGGATTCTTCTATCATTCCTTGGTATCCTCTAAATTCGTCTATTCGTTATCTCGGCGTTCTCATGGACACAACAATAAATTGTCACAGCCACATCTCGTCCAAAGTAATTGAAGCCAATAGAAGGTTAGCTATTTTACGTCCGATTCTCAACCGCACCTCTTCTTTAAAAAATCATTCCGTTTTAACCATTTACAAATCCATTCTTCGTTCGATATTTACTTACGCATGCCCTCTATGGATTACAGCTCCCCAACCACATTAAATAAGTTACAAATATTTCAAAACAAAATCTTAATAATAATAGTAATGCCCCCCCCCCCTGGTTTGTGAGCAATAAGACACTCCACAAATATCTTGCAATAGAATCGATTTCGTCCTTTATTACGAAACTGGCACATCATTTCTTCAATAATTTAAATCATGTACAAGGAGCAGTCACTTACGAAATAGAAACTGATGAACGCCCACTCTCCCGCCTAAGAACTCCCATTTCACCATTTCCTTCAATTCCCATCCGACATTAGATACGGCAAGAACATTTCTTGCATTTACCTGTTACTTTCGTCTAAACTCTGCCATCACTCTCTAACGATATTTCTTTACAATAACCTTAGTTGAAGGTAAAAGCTAATTAAATTACTATCAGGGAGGTGACAAGAATTTACTCCCTTCACACTTGCTGGTACAAAATTGCTCAGTCAATCAAACGAAGGGCCTCACGACTGAACGCTGTACTGTCTGTCAATGTAAAATAAAATTAATAAACAAATACTCATTCAAACCTAGAGACACAGTATTGTACCAAAAAACAGATAAATATCTTGTAATGTGTCTGGTAATGAGCGCCCGAAAAGAGATTACATCGAATAATATTCTGGTGTAAAGTGTATTAAAATCTGAGAGTAATCTGCATTCTTAGAAATCTTTGCATAGGATCTATTAGACAGATCAAATTTTCCCTTTGAAGGGAAAACAATCATCTAATTGCAAGGTTCCTTTGATTAAAAATATGCTTTTTCACATTTCATGGATCTCAACATAATTAGATATGCCGTGCCCCTTGAAAGGACGTCATATTAATTTTCTAGTATATATTCATTTTAAAGATCAAAGGGGAATTTTACAAACTCTACTCTTTACCACCATATTTTCGTTTCAAGGGAAGTCAGAACTCAATACATGACCACCCTCTTTTTAATTCAAATATTTTAATCTCCACAAGATACATGAAAGGAATAGCTTTAGTAATTTAGCATTTCATATAAGTTTCATATACTTTCTTCTCGAACAGAACATCTTCTACTTCACTCAGATTTCACACTTTCTAGTTTGAATTTATCTAATGTTACAATCAGTTCAAAAGAAATACTACTCTCGTAAAATAACACTAGTTTCTATTAATGATTATAAATTTCCTCAAAAGCTACGAAAATGATAACTGAAAAGAAATTCGTAGAGCTAAATCAGCTTGGTTATTTTATTACAATCCGAGAAGAGCAATATTCTTCTAATTTCATTTATGTAGATAAAAGAAAATTCCCCTAGTCCTCAATTCATGACTCCAAGCCTTTGTATTCACGGGGAGGTCCATAGTCCTCACTACATCTCTCTAAGTTTTTGTATTCGCGAGGGGTCCCCAGTTCTCACTTCATGTCTGCAAGCCTCTGTATTCGCGTGAGTGCATAGTCTTCGGGGGTTTCCAAGCTTTGTATTCGCGGGGGTCCATAGTCTCATTCATGTCTCAAGCTTTGTATTCGTGGGAGTTCTTGGTCTTCATTTCATGTCTCCAAGCCTTTGTATTCGCGGGAGTGCATAGTCCTCACTTCATATGTCCAAGTCTTTGTATTCGGGGGTCATAGTCTTCATTTAATGTCTCCAAGTCTTTGTATTCGCGGGGGTCATAGTCTTCATTTAATGTCTCCAAGTCTTTGTATTCGCGGGAGTTCATAGTCTTCATTTCATGTCTCCAAGCCTTTGTATTCGCGGGGGTCTATAGTCCTCACTTCATGTGTCCAAGCCTTTGTATTCGCGGGGGTCCATAGTCCTCACTACATGTCTCTAAGTCTTGGTATTCGTAGGACCAGGAAGCAACAGCAACGTAGATGTAGTGAACAATGGCCGCTCTTGAATTCAAAACTTGGTAGTTAACAAAATAAAACCAGAGTTTTTCACAAAACATTTGACAAAATTACTCAATTGTCACCATCGATGACCCTCCCTATCTTCCCGTAGAGCGATCCGCATGTACTGAAGTGATCTCAAGGTCATGGGCATCCTCCTTGAGCTGATAGCTCTGATTCCCTCATCAGGTCTTCGAGAAGTTGACCAATATCATGGAACAGCATGGAGCTCTTCCCTCCATTGCCCTCACTCGCTTGCTTTTGTTTTAACATGCTCATGCCATGCAGCAACGCGGAGTAAACCATCAGACCAGATGTTCACGCACGTATCATTATCACCTTTCAAGTAATTTAAGAAAACAGTGATGTGTTTATGAATGAGAAGAGGAACTATAAAAATTGAAATGTATTCCTGTTGAATATAACTAAATATATTGGATAGCGATTCTTCAAACGGAAACATGGTTTAACTACAACGAGCCGCCACTGAGGAGGAAATTCCATGAGATGTTGCTGGCTTGTGAGTCTATTATACCAAGAGTAATATAAGAGTAAATGAAGAACCATCGAAGCATCGATCACGGCAGAAATGTCGAGGCGATAGGACGGCTAAGAAGGTGAGTTTGGTGAGTATTCAGGGCCCACAGTGAGACAACTATGACAGGGCTGCCGACACTGCCTGGACAATTCCAATACGAAATACGAACATACAAAGCACCTGTATCTATCGTCTTGATTGCCTTGTGTTGACGTACAAAATGATGAATTTGATTTCAGCATGCCAAAAATACCACAAAAACGTTAATACCCCGCAGTCATAAATTTCATCGCAGATCAATGTTATTGTCTATTATTTAGAGAATAATGGAAGCGTTTTCTTTTATTCAAATTATCATTTTATTCCGGTCTTTACGAAAGTTTTATACCACATTTACCTTCCAACTTTAAAATACACTTATTTTTGTATACGTATCGAGATTTTACTGGAAACAAACTTCCTGTATCTTTTTTAGTTTTGAGAATTTTCTCAAAACGGTACGAACGAACTCGACCTATTGCGAGGAAGCAATTATAATTAGATAAACTCGTTATTTTCTTTACCTGACATTTACAACTGACGATTACAACGCGTCTTTTCACTTTTGATTCAAGAAAATTTTCTAGACGCTTTGAATTCTCGTTTGATTCAGCAACAAACTACTAAACCATAAAGCTTTGTATGCACAACGGGCATTACTTGACGTTCTTGCCCCGAGAGCGATTTACATTCCGTAAGATCAGAGACCCTCGGTTTTGTAAGTCGTTCTCGAAGCGAAAATCAATCTAAAGACCTCGATGTATAAAGAATAAATTGAAAACTATGTTGACCTTTTATCTTATTGAATGTAATAACATGGTTGTTTGCAATCATCCTTGTTCATATCTTAACCTATCTTGTCAAATCAAAAGAATGTGTTTACACACTTTCAAGCTCCTAATCTCTGGATTCTTCTATCATTCCTTGGTATCCTCTAGATTCGTCTATTCGTTATCTCGGCGTTCTCATGGACACAACAATAAATTGTCACAGCCACATCTCGTCCAAAGTAATTGAAGCCAATAGAAGGTTAGCTATTTTACGTCCGATTCTCAACCGCACCTCTTCTTTAAAAAATCATTCCGTTTTAACCATTTACAAATCCATTCTTCGTTCGATATTTACTTACGCATGCCCTCTATGGATTACAGCTCCCCAACCACATTAAATAAGTTACAAATATTTCAAAACAAAATCTTAATAATAATAGTAAATGCCCCCCCCCCTGGTTTGTGAGCAATAAGACACTCCACAAATATCTTGCAATAGAATCGATTTCGTCCTTTATTACGAAACTGGCACATCATTTCTTCAATAATTTAAATCATGTACAAGGAGCAGTCACTTACGAAATAGAAACTGATGAACGCCCACTCTCCCGCCTAAGAACTCCCATTTCACCATTTCCTTCAATTCCCATCCGACATTAGATACGGCAAGAACATTTCTTGCATTTACCTGTTACTTTCGTCTAAACTCTGCCATCACTCTCTAACGATATTTCTTTACAATAACCTTAGTTGAAGGTAAAAGCTAATTAAATTACTATCAGGGAGGTGACAAGAATTTACTCCCTTCACACTTGCTGGTACAAAATTGCTCAGTCAATCAAACGAAGGGCCTCACGACTGAACGCTGTACTGTCTGTCAATGTAAAATAAAATTAATAAACAAATACTCATTCAAACCTAGAGACACAGTATTGTACCAAAAAACAGATAAATATCTTGTAATGTGTCTGGTAATGAGCGCCCGAAAAGAGATTACATCGAATAATATTCTGGTGTAAAGTGTATTAAAATCTGAGAGTAATCTGCATTCTTAGAAATCTTTGCATAGGATCTATTAGACAGATCAAATTTTCCTTTGAAGGAAAACAATCATCTAATTGCAAGGTTCCTTTGATTAAAAATATGCTTTTCACATTTCATGGATCTCAACATAATTAGATATGCCGTGCCCCTTGAAAGGACGTCATATTAATTTTCTAGTATATATTCATTTTAAAGATCAAAGGGGAATTTTACAAACTCTACTCTTTACCACCATATTTTCGTTTCAAGGGAAGTCAGAACTCAATACATGACCACCCTCTTTTTAATTCAAATATTTTAATCTCCACAAGATACATGAAAGGAATAGCTTTAGTAATTTAGCATTTCATATAAGTTTCATATACTTTCTTCTCGAACAGAACATCTTCTACTTCACTCAGATTTCACACTTTCTAGTTTGAATTTATCTAATGTTACAATCAGTTCAAAAGAAATACTACTCTCGTAAAATAACACTAGTTTCTATTAATGATTATAAATTTCCTCAAAAGCTACGAAAATGATAACTGAAAAGAAATTCGTAGAGCTAAATCAGCTTGGTTATTTTATTACAATCCGAGAAGAGCAATATTCTTCTAATTTCATTTATGTAGATAAAAGAAAATTCCCCTAGTCCTCAATTCATGACTCCAAGCCTTTGTATTCACGGGGAGGTCCATAGTCCTCACTACATCTCTCTAAGTTTTTGTATTCGGAGGGTCCCCAGTTCTCACTTCATGTCTGCAAGCCTCTGTATTCGCGTGAGTGCATAGTCTTCACTTCATATGTCCAAGCCTTTGTATTCGCGGGGGTCCATAGTCTTCAATTCATGTCTCCAAGTCTTTGTATTCGCGGGAGTTCATGGTGTTCATTTCATGTTTCAAGCCTTTGTATTCGGGGGTGCATAGTCCTCACTTCATATGTCCAAGTCTTTGTATTCGCGGGGGTCCATAGTCTTCATTTAATGTCTCCAAGTCTTTGTATTCGCGGGAGTTCATAGTCTTCATTTCATGTCTCCAAGCCTTTGTATTCGCGGGGATCTATAGTCCTCACTTCATGTGTCCAAGCCTTTGTATTCGCGGGGGTCCATAGTCCTCACTACATGTCTCTAAGTCTTGGTATTCGTAGGACCAGGAAGCAACAGCAACGTAGATGTAGTGAACAATGGCCGCTCTTGAATTCAAAACTTGGTAGTTAACAAAATAAAACCAGAGTTTTTAACAAAACATTTGACAAAATTACTCAATTGTCACCATCGATGACCCTCCCTATCTTCCCGTAGAGCGATCCGCATGTACTGAAGTGATCTCAAGGTCATGGGCATCCTCCTTGAGCTGATAGCTCTGATTCCCTCATCAGGTCTTCGAGAAGTTGACCAATATCATGGATCAGCATGGAGCTCTTCCCTCCATTGCCCTCACTCGCTTGCTTTTGTTTTAACATGCTCATCCCATGCAGCAACGCGGAGTAAACCATCAGACCAGATGTTCACGCACGTATCATTATCACCTTTCAAGTAATTTAAGAAAACAGTGATGTGTTTATGACTGAGAAGAGGAACTATAAAAATTGAAATGTATTCCTGTTGAATATAACTAAATATATTGGATAGCGATTCTTCAAACGGAAACATGGTTTAACTACAACGAGCCGCCACTGAGGAGGAAATTCCAAGAGATGTTGCTGGCTTGTGAGTCTATTATACCAAGAGTAATATAAGAGAAAATGAAGAACCATCGAAGCATCGATCACGGCAGAAATGTCGAGGCGATAGGACGGCTAAGAAGGTGAGTTTGGTGAGTATTCAGGGCCCACAGTGAGCGCTGACGAGTGGTTGAGAATATGTATCTTCGTCTTGTACTGTGCCCCTTTATTATTATTAATATTATTATTATTAATATTATTATTATTATTATTATTTAACTGCCATCGGGTCATACCCAATTGCAGTTCAAATAAATGTAAATGTGTAAAAGGACGTTGCTACGGGAGACAATGACAAAAGAGGCGGAACAGAGTTGAGACAGATGTGCGGCGATGGCGGAAGTATACTGGAAACGGGGCTATTGGGGGGGCGGTCGACTGCAAATAAAATAAAAATCGTCAGTGGTCCGATACAGCGTCAATGGTTGGTCGACTGACGGGTGAGGAAAATACAAGTAAGTCGATTGAGGGAAGAATGAAGAAGAACATGACGTGCCACCGACCTTGCAATGGAAATCTGAAAAGAATGCAAAGTTGAAATGGACGAATACGTTCAGGTACGATCGAAGAAACAGAAGGAAAGCGGCAGAACCGTGGATAAACTGTCCTTAACGGTACCTACCGGTACGATTGTGTAGAAGTGAGAGGAGGCGTGAGGGCGGAGGCGAGGGCGAAGGCGAAGGCGTCGGTAGAAGGGAGGGAGGAGGCGAGAACGGAGGCGAGGGCGAAGGTGAAGGCGAAGGCGAAGACGGCAAGCAGGCCGAGGGAAGACGAGGGAGGGCGAGGGGAGGGGAGGGTGCAGGTGAAGGCGAGGGCGACGGCAGATGCAAGTGTGGATGTGAAGACGAGGGTAGAGGCAAGGGCGGAGACGAGGGTGAGGGCAGAGGCAAGGGTGCAGGCGAGGGCGAGGGCAGATGCAAGTGTGGATGTGAAGACAAGGGTAGAGGCAAGGGTGGAGACGAGGGCGAGGGCAGAGGCAAGGGGGCAGGCGAGGGCGAGGGCAGAGGCAAGGTGCAGGCGAGGCGAGGGAGAGGCAAGGGTGGAGGCGAGGCGAGGGCAGAGGCAAGGGGGAGGCGAGGGCGAGGGCGAGAGAGATCGCAGGAGAGGGCGCAGGTGAGGGTCGGGGCGTAGGCCAGGGCAGAAGCGAGTGCCGAGGCACAGGCGAGAGGCAGCGAAAGTAGGGGACGGTTTCCTTAGAACGGCGGGGGGCGGGGGAAGGAAGAAGTTGCCGAACGCCACGGCCCGTGCGGGCGAGCCGGGGACGCTAGGCGGGCCGGAAGTTACGGCGAGCGCGGCAACTTCCGCTAACGCGGTTAGGGGCACGCAGGCGGCACGCGGCCGGCCGCCGCCGCCGCCGCCTCCTTATTGCGCGGGCGGCCCCGGCGTCTTATTGGATCAGCGAGACGCGCGCGAGGGCGCCGCTAGAGCCACCGGCGCAGGGGGACCACGCAAGGACAGGATGGTGACAGCAAACGGCGAGGGCGACGGCGAGGGCGGAGAGAGAGGGCGAGGCCGAAAAGCGAGGGCGAGGCCGAGAAGCGAGGGCGAGGGCGCGGGCGAGAAGTGAGGGCGAGGGCGAGGGCGAGGGACAGTGATGGTGACAGCTAAACGGCGAGGGCGACGGCGAGGGCGGAGAGAGAGGGGAGGGCGAAAAGCGAGGGCGGGGCGAGGCGAGGGGGAGCGGGGCGAGAGGGCGAGGGCGAGGGCGAGGGCGAGGGCGAGGCGAGGGCGAGGGCGAGGGCGAGGGGCGAGGGGCGAGGGCGACCGCAACGGCGACGGTGACGGCAACGGTGACGGTGCCGGCGCGGTCAGAGCGACAGCAATTGCGAAGGAGGGGCGATGGCGGCGGCGACGGCTCATCGTCAGGCTCTGGCGGGAGGTCCCTTTCCAAGTGCTCTCAACTTGACAGACTAAGCAGTGCGGCACAAGCACTGAAGAAACAGAATATAGTATAAAATATGAAAATAATTTTCATGTCATTGTGTCAAATCTTGCAATTTTTTACAGGTCAATGAAGCATGAGCATGATAAGTAATCTTGATAATTAGATGCGCTGTATTTTCCATTCATTAGATTTTGATTGTCAATATTTGTGATTAAAAAATAAAATGATTTTAACGCGAAAACTCAAAAACAAATACTAAAATATTGAAACTGAAATGTTAAGCTGTTGAAATATTGAAATATAGTATTATGCCACATTTTTAAAAATCCTGATTTTCAGTAAAGCTTCAGTTTGGCTGTTCGAAAATGCGTTGTTCTTGTTCCGTAGTATTTTGCAATTGAAAATGTTTATTGCATGTAGTGTTATTAACAGGGACACTCGTATCGGTCGTGGGAGAAAAAGCGAAGCTTCTTGGTTGGTGTTTACACTAACCCATTGTTACCCCACAATGATGGCTTGAATACCTTCCATAATCTATGTAATTTTTTATGAAACATAGCCGGAGACAATATAGAAGCGTTAATCTCCATGTTCAACTAAATATTCCACTCATGTATAACGTGTAAGAATTCGTCAGACATCAACCAATCGGAACTGTCATTCACATGAAGATTAAGATTATCCCTTAGTTTTTCACCCTTCCTTTTCTTGATATTTATGGGAATCTAGTTCCATTGCAGTCGTTATTTTCTTTCGTTTTGTATTGTTTTGTGCGCTGTGGGTTTGAATTCACAGAGTTACTAATACTGCAAAATAGACAATATACTCATTTTCCATTAACTATATGATTGATTGATTGTTTTTTTTCATGTTTCCGGGCGCGTCAACGGCTTTGGTCATTAGTCCCGTAAGCGTAGTACATGTTTTTCTCGGGAAATGGCGGTGATCTTCCCCCGCTGGATGGTGAGATCCGGCACCAACCTACCGTCGGCTAGTGGGGTTTCCCCCTAACAAGGACTCTCCCACCAGCGGGGCACCGTCCCAGCCGGGACAAGCTCTAAGCTCCCGACAGGTCTCCCGGAATCTGTGGTAGTGTAGTGCTTGTTAGTGTAAGTGTGTGTGTGTGTGTAAGGGGAGAGGATAGGATAAGGAAGAGGAAGGACAGATCGCGCGCGGTCCGTGTCCCGTTTGTTAGAGTACTGCTCCGGCATTCACATGGTGTTGATCGGAGAAACCACGGAAAACTACCGATCAGAGCAGTCGGCCGGTAGAATTCTCCTCCAGTTAGCGACTGAATTCGACCTAGCTGAAAAGCTAGTGTCGAAAATCCTGCCGCCGTCAGGACTTGAATAAAAGGGGTCTCCCGGTCAGAAGCGCTGCAGTGACATCAGTTGATGCACTGAGCTACCGCTACCGGTCCATGAACTATAGCTGCCACGCGAATGATCGAAGATAGTTATCACATGAAGTAACAAAAATTATAGATCGTCCACGCTCCCTCTGTGGAGCTGCATTTAAAAGAAACCATATTAACAGAATTTCGAAATACTATGTAAGTTCACTAAGGTATTATACTGGATAAGCGGTAACCTTTCCCATTTCAAATTCTGTAATTAATGATGTTCCGTTCAGTTAGTTTTCAAATTTGGTGTCTAATAACTGAGTTTTGGAGAAAATGATTTTTGTAAACTAGGTTCTTACATATATTGGGATCTCTTATACCACACCCACCTCTCTAATCTCAATGCTATAATTCATTTGGAAAATGTATTGCAAAGTTATGATAAAGTAAGTACACAATGTTATTTTAACTATTTTCTTTTTTCTTCAATGAATGTCTATCAATTATTATTATTAACACAACCAGTTCCACTTTTTATTTTGCGCCTGCACGTCTTCTAGAATTCAGAGGGAAATATAGTTATTCAAATTATCGTTATCCATGTTATTGCGGCAGGACGTATTTTATTCCTTGACGAAGGATATGATGAGGGATGAGAGTTCAAATATATTGCTGAATTATCATTGAAAATAGATTTTATTACATCAGAATAGTTTTGTTAAAAATCCTTGCAAAAAAAACGCTCATTTCTTTCTGTATTCAAAATCCAAGTAGCACATGGCTTAGGGTAGGGATCACAGGATTTTGAAAACGTTCACAGAATTCACTTCTTCCCATAGCGCGTCACACACAGTTTTTAGTTGCTTTTGACGTAAATTAAATAAATAAATATTTTTTGACATTACAAATATAGAATTGTACGTTTTCAACTCTTGGTAATATTTTTTAGATACTGCAAATAAATCAAATTAGCTGTAAATACGGAAAGAATTGATAAAAATGTTTATACAATATTTAGATTAAATATGGCAAACATATTGTGTATGAAGGTACTATCCCTCGCCGCTCGCAGCTTCAGCTTGTGCGTGTACTCCCATTTCTAGATTTGAAGGGGAAATGACTGCGGAGTCAGGGGAAGTTGCCCGTGCTCGAATGAGCCCCGGGCTTCCTACGCGGGCAAGAAGCTCGTGCGGGCGCGCTATGACGTGTCTGACATACAACATCCTTGCGTCTGTCCAATGCATAATTACCAACGCATCGGAGAGTATAAGCTCTCCGATCGCTAGACTCCCCTTCACTTTCTTCGTATATGTTCGTGGCTCCGCATTTTGCTCTCTCGAGACAGTGAGTAAAACATCCACTGTTCGCCGTTTTCGCGTCTTCGGAGTAGATAGTAGTTTTGCACAGTCAGGAGCTGTTAGTTTCCATTCGAGGATAAGTGCATTATTGACCATCTTTGCCGGCTACGTAATTTTCGATCTTTGAACAAATATTGCTATGCCGATGCAATGACAAAATTGAGAACAATGATTGGCAATTGACAAAAATATATGGTAATGTCACCTCGACAGCAAACAAATTAAAATTTTTATATTGAAATATTTCTTGTTGGCGAACAGATTCTAACGACTGCATGTGCTTACAAAATAATTGTTCCTCCACAGGAGCTAAAAATCACTGCATGCTATTGTTATATTACGCCAGTCAATGTTACCAGTTTTCATCTCGTTTGCTCTCTCACCGAATGCCAACCGACTATTGTGATGCCTTAACAATTAGTCTGTGAGTTATTTAAAATTAATTTTTTAAATTAAACTTAGAAATGCGGTACACGTTTCATATAGAATTATTTCTTAATATCTGCAGACTTCAAAGAAGAAAAAACTAAATGCATTGATAAACTGCACTCACAAGGTCTCATTTCGGTATCTTACACACCTTCATTAATTCAATCTGATATCATTTAACCTTCAGCCTCCACGCAGAATTAGTACAATCATCTGAATCTATTCATAACCCTGAATTTAATTCCATGCGTTTTTTAATCCAAGATACATTTGTACAGCTCCTATGAGATGAGTACCAGCTATATTACATATCGATGGTATGCAACAGAAACTCTGTCCAAACGTATGTTTTGAGGTACTGAATCAAATTCAAATTGATCCTGTTAAATTTGTCTGCTCGATATTTTTTGGTAAATAAAACTTGTTTTTAATATACACTTTAATGTGTTAAATTACTTTTAAGTGACAAAAAAATAACAAGGTCCAAAGATGAATTTTTCCTGAATATTTGCACTTCACATTCATAAGCATAAAGTGCTGCGTTCGTTTTATTTGTCTTGTGAAAGTATCTAGTTTGTCTTTCAAAGATAATGTTCCGATGTTAAATGTCTGTTTACATCGCTTAGGAGACGCCGGTGGAAATCCAGTTGTTTTTTCGTGAGGGAATTTACAACATCGCGGTGAAGATCTGCCACTACCATTTTTGCAATAATTCTCGTCATCATAACCAAAATAATAATAATAAATAATGAAATAATAATTTTTATTTATTTTCACGCGAGTTACAAAGTACAGTAAATTCACTTAAATGAGTAAATGCTTGCCCCTGGGTGCCGCTTAAGGAAGTTTATGTCAAAAACAAAAACTGAGAAGTGGTTCAATGAAAAAACATGTTACATGAAAGTTTTACAAAATTGTAACCTAACATTCTTATTTAACCTAACATTCAAATTTAAAGAAAGAAATGTACAAAGGATGGAGATTATTTTAATTAAATGCAGTAAACAAGTTCTAGAATCCAGCTTGACTCCTCTAGTTTTCTTGGATCATAGAGAGTTTATGCACGTCATAACGGACAACACTATCGATCTTTTGCGCTTGCGCAGATGCACTAAAGTGATGCGATACTTGAACTGCGCTTGCACAGAAGATCGATAGTACTTTAACGTTCGAGTGTGCACAGATTCTCATGTCTAGGCGATCGCTGAATCAAGATGCTGATTGCGTAGGCTTCCGCCATCAGAGTTTGTATGATCTTGGCTGTCGGGAACAAAACGTCAGCCACCACAATACAGACACGGCTGGTCCCGGACAGTCAAGATCACATTACGAAGATGCTGCTGGGTGGCGCCCGCACACAAGAAGCTTTTAATTTCAACTCCCGTAATGTCATAAGCAGTTACCCATTTCATAACCCGACGGTATGTGAAACACCATACTAGAGAGTTATGCTGTTTTCGTCTGTAACAGATTTGCCATTAATCGTCAGTAGAATATCTCGTATATTTTTGTGTTAATAACTACAAAAAGCGCATTATATGTAATATTATGGATTTATTATTTCTTCAAGTAAAACCTTGCAATTCATATTAACCCCATATAAATAAAAGTGCTTTACGTTACATGAAGAGAAATAAAAAATTAAGAAATAAAAATGAAAAATTATATGCATATGAAATAGTACGTGTTAAACTTTATTTATGTATTTTTTTATTTTCTTATTAAGCTGCATTTTTGAGAAAGTTCCAGTTTTTACAAACTTTGCTGTAAATTCTGGAGACAAATTATTTGTGATCAAAGCAGTTTGAGCTAAACTACACATTGTTTTGAAAAACTGAATGTTTCTTGCGATATTTTACTCTGAAATCTCTCAAATATTTCAGTATTAGCAATTCTTTGCATTAATCCAACATCATAGGCCAAATTTTCCATAAACAGCAACTTTATTTAATTACATTTAGTATTCTTCAGTATTTCCAACTCTCATGCTGAAATACCAAGTACAGAATACTTAGTTTTAAATTGAAATCAATAAACTCAACTAAATATTTTTATCCTCTCCTCTCTTATATTACAGAAGAATATTTCGACTTGCAGAATGTTATCAGAACTGCTGGAATTCAATTCTGTGTAATCTAAATTGGGTTTATTGAAGTCAGCATTCACATTTAACCAATTTTTCTTTAATTTTTTAAATTTCTCCTGTAATTCTAACATATGCTCTGGTAATGAACGTAAAATTTTCTCTATAATCAGTTCAGGTGACTTTATTTGTGAACCTGTATTTTCAAAACCCCCACTATCTTTTACGAAATTTCAGTAAAGCATCTGTCATTTGTCAACAGTATTTTTTAACCTCTTAGCAAGGATTTTTTAAATTTAATTTTCTTGCCTTAATGTATCATTTATTTGTTTGAAAAGGTCTCCATCTTGCGAATTAAGATGTTATTTACAGACTTAGTGTTTGAATCTAAAGCAAAGTATCTTAAGTTTCTCCGAATAATGCTTCTGGACACAAGTTCCAAATATATAAATCAATTCCAATTAATGCATTTGTTTCCATTTCGTAAAAATATCCTTGCTAAATTGTCTAATCAATCCAGAACCGCCATTTCCAGAGATGGCATTTCAAGTACGCGGCTCTCAGAACAAAACCCCAGGAGGATTGAAGCGCTACAGAAGAAAGACGAATTTTAGATACGGCGTCCCCTGTGAAGCCTACCTGTGAAGACAAACCGCCACACCAATTGAGTGCTTCACATGCTATTATAACATTAGAACAACATGTGGAATTAGTCCCAATTCCACATGGATAATATCACGTAGGAGAGAATGGAATCAACACATTGATAGAATGAATGAAGAAAGAATTATGAGGGCCGCGAGAGACAATAGACCTGAGTGAAGAAGATATCCCGGAAGAAGATATCCAAGGAATGGAACAGGCCTATCGCCTACTATGAAGCAGAAGAAGAAGACATGCTATTAAATCATCACCTCTGCGGATTTCCCCTAAAGATTCCGGGAATCATATAATAGCTCGTGCAACAAGCTTAATATACTCACATTTTGAAAATATATTACCTGATATTATTTTAAATGTAGTTTTGAAGAACAAATTTCATTAAAGAAAAACATATATCTTTAAACATGTAGTTGGTGGAGAGGATTGCGAAAAAGTTAAACGTTAGCAATTGTCTAAAATGCAAATTTCAATGAAATTCGGATCTGCAACAATTTTGTAAGTGCGTTGCCCACTTCGAGAAAAACATTAAAAGAAAACATTTGAAGTAATTTTTGAGAAATTTTTCAAAATGTCGCTGGGTTCCATGTAAAGTATCCATTTCAAATTCGAGCCGCCGCAAACAGCCATATCGATCAGGGAATATCAATTTTGGTGAACATTTCGTGTACGGCTTACGAAGAGATGGACGGACAGAATGCCGAAAACCAGTTTTCCAGAATAAAGTATCGACTACACTGCGTATTGAAAAAAATAATTTAGTACTAGGAAAGAAAATCTACTTTTTTCGGTATCATAAATCCATAAAGTGAGTATTTCTGTCGATAAACGGCACTTTTCGCTGCAACATTACAATACTTTCTCTTTACAATACTGTATTAATAGTGTTTGAGAAAGCAAGCAAGTTTCTTACCAGTACCATGCGAACTTCTTTCTCGCTAGAGACTGCCCCAAGTCGCAGTAATTTTAGGGTAATCCCTGAAGGGGCCACCAAGTAAATTTTTTGCTATTTGTGATTGTTGTCACTGGTTGCCATGTGCCAAGAAGGAAACCAAAGTTTCTCTGATATTTACATTCGTCACACTGCGTTCTCGGGATCCAACAGCGTGCATATCGAAGATTAGGCCCACCGTGTTCCCAAAAATCGCACGTGCGTGTGCGCAGCTCTCGTACATGGGCATCATCCACTCTTCTGACACGGAAGCAGCTATCTTTGACTTAACTCTTCACAGTTGTCCTCACCTGTCGGTTGGATTTTTATTATATTGTACATTTCCTCGATTATTTGTTTTTACAAAATATTTTTTATTATGACATTTTGTGGCATTTTTAATAAATTAGTACGTTTAGTTTATTTTATTTAGTAAACTTAAGGGGTCGTGACCCTGCCTTTAGAGTTCAGGCTCTGTGGCTTTTCTGTAATTATCAGGTTTACATCCCAAGTGCTTCGCGGCCAGGGATTTTTAACCCTTGTGATTCTGCAAAAAACTCGAGTTCCGAAGTGTGCATTTACCCGAGAGTACACTCTGGACAAACATCCTCCTCTATTCAAACTGTGGAACCAAACTGTGTGCCGCAAAAACTACTGAATTGTACCTCCAGAAGCCGTTCCAAGAGCACTACATTTTATTGCAACCCCCGGTCAACTTTTAATTTGTTTATTGCTAATGGAGACGTTCTATCCGGGAAAATATGTTTTTAAGTAAACCACAAGTAAAAATATATAAGACCTTAAACCACAAGTAAAAATATACAAGTTTCTATTTTGCTACAGTTTCTCAAACTTTAGGATAAAATCTCGGGGACGCAGGAAATTGTGTTGTTGATGAAATAGCTATATTGTAGACTAGTCTTGAAACGTGTTTTAATTATATTCCAGTTTACTTTCAATTACAAGTTTCTGGTATTTTATGATATATATATATATATATATATATATATATATATATATATATATATATAATTAGTTCTAAATAGCAGGATACGAAGTACATTCTTTAATGAAAACTTCGTGTTCGTTCTCTTGAATGTTGACTCTGCATTATTGTCACAAAACAAACTGTCAATAGGAGGATTAAAAGCAATTGGATTCTAATGATTGAAGGGAGAAAACTACCGCCCTATCAAGTGACCCCATAGTCACGTGTGTTACACGTCACGACTTAATTGATCAATATCGCTGGACGAGAACTTTTACAGTGTGTCCATTGAGAGATTTCATAACATTGAACAAAACCCCTATAATTGCACCTGGGACACGCTCAGAATCTTCCTCACGTGTCAAAGAGAAAAAAACCGCGCGTTGGTCGTTGCGACAGCGTCTCCATTGCCGCGGCGGCGTCCCAAAGACCCCACCCCCCACCGTTGCTTCTCGCTCCGCCCGGCTCCCATCTATCAGCCAGGCACTTCGGCAGCACCGCTCAGAATGTACAGCTTTTTCCTCCCTTGAAGCCGCGCCTCGCCTCGCCGCGCCACGCAAAAACCTTTTAAACAGGCCCTCGACCCGAAGCGCGCGTGGCGGCGAGAGCGACGGCGGGGGAAGGGTTGGGAGGGGGAGGGGGAGAGCTCGCGAGAAGGCGGGAGTGGAAGTGGGCGAAAGAGGGGGAGAGAGAAAAAGGAGGAGAGGGAGATAGAGAGTACGGCGTCTAGGAGGGCGGGCAAGAAAGGGGGAAGAAATGGAGAAAGGGACATAAAGAGGAGGTCGAGGAGAACCGAGGAAAGCGACACAAGGGGCAAAAAAAAGGGAAAGCGGGGTACCAAAGGGGAGAGAGAGGGTGGACAGGGAGGGGGGTCTGGAGAGGAGGGAGTGGCTGGAGGAGGTGAGGGTGTCATTGCCGCCTCCACCGCCACCGCCACCGCCGGCGGCGAGAAAGCCAAGTTCGCCAAGAAAAAGGACGAGCAAGCGGACATGGGCGGTGACCAGGCGATCGGAGTATGTCAGGATGTCGCCCGGCCCTTCCTCCGGCTATTGCTTGGCCGCTGACGCATCGACACGTTTTCTGCCCGGCGAGGCGCCGCTTCCGGGTAATTTGGTGGTCGTTTTTTTGGAAAAGTTAGTGGAAAGAATACGCGTTTGAACAGTTAATAGTAGGAAAGAGGCTGAAAAGAGAAGAATATTATTTCAGGAAAAGAAGTAAGTTTTCTTATGTCTAGTCAAATATAAGATAACTAGAAAAATATAACTAGATTCAAGGTAACAACGTTTTTCATATTCCCTGGAACTTATTCAATTTGCAAATTGTTCAATGCATAGAAAATACGTTGGAAGCTAATAATTTCCTGACAATAAAAAAGTATTGGAGAAAAGTAATGAATGGAAGACTGATAATTTTAAATAATGAAAATATTCTTTATAAAAAGGTATATTTGTCTTTCAATTTCAAAACGTTTGTCATATAATCAAGAACCTGGTTAGTACAGCTATTAAACGAGCAGATGTCTGACTTTGACTGAGATGACTGACTGTGAAAGAACAGCATTCCAACCGATCATAATATTTTATGGTCTTTTGAGTGGATCAGAAAGTAGTGTTTCTTCTGCAGGTACAGTGATGATTGCACCTTGAATTCGAGCCATGATCATTGGTTGCATCACAGTTTGAATCGTCCCCTACTGGAGAATAAGAGCAATATACAGGAACTCTCCCCCTCCTCAAGCGATTACCTATGTAATTAGTTAAATAGACACACGTTATACCTTTAAATTTCTGTAAAGGTATTTTCGGTTCACACAGTTTTAATTGTACCAGAATTATAGAATTTGGCTTTACAATACCTACGTTCAGTGAAACTCCCAATAACCAACTTACTTAAATGTCTATAGAACAGTTGTTGACTGAAATCTCCCATAACTCATCTGGATGCATGACACGTTCTCTATCACGTTGAATATTTGGTATTCATTGATAGTCACTGCTACAGATGTATCCTTAAGACAGAAAAATTTACAACACACAGATAACTGTTATAATATTCCAGAATCTTCCAAATTCCACCAAATCGATGTAATTTCATCCAAATAGTTCCTAAGAATGTGAAATATTTTATGAGTTCTTCAGAGTTCATCTTGCAATTTTAGTCTCTGAGAGTTGTTGTTAAATGTCTAGCAAATTACATTTCTAGAGAACATTGGGTGTGTATTCTTAAATAATAATTTATTTTTCAATGAATATTGGGATAAACAAATTCCTTTACATGTAATTAAATTACTTGTATATTTTTAATTTATTAGTAATCCTTAGCATTATACAGATTTACATAAATTTAAGAAATGCACAATATAGTATATCAAGTTGCTAATTATCTTCAGCGGAAAAAATTTATTCCACAATTGCCAACCAACACGAGTACGATAGTTCAACAAGAATGACAGTAACATACATTAAATTCTTTGAAACTACAATAGACGTTGAGAAAGTATGTATTAATTCGTATTATTTATTAGCAGTTCTCAGCATTGAACAGGGGAAAGCGTAGTTCCAAAGGGGAGAGAGAGGTTGGAGAGTGAGGGGGGGCTGGAGAAGAGGGAGTGTTGGAGAGAGCTAAGGGAAAGCGAAAATTTATAATGGGTTTTGAGAATTTTTATGATTTTCATTAATTTTAAGCATAAATTTTGCAAAAAATCGTTTAAAAAATTATAGATGATCTTTCTTAAAGATCTATCTTTTTAGAACCGATTTCATTTAAGACAAAAAATTTCTGAATCCAATAGTGTACTTTTGCAAAGTTAACTTTCTGCAATTTTCGAAAATACAGTATTCCCAAATAATGGACCCGGCAACGAATTTGATACTATCGAGGACAAATACATACGAGGAGAAAATTTTAAGAAAAAAGTGTAGTCTTTTTAAGTAAACTATTGTTTAAAAATTCGAAGTAAAAATAATTTGATTACACCAGCGATTTTGTACATGTTTCTTAATATGAAATACCTTCATTTTGGTGGTAGTAAAACGGAATAGATTTATCGATAGATGTTCGATTTCTCTGTACTCTGCAGGATAAAAACGACAATTTTTAAATATTTTATTAAAAATAATTGCTTTTTGATCAATAAATAGAAGAATATTCAGCATTTAGGTCTTAAACATAAAAGAAGCGCTAATTAGCAAAATAGGCATTTATAGGCACATCAAAATGGACAGGTAAACTAAAATTATGCTTTTTCCATTGAAGGATAAAATAGGCAAATAGGTTACAATCCGCAGCTTAGTAATAGTTAACGTCAATAGGCTGAAGTGGAGCATTTAGTACGTCTCGTTTTAAGTTCGTAATTCGCGGTTTATAACTAGCCAACTCCGTTAAATGTGATATCGGCCGTGTGTCGGCCAATACGTTTTGTAATACCACGTTCTTACAGGAAAAATGGCAAATAAGAAGTACCTTGTCTTAAAGAAGCAATTCCCATCCGCCATGTTCAAGAACAACTCATTTGTTTGATTGTTCTTAACCGACGGCGGACTTCAAATTCTTTAACGAATATCAACTGTTAACAGTCGTTTTCGTTCTTCTGTTTTATTTCGTTACATCGATGTAACATTGTTCTTCTTCTTCTTCTTCTTCTTCTTCTTCTTCTTCAAGCATTAGAACTTTCGTTTCGTTGCGTCTCATTATTGGTCCATCCATATGTAACATTGTTATGAAAACAAATTCTCCGGCGGTTTTCAGAACACGCGAAAATTAACCACATGCTTTGTGAAAGACGTGATAGGAAGAATCAGGCTACTACATTTCCACGGTCTCCTAGAACTCCGCAGTCTCAACTACAGGGGAAGCAAAATACCCACTCAGCGCCGAGTCCGCTCGCTCACACAAAGGCCACTTGAAAGAAGAGAGCGGACGAGAAGTATAAATAGAGCAGGGTATTTACTTCATCTAAAGAGACTGTTTCTCTTTGTCTTTGTCGGTTAACGGAGAACTCTGGGAGTCTTCTTTAATCTTCCATGCCGGACTAATATAATGTAATTGGAATTGACTGGTTACTGGAAACAATCTACTTAATGCTCAGCTTATAAGGAATCATTGAATTTATATATAAAAGAAAAAACACTGTTTTTAGTTTCTATTTAGATATTCTTTCTTTCTAGCCTTATAAATGGGTTCACTTCATTCAGTCTTACTGCCAACCGCTGTTTTGTTAAAGTTATTTTTTTGTTTATGGGAGTATTTGCGTGTTAACTTAAACCGTCGACTACAGGTGTTGGCATTAACGCAAACGGCGGACAAGGACATCGGATTTGTCCCAGGGCAAAGCAGTAGACAGACATGTGAGGTCTCAGTGGCAAGACAGAAGGAAACGCGACGACTGAAGAAAGTTCCCGAAATTGCTTCAAATAAAGTTACTGCCTTGGGAAAGCTTCATAGAGGTAAGTTGAAGGTCTAGGTACCATGATGTATGAGCAATAAGGAAGCTAAATGACGATCATCCAATGCTATTGAGTGTTAACATAACATGAAAAAAATGCTTGTAACTTTCCAAAGCCGGCGTTTTTTAAAATCAGAAGCGTGTTTTTGTTTTCAAGATATGACAATGTTCGAGATGGAATTTTGTACATTTGTTACTCCTTATTTATAAGACAGGATTTTCAAGCAGTAAAACACCCTAAAACGTGCAGTGAAAACATCAAAACGTGCAAAAATTTGCAATAAAAAGATCAAGACTGCAAAACTGTGTTACGTAGCCTAAAAACTCCAGATGATCTACTTATCAACTTATATTTTTTATTTTGAAAGAGATATTTAAGATGAATGAAGTATAAATTTAGTGTTATTATAATTAAGTTTGTACATATTTTTTTAAACAAACCATATTTGACATTTTAAATTTATTCGCACACAAAACTAAATTAGTATAAAACACACAAAAGTAAAAACAAAAATTGAAAAATGCAAATATACCTTCAGAAATAAAAAAATATTATGTTACAAAAGAAATGTTCTGAATTGTTTTCATTATATTTTACAATTATTTATATTTCCTAATACCATTTTGGAAATTTATTATATTTTCTATCAACTAATGTTTCAGACAGAAAAAACTTCTTTCTACATTTAATTTTTTACTTGTCTGTGTGCCGAGGCTCACTCTGACGTACGTGACCGCAACTAAAAGCGGTGAAAACTTGCGTTCATTCTCTCTTGAATCTCCCCTCTGTGTTCCGAGAAATTCGATGAAATTGAAACGCAGTGCAGTTTGTCCCCAAGTTTCGCGCCCGGACGCAAGGTCTAATGTGATTCTCGCATGCTATCTCGTGTTGACAAGTCGACTGACAAAATGGATACATGATCCGATGGGTGAGATAGGCCCCAAACAGCGTTCGCTGAGCGGCTGTTACGAATGGCCGCGGACCTATTTATGCTGCAATAACTCGAATTTAAATAGGCATCATCAAAGGTATGGAGGCTCAGTTCATAGGGCAACAATATGCAAAATTGATACATATTAAACGGCACTCGAGTTTCACGAACCACCCGAATGCACTGCTGGGTCATGTCATAAAAACGTTTTTCTTAAATGAAAAAACAGGGAGCGGTAGCTCAGTACATCAACTGATGCCACTGCAGCGCCTCTGAGTCCTAGGTTCGAGTCCTGACGGCGGCAGGGTTTTCGACACTAGCTTTTCAGCTAGGTCGAATTCAGTCACTGCCTGGAGGAGAATTCTAGTGGCTGGCTGCTCTGATCGGTAGTTTTCCGTGCTTTCTCCGATCAACACCAGGCGAATGCCGGAGCAGTACCCTACCAAACAGACCACGGACCGCTCGCGATCTGTCCTTCCTCTTCCTTGTCCTATCCTCTCCCCCTTACACACACACTTATACTAACATGCACTACACTACCACATATTCCGGGAGATCGGTCGGGAGCTTAGAGCTTGTCCCGGCTGGGGCGGTGCCCGGCAGGTGGGAGAGTCCTGGTTAGGGGGAAACCCCACTAACCGACGGTAGATCGGCGCCTGATCTCGCCATCCAGCGGGGAAAGATCACTGCCATCTCCCGAGAAAAACATGCACTACACTAACGGGACTAATGACCAAAGCAGTTAACGCGCCCGGAAACACAAAAAAAACTTAAATGAAAAAAAATCTTTCAAATCAAATCCGTTCTGTGAAATCTCAAAATGTGCAAGTTTCAAACACCATTATCTAAACGTGCAATATCGCGCAAAATAAAACTCGTACTACAACAACGTCCTTTTCATGATTCAAATTTCTGTCAAGGTTTCATCCAACTTCAAGTTAGCAAAGAAAAGATGCAATAACATGGGAATCCGGTCTTTATTTTTTATTTATTTAATAATTTTTTGCCCCCGGGATGGGTCATGGGTAGCGTACTAGCTTCCCGTGCTGTGGTCCCCGGGTTCGGTTCCTGGTCGCGGCAAAAATATAGTTGTTACTTTCCTTCAAAATCGTCACAGTTTCTGTAGGTGTATGACGAAGAAAAGCTCAAGCAAGCGGATCTTGCTAGTTACGGTGAAGAGAATACGCCATGTTTGCCTCATGGCGCTCTTATCTCCAAGCATGGAAATTTAACTCGCTCCAGGCAAGGGGGACATCGGTTGCCGGCGAAGTAGGACTACCGATCCAAAACGCCATATACATATTTATTTTATTTTCGATAGAAAAATACAAAGATCAGTGTTAATACACTCTACATTTATTATAGTTCCTTATATCTACTTACAAATAAGTTACAATAATCTTACAAATAATTTTCAAATACAGCTTACATTACTACTAGGGTGGTCGAGGTATCTTTGTACAATATCTCTACTTTGGGTCGAGATCTGACAATTTATATAGGAATGTATGGAACGGAAATTTATTCTTAATGGGTGTTTTGTGAGTGGGGTTTTGGCAGAGTCTTAGCGGGGTTAGTTTGGGTATATTTGGTATGTTTTGGAAGAAGTGAATGGATAAAAAAATAATGTGGTTAGTTATCGGTTCTATTTGAATTTCTTTATGGAGTTGTGCGTTGGAGACGTACCGTGCGCAGGAACTGATTTTGGGTTACTTGAAGTTTTCTGGTGTTTGATTTGGCTGCGCTGATCCAAACTGGGCATGCATATAATAATAGTGGTCGAATGATAATTTTGTATAGAGGTAAGACAGTATTGTAGGGTAATTTAGCAGATCTATTTATTATTGGTTTTAGTTGGTGTAATTTAATTTTTGCTTGTATAATCTAATTGTCGATGTAGTTTTCCCAATTGTCTAAGAAAAGGCCTAGATATTTTATAGGTTTGTTATGTAAATGCAGTTGAATAGATTCATGATTCAGTTGTAAGGAGGTGAGGGATGAATGGTCTCAGCGAAAATATTTTGACTGCTCTTTTGACGGGTTGATTTTAATTTTGTTTTTCGCTGCCCGATGTCGATTTGGTTTAGGTATAACTGAAGTCTGATTTTTATTGTGTTTATAGCGGGACCTGATGAATATATAGCCGTGTCATCTGCAAATTGGGTGATTTTTATATTACTACTTTTCGGAAAGTCGGCTACGTACAAGTTATAAAGAACGGAAGATAACGGGGAGCCTTGGGGGAGGCCAGCCTTGACCGCTTTTGGATTAGAGTGATGGTTATCGACTGTAACGGCAAAAGTTGAGTAAGCTGGAAATGATTGGTGTAAGATAATGTGGAGTGCCTATTTCTTTTATTTTATAGTTTAAAGCTTGGTACCATGTTTTAGCATTTAGGTCCCCTAGAAATATTGTGATATTTTGTTGAAATAGTTTATTAATGTGATCGAAGTCTAGTTTATGATTTGGTGAATTGTACGCTGTAATTGTAGTCCATATATTATTTTCCTTTTCTAAGTTAACACAGTTTGCCGCAGTTTCAATATTACCAGTACAAGGGAGAATTATTGCGTAATGTTTAATATTTTTATTAACGGCTATTAGCACTCATCCTCGTTTGATTATGTTCCTCGTTATGTGTAAATTGAGTAGTTTGGGATATAATTTTTTTTTTCATTTAAGTGGGTTTCTGTGATGCAAATTATATCTATGCGGTGAGAATTTAAAAAGTGTTATTTCTGTTTTTTATTAGTTATGCAATTAGCATTCCAATTGACGAGAGTAAAATCTTTAGGGTGTAGTAATGGATTAATTGTCACCTGAAGAGACGTACAAATTTTGACACGCGAAACCTTGAGCTATATAACTTCCAAGTGCACTTAAATAATGAAATAGTTCTACGTCTTGAACTACCTGTAACAAATAGGACTGTCTATAAAAAACTATACATATAGTAATTCTATCAACGACAATTTTATTTATTTTTATTTCATCTCTATTTTATAAGGAATTTTCATAACTTTGAATGTTTTCACTCTGTATAAGTTCATGCTATGCATCAATTCCACCAGTTTGGAATAAAATTATTTATATTTAGAAAGAAAATTGCGGTTCCTAATAGATATCGTTTCGCCTTGTAACATGTAATGAACACAAACGCAAATAACATAAAACAGTTTTAAAACTTAATTATACGCATTGTAATATATTTTTGATCAATAAGCAACAAACTTAAATACAATATAAACTATTTTGGATGTTTATAATTGCATCTGTTCATTTCGCCTACTGGATAAAATAGAGAACCCGATATGCCCTTAGAGAATGATAATTGGGAGGGAAGGTAGTAGAAGGAGGGCAGAAGGGAAGAAGATGGGATACGGGGGAAGGGATGGGAGAACGAGAGAGAGGAGGGAAAGAGGAGGTTGATGGGAGAAGGTGGAGGAGAGTGATGCGAGGAGGTCGAGAGGGAAGGAAACTGAGATGGGAAAGAGTTGCGTGACTCCGGATGAATCTATACTAATAAACGTCAATTCAACGTGAAACCGACATTGATAACACAAAAAGTAGCAAATAAATAGATATGGCATTTTTACAGGCTCTTCTTCAGGATTTTGGCAGTCTCCTTGCAAAGTTTGGTAAAGATTAACACAACCCAAATGCGGAAAATAAATAATTTAAATAATGTTTGTAGATGCTCCGCGACCGTTTTTCGCCTCTCGCTTAGAACACGTGGTCCCGAATAAATTCCGTCAGAGCCCAGCAATGCTGCAGCAAAACGGGTATCTAATTTATTCGCTAGAAGTCAATAGGTGTGCATAGGATAAAAGAATTCATCTAATAGCAATGTTTTGTAAAATAAAATGATCGAAAATTAGAGCATTTTCTTAAAAAATTGAACCAATTACATTAAACTCAAGTAATCTTAAACGCCGTGGTTTATATAAAATTGATCTTTTCCCTCATTCGCAAGGATTGAGTATGAAGAAAACCCGCACAATGCCGGGTATTTTGCTAGTTGTCCATAAAATTAAATTAAATAAAAAAACAGTACTCGCATGAAAATTTATAAAACGTATGTTTTGCGTTCATGACTCTGAGACATCTTTAAAGTATCAATTGCATACCGCACAAGGGGAGTATCTACAAAGCACATTTATTTCACTCGCTTTACAAACGCAAGTTTACTCTCATGTATATGCCAAATTATTGTTACGGCCAAGTCGACTTATCCCTTCGCAATTCCGAGTTGAGGAGGGGACTCGGGTCATCGACCCTCCCATTAAAACTAAAACAACTTGAGTAAGTGCTACCTACAATTACCGACTCACTTCATGCGATAATACGTTCAGTAGGAAAACTCACCTCATAATTCCGTTGGTTGGTAAATTCAAAATCGTTTATTAGTTTCTGGAAAGCACTCCCATCGACCCTTTTGAAAAGTAATTAAATCCATCTCATTGTTTCATAGAATTTTACTCAAACTAATCCGTTTGAAATCCCCTTCACGCAACACAATGAAATACACTACACGACAGTACGACGCTACTTTGATTACCCTCGGAAGCTCCCCCCCTCCCCCAAGCTAACTTCTTCATCCCCTCCACAGTGGCCTTCCTCATCGCCTGAATGGCGCGAACTGCCGGTTTAAGCGACTTCTTCAGCCTTTAGTGGTTACGTAATACCGTATTCGTTATTTCATCCATGATATTGGGATACATTTGCTTTTATTTATTTGTTTCGGAATGCAACAACATAACTTTTTAAAATCCGTTTATGTTCCTTTAATATCGTTTGAAATAGTTGTGATTAAAACATTAACATTTAAAGTTGAGTGATATACCGTGTGGCCCACCTAAGAAGTTCCCTTCAATTTTCTCCTGAACCGTTGAAGATACTGAGATGCGGTTTTCACTAAAACTACTGTATGCAAGGGTCACATATGGCCATGCATAATATTATTCTGTTGCGTTTTTTATTGCAGAGATATTGACCCAACTTTGATTTTTTAAATGGAACCCTATAGATATTTTTAGCTCATCGTAACAAGCGTGAAGAGACGAGTTCATAAATATGCATTATTAGTATTATTAATTATCATTGATAATTAATTGATACCTGCAATAATCACAAGGAACTATTTCGGGGTTTTGTGATTTCGTGAAAAAAAAGTTTTTTTTTTAAATTTGCATACCCGTTGGTCCTACCGAATTACCGCTTGAGATTCAATGCAACAGAAACGTCCGCAGTCAGAAGTAGAGGTGGTGCGAAATGGTTTTTGTCAGTTAAAAGGCACTCGAGTTACAGAGCGAAGTGGCTTGCCTTTCACCAAGGACGTCTGGGTTCGAGTCCCGAACAATTTCGTGTGAAATTTGTTCCAACAAAACGTGTCCAACAAAACTACTCCACAGGGGCTATTCCAACCCCTTTGAAGCGTTCTAAACTTTCCTGTTCTATTCTTTTTTTTTCAAAAATACAAAAATATAATTTTTGGGTTGTCTCTCACGTCGTTAATATTTACATTAGCGAAAATTTGGTCATATTATGGTTTTTATGAGTACTCGTGTTTTCATATAAAGTTTCTCGAAAACTCATAAGTTTTCAGCTCAAAATTTCGCATTTTCAGAAAGAGTCAAACGCCATTTTCGCAAAAACGGCTCCAATTTTTTTTCACACTTTTCGAAAGGATAGTGCTAATTGCACTGTTTAAGATGACATTAACTTGATTCCGCTGTATTACTTTGTTTGTTTTTTTAAATTGCACAAATGTGTTTTTTGAAATATCTCTCCCGACGTTAATAAGCACATTTCCAGCAATTTGTATACATTATTGCATTTGTGAGTGGATGTGCTTCAAATGACTTCAAATGAAGTTATTCGCAAGCTAAAAAACTTCTGTAAAAAAAGACCTGCAAATTTTCCATTTACAATGAAGCTTAAACGTCATTTTCTTCAAATGAATCCGATTTTTTCAACCAAAACTGTACTGTGACTGTAATATGACGAGGTTTTACTGTTCTTTAATATTATCTAAGTAACAAATCTGTTCTCCCATTAGGAAAGCGAAAAATTGAGATTTTTTTAAAATGCACAATGAACGACGTTAGATGGCAGCTAGCAAGAGGATGGGGCAAGACCGAAGAGCTAGCACAGACCAAAAGAATCTAAAATTATCTAAAATTAAAGACTTCGAGAAATTCTGTACCATTCTCTAGCATCACTAGTTCTCATTGTAGTACCAAAGAAATGTTTTTGACACATAAATGACTTAGCCTCGCCTCTACAAATATTTTATCAGCAAAATCTAAATAAAAGCATTGCCTTACCTTATGCTTTCGCATGTTTCGTGTAAAATTACTATGAGTAATATGTCTCTGCAATATTTTTATTAGCATCATATTGCGACAAAGGCAAGGAGTCCTTTAAAAAAGAACTTGTTATGCTACTTTCTGCACAACGGGAACTCTTCTGCGTTTCTGCTCTACGGGAGTGTCGATTTAACATAAAATAGAGTAAATTTTATACGACCAGTACGTGACATTAATTTTGCATATGAATTCATGTTTCATATTATTTTTCGTACAAAAACCGGTCTTTTTTGTTACAACATTCTCTCATGAAAATGTATGATTCGTAATTTTCAAAGCAATTTTATTGGAACAGTCGGTGCAGGTCTTTTATTGCTAATTCATCATAACAGACGGGAGAAAAACTGATGATATTTCCCCTTCCCCGATCGAAATTCCCAATTTTTTACTTTGTTTCTTTTTGTGTGTAGCGCCGCATGGTATGGTTCCGCATCGAGATAACTCGATTGTCACAGTACGCAATGTAAAAACACGATAAAAGAGGCCTCTGGGCGTTGCGCAAGAAAAACGAACAAACTAAAGGCAATATGACGATGGACTGAATTCCATTTCTCAAAATAAAATATGAAAGAGATCATGCACAATCACTGTTTAAAAATATTAGCACGATATAGAAATGTCGAATAAAATTAACCAAGTGAGATGTAAAATAAAGCAAATACGAAAACTAGGAGATAGTTTAAAAGAAAACATTGGTTGGGTCGTCGGTAGACTGTGGTAGACTTTTGCCGAAAGCAGCGAGACTGATGATGACGGCAAAGCCGTCGAAAGCCGGCTATCTGAATAAAAATAATATGCTGACGAAGATGACCTCTTTTATTTCTAATTATGAGAACGTCAACAACACCAAATCAGAATTCCCACAATGTAGGTTATGTCCATCCCTCAACTTAATTAAAGTTGAAACACATACATTTGACAGATTGGATGGAATTAAGGGAAAAGAGTTCAAAAAATTCTAGAAAAGAGAAAACGTAGGGATACAACATTAATAAATTAAAAGATTAAAAAATATATAATAAAGAAGAATAAAAAATAAATAATCAACAGAGAAAAAGCTTGGAAACAATAATACAAGTAAACATTAAGTAATATATACTAGATATCGCCAACTGCTGTTGAAGGGTTTTAGGTTAGAGTTCAATATCAATTCTATATCAGCTCAATTATCACAATGGAAATAGATGTTTGTACTTGTTAATTCATATATTATTATAACCACCCTTTCTTCTCTTCAGCACCTGCACCAAGCAAGTTCAAATTAAATCTTGACCTTTTATTATGGACATTCTAACGAGTACGCTCCTACATTCCAAAGGATAAATTGAAAGGTGACTTATGTCTTATACATGGTGTAAGATATTTCTTACACCGTGATCTTATCCCTTATCATAAGGAGTCGACACACATGATCTAAGACCTATAAACGAAAACTAAGAATGAATGATATTCTATTTCGTAGTACAAATGAGAATGGCGCGTTTTTAATTAAAAACATAATTGGGGCTAAAACTTGCGTTGGAAATTATGGATTGAATAGGTTCAAGGATATCTTACATTAATCGCATAGACCAGACTTGGGTAACTTACACTCAGATGAGATCTACTTTTATAAAAAGCCAAGGTGATCGACCCCCCCCTTCCTAATAACATTCAAAACAGGAGAATAACTGTCCCTGCCCCTTCCTAATAACATTCAAAGCGGGAGACTAGCTATCTTCCGCCTCCCTGTCTCACGACTACGCTCTAGCTTCACTGTATTGTACTTCAAAACAACTGTTGTGAACGAATTATGGACAATGTTAAGTGATTAACTGCCCGTTATTGGCGAAATCAGTAGGGAAGATTTTACCCGCGCGAAGCATCTGTAATACTCTTATGGTAAACCCCCTTTGGAACAGCCTTATCTAATCAAAATATGATGGAAACAAAATTGGAGAGGCAATAAGCGGAGAGGTCCTCCCCATTTGAATGTTATTAGGAAGGCAGGGCTTTGTTTTTTACAAAACAAATTAACCCTGTTGAAACACAAATATTATTTATTTACCCAAATGCGCATAAGCATTACAACAAAATGAATCCTTATATTTTCTAAATATAAGGATTTTTGCATTTCATGCACCAAAATCTGAAAATCTGATGTACCATTAGTTAGTCATAGTAAGAGCAAATTGTAAAAGAAATCGACTCGACATGCTGCGAGCTAGTCTATCGCGATCGCCCTGGCCTGCCGTACACCAAAGACCCTCGTATTAACCTCGACAAGCGTAGCGAAGAGTCAAACGTCAGGTTAAAAGTGTTCACCAAAAAGTACAGAATGTTTTGCCTCTTCACTTTTGTTTCCATCATATTTTGATTAGATAAGACTGACTGTTACAAATACTTCGCCCAAGTGGAAACGTCGCTACCGATTGCGCCAGTATCGGAGAGTGAATCACTTAACAGTGTCAATAATTCGTTCACAACAGTTGTTTTGAAGTATGATACAGTGAAACTAGAGCGTAGTCGTGGGATAGCGGGGCGGGCGAAGCTATTCTCCCGTTTTGCTCAGTGGGTCAAAAAGTCACCGTTTTCAGCGCGCCCTACCGCCTAAACCGTTTCACAAAATAAAAGTTAATACATTAATTTTGTAGGAAATTTTGTCAGCTTTCAATTTGTAAATTGCGTTTTATCGAAACAGATGCTCGGTTTTCGATACATAAAAGAAAAATTGAAAAAGAATATAAATGTTTAAGGTATTTTGTAATTTTCTCTACGAAGCCGACCCTTTTCGACATAGCAAACATAAAATTAGAATTTAGCATCCCAATAAACACATAGAACCGCAGAGAAAAAACTTCCGGATGTTTTTCGTAGATCGACCCTTTTGAGCACCAGGTGACTGGACTTTTCCTTACGTTAATGCGACCTCTTCGTCTCTATGCCTGGAAAGGGCTGGGACAAGTTTACTTGCCGTCGTGAAGAAAACAATACGACGTTCTACTTTATATTTTTCTTTGTAACGATACAACTGTACGTTGTTCAATGTCTTTCTCCTGAATGCAGTAAGGAAGAACGATGTTGTTCACTAAAATTTAACGTTAGATAGTAGTATTCTATTCTATTCAATTTCTATTTCCTATTGATCCATATGAAGAACATACTTCGCACAGGAAACGTGAATGCACAGTAATTCAATCTTCTTAGTGCGGGTTCCGGTAATGGATACTAGATGATAATTTGCAAAAAGAAGAATAAGAAATCGACAGTAAGAATGCAAAGATTAATGGATGCACAGTCACCATGAGATCACGTGAAGCCCATGAGTAATGATGTGTTCCTACTTGAAGCCGCGCAGAGTAAGCCGTGTGAAAAACGAAATGTGGGACGAGCGGGAAAATGGGCTTGTCAGATATAAAAGAAGAATTCAGAGGCTCAAAGTTCGAAGGAGAAATTTCAGGACTAAGAGGAAGTGGAAGAAAAAGAAGAAAAATTCAACACAAAGAAAAATTAAAACTATCAGAAAGGATTTTAGTAAGGTGACAGACGTTCTTCTATTATGACTTGAGGGTTTTTTTCTTTTCTTTCGGACTAGCTATTAGCTCGAGTTTCGAGGTTTTGAGAGGTGAAATTTGAAAAGGATCTTGATAAGGTTTTTGCCAGAGCTACCAACTTCGCTCACAATTAGCTTATTAATTTTAACTATAAGTTAATTTATTAAACATGGGGTTAATTTATTTAATGCTCACATCCTTTCCAATAAAGTTTCGTATTTCTTATGGATAGTTGAGTAAGTGGAATGAATGGCATCTGAGACTGTTTCGTAGTTAAAGGCAACGTCATTTCATTTCTTACAAAAAATAAGGTGCGTATCTCATAAGTAGACCGGGGATATTTAGATAAAAACATATTTTTTCCTGGCTACCTTGTACTGAGTTAAATTTTATATATACCTTTTAGGATTATTTAAACTAAAAGCCATCAATTTTATTGTGCTCAAAAGAGCCTATTCCAATATTAATGCCTTTTAAAATTTTGTACTTCTTTAACTTTTTCTTCTGTCTCGTCCAAACAGACAACGATGGTATTAATTTTAAGTTAAATTAATCTGTAAGATACCGAGAAATTAATATACAGGACAAGGATCTTGCCATAAAAGTCTCCATTCCACTACTTCTTGACTTCGTGGAAAAGCGTGCCTTCACTTCCAAGCGATTGAATTTCCCCGAAAGAAAACAATCGTGGTTGCATAGACCCCATTACACCAGCTGAGCAACTTTGCTGATTGATAATTCCTACAAAATTTAGTGCGTAAACTCTCTAGAGGAAATTGGGTTGAATTTAGCAGACATATTAATGTGTTACTTTGAGTTGAAAACGTGCCGAGATTGAAGTACACGCTCCTCACTTCTGTTGTAGAACGGTAGTTCTCAAAGTATTAACTGTTCTTCATCGATACAAGACATTCATTTCCTCTTGAAAATGGGCGGAAAAGTGGTAGTAATTTATTGTGAGGCACACTACGGTAGAATAATTCTAACTGTGGGACAAACAATTAAACTTGTTCATAAATCGCAAATTATACAATACTGGTTCTATATAATATTACTTTATGTTTTTATCTGTGACAATTATATATAATAAATTGTGATAATGTGCGTTTTGAGAATTTTTCCTGTTTTATTTGTGCCTATTCTACCATTTAGAAAACCTAACTAAGATGCTGAAAGAACCTATTTTAGGCACCTAAAACGCCTATTTTAAAACCTAAAAATCTGCGATCTACTCATAAGGTCTCTTTGTCATTTGTTTTTTGTTTTTGAAGCCATTTGTGAAATACAAAAAGAATCATTCCATCTTCTGTATTAAATACAATAATCCCAAATTCGCCCAAAATATCAAATAGTATTATTTACACTAAAACGCCTCAACTCATTTTTAGTGATCGCTAAATTCAATTTTCAAGATAGACACGTCTCCCTCTTGAGATATTACAATTTAACAAAATAATACGCTTTTACGCAACTAAATTGTGAATAATGAACTATTATTTGCACATTCTTTCTCGTATTTTTTGTAAATTTTGACATTTTCGAAAATACAGAAATTTCTATGCAAATATGACGCTCCAGTTTTATAAGCTCTTTTCACCCTATCCTACACAAAATATAAAGAAAAAATGTAGGGCCTTTTTTGGGAAAATCTTTTTATAATTACCTTTATATCTCGCGAAATTACGCTAAAGCTACTCATATTTTGAAAATTTGTAAATGGCCTCATTTAAAGATCTAATTTTCAAGAATAGATTTCATCCAAAAGAAAAATGTTCATCCTCAATGTTCTAGTTGTAGGTAGACGCCGGGAAAAATTTTAACTTTTGGAATTTTCGAAAATTTATGAAACTTAACGAGAAACCGTGTGCGTCATTTTTATAAACGGGCTAAGTCTATCTGAAAAAATTTCATCCAAATATTAGGAGCAATTTTTGAGAAAAAATTGAAAGGTCCTTTAGACTTTATTTAAAATAAAATTTAAAAAAATGAAAATATACATTTCAATTTCAAAAGGCGGAGACAATCGGCCAGATCAATCAGGGAATATCAATTTTGGTGAAAATTCTGCTTACGGTTCATCCTCTAGCTTTTTTTATAATCAGACAGACGGATTGATGGAGGGACAGACGTTTTGCCATAAACCAATTCTTTCAGAATCAAAAATCCACAACAAGTTATTCTGACTCATGAAGTGGAAGTAATTTACTCTATACGAGCAAGAATAAATTGTCCTTTTCTTTGGTATTTGGGATAAACAATATGAGTTTCCCGGTCGAAAAATCGCCGTTTCCTGCTGAAACATTACAGTCGTTCTGTATGCTTTGTAATATACATGCAAGAAATTTAAAAAGTTTAATTGCTCTGTGTCATCTTCACGGCTGTAGGTAATTACGTGAAAGCGTCTATTGCTAATATGAGAAATATGTAATGTATTAATAGTATGTGACTGAAATACATTTTGTCATTAAATTGAATTGAACCATTTCTGTAACATGTAAAGTAAATATCAATCATGAATTTGCAAACGACTTAAATCATATGTTGATGGTCTTGAGATAAGAGTGTGATAATGAGGGGCAAGCATGGGGCATCGTTTGGTAGCAAAATGAGTTTAATCTCGTGCCTCTGTGTCTGTGAAGTAAGAGATCTATGGCTAAGATTGATTGATTGATTGATTTTTTCGTGTTTCCGGGCGCGTCAACTGCTTCGGTCATTAGTCCCGTTAGTGTAGTGCATGTTTTTTCCTCGGGAGATGACGGTGATCTTCCCCCGCTGGATGGCGAGATCCGGCGCCGACCTACCGTCGGCTAGTGGAGTTTCCCCCCAAACCATGACTCTCCCACCAACGGGGCACCGCCCCAGTCGGGACAAGCTCTAAGCTCCCGACCGGTCTCCCGGAATATGTGGTAGTGTAGTGCATGTTAGTGTAAGTGTAAGGGGAGAGGATAGGACAAGGAAGAGGAAGGACAGATCGCGCGCGGTCCGTGGCCCGTTTGGTAGGGTACTGCTCCGGCATTCGCCTGGTGGTGATCGGAGAAACCACGGAAAACTACCGATCAGAGCAGCCGGCCGCTAGAATTCTCCTCCAGGCAGCAGCTGAATTCGACCTAGCTGAAAGCTAGTGTCGAAAATCCTGCCGCCGTCAGGACTCGAATCTCGGACCTCGGACCTCCCGGTTAGAGGCGCTGCAGTGACATCAGTTGATGCACTGAGCTACCGCTACCGGTCTATGGCTTAGAGGAAAAACACCTTTAGCCATGGACTTCCAACGTTGTTTTGTTTGTCAAGGAATTTGATGCAAGTAATTTTATTACCATTATTCCGGATGGGCATTTTATAGTTCACCGAAGATATTGGCCTCGTCGCCGAGGGCTCGCTCGCCCAGCGAGGCGCTGGCTCGCCTCCCGTATTGACATCGGGAACTATTGCTGCGCTTATCTTACCTTAAAGATGTTGAAAGTGCTTCGGTTCAAATACGTTCTTGCTACCGCCGGAACATACTCTGATTTACCCTTTGAAGTAAGTCTCGAGGAACTGCTGCGATTTTTTCTTAAATAGACCGCCGGAACGCTTCCTCCGAATGCGGGTTTATTGCATACAACTGATTTTTCAAGACCCCCGCCCCCCAAGGAAAAAGTCGCAATGGGTCAGATGAGGTGACCTAAGAGGCCACAACCCACGACTAATTATTCGATCGTCATTATAAATAGTACTTAAAAAGTTCATGGATCGAATAGCAATGTGAGTAGTTGCCGAATCCTGATGAAAGTAACCATAGAGCCTTTCTTCTTGTGTCATTTGTTCGAAGAATGATGCCAATATCTGATTTACGTAAACATCAACGGTAACAGTGGTGTTGAAAAAAATAGGCCCTATAATTCTTGTGGAACTCAACGCACACCACTCTCCGATCTTTACGTTCTGAAATGGTTCTTCGTGAAGCAGGTGAGAGTTTTCTGCTTCCTAATAGCGGTTGTTTTGACTGTTGATATACCCACTCGGATGAAACTACGCTTCATAAAAACAACAGAATGTGTTCCTGAGTTGCCAAGTATGCATTCGAGCCAAAGAACATCACTTTGGGCATCTTCTTTAAGGTACGATAAGCGCAGCAATAGTTTCAGTGTGTCAGCGCGGGAGTTGAGTCAGCGCTTTGCGGGGCGAGCGAGCCCCGCGGACCCTCGTCTGCGCCGGCGACACGGCCCGAATCTTCCGCGAACGATAAAATGTACACGATGGCACGTAGTGGAAAGGGAGTTTTTGAATGACTTCAACTACTGGCGGGTACATTCTTATAAAAAATTTCCTTCTTTAGAAACATTTATTCTATCCCAAAGAACAAAAAGTAATCTTTGAAGTATTTGCCTTGTTGAATGCATACTTTCGCGTATTATCAGTTGGTATGTTAGTGGCAAAATTATACATCAAATGGATTCTTCAGCATCTAAGAACCAACATTCTTCATCTATGAAGAAGCGTTTTCAAGTTTTTCTCCTTGAAAAGCTTATCCCAGTAGTTTATGCACAATCAATGAAGACAAACTTCAGGATATTCGCAAAATACTGAAGTGGTTTCCTGAAGATGATTTTAAACAAGAACTTTACGAAAGTATTGTCGTGAAACGAAAGGGCTGAAAGGAAAAATCTCCACGCTGAAATTTCATTTTTAATTGCTTGTAAGGTGTCACTGTGATCATTTTGCATATGTTGCCTAAAGTAATGTTGGTCAATAGATATTTTCTTCACAAGTTTTCAAAATATAAATAAATAAATAAATAAATAAATAAATAAATAAATAAATAAATAAATAAATAAATAAATAAATAAATAAATAAATAAATAAATAAATAAATAAATTAAATAAATAAATAAATAAATAAATAAATAAATAAATAAATAAATAAATAAATAAATAAATAAATAAATAAATAAATAAATAAATAAATAAATAAATAAATAAATAAATAAATAAATAAATAAATAAATAAATAAATAAATAAATAAATAAATAATAAAAGTAAGAATGCATCTCTCATCGCGTGTCACTTTTGGAAGAGGCACCTTCCCACTTAGGACCCTTTTGCTGGGAAACCCGGCCCTTGGGAGTACGCTCCTTGCACTCTACAACCGGGCGCCTATCTGCGGTCACGGAAGGGCGCAAGAAAGCGAAGCAGGGCAAGATTGGCCGGAAACGCTCGTAACTTGACCCGCGCAGCCGCCCGTCGCGGGCGCCACGTCGCAACGCGACAGCCGCTCGGCCATTCGTCAGACGACGCGACGCGACGGCGCTGCGCCACCGCACCACGCCCACCTTCTTTGTTTTTCTCCCGGTGGAGGTGGGAGGGGAGGAAGCGAGCGTGGACAGGGAGGCGGAGGATGGACGGAGACGGAGAAAGTAGCGATAACGGGGTTGGAACAGGAGGAAAAGAGTAGGTGATAGGCGGACGCTGAGATGGAGGTAGGAAGGTGGCGGAGGCGGGGCGATATGGAGGAAAGGGGAAGGAGTGCGATACGTAGGGGTCAGCTGTGGCGGTGGCGAAAGTGGGGGGAGGTGGGACGGCGGAGACGCAGCAAATAAGTAGAGGAAGGTGGTGGATTGATTGATTTTTTCGTGTTTCCGGGCGCGTCAACTGCTTTGGTCATTAGTCCCGTTAGTGTAATGCATGTCTTTTTCTCGGGAGATGGCGGTGATCTTCCCCCGCTGGATGGTGAGATCCGGCGCCGACCTACCGTCGGCTATTGGGGTTTCCCCCCAACCAGGACTCTCCCTCCAACGGGGCACCGCCCCAGCCGGGACAAGTTCTGAATCCCCGGCCGGTCTCCCAGAATATGTGGTAGTGTAGTGCATGTTAGTGTGTGTGTGTGTGTGTGTGTGTGTTGTGTGTGTGTGTGTGTGTAGGACAAGGAAGAGGAAGGACAGATCGCGCGCGGTCTGTGGCCCGTTTGGTACTCTGGCATTCGCCTGGTGTTGATCGCAGATACCACGGAAAACAACCGATCAGAACAGCCGGCCGCTAGAATTCTCCTCCAGACAGAGATTGAATTCGACCTAGCCGAAAAGCTAGTGTCGAAAATCCTGCCACCGTCAGGACTCGAACCTAGTTGTCAGGACCCGGTCAGAGGCGCTGCAGTGACATCAGTTGATGCACTGAGCTACCGCTCCCGATAGGAAGGTGTCGGAGGGGGAAAGCGCGGTAAAGGCGGGGATGGAAGACGGAAAAGGGGGCAATTGAAACGGCAGGGGAGACTGCCAGTAGGCGATGGAAGTGATGGAGACACCCGCTCAGGCGATAGTGGAGTCAGAGGTGGAAATAGAGGCTAACAGAGGGAGTGGAAGCAGCAGCGGAGGTAGGGGCGAAACCGATGGCAACAATGAGTGAGATGACGCTGGCGAGAGGGACAGAGAAAGTGACGTAGGCGGAGCGGCGGCGGAGGCGGAGGCGGAGGCGGCGGAGGCGGCGGCGGCGGCGGCGGCGGCGGAGGCGGCGGAGGCGGCGGAGGCGGCGGAGGCGGCGGAGGCGGCGGAGGCGGCGGAGGCGGCGGAGGCGGCGGAGGCGGCGGAGGGCGGCGGAGGCGGCGGAGGCGGCGGAGGCGGCGGAGGCGGCGGAGGCGGCGGAGGCGGCGGAGGCGGCGGAGGCGGCGGAGGCGGCGGAGGCGGCGGGGCGGAGGCGGCGGAGGCGGCGGAGGCGGCGGAGGCGGCGGGGCGGGGGAGGCGGCGGAGGGCGGGGCGCCCCGTGGCTAGTGATGTATCGCCCCGCGCGACGCGTTATCTCGTTAATCTCGCGCCGAGGCGCCGCGCCGCCGCCTGAGCGGCCGCAGGGGAAGCGTCTCCGCCGGACGGCCCCGGCCCCGTTCGCCCGGCCGCCACGCCCCCGCAGATCCTCAAGCCACACCAATGGCCTTCTTCCCACAGCAAGGGTCCCGTCTGATTATACCTCGACAGTTAAAACATTTGCTTCAAAATCGTAAAATCCAACGATCCTCATAAAATGTTATTATGAACCTATTGAATGTTGTACGCTTCATCACTTAATTGTGCAACGTATTTTTAAGTAACACTAATTAGTATTAATTATTGTACGTTTTTTATATAACCAGCAATAACTAGCATCCAGCAGAAAAATTGACATCATCACATTAAGGTAAGTACGGAACATTATAAAATTTCGTCACATCTCTTAATTTTTTTCTGTTAATTTAGTAATGTATTACATAATATGGTAAATAAATAACACGAAATAACTACGATAATGATATTTTCCTGCAAGATAAGTGTATTATCTTATCAGCGACGAAGGAAAGAAATTTATGCCATTTGTTCTTTTGAAATAAAATTTGATCCAAATAGAATTTGTTCCATTGCAATTTATATATTGTACTGTGTATAAATGTCATGTTTGGTTGCATCGTGTTAAATACTCCTAGTAACTTGTTAAGGTCGCTTGAAGCACTTGCGCCGTCGTCCGGAGAAGTTACGAGAGAAGATAAAAAGATCTATCAAATAAACAATATGTAGTACGGACGGAGATTGATGGTTCGAGACTGCATAAGGTAGTGATTTGTGCACCATATGACGAGAAGAGCTTTTTATATCACACGTATCCCATCTGAACCATCATCACATCTAAAATCATCATTCATCCGTCATGATTGCCCTCCTGCTTTTCATAAAAGGAGAAGGCAGTGTTCATCGGAAGCCGCTCTGCAGCCATCCAGGACAGGTGGTGAGTCCTCGAGCTGGCGGCGGCGGCGAAGACGGCGGCACGGCATGGGGAAAGAAGGACAATATATTTTGCCAAATTCCCTTTAACGACGCGCGTATTCATTTGATTTGAACTGTTGATACGGTGGCGTTCGGTTCAGAAAGCTCGTCGCCATCCCGCTATAAGCCCACATTTTTTTAATTTCCGCCCAAAACTATGAAAAGCATTTTGAAAAATGAGCTTTGGCAATTTTAGGGCGGGAAAGGGCTGCGCATCACAAATTCTGTATTAAATACGAGTGAAATGCCGTTTACAGATTGGAAATCGGATTTGTTCAGACGTTATCAGTAATGTAAATTTTGCTTATTTTGTTGCAGACACGTGATGACTGACAACACGAACCAGTATCGGTGTTTAGACGCAATGTTTACCTGCGGAAAAGAGGAGGACATGGAATTGTAAGTATATTTCTTTGCCTACACTGAAAAATGAAGATGGTGGGGAGATCGAAGCTGGTTTGTGCTAGTTGGTAATAATTATTTTTGACGCTATTCCGGCTTAGGTTTCAATAGTTTGGATATGCCAATGTAAATGACATTTATTAAACTACGTTACAGTATTTTTTATTTGTGAATGTTTGACTATTGATCTTTATAAAGTCGTTAAAAGTCACAGATTGAAGATGTGCCAACCAACCTCATATAAGATTATGATTAACAGCTTTAGAGTCGGTTGGCACTAGTATGGAGTAGGTAGCATATTACATTCATGGATGTGTAGATTAATGTCAAAATAAATAACTTTTCGATGTTTTAGTTGTATAAATAAATGCAAACAAGTTTATTACCGGTTGGTCTCGCATAAAAGCTTCCTCTCTTTGGTACAGCTACATTGATTAAATCAATATTTTGCTTCTTTTTTTATAAAAGAATGCTTTTGTTTTTTGGAAAATTATATAGGTAACCTCATTTAATTGTTTTACTTTTTAGGCGATCGAGGCGTTAAGTTTTAGGCGACGGGTAATGGAAGGTTTCAGGTTTAAGCTACAAAGAAAGAAAACAAAATACTTAATTAATAAATGAATGATAAATATAAAAAACTAAACATCACCGACTGATAACAGAGCTCTTCAATGACCACTATGGACAAGTCGCCCTTATCGTAAGAGAAACGACTGGATTGATTGATTGATTGATTTTTTCGTGTTTCAGGGTGCGTCAACTGCTTTGGTCATTAGTCCCGTTAGTGTAGTGCATGTTCTTTTCGCGGGAGATGGCGGTGGGATGGGAGAGAGGGGTTTCCCTCTAACCAGGACTCTCCCACCAGCGGGGCACCGCCCCAGCCGGGACAAGCTCTAAGCTCCCGACCGGTCTCCCGAAGTATGTGATAGTGTAGTGCATGTTAGTGTAAGTGGAGAGGATAGGACAAGGAAGAGGAAGGACAGATCGTGCGCGGTCCGTGGCCCGTTTGGTAGGGTACTGCTCCGGCATTCGCCTGGTGTTGATCGGAGAAACCACGGAAAACCACCGATCAGAGCACCCTGCCGCTAGAATTCTCCTCCAGACAGCGACTGAATTCGACCTAGCTGAAAAGCTAGTGCCGAAAATCCTGCCGCCGTCAGGACTCGAACCTAGGACTTCCCGGTCAGAAACGACAGGAGAGGAGCCGCTTCCACTGAGAGGGACCACTTCCCCGACGGACGGTGTGCTGTTGCGACTACTACACGAAATGTGCAGCCAGCCCTCATTTGTGTCACCCACTCGTGGCATCTTACGAGAACTGGCGAAAGCCCACATAGTGAACTCACTGCGTTGACATACATTGGACGGAACAACGAGCCCATAGCACAGTGACTAACTAAATTCCAAGAAAATATTTGTACGTTATTGAACGACACGTTTCTGCTTTTGAAAAAATGTCAGAAATGTTACGAAATTTTGTTATCAAAACGGTAAGTACCAGGGTAACGAAATCAGGGCTAGCCATAATTGATTACGTGAATATCAACGTGCGTAGCACACTTCAAGCACAAAATATGGCAATTAAGCATTCTATTCAAAGAATTTTCCGGCAGACTTTGTGACCAACCTTCTTCGAAGCAGCGTTAGATGATTCTGAACGTAAATGTAGAGTCATTGAAATGTGAAGCTCATACTTTAACACTTCATCGCTTCCTGTTTCTGCCTGTCCTTACACAACGTCATTGCTTCTTCGCTTACATCAATATAATAAGTCGCGATACTGCAGAGCATTCGTGAATATTTCGGTCCTTAATACTTCTGAAAAAGTACTATCTACTTGAAGTGGCTGCCACGATCTTGAGATTGTGCATCGTCCATAACAGACTTCACTGCATACGGCGTTTTGGGCACTATCTAGTGAAGAAGCATCAACAACATTTTTTCTGACTCAGAGATTGAAAAATAAGATCCTTATTTCACAAGTTCTTTATCTGTCCTATTTGCCATGCCTCTACTTGACAATGACGACTTAAAAGAAAACAATGATATACGAAGATATAGATACTACTTTCCAATTTATACTATATATTCTTTTTATCACTTGAATAATAATCACGCTTGTTTACCTACTCAAAAGTGTTGAATGAGACTAATTTATTTTACACAGGTTAATTTTTACAATAATTTATCAAGAATTTCATTTGCATGTTATAGTATTTCATTTCAATATTATGCCTTTTAGGCAAGATTTCTCATACATATATCTTGAATAGACTAGTTTATTTCTGTACGTACGAATAAAAGAGAAATTAATAGCGAGAACGAAAGAGAGATCTTAACTCAGAGAACACCGTCTTAGAAGTCCTCTGATAATTTGCTCGTCACAAATATTGCCCATAAAACCTGCAATACGCAGCCATCAGGAAAGGTGAGTGTTAAAATGATCCATTAACGTGTCGATTCTCTGTGAAATCACTGCGAACGTGCCTTTTCATCGGACGTTTCTCGGCCCCGATGGAAATAGAACAGCTGCGCCCGACTGCCACCCCACCGCGCCGCACCGCGTCGCTCGTTCCCATTGTTTTCCTGAAATACGCGCGGCCCGGCACGCACTTTCGTCGCTTCCATGCACTTTATCTGCGGACTTTTATTTTCATTCATCATTTTCTCTTTCTTTCTCCGCCCTCGAACCTTTTTAAAGCGCTCTCGCTCCCTTTATATAGACGTCGATAGCGCGGGGGACCGCTATTTGCGACGCGCTTCGAGTTACGATCGCCATTTTTATCGACTGCATCGTTTGGGTCGCGCGCGCGACGCTCAATGGCTTCTCCTCTGACGACTCGCGGAGTCGACTCCAAGGAATCGCGATTCTTCCGTCTGCGCTTTCAGACTTTCAAGACGGCTGGGACTGACCCGGGGACGTCATGCCGGAAGTAAGGTCAGTTGCCGAGTTTCCGATATGCCGTATAAAATGTTAGCGCGGAGTGCAAAAGGATGTGTGTGATAACCTTTTGAAGGATGGAAGTTTCTCTCTTTTATGTCTCTGTGTTGGGACTCGCTATTTTCAAGACGGCTTCAAGAAAAGTTCCTGACGCAGACATTTAATTTCAAACTACCCAACCCGGAGAGGAATCGCGTTCGTCTACATTTTTCATGTCGTTCAGAATTTATTCTCAAAAACTAATGAAACGAGTCAGGTTTACAAATTCTGGAACAATACTATCACTCTTGACAGAGAACATAGTTGAATAATATGTTTCTGAAAATGTAATTGAAATGTTTGATATGTACTAAGACCTGTAGATGTACGATGTAGGAACGTATATCAAAGAAATCCTGCCCAAATATAATTGCTAGTTATTGGCATATTCGATCACATTTAATGCAGTGTGTCCACATTTTCGCGAATCTAAAAATAGCACAATGTGTATATTTTAATGACGAAAAAGTGTTTCCGAAAAGCGTAATAACATCCGTGGGTAAAACACGTGTTTCTTCCAAAATGGTGCATACAGTCTTTATCCGGCACTGAACCGTAATCTGTCGTAAAGAAGAAGTGACCGGCAGTATAAATTGCACCAGCACGGCATGGCGGTTCAACATCGCTCACGGCCGTCACTATGCACATGTTCAGAGCTTCGCAATCTTATTTCAAAACGTAAAGAAGGGAAGGTCCGTAAAGTTAGCATAGCAAAGTTTTACAAAAATGTTGAAATTAGACTCAAAACTTGTCGCTTTTCTGTTGCTAATTTTAAGTACATTTTTTTAAGTACATTTTTTTTTGCTTAATAGTTTCTCAAAAAAGAAATTTTATTACTCTTTAAATAATACCAGAAATGCAATTTGTCGCAAGCGCGGTGCTAACTTGATGTCAAGTTAAAATTTCTTTTGTGGGAACTACTGAGCAACAAAAATGCGACTATTTCCCATGTACTTATTTTTCATTTGTCTGTAATTTCTTGGCTTTCCGGTCATTGAGATGCTACCTTGATATGAAGTTAAGCGTGTGTTTAATAGCAGGGTCAAATGAAGAGCGACAAATTATATTTTTACGTAACAAATTAGCAACAAAAAAGCGACGGCTTTTGAGTTTAATTTCAATATGTTTTTAAAACTTTGCTATGCTAACTTTACGGACCTAAGAAGGGAGGCATATCTCCCATCTCAGAATGGCGATATGAATATAATTTTGGGTACATGCTGGAGCAACACCTGTGGTGAAGTTTGCCTTGATTGATTCATTCATTTTTTCGTGTTTCCGGGCGCAACAACTGTTTCGGTCATTAGTCCCGTTAGTGTAGTGCTTGTTTTTCTCCGGAGATGGCTGTGATCTTCCCCCGCCGGATGGTGAGATCCGGCGCCGACCTACAATCGCTAGTGGGTCTCCCCTAACCAGGACTCTCCCACCAGCGGGGCACCGCCCCAGCCAGGACTAGCTCTAAGCTCCCGACCGGTCTCTCGGTATATGTGGTAGTGTAGTGCATGTTAGTGTAAGTGTGAGTGTGTAAAGAGAGAGGATAGGACAAGGAAGAGGAAGGACAGATCGCGCGCGGTCCGTGGCCCGTTTGTTAGGGTACTGCTCCGGCATTCGCCTGGTGTTGATCAGAGAAATCACAGAAAACTACCGATCAGAGCAGCCGGCCGCTAGAATTCTCCTCCAGACAGCAACTGAATTCGACCTAGCTGAAAAGCTAGTGACGAAAATCCTGCCGCCGTCAGGACTCGAACCTAGGACCTCCCGGTCAGAGGAAGTTTGCCTTGAACACTATCCGAATCGCCCTTATCCCCCAAAACGCGTGCCTTGTCAAGTGGCGGCCTCCGGGTTGCAAATTAGGAGAGCGGCATGTACCTCCGAACTATCACACACATTTTACGTCATTTATCAAATATTCTTGGACGAGGAAAACTGTAGCATGTAGTGTACAGCCGATTTACATGCACCAGGATTTTAATCCTTGTCTAAGACAACTTTTACGTTGATAGCGGAAGATACAATGGTGCTCAAAAACAATTAAATATTTCCAGCTAACAAAACCGTAATTTATGAAATTAGATGAAAGGGTCGATATTCTTAGCTTAGTTAATAGGTGCTGACTCTGCCAAACAAAAACCTAATAGCAACACGCTGCCTCCATACAACTCATAGTATCCCCACTCTTACTCAAACTTCCATTGCCTCACAAGCACCAGCTACAGATTGACACAATGGTCCATGATACGACCCATTCTAAAAACATTTATTTGTTGCTTAAGCAAGCATATAAAACCAAATTCGTACTCAAATATTGCGCTGGTGGTAAATACAAATCAAATGAGGCCATTTATTGCAAGTTCAATGCTTTCTTTAACTTTTCCCGAGGGTGCTTTTACTGAGGAGCGCGCCACCCTAGAGCCTTTAAGGAGCATTGAACTCTTGGCTGTCCCGGATTAGCCGCGTCATGGTCGATGGAGCTGACGTTTCTCCATCTGAACGTCAACTCCATCGACTGAGACGCGGCTAATCCCGGACAGCCAAGAATTCAATGATTCTGGCCGCGGAAGCCTACGACCCCTTTAAGGAGCAGCCGTCACTGGCCTTGTCTTGACGTATGAATGTAAGCAGAGAGATCCCTTGTTAACGTGCCGATTTCTTCAAAGGCAGCGATTCATGAGCTGCTGATTGTTCAACTCGTATTTCCAGTGTAATTCAGCATTATCATTCTTTGATAACGTCAAAATGACAGCGAATTTCATATTTCTTTTCGCAGAAAGAACATCACGGATAACAGCGGAACCAACCTTGTGGAACCGAAGTCAATTTTGTATAATTCTGTACAGAATGGAAATCATTTTATTTACATCTCGGTCTCACTCCACCCTTCTAACTCCGCTCTGCTAGACCTGTCCCATCTGAGTTTAGCCCAGACCCAGCGTTGTGGTTGTCTCTGCAACGACTCTGATCGGGCCGTCCTAGGATTCGACTTCCGATGGTAGCGGATTTTCGATACTAGCTCAATAGCTAGGTCGAATTCAGCCGCTGTCTAAAGAATTCTAGCGACAGGCATTTCTGATCGGTAGTTTTCCGGGTTTCTCCATTTTCCGGGTTTCAATAACAGACGAATACTGGAGCAGTACCCTAACAAATGGGCCACGGACCGCGCGCTATATTTTCTCTTCCTTGTCTTCTCCTCTCCTCTTACACACACACACACATGCACTACACTACCACCCTTATCAGGAGACCTGTTATGAGTTTAGAGCTATCCCCGCGGGGAATTCCCCAGCAAGCCATCCTGGAGGTTGGCCCCGAATCCCACTAGCCAATGGAGGAGCAACACGCCTCCTCCAAAAATAAAACATTCACTTCACTAACATGCCTAATAACCATTGCAGATTACGTCGCTCGGAAACCGCAACCAATCACTCAATCCGTCACGTTCCACCCCCTGTCGACCCCCTCCATGTTCCGTCCCTCCTTATCATTTTATTATTATTAATATTTGTTAGTTACGCAGGTAAATGTGCAAGGGCCGTTTGGAAGCGTAGTTACGAAGGCAGTCGTAGTATACAGCGTGTGATATCAGTTACTATCTGCTGGGTAACAGACCTGGTCTCCTGCTCAAGGAAATACGCTAAGGTTATGTGGAGGTAGCGGTAGCTCAGTGATGTCACTGCAGCTCAACTGATGTCACTGCAGCGTCTCTGACCGGGAGGTCCTAGGTTCGAGACCTGACGGCGGCAGGATTTTCGACACTAGTTTTTCAGCTAGGTCGAATTCAGTCGCTGTATGGAGGAGAATTCTAGCGGTCGGCTGCTCTCATCGGTAGTTTTACGTGGTTTCTCCGATCAACACCAGGCGAATGCCGAGCGTAGCGGTGCCCCGCTGGTGGGAGAGTCCTGGTTAGGGGGAAACCCCACTACCCGACGGTGCCGGATCTCGCCATCCAGCGGGGGATGATCACCGCCATCTCCCGAGAAAAAACATGCACTACACTAACGGGACTAATGACCGAAGTAGTTGACGCGCCCGGAACCACGAACAAATTAATCAATCAATCTAAGGTTATGCTATGGAGCTGCAAGTGGTTGGGGCCCTAGTGACGCGGCCAGGGCAGACGCTCAGGAGCAGAGCAGCCGGCAGACGGGCGTCCGGAGGAGGCTCTCCCAGAAGGGTTAGAGCTATGCGGGGCTCCACCACCCCGTTGCGGCCGGCGGCGAAACGTACTCCCAAATTGAACCCCGAGAAATACTCAATTAGAGGGGCAAGAAAGCGCGGGAATTCAAATATTGTCTGTCACTTATGGAGATGCATTTTTAAAACACGCGTTTCTGATTTATTTAGACTACAGGAAGTATTTTTCGAAAATATTATTTCGGAAACGGAGTTTTAAAGGATACTGAATTTATGTAATAAAATGTATTCCTAGAGTATATTTCAAGAACTCCCACAATTTCCTTCCTGCATCCTGTTGTGACTCATAACCCCTCAGTTTCAAGTTGCATTGTTGTTTGGTTTGCCCTATTCACTTCTTAATATAATTTATTATTATTTTAATTTTCTCTTACTTTCGCCATTTCTAAATATTTCTAAATAGAGTGTATTGCAACAAAAACTGCAACAATTCCTGCATTGCATTTACATCAAGTTTTTATTTATTAAAACTTTGGTTTTGGGGAATATTCTATTTATACACTTGTTGTTACACTTGGGGAGATTCAGAAGTTCATTGTGTTTCCAAACTAGCGAAATTATTATGGAAAAGAGCACACTAACGCTGTTTGGAAAGTGTTAACTCACTGAGGTAACGAAGGCAATGTGCAAATTCTTTGCTGTGACATAACATCAAACACTTGACATTTTAAAGGAACTGTGTCTTTCTTGAAGAAAATTTGGACAGGGAATTGTTCTTTCCGTGCGTCATCACATATACGAACTTATTTTACAATGTGTGTTTGAACGTAAAATACTTAAAAATGTGTTTCTGTTGATTGTAACTGCTTATGTCAATCCGTGCTCTCAGTGCAGTGCAGCTGTAAAAGCTCCTTTGCAAGATATCTGCTGTTTAAAAGTTCTAAAATCACATGAAAGGATAAATTCCACAATTTCAGAAGAAGCTCTAAAAAATTAGACACGGGATGTGGTGTTTATTACAAGAATTGTCTGTGTATCACTCTTTGTTAATGAAGTAGACGTACAAATCAAAATCAAAATGGTAGCAAATTTGTCCATCTTTATATAATTCGCGGTCTGCTATTGTTTCTTCCTAGGTTGCATATTGCAGTGCGAGGAGCATTTGGTAGGTGGTTTTAGAAATTACTGGAAATCTTTTTTCTGTCTCCTTGAATCTTGTATGTCTAATTCCCGTCCGATTTGATGGTTGGGGATGAACCATGGCGCGTTGAGAGTTATTCCCAGATACTTATTTTGGAGAACACCAAGTCTGTTGATGGTGTTTGATGCAGCACCACCCCATATTGGGCATGCGTAAGTCATTGTTAGTAATATAACTGACTTAAAGATTAATAGTCTGCATTGTAACCTTAGAGGAGTGCGGCGATTTATGATAAATTGGATACTTTAATTTTTATTTTGTCAATGACTGCATTAACATGGGGTTTCCAGGTGAGTCTTTTATCGAAGAGTACCCGAGGTATTTTATAGGAGAGGTTGACCATGGGATTTTTGTTCCTTGGATTAAGATTTCTGGAGGATTTTTTGGGATGGCGGAGAGTAAACATTTTGCAGATACTCGTATGTGGATTAATTCTAATACTCCAATTCTGAGTCCATTCTACATAGTTATTTATGCTTTCTTGTAGGTTATCTGTAGCCACTAATATATCGGAGTTTGAAGCGTAAATTGCTACATCATCAGCGTACAATGATATGTTAGCGTCTCCTTCAGATGGAATGTCCTGGCAGTAAATATTAAATAAAGTAAGTGAAAGTGCTGATCCTTGAGGAACGCCTGCGTTGATTTGGAATGTTATTGATGTTACATTGTTGATTCCAACAATAAATTCTCTTTTGAAGATGAAACTTGTTAAGATTTTGATTACATATTCAGGAATACCCAAATCATTTATTTTATTTAATAATAATTACACAGACAAATTAAATAACGTGAAAATATGTGGCTAGGCCGAAGGCCTTTACTCATAACAATACAACCTACCGCGTTCTAACCTTTCGAATTCTGGTATTTACCCTAAATGGTCTCTCCATCGCATCAAAGCCGCGGAAATAAACCACAAGGTACGGCTGAGGAAAAAAGATCTGAAGAGGGAAAACCTGCCGTCAGAAGCCGAGTACATGCTAATCTATCAGACTTTTTTAAACAATTTATTTATTTCCTGGCGCGCGCGTCGCGCATTCTCCTTCCAGTGTTTGGCCTTCTCAGCACCTGAAATCAAACAGGCGCCATCAACGATCGTCCGCACCATCGCTCTGCACTTACATTTCCGACACCCACTCCCCTTTGCCCCCTAATGTGCTTATTAATTTGACAGATTTATTTTATTTTATTGACTTATTTATGTAACCAAGGTTGTCCTATTCAGGCCCCTTTAAGCCCCTTTTTCTCTGACCTAATGATGCTCTATACAGAATAAAAAAACATTAGCTCAGATTAATACAATTCTTTATGTCAGGTATGTAAATAATATTTTTTTATTATAGAATAGGGCAAAATTCCATTAATATCAGAACTTTTTAATACATTCAGTCAATCTATTCAATTTGAATTAGAAGAAGAACAACAAATCAGATTAACTTTCTTGATGTTGCAATCTACAGGTATAATCAAAAGTTAGAAACCAATTGGTTTACTAAACCTGCTTTTTCAGCAATAACACTGTTTTTTTTTATCTGGTCATCCAAATTAGATGAAAATTGGAGTAATTTATAATTTGTTCAACACAAGTATTAAATTATCAGATGATCAGTTCTGTTTGATAATCTTAAACAAATCTTTTGGACAGCAACTACCCTGAGAAATTCATACTAAAATTTGTTAACAAACTGTCAACAAAATTTTAAGAGTGCTACCCAACAAGATGGCTTATTTTCCTCTTTATTCTAGGCAACCTCAACCTAATGTAATTATTCTATTTGTAAAATCACTGACCATACCATTACAATATTAAAGATCAAGGGACAAAATACACATTAGAAGTACAAGAAATAGAAGTTATAAAAAATGTTAAAGTTAGAATACCCAAACATGACATGACAGATACAGTTTATGCAATAGAAGGTAATGATTGTAAATTGAATTAAGTTGGGGAAACAGAAAGAAAAAAACAAAGAATAACAGAATGCAGGAATAATATCAAAGAAATTAGAAATAGGCAGAATTCAATATCTCAACATATAACTAATTTAAATCATACTTTGTATTTAGATCAGTTCTGTACTTAAGGCTAAATGCACCGAAAAATACTTATAGGAAAAATCAATAGATCGCAGCACTATCATACGGAATTTACTAGATCGATAACGTCTGAACAAATTGTCCGATTTTCGATCTGTAAACAGCATTGGACTCCTTTTTAAAATAGAATTCACGCTACGATGCCGTTTTTCAAAAGATTTCAAAAAATTTTGAAACCGTTTTCTCATAGTTCCCGGAAGAAATTAAAAATGTGGGCTTATAGCGCGATGGCGACGTGCTTCCTGAATCCAACGCCGTGTCAATCATGCAAATCGGATGAATAGGAGCGGCGTAAGTGAAATTTCGGAAAATATACCTGATTTCCCTCCCCACTCCCCTTACCCCGATGTTTCTAAACCAGGTTTTTGAAAGATGTTTTAATTTTGAACATTGATATTTGCATTCGTATTACTTGAGCATCATTCCTTCGCTTTTCTTGCTATCCGAAACTGGGAGGGACGCGCCGATAATTCAGCGAGTTCTTCCCCAATAATGGCAGAATGTATGCATGAAAGACTGAGGGTATCAAACACACTGTTCAGTGCTATGATGTCTATTTGTCGGCTCCGGTCCCGGTCAAGCAGCGGCTGTGAGCATCTCTCCTTTTATCTGCAGGTCCCAATTCTTCGCGGGGTCTCAACGCGCAGAGAAATAGTACTAGAACATAGATCGCAAGCCATCCCTTGTTAGACCTATCTGGATATACACAGCAATAGGATGCTAGCAATTTCTTCATTGCTCACTCGGACTCGAACTGCCTTTTTCCTTTTGTTTGTGATATTTTGTATTAGTCATTAATTATGCATTTACCTTTTGCCCTCCCATTGTACGTTTAATATTTTTCTTCGTGTTCATACTTCAAAGCATCTTTCTTTTTCGGCCTATCTCAATGTTCAGCTTTTACACCCACACAACAGGATTAGAAATACCATTTTCTCGATTATTTGGATTTTGGTCTTACGCAGGGCTTGATTTCTGACGGAACGGCGTTCCTGTATCTCGCTGATTCTTTCTCGCTATTACATTATATTATAAATATATAATTATTTCTCTTAAATTAATAAATCATTTTGAGGCGTTCGGGACCTAAATTTAGAAATCAATCACTTGATATGCCTGCATATTTTATGAATTTGTGTAATTTTCTTTCCGCTCTTTTCTAAATTATTCCTCTCTTTAGTTTATTTGTACAGTATCAGAATTTGTTATTGTAATTCATAAGTATTTAACTTCGCCCGCCATGTATATCACTTCTCCGTTGATGTTCAGGCTTCCTTTTTTACCAGTTGACATAAATGTTGTTTTCTTTAAATGTAAGTTCATAGAATATTTAAATTTTTTATTAATAATATATTTAGCTATCCTTATTACATAATTCCGAATTAAGTACAAATAAAACATCTGCATAATTTTGATGACATAAAATTTTTGCGTTTTCTCGAAAAGAAGTAAAGTGGACATGTCACGTTTTGAATGTTTGCTCCTCATTTCGCGCTCCTTTGTATCCAAGCCCAGTGCCGCCAGGGCACGCTCTCAGATCACCCTTCTGAGCTGGAAGCAGGGTCGCACCTCTGGCACACTGCTGTTCTGATAGCGTGACTTCTGACCTCTGCAGACATCTCGCCGCGTTCTTTGGCGGGCTGCGTGTTACACTAGGGCAATTGGATATGCCCAAGCGTAGGAAGAGGGCGGTGAGTAGTTTTCAGTGGGCGAGAACATTGTGCAATGACGAAGTGGAGATTATATTTACTCTATAAGAATTAGTGGAATCATTCGCGTTTCCCTTAATTATTAGCGACCAGGTGTGTGTGTGTGTGTGTGTGTGTGTGTGTGTGTGTGTGTGTGTGTGTGTGTGTATATATATATATATATATATATATATATATATATAACAAAATTATAAATTAAACAATTAATAACGATTATGAAAGTATATTTGATTAATAAAAATTTTGTGAGATATTATTAACTAAAGTAACTTATTTTGTCAAGATGTATGAATGGGAAGCTATTGTTTTCATTGAAAATACCGGTATAACGTTTATTGACGTCCATACCGAGTAAAGACGTCAATAGAGGTATTTACTAGTATATAACAATAAAGGTATTTGAGAAGGTATGAAAAATACCGGTATTTTTACCGGTATTCAATACCTTTTCGGTCGCTGTTCACTAGCAGAATCAAAGAAAAACAAACTATCCTTGTTATCTTCTCTTTCATTTGTATTTACAGTATTTTAAGTATTTCTTTTTTTAAAAACATCTATTTTATGTATTTAAATATATCTTCAAAAGACACGCTCAAAAAAACTCAAAAATAGAGTTTTAAATACACAAATATATATTTCAAAGACAAGTATTTAAATATTGCTCAACCATCTCTATAAATTAGTATGTGCGATCAGCAGTGTACTAATCTCAGTTCCCAGCTTGAGCGTAGTACTAATACCTATGCCACGAGTAAGTCCGGAAAAATTTGTAGAATGAAATTGCAAAATATGGACATAAATATATAAGGAAAACGCTAAATAAACGAATATGCAAAATCAGATTTTCATGCAATATGTAACATCAAATTTCATTAGAAGTAATTTAGTACAATTACACTGTGTAAGTATCCTTACAATACAATTTCAAATAAAAGCTAGCGATGATACGACATCACACATTCTGGCATTATTTCTAAATTTGCAATTTTCGAAAATTGATAGAGTTCAACGAAAATTTAATTCTTTCAAGCGTCCCTTCTATCCATGGAAAAAACTTGTTGTGATTTTTGAGATTTTTTAATATATACATCAATTTCATTCTTAAATTACTCTAAAACTACGCGGTTTGCAATAAACTTACATGACCTTTGCAATCTTCGAAAATACGGCGGGGTGGGCGAAAATGAGACCACCATCATATTTTGTATCGTCTTTAAACAAAAAAATTTGATCGTTTTTGATAAAAAGTTACAATTGTTTTAATTGCCTATACTTGCCCTAAATTGCACGAAAACTACTCAAATGTTTCAAAATTAAACTTGATCTTATTTTCAGATCTGTCAGAACAGATTTCAGTAAGGAAAAAAATATATCATCAATAGTTGAAGGAAGACGCCCCCAAAAATTGCACGTTAGCAATTTTCTAAACATAAGTGATGTCAACAAACACCATAAATCACATTTCTCTTGCGTTCTGTACGTAACACGAGGACAAAATTTAATCAAATAATTTGGTGACGGTTTGAGAAGATTTCGAAAATGATTTTGAGGCTTAATGTAAAGGACCCTCAAAAATCAAAATATCCGTTTGAAACTCCCAAAGGATCGAGTTCTTTCTGGTAGATTCGGGAAGATCAATTTTGGAGAAAATTGGCAGAGCGGTTTGGGCGTTAGCGTTGATGGACAGACATGTTTTGGTGTCAATCGATTTTTAGATATCAAGGACACATGTATTGTATTTTTTCGCTAGACCACGAGTTAGAAGAAGTAATGTAATATTTAGCAAGAGGATTTATCCACTTTTACTTTACCAGGGCCCGACAATAAGAGTTTTCCGGTATCCGATTACATAATTTGTCGGAAAGTAGTTTTAAAATTAACAACAAAAAAAATTTTAAAATTTAGCTTCCGCGATTTTACTTGGGAAAACAGATTCATCAGGTGAAATCTATCAAGGAGACAAACGCCGTTTTGAGATCAAAAATCAAGTCGCAATATAAAAGAGCTCGTACGTAATCTCGGCTCATACTTTCTGGTAGAGGAATGATAACGGAAGATCTTAGAAGTAAAATGTATGTAAAATAAGATGTTATGGCATAGAATATTGGTGATATCTACACAATTAATTCCATTTTCTTTTTGAAGTCAGTTTCCAAATCGGAATCCATATTTTGAGTACCGCCTCAAATAATTGTTTGATGGTATTCGAAGGAAGACGGAAATATGTGAACAAGATATATAGTTTTATACAACTATTACAGATGATACGAGACCGTTTGGCTCGTGTTACAGCATCACTAGTTTGACACGTGAAGAAAAATATATTGAGACTGAAAGGGACTGACTGCCCAGCTTGCCTGTCCGAAAGTTCGCCCTCCCGTGCCGCAGGCGGTTTGGCCGTTCGGCGGCGTCGATGGAGGCCCAGGCAGAGTCGGGTGACGCGGGGAAGGAGTGGAGGAGGAAATCAGGTATATTTTCCGAAATTTCACTTTAGCAGCTCCTATTCATCCGATTTGCATGATTGACACGGCGTTGGATTCAGGAAGCACGTCGCCATGCGCTATAAGCCCACATTTTTAATTTCTTCCGGAACTATGAAAACGGTTTCAAAATTTTTGGAAATCTTTTGAAAAACGGCATCATAGCGTGATTCTATTTTAAAAAAGAGTCCAATGTCGTTTACAGATCGAAAATCGGACAATTTGTTTAGATGTTATCGGTCTAGTAAATTTTGCTTATTTTGGTGCTGCCACGTGGTGGCGACAAATGGAACTAGTGTCGGTACATTTAGCCTTAAGCAGTTGAACCCAACAGGAACATGATTAACACTGGAATCTTTAAATATGAAAACTCAGAATGCAAAGAAAATAGTTACTGAATCCAGTCAATTTACAAAACTTTATGATAGCCTCTTCCATAATTTTTAATAATAACACGTTCTTTTTTAAATATTAGGACTAATCATTACAAAATTTCATCTTTCAACTCTCCCCTTACATCCATTACCCCTTCTCGTTCTTCAAAATGGCTTTAATTGATGGTCTCTAATTGAAACATTTCTAATTGAACACGTCTCCTAACCCCTTCTTGGGTGTTGAGCGCTATTGGAGTAATCCTCCATTACTGTATATATTTATATATTTCTGTCCATCACGTTTCATCGCAGTCTGTTGTCAAGAGGACTGCCAGGTTGCATTTCCGTGTATGTGCTTCCCACCATGCGCTCCTGCATCACTACCCAGCGGCCAGAATTAAGAAGGAATAAGGATAGGGGTAGGGTTTAGGACACTTTACAGGGGTTGGACTAGCCCTTGTGAAGCAGCCAATCTTGTTTTGTTGGGACAAATTTCACATGAGATTCAACAGGAATCCAACCCGGATCTTCTTGGTGAAAGGCAAGCGACTTTGCTCTGCGCCACAAGATGACCTGTTGGTTAATGCTGTTTTGCATTACTGGACTCCACCTGGGAGTCATTTATCATAAGTTTTTGTATTCGTATATGTTTTGTGTTTTTCCACATAGTCATTACTTTTAACCTGATACTTCAGGACTGCCCCACCTCATGGAGTTAATTCAATCAGAAGAGAAATTACTCATATTTGTACATGGTCTTTCTTCACATAGCCATGGCTTTTACATTTAGAATAACAGGTGAGCTATCATCCTGAATTAGGTAGTGTTATTTATTAATTTTTTTAAATTTTGGTGTTCATCAGTCCATTACCTAATATTGTAAATATCATTTTCAATTGTAGCACCTGACGAGGGAAATGTACAGTCTCCAAAACATTCTCTGTTTTTTTTAACAAAGTTTTTATTTGAATGAAACAATGAAATAAATGACATGATGGAATTTTGATAATATTTAATTATGGTTGTTCAAAAAAAACAAAAGGAACTGAATATAAACTATCATAAGAGAGAACCCAAATCAAAACATTTTTTTTTTTAATTTTATTTCTACCTGTTCAATTTTTACAATTTTTTAGGGTTTTGAAAGGAAGATATATTATATAACTTCTTTGGCAAGCTACCAGTGATTTACATTCTAGGTACGACATTTTTACCTATAGTTGAATAACTAATAAATATAAAATATATATATATATATATATATATATATATTTAATATGAAATAATATATTGAAAAAAATATTTTTATTTTTTTATTTATTTATTATTTTATATTTTTAAGAAAATATTTTAACACACTAGAAGAACAAGTATTAGAGAACAAGTATTTGTCTCAAAGATAAGTAATATAATTTTGAAGTTAATAGTATGTATTTGTTAGTAATTCCTAGAAAAGAAGAAAGCTTAATAAAAAAATGTTGCAAAACCATTTATTATATCATGGTCCATTAACAAAAATTACAACAATAATATTTCGGAGGAAAATATTTCATGAGAAAAAATTATCATAACCGCAAATGAATTTTAATGAATTGAATTAAAATTTATTGGATACCCTACAATCAATTTAAATTTCTTGTATACTTTACAAACTAATTTAGTTGATTTTTAAATAATCTCACAAATTATAAGTAAAATTCTTTAAATTACTTACATAATTTTATGTTTCAGTCAAGATATCCAATTAGCAACCGGGAGCGGTAGCTCAGTGCATCAACTGAAGTCACTGCAGCGCTTCTGGCCAAGAGGTCCTAGGTTCGAGTTCTGACAGCGGTAGGATTTTCGACACTAGCTTTTCAGCTAGGTCAAATTCAGTTGCTGTCTGGAGGAGAATTCTAGCAGATGGCTGCTCTAATCGGTAGTTTTCCATGATTTCTCCGATCAACACCATGCAAATGCCGGAACAGTACCCTAACGGGCCATGGGCCGCGCGTGATCTGTCCTTCATCTTCCTTGTCCTATCCTCTCCCCTTACACACACACACACACACTAACATGCACCACACTATCACATATTCTGGGAGACCGGTTGGGAGCTTAGAGCTTAGAGCTTGTCCCGGCTGGGGCGGTGCCTCACTGGTGGGAGAGTCCTTGTTAGGGGGAAACCCCATTAGCCAACAGTAGGTCAGCACCCGATCTCTCCATCCAGTGGGGTAGATCACCACCGTCTCCCGAGAAAAAACATGCACTAAACTAACGGAACTAATGACCAAAGCTGTTGACATGCCCAGAAACACAAAAAAATCAATCAATCAATCAATCCAATTAGCATATGGGAATTAACCCATCAATCTCAAATCAAATAAGTTGAGCAAAGTATCATGAAAATTAAACTTGGCTTGTTTTAGCCAAGAAACTTGAAACACTAAATCTCTCCTTTAGTGCTTCAAGTTTTTAGCAATTTTCTACAACAGATAGAAGATTTTCTTTAAAATTGCATGCATAAAATAGCACTATTCTATTCACTAAATTCAATTATGTCATTAAAATAACTGGATAGAACTAAGAAACCTCCACAAATTCATACTGAGAACTGAACCCACCATTCAAATGATGATAAATTGTGGAGTCCCACAAGGATCCATCCTAGAGCCAATACTATTCGTTATATACACATAAATGGCATGCCTTGAACTTGAAGAAATAACAAAATAATTTTGTTCAAACAAAAAAAAAAAATTAAAAAAAACTCAAAAACCTTGCATGCACTAGTAAAATGGTTTCAAGAAAACATCATAAACACCAGCAAGACAGTTTCTTTAAATTTCATGAATCCCCGATCCAAAGGAAAACTCTCACATCATTTGCTCATAAATAATAACCCTGTAACAATATCCTGTGAAGCTACCTTCTTCGGTCTAGCAATCCAAGAAAATCTAAAATTGAATGCTCACATTTCAAATCTTGATAAGAAGCTCATCAAATCTTGCTATGCCCTCTACACCCTCAGGTCAAGCTCCAACATTGAGACACTTTGGGCAATGTATTTTGCAGACGTTCACTCACACTTGAAATATGGAATAATATTTTGGGGAAATGCTCCTGAAAGCATTGGCACATTTATTATCCAAAAATGAATACTGCAAACTATGCCCAGCACTCATAAGCTAGTCTTGCAAACCCTTGTTCAATAAATTAAGGATTCTTCCACTACCTTGCATGAACATATTTGAAATAGTGGTCTTCACAAAGAAAATTCTCCTGGAAAACAACGACACTTTTACTCTAAATTCTGATGTACACAACTATAATACTTGTTAAAAGGATAACCTTCATGTTCCCCTTTCTGAAACTATTCACTTTACCAAAAAAGTACCCTAATAGAAGGCATTACACTTTACAACAAATTGAGCCATGATATTAAAGACATAAACTCAATACATACATTTAAAAGTGAATCAAAAGCTTTCTTGCTTAACAAAATGTTCTACAGTGTGAAGGAATTTACAAATCACAACACTACTTCCCTTAAAAAAACATAAATAAAATTCTTATCCCATTTGACATTCGGTTCGTGTTGACTGTTTGAGCTTAAGCAAAGAAAACAGAACTGGCATATCACATCCTGCGTGTGTTAAATTGCAGTTGGACTGATGTTGAAGGAGAATGCCAGACCAAAATTATATTTCCTTCACCCTTAATTTGTTAGATGCATTGTTAACAATAATATTGTTAAATCATTTCTAAATGAATAGTATTGTTGTTATTATTAGAATCATTATTATTATTACTATTATTATTATTATTATTGTTGTTGTTGTTGTTGTTGTTGTTGTTGTTGTTATTGTTATTGTTGTTGCTGTAAAATCAGCGACACCAACTCATTCAGGGTTTTTGTCCAGTTTCCCTTGATCCTTTGATCAAATGTTGAGATGGCTCCCTTGCTTTGATTTCTGGGCAGTAAATGTAACTTCACTCTGCCCAAGTCTTCTTGAGCTCCCTTTTGCTATACATGAGAGGAGTGGAGGGTAAAAAATTGTTAGCAGTGTATTCAAATTCAAAACTGAATGTTGCATCCAGTTCTTTCACATAGAGGTGAACATTCCTTACATTCTTATATTAAAATACTGCTTTACCTTTACTCATACTGTATAGTAAGAGAAAACTAAAATCTGGAGCCCAGGAAAACTTGTGCACCTGCATACATCATATCTGACTCGGCATACATGATTGAAATTGTATATGTGACTCAATAAATAATAATAATAATAATAATAATAATAATAATAATAGTAATAATAATAATAATATCTTCTTGTTATTGTTGTTGTTATTATTATTATTATTATTGTTGTTGTTGTTGTTGTTATTATCATTCACTCTTTCACTGAGATGTTAGTCTACGCCATCTGTATGCTATTCCAAATTGGATTCAAGGAATTCCTAACAAAACTCAGATGTTCTTATGAATCTTGAGACTTTTAAATGTAAAACAAAAGTCAAATTCAATTAATAAAGTTTTTTAAATTTACTCTTTCAATTACATTGAAATACATATTCTAATGCTAAAAAGGGCAAAAATAAGGAAGAAAATGTGGTGAAGGATAGATTTCCATAACCCCTAATGTTCTCCACTCATACAACCCCACATGTCTTTAAAATATTATTATTTATATATATATAATTGGTAAAAATAATATGTAATAATATAGTACATGTAATGAACAGCATGCTAAATTAAAACAAGCTATGAGGGCTTGTATGTAGCTCAGACCACAAGTTTCTGACTTCAAAGATGCATTTTCCATTAAGAAAACAGGTTAGACATTCATATGACCAGAATGTACGCAATAATGAGAGAGAATTTCCAACTACAAAATATTATCTGGAAAGTCTTGAAAAAGACCCTATCAATTCTTGCCTCAATGCTGCTAATAAAGTTCTAACAATAGTAATACAACTCATGAAGCCACCCATGAAGTCTTGACACTGCATTCATCAATCAGCTAATAAAATTTTGGGGAAAAGGCATACCTGGAATAAAAGAAACAATTTTACACTTTGGTGGCATTTAAATTTGGTAAAGGCTTCTAAATTTGGATTTAGAAGCCTTTGTAGAAAGGTAAAAGCAAGCATACATAAGGTGGTGACAAAACATAATACTTAAAACTAAAGAAAGAGACTCACATGAGCATTATAAAGACAAAAAATTAGTACTGGGAAATGACCTGTAGGGAAGTTGATAGATGCGTAAGAAATGCAAGATCAAATAAAGCAGAGAAAGTAAGAACAGGATTTAGAATGAAAAATACAGAAACCTTATGGATTAGTGCAATTAGTATGCAAGAATGGACAAAATATTATAAACACCTGTTAACCAAAGACAGAGCACAATATCTGCAGCAGGAACAAAATGAGATAGAAAATTTGGAATTGACCATTGAGCCTATCGCCCAGTGTTGTTAACTGAATTGCTTAACTACGCTCTGTGAAATCATGAAAGTTAAGCAACTCGAGATGCTACATATTCCTAGATGGTTAACCATCTTGGCACCCTTGTTACCAACAGTGCTTACCCTCTGGCCACAGAATAAAAGGCACTGACTGACTGTGACGTGACAAAACAAAAGCTTTAGGGAGGACTTGCTCCTGGTACACTCAATGCCCAAGAAGGTCTAAGAGACTTTCTGCAAGATGCAAAAGGAGTAAGAGCAACTGTGGCATTAATGAAAAACAGGAAAGCTCTGGGGATGGGTAATATCAATCTAGAACTGCTAAAATCAGCACCTGATAGAGTGATGGATGTATTAGTCATTATCTTCAATAAATGTCTGTAAGGTAGTGTCCCACCTAATAAATGGAAGAATTCCTATGTTACTCCTTTTTATAAGAAAGGAGGCAGATGGGAATGTAAGAACTATTGGGGTATTAGCATAATGTGCTCAGTAGCAAGACCAATTTACAGAATCTGAGGAGCACAATAGCTTCAGGATAGGAACATCATGCATTGACGGTATCTTTACATTAAAAAAATTCAATGAAGAAATATGCTAAAAGACATAGAGCTATCTGCATACTATTGACAGGTGTTATGGTGTGATACAGAAAACATATGATAGAGTGCCATTAAATAAATAATGTCCAGCCATGAAAAGAAATTGTATCACTAAAGCCTATTTTGATGCTGTTAAAGCACAGCTCATTCAGAATTGGGAAAAGACTTTCTCATGAATTCCTCTTGCACAAAGGCCTAAGATAAGGATGTTCATTAACACCCTCACTATTTAAAATACGTTTTGAGGAACCCCTAAAAATGTGAAAAAGGATGTGTAATGGGATGGGACTGCCTGTAAATGACAATATACTATGTACGCTTTGCCAATGATCACCTGATCATCAAGGGTGATGAAGATGGCAGACACTTTATTTTCTTCCAACTTCAAGAAAAGTATGAAAACTGGGTTCTTACTATAAAGATCTAAAAGAAGGAATAAATGTTCAGAGGTGTTTAAGCACAAGGGACCTCCGCTCCAGTAATTTCACACTACTTAAATAAAATATTAAAGCTACCCTGATGCTAATTGTCAGCACTCAGAGTTCACCTTTACTTTCAGTCCCCTTATTTTATTCACCAAGAACAAGTTAACAATATTTTCTCAACAAATAACAAACATCAAAGAATGTTTGTTGTTGTAATGTACTAATGTTTTTCTTTTTCTTTTCTCCCTTTAAGGTCCTTTGTAAAGGAGAGGATGTGTTGAGATACTATATTGTGAAAATTCATTAGTATGCTATTCAACATATTAGTTTTAAAAAGACTCTGAATCATGTGCCATTCAACTTATTATATTTACTTAACTCTTTAGCATTTCAGGGTTGATGTTATTAGATATTTTGTAGCCAAGGTAAGTGAAGTTCAAAAATTTGGATAACAATTTTTATTCTTCTCAAATCTTTACCTTGGTATGCCACAGCCTTAGTTTTTTGGCTGGATATCCTAAAATTACAACTACTTAGCATTTGGTTAAGGCATGCATTTCTCTTTGCATATTGTGTTCAGAGAAGACCAAAAGAACTTGGTCATCGGCATACGTCAGAGTGTGATTTGTTTATTTCTCAATATTGCTATACCTCTTGGATTTGTGGTACTCCATACTAGATCCAAAGTTTTGTTTATGCATTTATTGAAGAGGCATGGAGACAAACCACCATTGGTTTGCATTCAGAAGACCTGTGGTTTTGCAATCATTCACCTGACACTGCCTCTCACTGCCTCACACTGCCTCACACCTCACACTGCCTCTCTAAAATACTCTATAATTTTTATCTTTCCACATTGTCATATGCATTGCAATAATCCAGGAACAGCATGTACATGGGCAGATTGTATTCTCTGTTTCTCTAATATCTGTTTCAGAGTGAAAATTGCATCACAGCAACTTCTTCCTTTCTTGAACCCATTAACTTCTTCTAGAAGAATGTTCTTCTCTTCCTTGTTAAGTTTATTTTTCAATATTGTGGTATTCAATTTTGAAGCTGTTGTCTATAAGTCATGATAATTATCACAGTCAAATATTGACCCCTTTTTATGTGTATTAATTTATTAAGGCTTTGTTCCAATCTTCCAATCTGCAAGTCCTTCGCTTTCAGTCCAAACATTGTTAAATAATTTTTGTAAGGTACTTCTCTTCTGATCTGTATATTTCTATAATTCCGTTGGCACATCATTCAGTATCGGATTTCCTATGTATTTTCTCTGTCACCGCTTTCCCAACTACTAATGATTTTAAGGAACAAAATCTAGTTTTATACCCCTATCACAATTTTCCTCAGCTTCTAACGATTCTTCTACAAGTTCCCTGATTTTTCCCTGACACTTCCAGAGCAATTAAAACCCCTGATTTTTTCATGTTTTCCAGAAAGTGACCTCCCTGACATTTAAAAATTATATATTTAATGTCTAATGTTATATAAAGTTCATTATACCATATGAATAATATATTAAAAAATACAGCTTAAAAACTCACCTGGCTTACCCTTACTATATTGCTTTCTTCATAAAAATAATAATAATAATAATAATCCAAGAGGGAAAATAGAATGAATGCAGTAATTTTGCTTTTAAACAATTTAATTTGCCAGTATCATGAAACATACAACTAATTATTATTATTATTCTAGAACATTAAGATATGTAATTTTAATGGTTATCTTTTTAGAAACAGTGTTTGGATGGGTAAATTTTTACACACATATAGATTGTTTATTACATAAATAGACATGTATTGCAACATGAATCTTTTTTCAACATGTATTTATTGTCTGCACAATATGCACAACCAAATGAGATATTGGGCCAAACTGAAACTGTGCAAGAATATACATTGACAAATAATCTTTGTTGTAGTAAAACAAAAAATAAAATATTGACAAAGGTCAAAATCAAGTCAAAGAGTCAAATTTGCTAAGTAAAAAGAATTAAATTGGTCCAAAGTTACAATTCTTTTTCAAAAACAGAAAAATGCTAAAATAATCCTAATGTTTTTAAACGCATTTACATTAATCCAAAAAAAAAAAAAAATTTTATTTGTAAAAGAACAAAAAAAAAAAAAGTTAAAATAATGTGAAGAGTAACATTTGCAAATCTACAACAAGTACTTCACAAGTTAAGACTCTCACTTTTTTTTATTGTGGCCCAGTGATATTTCACCCACCTTTTTTTTTTTTTTTTTTTTATTATCATTATTATTATGCTAACCCATCAACCAGAAAGCATAATAGCATTTTTGTAAGCATGAAAAATTCATTTGTTACAAGAAAAACTGTTCCTGAGATACCACTATAATCATTTTAGTTATGGCCCCATTCACAATAATTTCTGATATTATATAATTGTGTTTTGCATAGTTTATAATATTGTTTCTGTTTCAGTTTTGAATGTTAGTTTTATCTAACATAATATCACCAACTCCTCTAATACATCGAACCGACATGTAATTAACTGCCTTATAGAATTTAAACCATTCTCCAACATTGGAAATAACATCTCCTAACAATCTGTCTGGAATAATCATCTTCTATTCTGTGCCTGAATTTCTAATGAATATAAAAATATACATTTCAGTTTAACAACTATACTATGTGTAAATTGTTCACTTGGTATGTGTAGGCCTCTACAACACATTATAATGAATAATTACAATCAAATTGAAAGAAAAAATACCCAAATATCCAGAGCACAAATGAAATTGAATTTAAAAATGTAATGCTTTTTCTTTTTTGAAGTTAAAAGGTTTCCTTTGACAGGTACACATTTAATCATGTTTTGTCTTTGAGCTAATTTACACATTGGAATATTCACCATAAATATTCAACCACAAAGAGGACTCCTTACCTTGGAAGATGTTGACATCTAATCTTGATATGCTACATTCATATTATTGCAGAAGGGTTGTGGGCGTCATTTAAATCTTAAATACAGTTTAGCAGTTTATCTTTATTTTAATTTTTCTTTAAAGTTGATCACTTGTATTTGCATGTATTTACTTCAATGTGTTACCCAATAAGCCAAAAAAAATAACATTTCTTTCATTCTGAAATATATTTTCCACTCTCGTCAATTTTTAATTTCAACAATGTGCAGGAACTGTCATATACAATTCTTTTCAAGCTTTTAATGCAATTGGATTATTTTCAAGCCTTTCATTTAAAATATTGTATAGAAATCAGTAATCACTTTTTAGAAATACAAATTACTGCTTGAATTTAAATTAGAAAAATTAATCGGGTCATTATGGAAATATTTAAAAGTCTGTATGGTGTTCTAAATACATCATAACAATTTTCAGATTTTGTATAACATTACATGTTAACTTTTCCTCAGCTTATGAACTCTGTTTTCCAATTCAATATTGTAAACTTAATCTATGAAACTAATTTTGTGAATGTTATGGAAGATCCAGATTATACACCGCAAGTTCACAGAATTGAAATGTTTTTATCAAATTTAATTCTTGCATGAACATCAGTTATTTCATTGGAATGTTTTTGTTTAATGTGGAAGATACATTGTTTTAAGAGTATTACTGGCATTAAACTAAGATATAAGGCTCAACATTCATGTTACTAAACTAGCATTACCTACCACTTTTATACCTACATTCAGTCTCAAAGAGATTGCAAATTGAAAATAAATTGCTTACTGGAAACAAAAGCTGCAAATTGCTTTTGCTGATAAGTTTATATATCCTAAATCATGAGTCAGCCAATCAAGTCAAATTGATTGTTTTACAGATTTCAATCACTTAATTATTACTGAACATTTCTGAAATCTCCTATGATCCCAAAAAAACCCTCTTCTTCTCCTCACTTCCAAAAACAAAGGAAGATGTATGATTGTTCCAACTTTATATTATGACCAGTGTTGAAAATCTTGCATTTCCACCCTCATTGCTGGTACTCGTTTCTATTCATCAATTTACAAACTCTTTGCCGTCAGTCTCCATCTTAAAATAGGAACAAAATATGGTATATATAATGATATCAATTTTATACACTGATACATACCTCAAAATGTTCCTGGTAACTTTTAATAATACATCCAATAATATGCAATATTGTCATATCTTTACTAACTGCCTGAAGAGAAAATATTTATGGATTTGAAAAATTTTTTACTTCTCAAAGTAAAAATCAATATTGTGCAGAATTATGCCATTTAACATTTAGATATAAGTGGTAATTATATAGGTATGGTGGTGCAATTGCTTCACGAGAAGCTTAGCACAAAATGTCAATAAATGCAATTCTGGTATTCTTTGCAGCATGAACAATAGCTACAAACCTACCATAAAACTTTACACATCTTTACAAAATTGTATTATCACAATAAATAATCAATTTTTCACATAAATAAGTAAATAAAAACTGCACCAAGGAATGTTCTTAAAAACATTTAAATAGAACATTTTTCTTTTCTTTTAAACAATGTATTATCAGAATTTCACTTTTTTTTCAAAATAATCTAATAAACTGCACTTTTTAAACATATAAACTAAGTCTTCATTCTACTTAAAATTATATATGGTAAAATTGTATTGTCTACATCACATTATGCATAGGAACAAAAACAAAATATGACCAAATAACATTCGTCCTTCAAACAACACAACACTGATAAAAAAGTAAAGCAGCTAATCGTTTGAAATATCATTGATATCTTTACTACTGGCCACATGTGGATTTAGCAAAATTACAAACACTATAAATAATAAAAAGTGACCCATATATTGGAAGCCACGTAAACACATGTATTCCCCAAAGCATACATTCCATTATTTACAAACACAGATAATGTGAATTCATCTCTAATTTATCACTGCAATAAAATATTCAGTGTATCAAAAACTTTACAAATGTCTTTAAAATTCATTTACTTTTTCATAACAGAATAAAATGCTAATTGAATCTCATTTGCTCACTGAAAGGAATTCAAATTGGAATGTAGAAGAGCAACTGAATACAGACAATAATGATACTATATTCATAATGTCACTGCAGAAAAAAAATATTTTTCTCAATTTAAAACCCATAGTATTAACATCTATAATGGCATTACATGATACATCATAAGAAACAACATAAAAGATGTACTTCACACAGCTGTACATGGAGGAGTTTGCAGCTGATTCATACCTTTTAATTAGTTCAAAAATCATTTCTGCCGCAACTTCATTTGACTAAGAGTTTCTCTTCAGACAGTAGAATCTACACAGCACAGCATACACAATTTAATAACATTCCTTCCTTGTAGCATTTCCAAAATTTTTTCATCACTTTCACACTTTTGCTGGTCTTTCTGCACCCACGACTACCATGATTTTCTGAAGACAGCGAGTTACCGCTACTGCAAGATGAAACAATAACACATTAGAGACTAATTTCTTAAAAGTGTTTTTAAAAAGTTATTTACAAACACAAAGCAAAGGACATGGAGTATGTTAGTTCTCTAGAATAATACTACAAAAAAAAAAGAAGAATATTTGAATTAGTGGCATAGAAAGAAACAGCATCGCAGCTATACCAAAAGAGTTGTCCATTTTTAACCATGATGATGTGAAATAAAAATTTAAACTGATGCATTGTGTTATTCATTATTGCATTTAAAGATATAAAAAGTATGTACTAAATCTCTCAAAGTACTAATTCTTAATTTCCAGTCATTCATTCCATTATACTACATTTTTCCATCATCATTTTTTTCATTCACTGAAGTACTTTACCAGCACCAGCTATGGAAGGATATGCATGACCAAGGAGCAAAGAAAAGCATTGTCCAACACAAAGTTTCTCACACTCTTGATGACTTTTTTTAACGTATATTTTTATTAATACATTTTACCATTTAATTTAGAAGTCTTAGTTTTAATGATTTTAAAATACATCCACAAACGCCCATAATTTTTTGAATGGAAGGTTTTAACGGAATATAAAATTAAATATATACAAGCAAAAATTGATTACAAATGTTAAAAACCAATTGCTTTCGACATTGACTTGTTATTGAAGTAAAAGAGAAAATAATTTAAGACTAAAGCAATTAAGGAATGTGAATTGCAAGAAGAGGGAAAAAAAGATTTAATAAAGCTTCAAAATTAGGTCACTGATATTCAAAATTTTTTTAAACTTCCTTTTCCTTTCTTTATCTTGATAAGTCTCATTTTTGACATTCCCCTTATCACTCCAACAACATTTTAAAAAGCTGCAGCATTTTAAAAATGTGTACAAACTACAACGAAACTTCTCAAAAGACCACATCTTTCAGAAAACATTCCCTTTAATTATTCTCTAAGACCTACATATTTTTACCCCTTGAAAGATGACCAATGACCTTCTATACAACCAATGACCACCATTCTTTATTGTTTTGTAACATCATATTCCTTTTAAGACAACTGTAAAACTTCACAATAAAATATGAAACCTGTGTTGTCCTGTTACATTGTAAGCCAAACCATGTTGTGGTCTCCCAGGAAAGTAAAAGCTATTGGTCACATGAGATTTCCTGATAAATCCAGAGTAGAAACCTTCCAGGAAAGGTCCCGAAACTTTAGTACAAAAAGTTGAAAGATCACTGAAATTGGATACTGTACAAAAATAATTATACAATCCACTTAAGAAGACACTGCATATTATTGCAAGACACTAATCCTGTGCCTGTTAAATTGTAATCTGAAACTCCTTATCTCCTTACCTCCTCCTTATATGTGGAATAGGAATAAAGGAGTGTTTTAGTCAGTAATCTTACGGAAAAAAAATATTTCAAATGTCAATTGCACAATATCCAAAGAATGAAATTTCTAGAAGTATGCCTACAGTATGTTTTCTATTTGCTAATCCTTAATTAATAAATTGTGTAATTCAAATTAATTTAATTGAGCAATACATAAGAGCTTTCATGTGAAAACAAAATTGTGCTCCAATGCCCTAAAACATACCTTAGTAAATGGAGTAGCAATAGTGTATTAGTTTAATAGTATGTTGTTACCTTCAAGAAGGACACCCCGCTAAAAGATTAATTCTATGGTATTTATCATGTGGTCTTTTAAAGAGGTTTCACTGTTTGTAAAAATGAAATTTATATTTTCTAAGGCTGGGAAAAACTACTTTGCTGTATGTATTGAATGAACTGCTGGAAAGACTTTTGTTGCTAGATATAGAGACTCCATTTACAAGATCTTACTTAATTTGTATTCTGGCATATTCATATAAATATTTCTTTACTTTCAATTTACTTTGTTGTAGCAATACAATCTGACAACAAATCGGCAGTGAACGTAGGTACTACTTAGTAAGAGATTAATTTCTTCCTGCTCTGGGGAGAAAAGAATAGAGCCATGTTGATTTAGTTATATATTAATTTAACTGATAGTTTCAAACAATGAGCTAACAGTACAGTCTGATATTTCAAAATACATTGTGTGATTTAATTTTTTGAATGTATTATTATATCTCATTGGTTTACAGAAAGCAAACTGTAGCTGCAAATTGTCTCAAATATAACAATGTGAAAAGCAATATTTTATTTGTTTTTCTCGTGGTACTCCTTAAAGCAATCATATTTTTCAAGTTTTTCCATGAAATTTCATATTAATTTTATTAGCATTTATATATGCTGAATCAAAACCCTACAGATACAGTCTTGAAATTTTGAGATATAGTATTTTCTAATACAAAATATTCATATTGTACAATACAGTCATTTCTTTGATTGGTGTAAACTGACAACCAAAAATGACTAATTTATTCAAGAAAGTGAGGCAAGAAAATCTGGAATACCTTGTAACCGAATGATGAAAATATGATAAAAAATTAACAGTTTAAAATAACAGTGATACCAATTGTGTGTATGTGTATGGGTGTATTTTTGTTGTGTTTTTTTTGTTTACCTAGCATTTTGATATAGCTAGCAATTTTGAGATTTAATAAAAAGATTAAATGCATTGATTGCAGTTCGATTTTCATTTCCAGTCATTTTCACTTTATTTATTCATAAGTTCTTTGCTCACTCTGAATTGGTAAATATATTGCAAATTTGTATTTTGTGTGCTGTAGTAATTTTATGTATTGAAATTTATTCTAAATTAATTTCTATTTCTTTCAATTCAAAACTTTTGAATGATAACTTCTTTTTTGTTTCACTTCATTTGCTTCATTTGCTATTTAAGTTGTATTTATACAGTATCTTTAATTACTCAGAAGTATCTTGAATTATTAATAAAGTATTATGTTGAATTATTATGCTTCAATCTGTGTTTCGACGATAAAACCTTCCAAAATATTAAGATTGTGAGTTATCTTTCATAGTTTCCATGTGAACCAAAATAGATATTTTATGAGAACCTTTGCTTGTGGACATTAGAAGAGAAGTCATCATTTTTAATAGAGAGGTTAATTATACAAATCTGAGCATTTCCTAATATACAATGTTTTGGAATTTTATTCAAATTATTAATGAACATTTATCCATGCATACTCAAATCAATTTTTAAATAAACAAAATAGATCCCACAGCCAAAAACCTACTAATGGAAAAAAGATTTGAATACACTTTTACGTAGCCGTTTCCATTTCATATTATGTGAAATAACAGATACCTACATCAAATAAATTATTTAACAGCTCTTAGTTATGTAATTTCTTTTATTTCATGAACTACAAAGTAGAAAAGTTGTCAAATTTAGGATAACTCATTTGAGTAACTAATAATCAATATGCTCTGACAGAAAGGAGAGTAGCAGAGTCTTTCACCTCATAGAGGCCAAACTCAAAATGTAAACATGCAAGAAATAGTGCAGTTTTATCCTGTCATTCATTTGAAAGAGCTAATGTATAAAGTGTGCATTGTAAAATAAATGAGCAGATATGCCACCTGAAAGATGCAGAAAGCAAAATAAAACCAATATGTCAGTGAACATACAAACTGTGCTGCTGTATATTCAGCAAAAATTGAGTGGGATAGTAAGCGAACATGGAAAAAAGCAGAATATTAGACAAATAGCAGAAATATTAGCCATTAGTAATAAAAACTGCTAAAACTTTGGCACTAGTTATCAACAATATTTACTAAAATAAGGCGGGCTATGCAATAATGCAATATGCAAAGACTGAAAAAGTAATTGCAAACACATTTTGATTATATAGAGGTACAAAGAAAAATGTAATGGCTATTCATAAATATGTTTTACTAATTATGCTAATCAAATTTTTTTTTTTTTTTTTTCCTCACACAGGTTTGAAGGTTTAAAAATGCATTCACAACTCTTGTTCCTACTTAAGTGTTTATGACTATACTTTTAAAATTCCATCAAGGTTTAAGTTGTAATTCTTAGATGTCAACCAAACACAAAAAATAACCAGTTTATTTATATCTTGCTCAGAGTTCAACTATGATTAACCTCTCTCAGAGTAAGGCAATTCCAATCAAGAGCGTTTCATTGAAAATGATATGCAAAAGTAATATCGGAGTGACAAATTAAAATATTGAAAGAAACCTTTGTCTGGGGACGAACAACCAGCATGAGCTTTTGAAGAGAAATCGTCACAGCACCTGAAAAAGTCAAATCTTCAACAATCACACAGAAACTTAACAGAAAAACGGAAAACTGTAATGAACCTAACAAAAATTGTGAATATAAAATTAATTATTTGAATTAATGCATTTTAAATATCATCTTTGACCAAACCATCACAAAAGGCAATACGTGTAAATCTTTTAATTTCTTGTGGCAACATTGTTTACCACACTTTTGTATGGTTTGAGGAAGATGAATTTAATTTGCTGATAAGCAAACCATGCAAATGAGATTAAAATTGTTGAGTAGGAATGGGTTTAATTAAGTGAACTATGCATGCAGAAATAAAAGAAATGTGGAACTCAGAAATAAAATGTTCTTGTTCTTACAAAATGAACAAAAATTGGTGATAATTTGATAATTTTTCCTATGAAATTATAAATAGTTCATACCAATGGCTTTTTGAATTGCTTCTGGTTTGCGTCTCCAATAAATGAAGATAAAATAGACTGGCACAGCTGTTGCAATCATTAAGCACCCATAACCTGTGAATTACAACAAATAAAAGATTAAAAATCTGTATTACTGAAAGTATTTCCATGATTTTAAAATTAACAGAAAATAACTGATGCTTCAAATCTATTGATTACGAAAAAATTAATATTTAAAATATTTGAATTTCACAAAAATATAACTTGTGTTCTCATCCAGATATGGTGCATATGGGAAAAATTTAAGTCTCAATCAAAGCAGAAGGATATTGATAAATGGTTTTGTTCTTGAACTACTCAAAAATGATCTGTGCAATTCAACATTATAATTAGCCCTTCAGCTTTTATACATTTTTTTAGCCCACAAATTGCTGGCAATAATAAAAAGGTTCAATTAAAAGATATTTAATGCCATTTTAAAAAGGCAAACTGGCAATTAAACCTACTTTCTTTATTAATAATTTCCAACTATCTTCATTAAAAAAACAAATTTTATTTAATGTACGCATAACAGTTACGAGACTGTAAAGTGCTGACTTAGGAAAGGAAAGCTACATTACTAGATTTTCTATTTACAAAATGAATTTCATCTATTCACAGAAACACTCCTCAGAAACACTTCATCAGAAACACTCCCCAAAGCAGAAAAATCATGATTTATTAACATTTCTTGAAAGCAAGTCAATTTTATTTATTAAAGGACTAATTATTTTCAGATATTGTTTAATATTTGAATTTAATTTCACATACCTGTTTCAACTGGGCTAGCAATCATAGGAACAACAGTAACAAATATACTGGCAATGATGTAAACAATTGGGAAGAATAGATTGACTTTGATGGGCCGAGTCATATCAGGTCTCGTATATCTCAAAACAGGTAAGCACACAACAGCAACACCAATGCTCAACTGAAAAAAAAAAGTTAATTAAATATCTATGTAAATGTTCCTGTATAATAAACACATATATAGGCTAATTATAATAGAGTACCAAATCTTAGCTTTATAATAATATTTAATCAGAGATATTAGTAATTTAAGTGGTACATACCCAAGTGGCAAATCCAACGTAGTTTATAAGGGCAAAAATGTCAGACACAGTCAAGTAAAGCATAGAAAGTAATGCCTGGAAAAGAGGTACAAAGTTACAAAAGTTATTTTGTTCATAACTATTTTACAATTTTAAAAATGAAGTAAGTTATCTTACCATAAAAAGAACTGCAGGGGTTGGAGTTAGCCTAGAAATCTGGATCATTGTGAGGATTTCTGGCATCTGACCTTCGCAAGCTCCAGCATAGAACAATCTGAAAGAAGTTTGTGGCCATGAATTACCTTCGTATAACTAACAGAAATGCTGACAAAAAATGTCCCAGGTAACAATTAGGTTACAAATGCATGCTTCATTACAAGTAATGAATTAAATCAACTTACATTTTTCATTCGATTTTATATTAAATTTTTACAAAACAAACAAGAAAGCTAACCTGGAAGAAGTAAGTAAAATGCCATTTACAGCACCAAATGTAGAGAGAGCAACAAAAACTGGTATTGTCCATGCCATAAAACCAAACAGGTGCTCAGCAAATGACTGGAAGTAAACAACGTAATTAATATTGGTCATACAAAATATTTGTGTTCTTTTATGCAATTATAAACAGAAGTATGAGCTTACAACTGCCACAGCACTTGATCCTAGCACTTCTACTGGTGACAGCGTAGTATAAAAAGCAACATTAGTCATAAAATATACAACAGTAACTAATGTGCAAGAAATTGCAATAGCTCTAGGTAAATTCCGAATTGGATCTTTCAATTCTTCAATAATGAAGTTCAAATAGTTCCTGAAACAAAGAAAAACAATTGTATCCTTGTGAATCTAAAAGTAGTTTAATTTCAATTAAATAGACTCCAATGTATATATTAGAGAAATAGTATATGTGAACATTATATTCATATTGGTGAAAATAATAAATGAAAGTTCTCTTTTATTAGATTATATGTCATTGCTTGAAATTTTAAATTGAATAATCTAAATTAAAAGACAATTTCTTCTACTCAAATAGGAAATTGAATTTTTGGAAGCCCAGTCAGCTCACCCACAGAACCAGAATAATAAAAATCTGTTACTCACCATCCATTGTAAGCAAATAATCCTGAATAAAATGATAGGGCTAGTTGAGTAACTTCTGTTTTCGTGTTGTCAAAAGTGAAGTATTCAACATGACCTAAAACCAAACAAATAAAATTAGTTTAAAGTTTTCATATCAAATATACAAAATAAGGAGATTGGGGAGGGATAGGGTCTTACAAGCATTTTTATTATGTTGCAATGAATTATATCACTTCACAAATTTTTAAAGAAGTTTGAATATATAATGCAATTATATTTAAACAACTCCATATTAAATTAAAGAGTGATGCATTAATTAAACAATTTAAAAAAACTCAAAAGAGTTGTTTGCTTTCTCCTCTTGCCCTAACTTGTGGAAGCTAGGATGTAAATTCATGCACTTTTCAAAATTCCATATTCCATTGTCTTACACTGACTTCTAATCATCTAGTAAGAGGAGTTGTACCGATGTAATGAAACACCTTTTCCCCATTCTACGTTATTTCCCTCAATATGCTCTTAAAAGCTCAAGCCGATTCTTTCGCACCAATAAGGGCATATTTGAACTAATTACGGATACGAGCATGGCGCGGGCGTCACTTCACACTTCTGTGGTCCTAATTGGAAAATTGGGAGGCCGTGGGAGCGGGCGGAAGGAAGAGAGCCGCTTTGTTTCCCAATTGCTGTAACGGCGCGACTGCAACAGAGGGACGCCCGTCTTCACGTATGTCCCCGCGCTGGGTCTCTGGAGAGCGCTCTACCCACGCTGCCTCGCGAAAAGCAAGAGCCCCAAAAGATGCATTCAATAAAGAGCACTTGCGTAGAAACTAGGGCGAGTACTGATCAGTGGCGTGGCAACATTCAGGGAAAGCGGTCCATTCGGACCCCCCCCCCATACGTATTTTCGAAATAGTAATTTTTTAATTGCTGAAATGAAATTTCAAAAAATGTACGAGTATATATTCAAATGAGAATAGTGCTTTGGATGTGATGAGAATGGCATTTGGTAAATATTTTGAATCAATTGAATAAAAATACAAACAAATGGATTGGGGGTAAGGCATGGTCCCCGTGCCCCCTGGATCCGCCACTAATACTGGCTTGCAAGCTTCTCGTCCATGATTCCCTCATGACTCAATTATTATTATTATTATTATTATTATTATTATTATTATTATTATTATTATTTTTTTTCAACACCGGAGTTTGTCTTGGCCTTTGTATTAACGATCCTAAACCACTCATAACTAGGGCCCGGATTTTAATGACAAGTCATATTTTTTCTGAACCTCCGGGGGAACTTAAAAACAATTTATGCACGAATCCAGGTATTGTCGATTAGAAAAAGTATTTTTATTGTGCATATAAAGTCATATTTACACCGTTTTCAGTAAAAGGTCATATTTTGGCCAAATTTTGCCATAAATGAGTATATTTGTTATATTTTTAAGGACCGTTTTTAGAAAAAGGTCATATTTTGGCCAACTTTTCCGCAAAATGCATACGTATGCCATATTTTTGAAGACACAAGAATAAAGAGCTTGAAAATGTGTCTGGCATGTCAATGTATCTAGTGATATTGTCACCAATAAACTCAACAATTACATCACAAACGATTATTTGAAACGTAAGTAAATTTGAACGGAGTGAGTTGGGTCGAGCTCGTGGTCATGCGGCTGAAAAAGTGTACAACATATTGCTGCGTATACAAGCATTTTTTAAAATGGTAGTTAGTTCCAACGACTGCAAGCCCCATGTAACATCCTCACAATCTGTTCTTGAGTGAATTTTGTATTTATGTTATATCTAAAAAATCAATAGGAATTTTTAAAAACCTGTGTAGTGGTATATTTTATTTTTTAAGGTCATATTTATATAGGTTTTAGGTCATAAATGCTTGCATATTTCGCTGATTTTTAGGTCATTAAAATCCGGGCCCTACTCATAATAGCATTCTCATTCAGAAACTGAATTTGTGACATCTGGTGACGCTTGATACTAAAACGCTATAAATAAATTTTATTTTATGATGTATGAACAATTCGTGTAAGATTTCCTATTTAAATCATTGCAAAAAACAGCATAAAATCATCTTCCATTTTCGGAAATCAAATTTTGTGTAGAGCTGATGTTACAGCTCCGCTCTGGGGAGGCTGTAAAAGTCTTTCCTAATTCTGACTCAATGATCACAGATTTCCAATATTAAAAGTGGTTGCATTTTTGTTTAAGTGCCTAATAACCTCATGAAGAACACGAGAGCCTGCTCAGTAATACTCAAGAGCTTTCAAGTTTTCTTTTCGTAATCATAGGAAGTCCTTACTGGTACAGTGTAAATCTAGATATCAGTTCCAGGAGTTATGATCCCTCCTCTCCCTCAAGAAACGTGCGTTCGGAAGTATCCCATTCAATTTTCAACAAAGAACAAATAAAAATTTAGGTTTATGTTCGCCAAACTATAGTGTAAAAATAAAAAATACCTAAAAACTAATTTCCTTTATAAAACTAAATGCATTATTACAGCAATTCGGGAGCTAATTTTCTGGAAGGAATAAAACCAGTGTCTCCACTTCAATTTCTTACTAGCTTTAGTGCAGTACATTAGTGGACCTGTGTAAACAACAAGGAGGACGCTTGAATGAAATATTAGCATATCTATTACTCAAGCGGAATTGATTTTGGATTCTTATGATTATAGGGACTACGAAGGAAACTTCAACAAACCAATATTCAAAATCGCGTAAATTGCTTTTGCAGTGAAATTTAAAATACTTTTCAAGAGAATAAAAAGTATTGACATCAACAATACACATTACGTCAAGTAGATAAAACGTATTTATGTAATATTTATAATAGGAGTGATAAAAGTGACATTTTATTTTGCGAGAAGAAGAGACACTAAGCCGAATGACGCAATCCTAAAAACAAAATAAAATCGCTTACCTCGCGTATCATATATTAGTTTTTAGACAGACTTGCTGCCTTTTATTTTATTTCAATTCAGGAATACAAAATCACTTAATGATACACTAAGATGAGTAGTAGCTGATGCGGTCAGACGAAAGGTTTTTTTTAAATTTTGTATTTACATATTTATATGAACACTTGCGCATCGTCTGACCGAATGGCATTATATCTAAATCTGATCGAGTGGTATTAGTGCTAAAAACTGAAGTGTTTGCATGCCATGCATGCCCTGAGAAAAACGCTTTTACTAGTGGCTGTCAAAAATTAAATTTTATGCATAACGGACAATACAGCTGACTCGGATAGCGAAAACTGCTAAAGCGAAAGCACCGTTACTTCGAGGTGTGTTTGCGTTTGGGAATGTGTTCGTGTTCGCGCGTGCGTGGGTGCATGAGTGCGCGTGTTTGCACAAGTGCGCGCGTGTGCGCTGCGTGCGTATGCAATCACGAGAAACTGAAATGGTCAATTATGTAATCCTCTCGTAAGGCAACGGATTAGAGCTCGATAAATGGATGAGGCGATTACGAAAAACTACTATTGCACGTTCAGTTCAACAAATGATCGTAACCTACTAATTCCAATAATTTCATCCATGCGTTGGCTAACTCCTTCCAGAAGGTACAGAAAGTGGAGTGGCAAAAACTAACCTCAGACAAGAATAAATGCAAACGAAAGCTGTATATTTTGAATGGTTTTTTGCTACTTATTACGAATTAGGTTTATTTGTGTCAAAATGAACATCAACTAGCAACAATTCTCGTCAGCAATTCTCGGTACCTGTTAGCATGAACGTCTTAAGAAAACAATGCCAAAACTTCTTTATTGAAAGTAATTTAATAAATGACCCAAAGACAAGTGAACGAGCAAAAGTATCGAAAGTACAATAGAGACAAGGCGAGCGGATAGTAGAAAGACGGGAAAATGGGGGTAGGGGTAAAGTGAGAGGGGGGGTGAGGCGGGGTGAGGTGGGAGAGGTGGGGTGGAATGGGGTGAGTTGGGATGAAGAGAAGCCAGTCGAGGAGAAGTAGGATGCGATGGGGTGAGGTGGAGGCGAGGTGGGGATGGCGAAGTGCGGAATGCAATGCGCTGGGCTTGTATGCGGCGAGATGAAATGAGGTGCGGCGGAATGAGGTGGAGTGGAGTGGGTTGAGGAGGAGGAGGAGGAGGAGGGTGGGGCGGGTTGAGAAGAGATAAATTGAGTGAGTGGAGATTAGGTAGATTAGCTTCGATTAGGGGCGGTTGAGATGAAGTAGTTTGGGATGGGTTGAGGTGTATATGGAGATGAAGTAAATTGGAGAAGTGAAAAATACCAAAGTTGTGCGATGTAGAAGGGATGAGAATAGTGAGGGGAAACTGGAAAAGTAAGAGACTAGGAGGAAGAGAGTCTCATAAGTTCGGATAAGAATCAGTGAGAAGGAAGGTCAAGGTTATGGTTACGGTTAATAAAAACCAGAGGGAAGGGTGTGAATTGAGAGTGCCGATTGAGGGCGCGCGACGTAGATGACAAGCGAAGTCGGAAAGTTTCCCGCGCAATTTCCGACCAAATGAGAGGGCGCTCGCTAAAAATAGGGGAGACTCCGCGCTGCAGCCTCCCTTGACCACCGTGTGGAGCTTTCATTCGCAGAGCTCGAACGCTTCTGCGCAGAATCACTTGTCGCCCTTGAACCCGTCTTAACGAGTTCTCTTCTTTCCTTCAAGTTCTCGGCCAGCTTTCTCACATTAATCTATCATTTTCGCATTTATTCAGTTCTATAATTGCATAAGAACACACTTTTGTTTCTCTCCTTAATAGTTTAGTCGATATTATCTTCAACGTCGCTATCTCATCTCACATTTTCTTTAATATTCGTTGTTTTGAAAAAAGTATGTGAATATTACAGATTGAAAAACTTACTGTTATAAGATTTGTTTTCTTTCTGCTCTGATTATTTCTCCGCCTTTCTCAATGAATGAATCTTTTGATCTTTTCATTCCACCAAATTTTCAAAAATTCTACTTCTTTCATATTCGTTTTATAAGAAAATTAACGACAAAGACCAAGAAAAAGCTGATTTACATAAATTATTATTGATTTTGAATAAAATGAGTTTGTTGAGATTTGAATATTGTCCCACCATACGTATTATAATTTTAAATTATAACTTTTAGAATACATCGCACCCGACACAGATTTGGATGGATACACTTGTTCAGTAATCGTAAGTACATTCTGAAACCGCTTAATTCTTTCATTGTATTCAGTTTTCCCACTCTTCGTCTGTAAGAATTAGGTTATCTTATAATTCATAATCTGCTTAACTCCGTTATCGTCTCCTAAACGCTTGCTCATTCTCCCTTCTCCTACACTCCTAGATCTTTCAATCTCTTTCGCCCCCCCCCCTCTTTCGCCAACCCTCCCCCCCCAACTTCTTTCGCCAACCCTCCCCTCCCCAACTTCTTTCGCCAACCCTCCCCTCAATCACTTTCCCGCACTTCCCCATCTCTTAGCTCAATCTCTCTTCCTTATCTTTCCGTCTTTTCCCTGAATCGCGTTCCACCCTCTCTCATCGCTCTGCATCCTCGGAATCCGCGCTGCCCCCGTTGGTGCACGCGCCAGCACCCCAGGCAGATGTCGGGCAGCGAACTTTGACCTTTGGCCCGTGATCGAGCGGGCCGGCGGGCGAGCATGGCGTGGGAGCAGGAGAGAATGAGCGGGGGCGGCCGGAGACTGCTTGTGGGCAGAGGGACGTGCGTACGCACAAATGGGAAAACGCAGGCGAAGAGTTGTGGGCAAACCTCTTTCCTCTCTCGTTTCACAGTGTCATAGGACACCTCCTGAGATCGTAGAGCTAACCGGTGGCGGATCCAGCCAATCGTTTGAGGGGGGGATCAGATTTTTTAAAATAATAAAAATATTTGTTATTGTATTGTATATTATTTTTGTTGTGTGTATATATGATACTAAACAATACATTTTTTTAAATAATTATATAATTCTAACTTAAATATTTATATCGATTTTGACTCATACAGGTAGGTAACAAAAGAAAACTCTAGTCGTTTTGGAGGGGGCGTGGTCCACATGCACCCTCCTCCGTATCCACACTGATGCTAGAGTGGGATTCTTTTCTGTGGGAAGATCTGTGGGCGATGGAGACAAAGAGACGAAGCTGAGGTAAGGTAAGATTGGAAGTACGCGTTAGCGAATATATAAAATCGAACGCGCATGGATGAAAAAGAATCTCCCCTGAAACGACGCGGCGGCCAGTGTTCGCAACAACCGACCCCCGCAACAACCGACCCCCGCAACAACCGACCCCCGCAACAACCGACCCCCGCAACACAACGCCCACGCGATCAAGAACGCTTGCGGGGTTGTCGAGCGAGGGAGGTGTGGGTGCTCTGCGGAGGGGGGGGGCGGACGAAGACGCGGGAGCGTCGGTGGGCGTGGCCTTCGCCACCAAATTGAATTCTTGCGCCTCGACTCCTGAGCCGCGCGCCGCCGGGAATGAGGGATGGCGGCTGGGAGCCTGCCTGCGTGCGCGCCGCACATTTTTTATAGGGCCGATGAAGACGGACGACCGCAAAGCAGAGCTCAGGGATCGCGCAGCTGTCTCTCGCTCCACGGACGGCTTTATATCTAGTTCCCGAGATCGCTGAAAGGAGTGATAATATATTTGTGCCTATATTTGACCTAAGGTTTTTATGGCATGTCATTCAGAAACGTTTGCGTCCTATATATCGAGAATTTGTTGATGCCATAGATGAGAAAATAAAAGCAAATACTGTGTTTGAAAACAGAAATTGCAATGAAATATTGTCTGGGGGTATTATTGTCGGTTATTCAACATTTGTTAATATCATTTGCGAACGTTCCTGTTTTTATAAGTTTCTGAAAAAAATTAAAATGTGAGCCTCTAAATATTTCGAAGAGCGATGGAAGTGTTGATTTGTTGAGACCATGAACCGTCTGTCGGAATTGAAAAATGCTCCATGTTTACGATTTAAGTAGATACAATGAAATATATTGACAGCACTATTATAATTAATATCATTATTATACACAATAAAAATGCCTGATGTATTTCTGTCAACATATTTCATCGACATTAAAACTAGAAATTGATAGCATTTCACGTACAAGTGAGTTTCTCCGTATACCGGAGACCAACATTTTTACTCATCGTTCACTTTCTCTTCCAGCAACTGGCTTATTGGTGAAGTCCCAAATTTATAGTTTCACTACAACAAATTGCCAAAAAACCGGTACTAATTCTGTGTAAACTTCAAATATAATTTTTCCATTAATTTCCATAACTGTTGTAGAACTGTCCTGACAATGTCATGTATGTAGTGGGGGGATCGTATGGACACTAGTTCGTCTACGTTGGTCACTACGATATCAAGGATTTTGGGGTGGGGGAGAATTGCAGATTGGAGGGGGAGTTATTCCCTGCCATTGTACATATGCAACGATACTTTCATCCGTCGAAGAGAGTAGAGACCAATTGCTATTTCTTTATATGCTGCTAACATTACGTATGAGACACAACAGAAGAGAATACAATATCAGAAAGAGATGGAGAAAATGATTGTCTCGAAAGGAACTGAATGGACGAGAAAAGAACAAGAGGAATTGATCTCCAGACGATAGTGGTGCGCCTGTTTTGTTAGGTGGGATTGGGAGGTCGACAGTTCTCTGAACAAGGGATTTGTTCCTCCGATAGGTTGTCTGGCACGCTCTCTAATTGGACGATGCCAACCCGCGGGACGCCCAAGTAAGGCGGGTTGCCTACAGGCAAGGCGCTTCAGCGCCCTGCGAAACATTCATCGCGTTGTAACAAACTTCTAGAATTAAAATTTAGTAAATCAAGCAAAACTAACACTAAAAGGAAATACCCGAACATAAAATGATCGTTTTTATTTTATATTATCTCTCTTATATTCGCGTTATACGTACTGTGGATACGCGCTTCGGCAACCGAGGGTATTGATAGAATGGGTGAGAATTCCACGAAAGGCAGAGATTTTTCTAATAGAGATTGTGTTGTTGAATGCAAGAACAAACCAGAATTTCATTCATACGTAATATCATAAAATATAATATCATTTAAGAACTTATTAATGCTTAGTAGTACAGTACTTGGTGCTTAAAGAATCCCAAAGACTGAAACCTTCGAGAATTCATAACATGCGTTGTTAGCTGTAATGTTTAAGTAAACGTTTGTGTGTTCGTAGTGGTGAAGAAATTAATTCATCTCTTTAACGTAATTAACAGTGCTATTATTAACTTTATTAACACTTACTGTCCATTTCTACTTTTACGTTCGTATTCTAAAATATCTTCCGGAAAATATTTAAATTTTTGAAGGATGTATCATAAATACACACGCAAGAGGGTATAGGTAAGGGGAACTCGAGCAGCAAACACGTTTGTTGACCGAAGTTGTGGTTGCTTTCCGGAGCTAAGGTTTCAACCAATATTTCCAGGGGCACTGACTAAACGTTGTCAACGGGAGGATATAGATTTGTTTGTGGAACAGCAGACATCGTCTCGGGACATTGATGAAACGGTAGGCGTTATAGTAATTTTAGAAACCTTTGGAATTATGAGATCGTCCGAAAGCAAATACATAATGGAATATTCTTGTGATTCATTGTAAAGTATTCTGAACTTCGCAACATGACTGAACTAGAATCAATGCGATCCGGGACGACGCAGTAACGGGACGGTTTACGAATTATAATAGAAAATTGGACGAAACACAAAATCAAAATTTTTGCCATAGGGTTGAAAACAGTGTGTTTCTTCTGTAAAATAAAAAGAATATTTACTATAGGTTACACCTCTTTGTACTTAAAGCTCTAAATAAAATGCATGATTTTTAAGTCTTAAGTCAGGGTTTCATTTATCTACAACTGGATGATGTGTATAAATTGAAATGTAGTTTTATGATAAATAAACGTCCGTTTTCATATTGTAGAGACGTCCAAACTAAACTGTAAGTTCATTCCAACTAAATTTGATGCTCATCTGTCACTACGCCTCGATATTATGTACTGGTATTTGATTATTCTTATCCAACATAAAAACACTCAGATACACATTGACAAATTTTATTCACATGTAAGCAAAACGTTTTTCCTGTGAATTAATCTTACTTTTTCAAATAATAGCTCTTAAATTTTCTATAATGAGCTTGACAAATTGTAAATAGAATGATTTTTGGAAATAACTGATATTAAGCAAATTCTATTTTAAATTTTATGCGAATGGCGCGTTTTAAACCAACAATTCATTTTTAAAACGATTACCTACCTACTCCTATGGGAAAGAAACCCATTAAGTTTTATTTCGAAATACTTTATGATTACACGTGTTTTCTAATAAAGTTGGGCTCGGTTTTTCCTCCTAGAATATTTTATTCATATTTCAGACCGCGAGAAAAATTCAAAGTACTACTTCGTTTATTTATTTTAATCATTCATCTGTATTAATATAATATTAAATACATAAAGTCGTCAGGAAGCACCGCAATAGACTGAAGGAAAACAAAACTTACTCGATGAAACAAAAGTTACGTAACTGCGTGCGCAGCTGTGCTCATTAGGTTATGTTCAAATGGGACAGCACGTACGTACACTGAAAGGAGAAAAGTATTACATATACATAACTATCCAAATTGGGCAACTATCTGAAGCACGAAGTTGGAAAGTGGGCACATTTTTCTCTTTCAAACCTTTTAAGGATTAACAAAGGTACGTTATTAAACATAATAAGTATACTTTACGGCTTAATTTATAATGAAGACCTTCAATAACACTCCAATTTTGATTTCATTTCTTTATAACGAGTTCGTTTCAGTTATGATTTTGGATGTGAAACGGATACAAACAGATGCTCTCTATCTTTTTATTAAAACACTAGCTTAGCCCGGTGCCTCCGACGGGTATTTTTTATGATAAATTTTTATTTGTTCTATGAAAGTTCATGATAAAAATAAATTTCAAACATATTACAGTTGCCCGTTCCGTCCATTTTAGGACACAGGCAGTGCATGAAGTGCTTTGTTTTAAAATGAGATTGAATTATCGTCTATTTGATGAATGAAGTCTTAAGTATCATGAAAATGCCAGAAATAGACTATAGTAACTCACAGCGCTTTACCAATGTTCTCATAGGTGCATGGAAATCATCAAACATATGTGATGGGTGAGTATGTCTGTATGTGTGTCGTCCATTCATCCTTCATGATTATCATCATTCCATATTCCATCCCCTCAGAACTATCCACTCTGGGAAATAAAAAATGGATTCAGCGTAATGCTGATGATCCCAGACGGCCAATTCGCGACCAATAATAATAATAATAATAATAATAATAATAATAATAATAATAATAATAATAATAATAATAATAGGGAGCTCAAGAAGACTTACGCAGAGTGAAGTTATAGAACGATTTTCCTAAGGATGAGCCAAAGTGACAGCTACTGCTGACAACATAACTGAAGGTTCTATGGTCGTTGTGTCCTCGAGCCCATTGGTCTCCCTTCCTGCATTCGTTCGTTTGCAGTTGGCTAAATTGTAAATGGCTTCGACGCTTCCTTTTGTGATGTCCTCGTCCGACAAAAATTTAGTGCGCCGCGAGAAATAATTGAAATTAGGAAGTGCAGTGTTATGTGCTCTTCTGTAAAAATTCTTTTTTTCTATAAACATTACATTACATTTACATTTTGTGCGATAAATATTCTGTTCATTTTAAAACCGAGACTTCGATGCGAGAGGCGTACCGGTACACGTGTTTCCGGTTTAAAATCATTTTTCTTTCTATTTACATTTGTGGCAGTTTTCTTTTTTTACTGATTGTGAGAGCAGGTTAAGAGATTTTCCACATACGTAATTAAATTTAAATATTTCCCGGACTCGCGTACGTCCATATACCTCAGCGAAAAGACTCCTATATACTGATGTTTCCAAATACTTTAAGAGGCGTGACTGAACAGCTGTCGCGGCGGAGAAATACTTCTCTGAATTACAAATGATGTTCACTTGTTACGCGGACTGTCACTTTGGCTCATTCTTAGGAAAATCCTTCTAAACTTTTCAATGCGCAGCAACGCCGGACGTGTTGCAACGTGCCGCAGTGGCGTGCGGGCGCGCCGGAGCCACGGGCCCTGACCTTCCGCAAAACCGCGTCACCCGCTCCTATGCCCCCCACCCCCAGCCCCCGGGGCGAGTGGTGCAGCGCCCCGCGCGGATGGACGAGGAAACAAGGGCGCACTCGGCCGCTTTGACGGCGCGCCCTCTCTCCTCTCGCCATGCGACCTGCACGCGGTTGGTCGATCACTACAAGCGATACTTCGGTTTCCGATATTCCAGTCAAGTCCCCCGGGAGCGGAGTCGGGACCTTGGTCACACACATGGAAACCCCGCTGGAAGCTTCTACTCGCTTCATATGTAGCCTACCAACGGAAGAAGTATAGGCGAGCAGAACACTTGCTGGAGTAAGCGCAATGAATCTTGAAACACTTATTTCAGATTTCTGAATCTGCAATTCATGCGTTTGTAGATCTGTCGTTTGACTAACTGATTTTACTTTCTCGACATACTATGTTCTTACGCAGAAAAGAGAAAGTACGTACTGTAATACTGCCGCAAAATTCGGCGGTTTTTCGACAGAAAAACCATGATATAGAAAAGATGAATAAATCATGTTTCTATATGTTGTATATTACTTCCTTTTACACGTTGTGTGGTCAGAATCCATGTTTTGTGAGTACATAAACATTGAGTGACCGCAAAATGTCTGTCTGTCTGTCCGTCTGTGGTCAACGCAAATCTTTCAGACGATTTTCTCCAAAGTTGATTTTCCCCCAACAATCTGGTGGCCCATCGTATTGGAAGATATTTTTCTTTTTTGGGAGTACTACACATTAGGCCTCAACATTTACAAAATTTGCCTCACAAAGGTCCCCAAATTTTTGGATTAAACATTTCACTTGGGTGAAGTAAAAGGCGCTTAACAATGGCGTAGGTTGCATTTTCGTTGAACTTTGAATTTTCGAAAATTGCAAATATTTAAACTATTCAGAAAACTGCAATATTTAAGTTAGCGATTTTTCTTAAGGAAATCTGTCCTTCAAATAAAGATTCTGAAGTAAGGTCATGTACAATGTTTCGAAAATATGAATACTTTTTGTGTAATTTTGGGTGAAATATAAATTTTAAACAATTATTTTCTCGAAAAGGCACTAATTTTTTAAATATTAGTTCATCGGATAGAGCAAAAAAGTAAGCCTAAAATGGTGCAGGTACCTCTTACGGCGAACACACTATCTTCTAAAACTCAAAAAAGAACATAGCAAAAGTACAATAACGATGACATTTTGTTCTCTCGATGAAATTGTTTTAAAAAAAATCTGTAAATAAGATCATGTACAACTTTTGAAAAACCAATTAGTTTTCGTGTATTTTTGCTTGAAGTAAAAGCAATTTACTTTCCTTTTTCAAAAATGACAAATTCTTTATTTTTTCGCGTACGTTTAAAATATTGCGCAGGTCTTAATTTTGTCGAAGTCCCTGAATTTTTAAATACTGCAATAGTTACAAATAATACGAGGTAAGTACGTGCTATTAGGGCACCACTAGTTTTTCGCTTATGTTGCAGGATTGGCCATCGATACACCTAAAGAGTACGACGAATGGTCAGACATTGGTGGAGTGAACGTATTGTACACTTCTTCTTCCGCACGTTCTCAAAAGTAAAAAAAAAGAAACTAACTCTCTCTGGGAAACCCCCGTCCGGTTACCCAGATTTACGGAGACACTTGACAGAGCCCAGGCGGAGCAGTGAGAAGCCGGCCGGTGCATGCCCCCCCTCCCGCCTGATCGGCGTGAGTGCAGGACCCGCCGTTGCAGCACCCCCCCCCCCTAACGCACTCTGGGGAAATTAAGCAGGAGCTTGTCCCATGCATTTGAGAGACGAATTACTGGCACCGACATGGCAAGCTAGAAAGTTTAGTTATTTTCAACTAATTAGAAGTATTTTAAAGGTAACTACGATATTTTGAAAACATTTGATTACCATGATATAAACATGTGTACTTGGATTTATGTTCAGCTCCCTGACATTCATCATCAGTTACAATTTCATCTAACCGGGAACTTGAACGTCACTTTAGACTATCCAAACTAATTAGAAGTATTTTAAAGGTAACTACGATATTTTCAAAACATGTTTGATTACCATTATTTAAACATGTGTACTTGGATATATGTTCAGCTGCCTCTGACATCCATCAGCAGTTACAATTTCATCTAATCGGGAACTTGAACGTCACCTTAGTAACGTCACTGTCGTGACGTGTAAGTTCCCGATTGGATAACACAGCAACAGCTGATTACCTGTCAGAAGCAGCTGTAAATAAATCCAAGTATTCTGTAGGTTAGCTGGTACACTCGTGCAGTGTCAAGAACGGTATCAGTACAAAATGAAAAGTTATGCAAGCCCAAAAAAAAAAAAATTATTCAAGTGTTAAAAAAGTTATTCACTTTTACTACCCAATTCATTTGTATGAATCGATAATATAGTACGAATGTCGTATAATTGACTTAACTCGGGCCAGACGTAACTCTAGGTTGCGAGAAAGCCAAATGAAAGCAGTCGTGCCGCCGAGAGATCTAACCTCAACAGTCGTCATTCAAAAGTAACGAAGATGAGCGCTCTGCGTGCCGGTGGGGGAAGGATTTTGAGGACACGCCCTTGGAAGGCGTGGCGCCGGCGGGGCACGGAGGGGGGGCACAGTCACGCTATCTACGAGATCGAAGGCTTCGTCGTCCTCAAGGCGCCACCGCTGCTCGACCCTGCTTCCCACGTGACCTGCGCTAGCTGTTCAGGGCGAGTATAGAGCGATTTTCCTAAGGATGAGCCAAAGTGACAGCTAGTAATGGCAACATAACTGAAGGTTCTTTGGTCGTCGTGCCCTTGAGCCCAATGGACTCCCTTCCCGAATTCGTTCGTTTGCAGTTGGCTAACTTGTAAATGGCTTCGACGCTTCCTTTTGTTGTGTTTTAAATGTTAAAACCCAAGCACTCAATTTACTACAGTACATTTCAAAGTTTGAAGAGAAACGTTCTTTGTCTCCCTCAGAGAGACCATTTAGGTTTCTAGGACAAAATTTGGGGAGAGCGGAAACTTTTCGACCCAGTTCGCTGTGCCGGATCGGGAATGACCGCAAGAGCTCCGAGCTCTGAGGCATGGGCGCGAAGACGCCGGGACACGATAAGGCGATTTTGCTCCACAGCAGCGAGAGTTGCTCGAGCAGAAACGGCGCGTAGGCGCCACGATAAGGTTCCGTCCGCGGCCGTTGCCGAAAGGAACAAATACGTCTGGCGGGAACAGGGGCGTAGCGAGCGAAAGGGGACTAAAGACCTCCCCGAAATTAAAAAAATATTACGTCCGGTATGCCGACCTGGATGGTCGAGGTGGCTAAGAGCGAGTACCGACTCAGCGCTTCGGTCCGAAGGGTCGCGGATTCGAGTCCCGCCTTGGGCATGGTTGTTTGTCCCTTGACTTTGTATGTGTTGTCGCGGAGGGCCTCGCGTTCAGCTGACCCCAGATCAGAAGGGCCCGCAAGTGTGTTGGTCTAGTGTGTGGTTGAATATGCGTGCCATCCGGACGTAAAGGGTAACCGGCTGTTGGCTGGGTAAAAGCCCTAGAAAGAAGTGATATGAGACTAGTTCACTACTATTATATCGTTTTGTCAGGAGCCATTATTAAGGAATCTAATTTCACATTGACACTCTACAACATAACGTAAATACCTATAAAATAAACTTAAAATAACGTACAATAATAAACCTAAAATCGCGTACAAAGCTATTAAAATGAGAAATCGTTTAGAAAACCTCTACTGAATGTTACTATTAGAAGATACATAGACATATTTATGTATAATGAAAGACAATTTGAATGATGAAAGTATATGTTTCATTAGCAGTATGTCAGAGTTCTTATACGAAACCTAATTCAACATAAAACTATATAATTGATGAATAAAAATAAATAATCTACCAAAAAATATTTAATTTTTCAAACGTGCACACGCGTAAATATTCATCCCATCCTCGGAGTCCAAGGAAAGTCGTCATGGTTTTAAAAAAGGATATTTAAAGACAGACGCTATTCTTTGCGTTGTAGGTACTAACCTGGAGGAGGACGAACGTTCCCAACCTGACATTGCAGACACAAACTAAAGAAATACTTTTGGTTTTGAAGGCGTACATTACACACGACGAGTGTTTTATAAACCACCGCTTCCTTCCCCTGACAAATTATTTCTCCCCGATTTTAAGCATTTTCCTTAATTAAATACAATGTACTAGTCTCTTCATTAATAACTAATAGAAAAGTGGAGTGATTGCTCTCAAATGTTGCCAGAAAACCTTTGAAAAGCAGAGAAAAAGATGTAGGATTTGTGAATCAAAACTCACACCACAAATTTAGTTACACTCCGAAGTTGTGTTTCAAGAAACTCGCAATGTACGGCTTCGTGAGGCGGCGCGGTTGATAGGCGGTCCCGGGTGAGGCGAGGTGGGACCAGGGGAGCATAACTATGGTAAATACCCGGGTTATGCCAGGTCAATTCAACTAATTTTTGTATTTTAAAAACTTCTAGGTGCAAAGACCACAATCGTTCAGCAACAGTGAAATAAATTTATTATGATTATGACACAAAAACCATCAATTACACATCCATTTAAAATGTGATCATTATGCCAAAAAAAAAAAAAACACCCATCAATATCAAAATATTCGGTTTCACTTATTGGTTTGAAATTATAATACACCTGCATACACACAAAAAATAAGGATTTTAATCAATGCACATTGGAAAGCGATGTGTTGTGTGTTGTACGGAATAACAATGCCAAAAGTAATATCAATGGAACTAACGAACTTGGGAAACGCCAATTAAAAGCCTGATCTCTCTGGAGCCAATACTCCGCTCATGCAATCGCACCCTCGTCGTAATGAAGTCGACGAAACGGAGGGGAAAAGAAGAGCCGGGAAAGAAGTCATCGTGCGTCGACGGCGGGCGGGCGGGCGGGTGGGTGGCGAGCGCCTTCGAGTCTAATTACGCGGAAGCTGAGAAGCAGGAAGGGTGGAGGAGGGAGGAGTCTGCCGGTGGCAGCGAGCGATGGAGCTGGCGGAGCGGGAGAGCTCTTCAACCCACGCTCACCGCCGCGTAATTGGCTCCCAGGAGAGACCACCACGCAGGCGGATAGCGAAAGAGGAAATGACAGGAACAGACGATGAAGGAGAGCACGCGATGGCACAGAAACTGTCACGAAGAGGGGGCGGATTTTGATGACCTAATCATCGCCAAAAATTACCAATAAAATGCTCTTAAAATGTTTTTAAAATGCCCCCAAACCAAAGAAAAATGACGTAAAATATATGATCAAATAAAGTTCGGATGAACAACTCAAGCTGTTGAATACGTTACTGATGTAATCGAAGCTTCTTCCATTCGTTCGAGTGAACTCAGCTTGCAAACCTTTGGTTTGGACTGTTCTTTACTAGGAAATCCGTCTTTAGTTATCCCGAAATCGGCCTAACCGGCAATCACTCTGATTACTTACTTACTTTAATTACATACTTACAAAGGCTGTCAAAGCAATTTCTGAGCGAGCAAATCGAATAGGCTACTGAGTAGTTCTGTGAAGAACATTTGTTGCATCTCGTAAATATTATTGGAAGCAAGTATCATTAAAAATGACATTAAAATCGATGCAATCATAAAAAATGCATTAAAAATGACGGGAAAATGTAAAAGAATGACTTAGTCCAAATCGACAAAAAATTAAAAATAATTACCTATGAAAATGGATCATTTACTTTTGCCATAACATATAATGAATTTATAAACTAAACGGCATTGTTGTAAAGTGAACAAAAAATAGTCATTTCATTAAAATTCGCCCTTTAGTGATGAAGATAGAAATTTACTGGAAAATGTGCTGCGGAATGTTGTGCCTCTTTATTTACGAATCTGCGAGTGTCGTCAAAACGGACTTGCCCAAGGGGGCACCTAGTTTTTAGGAATACAGATATTCGTAATTATACATAACACAAATTTTCGAATATCAAATTGCGTGTATCTCCTCCCCACCTACACCACTTTTAACCGCCTTTGCAACGGCACTAACAGACCTTACTCCTGACATGTCTGCGAAGAGTCCACTCAAAACAGCCTTAAACATAAATTATACGCCCGAAAATGAGAGATCGTATTGATGGTCGTGATTCAAAGACAACAAAAAAAATTCAAAGACAACAGAAATACTATTTAGCACGACCGCAAAAAAATGCATCACTTGTCCAAACTACACCTGTTATTTTTCCTGGAATTTAAACACTCGCAACTCAGCATCAATCTTAATTCCTTTTCGATACTTTCGTGACACATTCGGCATTTCGCTGTCTGTTTAATATCTTTGGGTCATTCGTAAACAGTCATACTTTTGACTTTCATACTCTTAGACAAATACATATGTATCACTATGCAGCAGCAAAAATAGTAGCTTACACAATATTCAAGATAAATAACATGGTACAAACTCGAATAAATTAAATATTTTGAAAAAACATTCTTCGTGAATATTGCAATAATCTAGAATGGTATAAATACAGTACAACAGTCTTTTTTATTTGAATACCAAAAAAGTTGCGGTTCCATAAGGCAACATGAGAACAGCATATATTTAATGGAGGCGGTCTCTTACTTGACGCCTTGCTGTCGCATTAAGTCAGCTGTGTCGTAAATATTGAAAACGAGAATTCAGTCGGAACGTGCAGTATAAAAATGGGCGGAATAACACAAAATATTTGCATTTTTCAGTCAAAATCGAATTTACGTAGTAGAAAACAAACAACCACCAGGTCGAACTTTGAAATTTATTTCGAATTCCTTCATTAACAATGTTTGATATTGACAATAAAAGCACAAATGAAGATAAAGGAGAAATCAAATTAAGACTTCCTTTTAACAAAGATTTCACTATAAAATATAAACACTGATGTGCCAGGAATGCATAAAAGGGACAGGAAAACTAGTCCACATTAACAGCAAGTTCAAAATTTCAAAACGAAGCTACAATGGAGAACCACAGACGACAGCACGAACCGTTACTGTAGCAGTTGGAAAGCAAGTAAAATTGACATGAAGCCGAGGACTGCAAGCGGTTTGCCTTTCTAAAAATTCCCGAGTGTTGAAAGGGGGCAAGAGACTTAATCTCCCCCAACTTCAAGGAAGCGAGTGCCAAGACAGGGCGTAGCGCATGGGGCCTGCTTCCCTCGGCAGCCTTTTACGAGGCCAACGCTCTCTGGGGTTGGCCCACCAACGAGGTCAGTGCAGCATGCCAATGCACTTCAGAGCATTCAACTAAATCGGAACGCAACGACGAGCGTTTTTGTCTGCGGTAATCGAAGCGGCCTTACACAAGACTAAAGAAACGACGTATAAATACTGATGTTTTATTAGACCTTATAAAACATTATTATTCACGCGTCTTTTAAAAACCTTTTTCAAATCACGTTTTGCTCTTCTTTTATAGTACGTTTACCGTTAAAACAGTATTAGATAACTGTACATTGCATAGACTTAATCTGCCTTTTTTTTGCACGTCTCCCAAACTCCTTTCTTAGTAGTGCCCCTGAAAGTACTTTTGATGAGCTGCGCTGGGCCATTCCTGACTAACCTTGCCGCAACATTCTGTATGGATCCCAATACATCGTGCCATATTTTACCATTGTCGCACTTCTGAGGCATGTGTCCACGCTAATTCTTTAGCTCTCAGAGTACTGTTCTTCAGAAACAAAACTTAAAGATCCTCAAACTTTTCCAATTACGAAATACCCAGCTCAATTTATTGTCCAGTTGTATTAGCGAGACTTGTATAACATCGTTGTTTCATTCGTACGCAGTTTCACTGTAACATGGACCTGTTTATTTTCATAAAAATAATTATTTGTGTATCTACGAGTATTACTAATTAACCACCGCTACTATATTTGTTTTGTCTTGCTTACTCTTGATTCCTTCTTCACTAATATACAAGTCGATGTAGGAATCAACACATAATAAAGGCGTGAGGCATTTCCCAACGCTTTTGAAGACAATCTGTCAAACGTGATCGTTTTGTTCTTTAAATTGTTTATTTCCATGCCGATTTTCAATAATAAAACACTTATTTGTGTTATCTAATTAACAATTAACCATCTACACTGAAAATGTTTGGACCATCTTGCTATCCTTTGATTCATTCTTTACTAATAAAAAAATCGATGAAGGTACCAATACATAATGAGCGTATACGGTACTTTCCTATGCTTTTGAAAACCAACTGTACGAACTACTCCGCTGGCAAACAAAGCAAATTCCAACGGATAAACTTAATTCTATCCTAGACATACAAAGTTTGCTTCGACAGCGCAGGTGGCTTGGAGCATCGGCCAAGAACGCGGAGCCGAAGGCCGCGAGTTCCAGTCCCAAGGCTCAACTATCCGCATCATGTGATCGTGGGGGCGTGGTTGGTCATGATGGAATGAGAAACGCAGTGTATAAAGGTTCTTTTAAGCGAGACAGTGTTGGTTCAGATTGGCTGTACAGAAAACGTGGAGTTAAAACTGCACGTTTCTTCATGAAACCTTTTGAGAAAGTTAGATTGTTTCATATAGAAAGCTTACGGTTTGACCCATGCGCATCTAGCTGCAGCATCGTTTACCATCAGATTTGTTTGCGACGGAAAGGTTCCATCCTTTTCAATTTTGTGGTTAGGTTAGATGCGATTTTGAGTGTTGTGGTGAATACGAGTTCTCGGCTTTTCTGGTGAATTTATTTTACTGTCACATGTTAATGTTACAGAATCGCAGCCACAATCATACCTGTAGCGCCAACAATGACAGCCTTTCAATTTTTTCTCCCCATGTTTAATTAATACTTATGAAAGTACGAATAAAGTAGCTCAGAGCGAACGTACATAAATGCCGCGAATGAATGTAATCGGACGGCGCAATTCGGCAATTCACACCGAAAACGCGCGAAGACTGTGTAAATACGACTTTTGGCTTCTTGTACAGAAACGTCAAGTTCCCACACTAGAAGTAAAAGTATACTTTCTGTATGAGAACATGCACGAAAACTGTACCGTGTAAAAAGGTCTTAAGAGACATTCCATTCATTTATCATCATTAAGCACACAAGACCTACCCTAACATTCTCCATACTGAGAAAGGGAATAGCGAACAATTACTGTGGTCACGTATCAGGAAAAGGGATGTGAAAAGGATAACACCCCTCCTTCGCCTATTTCTAATAATGAGGTTAAAATCGGAAAACAAAATCCTCACCACAAAAAACTAAAGCGAAAACTACCGCGACAGTTCTTGGACCCTCCTTGATTATCATGTAGCTTCTCGCATGTACTCAATGTATTCATGTCTATAATTTTTCGTAATCAATATTAACGTAATTCAATGTAACATCACTGTATCGTACTCGGATGCTGAGGGCCTTAGGGCCAAACAAAATGGAAAAAAAAGTAATGAGGATCATCATCAAGTGCTAGAAGAACGAAGAGGTATTGTGGAATAATATCCGCCCATTACTTCACATTGATTGGTAAACTTACCTTTGAACAGCTGCACTGCTCCGGCGGCGATAATAATGAAGAGGGCCAGCAATTTTGCGTAGGTGAAGACATCTTGTACTCTCGTGGCCCATTTCACGTCCCAGCAGTTGATGAAGGTAAGCACCACTGAAACAGAATTCGTTTCGTTTAGAAAGGATTTCCCAATTCATAAATTTTATATACAACTCCTAAATAATTAAGATCTAACTAGTTAGTAATGTAAGTCTAAAAATAAATGTTTACCAAGTTAAGAATAAATAGTATTATTGAATGAAAGATCTGAATATGGTTCCGGTGAAATATTTTATGCGAAGTACGAGATTTTTTTTGACAATCAAAATGTCTCAACTGCAACTGAATGAAACATTATAGTATTTACACTGAACCAGATTATCAAAAACTATCTCAATGTGAATTTTAATGTTTTTAATAGTTATAAATATTGTATTACATATTAATACATTGAAGCATAAAATAAAAAATAGTGATTAGTGTCAATGACTGAATTTTCGCGTGGTCAGCTCCCTAGCGTGGACCCTACCAAACGATTGCATGTAGGCAGGTTATGTCGATCATCGCATGCTGACAAAGAACGTAACATACAATTCTACAGACAACTTCATCTTCCAGACCACTAGGGCATAAACCTTTTCTCCGAACTTTATGAAATAAATTAATGTCAGGGAAAATTCTTAGATATCAAATATCGAGATATTACATGGTGAATTGATAAAATACTAACATTTCGAAAAGAATAAAATTTGACAACACTGTAAATCAGCATTTTACTCTCAAGTTACGTTCACAAAAGGTGATTGCTTATTGGCCTCACATGAGAAGAAAAATCCTGTAGTTCAATTTTTGTGACCTCATCCATTAATTCGATATTCTCTACCAAGGAAGGTCGGAACTCTTAAATTTTAAGTAGTAAAATAACGTACGCGTATTTCCTTTTTTCATTATACATTAAAATGTATGAAAGACAGAGCCAATACTTATTTAACATATTCATATTCGTATCAATTCAACCACAATCCAGATCAAATTGATAGTATCAATTAAACTTAGAATAAAGTGATATTACGATATGTTCTATAGGTATACACGAACTATCGTTTCATTCATTATGTGACCGATGTACATTAATAAACACGTTCCACGTAAAATAAAGTTCACATAGTTTTTACGATGGGCGCACTGTAAGGAAACAATGAATACTTTTTCAAATGAACAAAAAGACTATGTGTCACTGCTGTGATAAATTATTTTCTTTTGTTCGTTTATTCATTGTCTTTTTATGAGAATAATTATTCCAAAAATACTGTGGGAGCGACATACACAATACTGTCACATTATAATATTGCTATTCTCATTAGTCAAAGAATTATCTATAATCTCCAGAGGAAGTGTAAAAATTAATCACTCACCACTGGCAACTATCATTCATGAAAGCAATTTGATAGCATTATCTCAGGTTGTTAAATTACTGTCGAGGAGCAAAACCTAATTTCATAACTAGCAAGACTCGTCTATAAATTAGAACATACAACGAAAAAGCAGAAATAAATGCCAACAAAAGAAATAAACGTCAAAGCAAAAGTAAATATTAATAAATGCTAAAGAAGTGCAATAAAGTGCATTAATTAGCACAAACAAATTGAAGAACTTAAAACACTCTCTCTCAACAATCTGGGCACGCATTTGGTGAAAACAGAGCTCTCTAAACTGGATATTTATTGAGCATGGAGTGTCGTATCTTAAAATTTCGGGTTTTTAATTTTAATCAATTTTCATAAAGTTGAATTTGTTTATAATTATTTTTTTAATGATTCAATCTCTTTCATTTATTTACAAATATTTTCAAATAAAATAACTTTTTAAATAGTACAAGTTCCTTCACACTTTTTTGGTTTAGACGTGATGCCTCCACCTTCTCCCTGGCAATTGTTTTCAGTAGCTATGCCTTTAGAACCTGCAGTGTTGCGGTAAATAGCATTTGCTTTTGTGCGTGTGTAATTCACAGTTTGATGTACATTGTCAGAAATTTTAAGTTTAAATAAGTAAAGTTTACTAATGTTTGTTATTTAGAGGAATAACTAATATGTGTACATTTTTTGTCTTTTCTGCATTTCATAGTTTTATACATTTTTATGGGACGCTTATTTTCCACGAAACAATAATATGTAATTTTTCATAAATGTTGATAATTCTACTAAATTTTAATTATAAAAATAAAAGCTAAAAGTAATGAGCAAGTTTGCAGAAAGCATATTTTCTTCTAATAGAATCGTATTATTGCCGTGAACATATTTCAATCTGGTGATACCAGAACCTAGGGGTAAAATTATTACCCCCATACGGAGGGGGGGATAGGAGAACAAGAGCAGCTAAAAACTACTTATATTTGTTGTAACTCAATAGTTACATGGTATCAGATCTGCATTAGTACTGGATAACAGCATGTATAAAATTTGGGATTATTTCGAATCAAAACTAAAAAGTTAACGTTCCTTCACTTGGTTAACCACGTTTTCACTTCACCGTCCACTTTCACTACTAGTGCCCCACGATGTCCTAGTTGGATTCTTTTAACAATCAGATTATTTCTCCAACTCCTCGGTATGCAAGTCTTCGATTCCCAAGGATCTCACAAGATTTTTCAAGCGAGAATTAGCTTTTCCACGTGCTCAGCCTGAATGCTCGCGGTGAGAGCTGTAAATGCCCAAGTGCACAGCGTGGGCGACAGGCAGTGGGATGGAAAACGAACGGTGGGATGAGATGGGGAGGTTGTGGTTGGGGTCGCAGGGAAGGAGTCGTACTCTTGCGCAGGGCTGGCAGCAGGGGGGCCTGTGTGTCCATAGCCGTGTTCAGCGGCGCCGTATGTTCTATGCATTATGCTGAGGCCGCGCTGTTCAATCCTCTAGTTGGCACGTACGACACACTGGCAAACCACAAGGAGCAAGCACGTAGCCAGAGAGTGAGATACTAAAAGATTCCTCGAATTATTAAGCAAAATCATTTCGTTCTTCAAGTTCATAATTATAGTTGGGCGGTTTCAAATTTATGAATTTTAGCTGTACACTGTAAAAAAACACAGTAAACAAATACATCAGGAATTTCAGACCCATTTAGAGGAATGTTCATTTTGCAACTGGGTCACGTGAAAAGTGCGGTGAAAAGTCTGCTTCAGTAAAGTCCCAATATTTCTGTCAAAAGTGCGCCTGTCATCTCCATTTCGAAAACATCTACGGTACTGAAGCTAACCGTAAACAGAAGTGACAATGGCAATATTGTCATAATAAATGGAGCATCCTCATTAATTCGAATTGTCATCTGATGAAGCAAAAGCAGTCAACAATGTCCACTTATCTATACCGCAGACATTGTGTAGCCATTACAATAATTCACCAGTCATAAAACAATTTTCAGTGAAGTGTACTTCCTCAGCCATCTAACAGGGAAATTTCAAAAGAACGCTCATTCTATTTTCTTTAACGGAGTATTCAGCAATAAATTATTCGTGATAAACTTTTATAAGAAACTGGACTGAATTTGGAAATGTTTCTTGAGTTTGTGAAGTAGTTGGAGTTATTTTAGTTGACATACACCATTGCGGTGAAATAGTGCCCAGTTCATGCATATTTTATTAAATATTGTGTAGTTAAAGAACACTGTCCTTTATTACTTATTTACAAAACCGATTGAGTTTGTCTCGGGGCAGGTAAATAGTTGAATGAAAACAATCACATTTTTTAAATGCCTTATACATCGAAAGTGTGGAATCATTCCATCTATTCGTATGTTGTTGTTGTTGTTTTTTTGTTGTTGTTTTTTGTTTTTGTTTTTTGTTTTTTCAAACTCTAGATTATTTGAATATCCTTTGACGAAAAGCTTCGAACACAGCCCTTGTTCTCTTGCGTACAATGAGTCATTGATCCAATACACAAGTGTATCTAAAAACAACGAGGCGCGCGTTGGGTGACATTGGGGGAGCCGGGGCCCGCGAGTAGATGAACTTCGCTTTCCTTATCGGGCGGCGCACGCCGCTGCAGCCACCCGCGCATTCCGTTGTGGGGAGCAGCAGTGGGCCGACGCGGGTGGCGTCCTGGGGCCGCTTCTTCCAAGCCTTCTCACTCGAATTGCCTCATTGAGATTTCATCCGGAAAGCTGAGCGGCAATACCGATTCCTCTACGGCAAGACTGTCCAACTCGCGGCCATCTATTTTGGCCCGTAAAAGGTTAATGGTCGAAAGTCGGGAATCGAACCCAGATCCCAAAAGTCCACCCGTTACACCCTCTCTCTGTCCCCACCCCCCCAATGTCATTCGCCCCCCCCCCCTAGAGGGCCCAGGCGGGCGACGCTCACTAATCAACAAACAAATCTCTGTCATACACAAACAGTACAACACTATACATAACAATAATCAGACCACTACTGCTTTATGCATGCCCCATATGGACAAACGCAGCCCCCACAAATGTCAATAAAATTCAAGTAATGCAAAATAATTTTTTTTAAGATTAATCACAAATGCCCCCTGGTTCATAAGTAATAAACAGCTTCATTCAGAATTAATCATCAATACAATAATAAACCAAATAGCACACATATCACACAACTACCAAAACCTAACAGACATACCAGCAGCATCCCATTACAAACTACCGAAAAATCCAACCCACACTCGAAAAAATAATAGATTCCCTTTTGAAGCATTCCTCAAACTTTTAGCCAACCACGATTCTTAACACCGAGGTTCTCCCCTAGAGTATCCTCTCCAATGTATAGACTAAGTTAGCTTAGCTATCTTAACTAGAATAAGTCTGAAAAAATACATGTGTAAAGTAATTGTACTGAACGATATAAATCTTCCAAAATGAATAAATGTGTGTTATAAAAAAAATTAAAAAAAGGCGGACGACGCGTCATTGCGACGCGGGTGGCGTCGGACGGGCGCGCCACGACGCCTCATCGTCCACCCGCACCCCACCCCCACCCCAAACCCCGGGGCCACGGAAGCAGGGCAAGGTCCTCGGAAACGCGAAAACAACTTTTTCTGCGTCGTCGCCTCCACGGGACGCCGAACCCGATAAGTGAACATTGGTCGTCTCATGACGGGAAGATTGTTGATGCTTTGCGCTCTTCAATTATCAAATTATTAATAGCAACAAAAAACAAACGTTCTCTGGTTCTTCATAGTTTTGCAATGACTTTGAAGTGCCCTTTTAAATGAAGCGAATTCACGCATATCCGGAAGTAATATTTCTCTGCTTATCAGTTTACCAGTCATGTTTGAGTGGTCATGAGTGGCCGAGGAAGAATTCAATATTTACGCTTGTACCCAATGGCTTGTGTCAAGAGAAGCCTTCAAGATGCTCATCTTGAAAATTAAATACCTTGTCATTAATTTATGAAAACCAATGGAAAGAAGATAAACCACTGAACATGTGGAGAAAATAATTTCATTTCCTTTAGTTAACCATATTTTGCCTGCTCAAAATAGGCTTCATTTTCGCAATAAGGTAATTAATATCAACAGTCAGAGCGTTTCACATAAACATTTACATTGAATTCATTAAAGAACCCCTAGCAAAATAATTATTTCTTGATTTTCACTGAATGCTTTTTTTCCACAGGCATAGAAGGTAAAATAGTTTCGGTCTTGGAAGTTAAAAGTTCCTACGTCCTAAAGCAATCTTCTTCATAACATTTTCAATGCAGCCACACAATCAGAAAAAGTGCCTCGACGTTGATCACAAACTTAACGGACAAATAATCGAATTCCCTTATTAAAGAGAAAACGAAAGTCTGTAAATGTAATTATAATTTATTATGAATCTATCTGTACTTCAAAAACCGTAAATCCTTGAACGAAATAACCAGGAGTGTATAAATGCGTTGTGACGCTTTGTTCGCCGAGAGGTCCTAAGGTTGATATTCGGAGTCTGCCTCTGTTCGAATGAAAATTCCAGATGCCATCCCGGGTGTTTCCCCTGAGCAATTTCAGGCGGATGTCCGACCACTATCTTAAACAAGCCACGGCCCGCGGGCGAACCTTTTCTAATTTCGTCCTTACTCTCATTCTTAGGATCTGACGGGTTCATTTCCCCTTCTTCGTGTGGCCTGTAGCCATGATCTTCGTCAGCAATGCCAGTACAGTGGATATAAGACCCACCCATGGTGTTTTGAAGCGCTAGAGACGAGGAAGGAACGAAATTGTGGCAGAAAGGGTGACTTCGAGATCTCATAACAGACCTTGCGGTTCCTGTCCAATTGCGACAGATATCGTCCGTCAGGCATCACATTGACGAATCCGCCTTCGTAACTCGCCCTTGCCGCACGGCGGACCGCCACCGCCGATGTATCACCACGACACGCGCCCGCGAGTGTTTACGATCCCGGGAGGCACATGACCCGTACTGGACGAGGAAGCGAGACGCGACGAGGTCACTGACAGCGACGGTGGCGCCGCCGACGGCGGCGGCGGCGGCCGCGACGGGGCGCTCTGCTCTGCGTGCGTGCGTGCGTGCAGATCGTTAAGGGTCACCACCACCACCAGCCCCTTTCACCACTATCGCACCACTGCCGCCTCCACCGCCGGCGTTATGGACTTCACGTGACGTCACGATGCGCTCGTCGCCCCGTCCCCGCCGCCGCCGCCGCTTGCTGTGGTTGCGGTGGCGCCCGCGGCGGCTGATGAAACTTCGCCAAGAGTTGCAGGAGGCCTTTCCACCCCACCCCCCCGGAAATCCCGGCCGAGGAGATGAGCGAGCGTGCCCTTGAATAGCGACCGCTACCCGTTCCGCGTCCCCGAAAGCCGTATCACTTCTTTTGTTTTGCTTGGCCCACTTCGCGCGATATGTAAAACACAACAGATTAAGCAGATATAAATTTTCGGCGAATGTTTTAATCAGTGGCGGCCTGTACGGAATTCAATTGGTGGTACTAGTTAGCGATGCACATCGATAACAACATATCGATGATAACGATTGGTCGATCATCGATAACGATAGGTAACATATCGATAACGATAACGATAGGTTACATATCGATGTTACCAATTTCAATGTTCAAAGTTAAAACATTGATGTTAATAAGCATCGATCCAAAAAATCGATATTTTTAATCAACAATGTGATATTTCAAAATTGGTTCAGTCATCTCTATAATAAAATTTGTGGGTAACAAAACTTAATTTTACAGGGAACGCGTTACGTTATAATGAAAATTAAACTGGAAACCAACTGAAAATAATAAGAACAAATAAAACGGCCAGACTGAAAGTATGAGCGCCCACAGTAATCTCAAGAAGTCACAGCTTCCAGAGTTCGCTGAGGAAGGGTACGGGAAGAAGAGGGAAAGCCTTTCGCCCACAGCGTACGCCGCCTCTCCATGCGCGAAACACAAGGAAGAACGTACGAAATACCAAGGCAAGGGGATCATTCTGAGCGAGAGATAGTCCGCTCAATGAAGATGGTGCCATTAATGCACTCTATCGAACAAAACCTGAATTACTGTGCTAATTCAAATTTTTTACACCGCCTCCTCCATAAGAGACGTATACAAACCAACACAGCGTTCTTCATACAGCGTTAATTGCACAGGCACTGTGCCAATCCGTAGGTGTCTCAGAGGTTTAGGAGATAGCACAGCACCCTTACTTTTGAAGAGTATTGATAGACCATAGCTAGACCATAGATAACTAAGCGCTCGTTTCAATGAATTACCATAAAGAAAAATATTTTGACCAAACGAGATTTTATACACACATTTGTGGTGACAATTTTTTTCTTTGGTTTCGTTGGTGGTGCCGTGGCATACTGGCAATACCCGACAAGCCGCTACTGGTATTAATTGCTGTTTCTCGAAAATATTTGAGTTGGTTGAGTGGACAGAGAGGTGATTTGTCAAGGAATACCAACAACTTGAAAAGAAACCATTTATATTGGGATACTTGGACACCTTATTTTATGAAATGCATTAATGCACAAATCCTGAATAATATGTATATTTAAGCAAGCGAGATTGCTAATCGTTCTCGACTGTAAAAGCTGTATCAAATTTAATAGCTCTTCCAGGTTCACTTCGCGTTGACAGTAATGGGTAAGAGACAAGGCAGTGCGGAAAAGAAGGGTGAGAAGAGGATGAAGAGAAGCAACAAATAGTATATATTAAATCCTCGAACTCACTTGTTTTAAAGTCTGAATTATTATACTTCTCTGAACAGAATCTTTTTTTTTTACGTTTCGTAAATTAACACACATTAGTTAAATGTATTTAATTAGATGATGGTAATTTCATGCACCATTGAAACAAAAATAAATATTTATCTACATTATTCTTCTTCTAGTCAATGTAGAGGTAGTATTCCATTTATATACACATAATAATTTAATTTGTGGAAAGAAGCACTGGGACTGTTCAAAGAACCGGAAACCGTCAAGACTGTCAAAAGAACGTAGGAACATTCTATATATCATCTTCAAAACGTGTGAATGAGTCAAGGCTGTTCGCTTATGTGTGTCAGACAGCTATCGTCGGCGACGTGACTGCAGATAATAAAACATTGACAGCAGAATTTTGCTGTAAATTGTCGTAAATGAAATGTCTTTTCATATTTTCATGTAATTTATAATTGGAGTATGCAATATATCGTTTATACTGACAGGTTCAATGCCAGAGAATTGCAAGCAATTACCCGACGGATTGAAAGGTATGACCAGATCGCGCGAATAATTTTCTACAATAACATCAGTTTTGCACTCTGTTTATAAAACATGTAATTTAAATATTATCGGTCAGATCCACTGTGTTTTATAACCATTTTTATTCCTAACGTACAACCAAATTTCAGTGATTGATATACGTAGCAGATCCCCTCAAAGCTTTTTTTTAATTGTGTTAACACAATATTAAATCTTATCTGACCAAACCGGGGAATATCTACATAAGAAAACTGAATAATATTACCATAAAAATCATCAATAAAAATGATTTCTATTAAATTGTCAAGAAGAAAAATATGTTTTCTGAACGTTACTACACTGCCTACTCATCCGATGTCATATTTTCCAGACTTCAAAACATAACTTAAGTTTGTTCCAAACAAACTTTCCAACTCCGATCTATTTACTATTGGTGTATACACAAGAAGAAAGTTTTGATAAGTTTCACAAAGAACAATAAAACTGTTTGGAAAACAATCACTGGAGCAAATGCATTCTAATACTAATGCAAACGTTTGGTAATTTAAAAAGATATAGATAATCTTTTTCCTTTTATTAATAATAAGCAAGTAAAAGATCTTAGAGACTACTTCCTCCAGAAGGCAAAATCCAGTGAGTGGATGACTGTAATTATAAAGGCAGATCACAGCGCCACACCTCTTAAACTCTCCGACTTAATGTACGATCCTTCCTCGAAGATCCCTACAAACGAACAACAACTAGAAAGATGGAGGAGTAAAGCCCTCCACGACCGTTACAGAAACACATTAGAAAACCCTGAAATAAATCTGCAAGCTTCTTTGGCTTACCTGCAAACTGGCAACCGGAAACGGAAGGCTTCATAATTGCGATTCAAGATCAGGTAATCGCAACGAGAGCTTACTGTAAGTACATCATGCGTGAAAACATACAAAATGCCAACTGCAGAATGTGTGGCCAAAAAGAGGAAGGGATCGATCACTTTATTTCTGGATGCTCAGTTTTAGCTCCAAAACAATATCTTGACAGGCATAATCGTGTGGCCAAGATAATACATCAGGCAATAATACAACATCTATGTTGGGTATGGCAAAAGTCATAGTGGTTCCAGTTGTTATTGGTGCTACAGGTGAAATCCCCAACACACTGAACAACAGTATTGACATCTTAGATTTGCACCGTGATGTGTACATTTCCATTCAGAAGTCCGTGATCTTTGACACCTGTAGTATTGTCCGAAGAATACTGGGAGAATAGATGGGCAAGATGTCAAACAGAAATCTTACGTCCTTTGGCTACTCAGTCCGGGAGTAATTATTATTATATCTCGGGTGGTTTTAACTGATTAATATAAACAATTGATACCTATGGGGACACTACAACATTTCTAAGATCACAGAAACGAATCAGACTCATTAATTCTGATGAAAATTCACTGAATCTTTTCTACATCTCCTCTTAATACACTTCATAAGTACTGAACTCTGCAGGAAAGTGCTGTCCATCTTGCAGGGATAAGTTCACATAAATAATGGAAATATCCTCTTTAAACTGCTTGCGTGTCGCACAAAGTTATGCGAACTATTGAGCAAAGAACGGAATTACATACGGAAAGCAAGTGAGAAAAGACGATGGTGAGTTAAGAGTACACAGAGCGACGTGCACGGCGGCCTGAAGTGGAGGAAGCGGGAAAGAAACCAGCAGAAACACCGACTGCTCTAAAGGGCATTACAATACAACTGTGAGTAGGGGTTGTTAGAGCAAATACAAGCGAATGCTTTTATAAGCTCCATTATTAACAATATTCATACTTTAATTTTTTCGGAATTTTCGCCAGTCGCTGGGTCAATAATTTGGTCAATTTAAATTTTCGGACTTTATTCCACGTATTAATATCGCAGGGAACTGATTTGGAAGTGTGCATTTACCGACTCGCGCGTCAAGGACGATATGCAAAGCCTGTAGCTTAAAACGTAGGCAACCCGCATCTCATTCTCAAATTTTTTACAGTAATATTTATAAATAATTATTTTCACAATTTTAAGCGGTAATACTTAGCCTAAAACACTCCTGGAACATTATGGAGTAATACTGAATTTACCCAAAAAAATCAAATGGAATTTAAAACGCTGGACATAAACGAACAAACTAACAAAAGCAAAGCACTAGCACAAGGAAATTGAAGTTTCAAAAGTCGTCCTTTCTGAATTAATTAAATAAATACATACGAGAAAAAATATATTTTACTAGCAAAAAAATACTTAAATTTAGTTCACAAAACTACGGAAATATACGGCAAAACGCTTTGCCTTTCTCCACGAAATAATCTGGCTCCGCTCAGATCAAACCAACTCTGCAAAATTAGAACTTCATGGATGTTCCATTTCTCATGAGCACCGACGAGTTAACCCTTCTTCAGGTAAAAAGTGGTGAATGAGGTCACGAGAGATCGAGTGACGCCTCCCCCACCCTTCCCCGTCGCATGACACACGCTCCCACCACGCGCACCGCCCCCCTGCACGCACTCACGCACACACGCCCGCCCGCACGCACGCACGCACGCACGCTCGCTATGCTGTGACTCGACAATTGATCACGCCCGACTGGTAGCGGTAGCTCAGTGCATCAACAGATGTTACTGCAGCGCTTCTGTCTGGGAGGTCCTAGGTTCCCACTCCCCACGGCGGTAGGATTTTCAACAATAGCTTTTCAGCTAGGTCGAATCCAGTCGCTGTCTGGAAGAGAATTCTAGCGGACGGCTGCTCTGATCGGTAGTTTTCCGTGCATTCTACGATCAATGCCAGGCGAATGCCAGAGCAGTACCCTACACCAAACGGACCACGGATCGCGCGATCTGTCCTTTCTCTTCCTTGTCCTATCCTCTCCCCTTGCACATGCAATTACACTAACATGCACTACACTACCACATATTCCGGGAGACCGGTCGGGAGCTTAGAGTTTGTCCCGGCTGGGATGGTACCCCGCTGGTGGGAGAGTCCTGGTTAGGGGGAAACCCCACTAGGCGACGGTAGGTAGGTGCCGGATCTCGCCATCCAGCGGGGGAAGATCACCGCCATCTCCCGAGAAAAAAGCATGCACTACACTAACGGGACTAATAACCGAAACAGTTGACGCGCCCGGAAACACGAAAAAATCAATCAATCAATCAATCCAATCTCGCCCGACCCGACGGCGGCAGGATTTTCCGCACTAGCCTTTCAGCTAGGTCGAATTCAATCGCTGTCTGGAGGAGAATTCTAGCGGACGGCTGCTCTGATCGGTAGTTTTCCGTGGTTTCTCCGATGAACACAAGGCGAATGCCGGAGCAGCACCCTAGCAAACGGGCCAGCGACCGCGCGCGATCTTTCCTTCCTCTCTTCCTTGTTCTATCCTCACCCCCTTACACACACACACACACACACACACACACATACACACACTAACATTCACTATACTACTACACACGCCGGGAGATCAGTCGCGGACTTAGAACTTGTCCCGACAGGGGCGGTGTCTGTACTGCTGTAGGTTGGGATAGGTACGTGGTTGGGGAAAACCCCGCAAGTCGACGGTAGGTCGGCGCCGGGTCTCGCCATCCAGTGGGAGATCACCGCCACCTCCCGATGAAAAAACACACCCTACACGTACGGGACTAATCGGAAAAAAGTGGGAAAGAGAAGAAGAAGAAGAAAGAGAAGAAGAAGAAGAAGAAAGAGAAGAAGAAGGAAGAAGAAGAAGAAGAAAGAAAGAGAAGAAAGAGAAGAAGAAGAAGAAGAAGAAAGAGAAGAAGAAGAAGAAGAAGAAAGAGAAGAAGAGAAGAAGAAGAAGAAAGAGAAGAAGAAAAGAAGAAGAAAGAGAAGAAGAAGAAGAAGAAAGAGAAGAAGAAGAAGAAGAAAGAGAAGAAGAAGAAGAAGAAGAAGAAGAAGAAGAAAGAGAAGAAGAAGAAAGAGAAGAAGAAGAAAGAGAAGAAGAAGAAAGAGAAGAAGAAGAAAGAGAAGAAGAAAGGAAAAAAAGTTGACGCGCCCGGAACCACAATCAATCAATCAATCAATCAATCTCGCCCGACGCGAGCCTGCGAACGCCCAGAGGAGTTTGCGATGCTCGCACGAGGAAATGACCTTAGGTAAACCGCCTCTGGAGTGTCGCGATTTAGTGTTAAGCAACCCAGTGTTCTTATGCCATCGAGATGTCTCGTTACGAGAACTTGACGGTCGGTTCAAGAGAATTCTGCAACTTTTTAGAATGTGGTTCGTCATTCCGTTACCGCAATAAGCAGGAAGCACAGTGCCACTGTAAGGGGAAACCCAATCCAGCTGTTGGTCAGAAATATATACAACAACAATGCATTATAACATAAAAACGCTTGCTATGGAATTACAAGAAAAGGGGAAATGTTATTCGCCTGAATCATTATAAACCTTATTTTGTTCTATTTATCTAGGAATCCATTTGCTTCAACCTTGAGCGTAGAAGCTGCTGATCTGAGCCCTACAACCCCACACAAGGAAAATCGTTACCATAAATGAATGATTGGATCTCATGAAATAAATACTGTGGGTGGCTCTAAGACTTTTACGATTAAGACTTCATTCCTAAGACACTAGAAGGAAGGCGAATTATATCACTTCAACTAATACAGAACACTCCAGTACTTGCTCGTTTTGCCAAAAATGTGATAAAGTGAACAGGACTTTTATTTTGGAAATATTTGAAGAGACAAGAATGTGTGAAATCCTGAAAGTAGCTTCATAGAGCAGATCTTTCTGCTATTAAATTGATACATGAAGTTGGCGGTATTTGTCGTTTACTTCAATGAAAAACTTTGTAAAACATGTCAACTGTGGCAGTTTACTATTATTTTATCTTCATCCACAAAAAATGTTCACGGATAACAGTTTACATGCATGAAACATTTAATGATGAACACTACACCGTGCATTAAAATGTAATGATCATTGTAATAATAGTATACAAACGTTTACTACAATACTTTTAATTTTTTTTTTTTTCAAAAAAATTGAATTCTGGAAGGGAATTGCTACGAATGAATATATCGAGCGAATAATATAGAATTCTTGAACCAGTCAATAAAGAAAACACGGATGCCATTAAGTAACAGCGATGCAATAAAGTGCTTTTATGCCTGCCAAGTGTCACCCTTAAGGGTAACCCGAATGATGGAACGTTCCATTAGCAAAGGAAAATACAATGATAAAGTTCCGACAGAATTTGACACGCAACGCATTGTTAGGGCATTTAGCAGTTTGCCCTTGATCATCCTGCTAGAATAACTGACTAAGAAATGAGCCAAGCGAACACACAATTGTGCAGAGATGAGTTCATGGGTACACTCAGTCAACGTTATATGGTGATGTAGTAGTTTTTAATTTATCTCGTACTACGTATGCGAAAGCCGAAATAAAGACTATTTTCGTTTAGTTTATCAGATTCATTCTCATATCATTTCAACACAGTATTAACACTGAAATAACATTTTAATTAGATTTTATCTAATTAAAATTCTTCCCATTTCGTACACAGTGTGTCATTGCAATTATTCACATTATCTGGAGTCTAACATAAGCTCCTGGCAATTCAGTAACACCTTTTGGCTTACAAGAAATGAATATTCTTCAATTAATCCGAGAAATCTCGTATAATTTCATGCCATATAACGGAAGTGTAAAATTATTTACATTATACATCAAGCAAAAGTATCCACTTAAAGCGTGCTCCATAAAATGTAATAGAATCAGAGCTGTTATCCACGTTAGCATACATTTCAAGGCTGTAATGCATATTCCGAGTCACTTGAACTACTAAAATGAGGCGCTTAATGCAAGCATTCCTGGGTTAGAACTCTTGCGACATTATTATATTATACACTGGAATAAAATATCCGTTTAATGAGATATTGATAACAACAAATGTAACCATGTATTCTTACAGTATTTAAGGTCAATGTCACGGACACTAAGTTTCCTGAACAGTAAATCGTCACGTACATAACTAGGATTTAAGAGATGAACTAGGATACACTATATAACTAGGATTTAAATGTCACGTGCGAGTTCATAAGGACCAGAAGCTCGACTGATTATGGATCATATTTTGTCTCGAAATTGAATTGCAATGAGTTTTAGAAAAGAAATCTCTCTCTCTCTCTCTCTCTCTCTCTATATATATATATATATATATATATATATATATATATATATATATATATATACCTTATTTATATTGCACAACGAAACGTATATTGTATAAAATAATAAATATTGTTTATGTATCAATAGATTCATATTACTTAATAGGAATTAATAATCTAATCAAACATGTGTATATTTCACGAAATACTGTTTCAATGAACAATGTCTCACGCACTTTGCCTTATGTGAATGTGCATTATATTCTCTTAGAGAACTAATGAGCTATTTTTCCATTCCCGTATTCCAGGGTTTCATATGCATCCCCTCCCTTTCCACCACTCCCCACCACGTACAGTCCCTTCCCTCGGGAACACACTGAAAGAGACGGACAGAACACGTGAGGTCGACTGGCAAAGCGAAAGGGTCGGCGAGAGGGACAAGCAGGTGAGGGGTGGGGCGGGATGGCCGGCCGTGCATTAGCGATATGACTCCCGGGCCTCCCACGCGCGCTTCGGAAACAATCGCCGAAATGAACGTCGCCCCCTCCGGGTGGACACTTTGCCGAATAGGTACAGCCGCTGCCTCCGCCCCCGCCGCAAAATATGGACGCTGTCACAAAGTGGGTCAGCTACGTAATACGTTCCCCAAAATAGGTGAACCGCAAAGTGACGAGAATGATCACTGCGCGTGCTCTAAAATTTTGATTGGCCGCTGCTGTGTTACCCACCGCAACCATCGGTTGCCACTGTGCGGCTGCGACATTCGTCGTTCAACTTGATGTCGTTCCGCGTTCGGTAACGGTGACAGTTCATTTTCGAGCACCAACACGACACACGCACCGAGCGCCAATTGTGTGACATGTGTAGCGCCAAGAATGCACGCCCGTATACTTTCCCACGACCAGATTACTGGGAGAAACAGAATGTTCCCAACACTATACGAAGATAATCACCGTCCTCAAGATCGATTTCCTAGCGGAACATTTTTTACATGAACGGCACTGCAAACTATAAAAACCTTTTCCTCGTGATGATGATGATGATGATGATGATGATTGTTCTAAATCTAGAGGTTCTTAGGCCATGCAGGCCTACTGCATGCTGGTAAGGGAGGAAGCTTCCCCGTTTACGCCTTCCCTTTCTTAGGCAGGACCCAATGGTGATGGTATGCCGATGCCTTCCACACGATGTGTGATGATAGTGGTGACCGTGAGATGATAATGATGATGACAGACGTGTTCTTATGGATAAATGTTCAATGTGTCGTTGCGGTGGAATAAAAATCCAACAAAACACTGAAGCCACGAGTTGTAAACGGCCGTGTCTTACGTAGGAGTCGACCCGCAACATTTTAGGGTGCTTCACACCGTAAAATGTGTATTCGTTAAATCTGAAGTTACGCAAGAGATAATCCATTAGTGTTTGATCCATCTCTGAATTCATCTCTTTGATAGATGTTGCACACAACACACTACAACCATACCAATAACTGTGCATCACGGAGTTAGTGGTGAAGTTTGTTAACGCAGCCAATATTGCCAGTGGAGTGTCACCATCAAGAAATCTTTATTACCTAGTAGAGTGCGATATGATTTCGCATTCTCAATATAATTGTAAAAGTATATGGAGCGTTCGTTAAATCGAAAATACCGTCATCCTTCAAGAATACGGTGCTGATGGTCGCTGGATCAATTCCCGTGTAAGGCTCAGTTGTTCTACCAAGTGGTTGTAGAGTGGCTCCTTATGTCACAACGTATCCCGCCAATCCATTGAGAAACCACTTTGCGTTTTATTGATTAGTGATTCCGCACGTCAACGACTAAGGTCGTTAGTACCGTAAGTGTAGTGCATGTTTTCCCTTACGTGGGGGGTGATCTTCCCCCGCTGGATGGGTGAGATCCCACGAAAACCTTCCAGACCCCTAGCGGAATTTTCCCCAATCAGGTATCTTCCACTAGCGGCACAGTGCCCCTGCCGGGACAAGCTCTAAGCTCCCAACCGCTCTCCCGGCATGTATGGAAGTGCATGTAAGTAAGTACGTAAGGAGTGAGAATAAGACAAACAACAGAAAGGAAAGATCCCGCGCGGTCCGTTGTCCGTTTCTTAGGGTACTACTCCGGCATTCCTATTGTTGATTGGATAAACCATGGAAAACTCGCTTTCCGTTATTCTTTATGATCTTTCATTATCAACTCTACTGCCGCCGTTCATATACGAGTCTAGTTTCGTAGTGGAAGGCAAAGGCAAACTATCATGGCGGTCATCTTCCAATGAACGAAGAAACAAGTCGTCAGGGCTCCTTTCACCCTCACCTCGGCTTACGAAGGCGTTGCCATGATGACAGGACGTAATTTCTCAAAGAAATTGGCTTCATATCAGATAACAATAGACATTTACATTACTGAACAAACCATGGAAGCGAATTAACTCACTACCCACAGCAAGTTCCATTAAGCATAAAGTCAGTTTCACATAAGGGTCAAACTGTGTGATAAAATTACGAAAAAAGATATTAAATATCAACTGCGTAAAGGCTCTTGGGCTGCCGCGTCCAGCCCTGAATGTTTTATGCCATCCGCTGTGGCGATGTATAAATATGGAGCCGCTCTAACTCCCAGGAAATCAATTTTTCCAATGCCACCGCGACGCTGGTTACTCGCAGCAATTGCTGAGAGCAGCCTCGAGCTTCTAAATCAGGCGGCACCGCGCGACGAAGTCTATCATTTCCTGGAGAGCGCCCGACGTGCTTTGTCTTCAAAGAAGAAATTATTTCCTGCAATTAATTCGGCCTTGTGTTTATGTCACTCTCTTTGTAATGGAAGAGTTTGATATTGATTGCCGCTGGAGTAAAATAAATCCTCCTCTTCCTTGTAATAAGAGTTAAAAATCACACGGCATCTACCAATGTAGAATGATTTATTTGCTGAATAATTGTAAAGGAAAATCTTTGTCTACGAAATGCTTTTAGATAAATTTTACAAAATTAAAAAGTGACAACAGTAACATACATCAATAAAATAATTAAAAAAATATTGTAAACAGTTTTGTTTGAGAACATACGAACTATAATGAGATACATTCAATTAAAATTAACAGAATAACATTATTTTTTTTCACCCGATAAAAGGGATTTCCGAAACAATGTCAAAAACAGTGGGTTGAGTTGCCAGCCTGGAAAAGTATTTTTCCCGTTGTGGGATTAGAGAAGATGTGGAGGAGAGACGGATAAAACAGGAGAAATTGGAGTAGTGATTCACACACATTTGCAGATTTCTCCCTTCAGGTGTGCCCCCCCCCCCCCAACCCCTCCCCGCCCAGCCGAGCACCGATTGGGGCGAGTCAAGCTCTAAGCTGCGGACTACTTACATGTAAGTGATAGGATAAGGAAGAGGAAGGAAAGATTTTGCGCGGTCCGTGGTCCGTTCGTTAGGGTCCGTTCGTTCTCTGGCATTCGCGTGCTGTTGATCGGAAACAACACGTATAACTACCCATCATAGTAGCCGGCCGCTAGAGTTCTCCTTCAGCCAATAACGGAATTCGAACTAGCTATACAGCTGGTATCGAGAAATCTGTGAAAGTCGAGACTCGAACCGTAGAGAGAGACCCGGACAGTGAAATTACTGCATAGATAGTGGCAATGCTAGCTCTGAGATAACTAAGCCGGATCAAATGAAACAGACTCTTAATTTTTTCTATAATGATTTATTGGTTAAAGTATATAAATAATCTAGAAGTAAGAGTAATTCATAGGTATATACCCGCGACATAAAGTCGCTTTGTGCAAACGAGAGTCAGCGTGTCATGAAGTTGGATTACCCCCAGCGGAGAACGTTTGTCCACAGAAACGCCAAGGCAGATCCCATCACGCATGAGTAACAGAAGGGTGTCGCAAAACCACCGCATTGTTATTTGACATCATGCCTGACTACTTTCACCACATGTTCATGACCATTTTGCGTTTTTTAAGTTACAGCAGTACATGGTTGCGTTCACAGTTTTTCCAGTACCCCGTCATTTGAAAACTGAGGGTCCTTTCTCTTCGAAAGGAAAAACATCAGGGACACATGAGATGAAAGCTTCCTGTACATCTTCGTAGCAGTGTTAATTACGATTGCATTAAATTCCAAAACTTTAAAACTTGAAATTTTGCTCGCTGGGCCCGTATGATGAATCAATGTTGCAATTATAGAGTTCAACGCGCTTCTGCGTATGTAAACAACTCACTGCGCTATCAGACTATACCTGTCAGCCGTCTTCAACGTCTAATACGCTTCTCACCACAAATACGCAATGTTCTCCAATTTTCGTCGTTGCTCTGTAGCATAATAAGGCATTTATTCAACCAGTGTAAACGCTGACACTTCGTGAAGCAGACATTAGTATTTCTGTGCATACTTATAGTTATTCGGTAACGTGGGAGTGATCGTCCGTTACTCACGATCTGATCTCTTCTGGTCAGATTGATTGATTGATTGATTAGCGTTTCCTGCCACGTCAACAGCTAAGGTTATTACTCCCGTAAATGTAGTGCATGTGTTTTCCTCGAGACCTGGTGGTGGTGGTGGTGGTGATCTCCCCCCCCCCTTGGACAGTGAGATCCGACACCGACGAACCGTCGACTAGCGGGGTTGCCCCAACTACGCATCACCCAGCTATGGGGAACCGCCCCACCCAGGACAAGCTCGAAAATCTCGGCATGTGTGGTAGTGTAGTGCATGTCAAGTAAGGGGAGAGAGGATAAGAAAGAAGAAGGATGGCCAGTTTGTTACAGCAATGCTCCATCATTCGCCTGGTGTTGGATCGGAGAAAGCACGGAAAACTACCGATCCGTCCAGCCAACCGGATCCTCCAGACAGCGACTGAATTCGACCTAGCTGTCCAGCTGGTGTGTAATATTCTGCCAGAGTTGGGACTCGAACCTAGGACCTCCCGATCAGCGGCACTGCAGTGACATCAGTTGATGCCTTGAGCCACCTCTTCTTCTGGTCACCATCCGGGATAAATGAGGTGTTGAAAGCGTAGGCCTGCCGTGGCCGGAGTCAGTGATTCGATTGTCTGGAAGACAATGATTCCTAGGCAGAGATGCCAACGTTTCGGCGGCCATACTGCGACTTTCATCAGGACGAAATGCACACCGGGAGTGGTGGCTCAGTGCAGCGAGTGATGTCACTGCAGCGCCTCTGACCGGGAGGTCCTAGGTACTAGTCCCGACGGCGGCAGGATTTTCGACACTCGCTTTCCAGCTAGGTCAAATTCAGTTGTTCTCTGGAGGAGAATTCTAGCGACCGGCTGCTCAGATCGGTAGTTTTCCGTGCTTTCTCCGATCAACACCAGGCGAATGCCGAAGCAGTACCCTAACAAACGGGCCACGGACCGCGCGCGATCTTTCCTTCCTCTTGGTTGTCCTATCCCCTCCCCTTACAAACACACGCACACGCACACACACACACGTACTTACACTAACATGCACTACACTACCACATATTCCGGGAGACCGGTCGGAAGCTTGGAGCTTGTCCCGGCTGGGGCGGTGCCCCGCTGGTGGGAGTTCTGGTTAGGGGGAAACCCCGCTAGTCGACGGTTAGTCGGCGCCGGATCTCGCCATTCAGTGGGAAAGAATGGCGAGATCCGGCCACCACCCCCGTTGAAAAACATGCACTACGCTTACGGGATTAATGACCTCGTTATCTGACGCGCCCGGAATCAGTAATCAATCCATCGAAATGCGCCGTGAGGAAGGTCAGACCACGTTGGTCGAAACTGTTCTATCTGCACCTAGAACGAGGCGTCTCCCGCACAGGCAAGAAGATAAGCAAGGTGTTATTCAACGCGTCACGGTCTACCTATGAGAATAATACCTTTTTTTTTTCGAATCCTTCCCGAGGATTTTAAGAGAACTCTCGAAAACAGGTGTTTGGTAGCGCGGGGGGGGGGGAGGATTAAGCATCTAAAACGCATACGGGGGAGGATGAGTTAAGATGCCTCAAATGCGATCAATGACTTCTTCAATTAGTCTTGAGAAGACGAATCTGAAAGAACTGAAAGAACACCTGAAAAAAAAATTTTACGAGGAAGTTTAAAGGGTCCTGCAACCGTGAAACTTAACTATACTTCCTTTCACGCAATATGATTTTTACGTCTTGATTTATACATCTGATGACTTCTAGTTTTGTAAAGAAACGTAAACATGTTTAAAAAAACTACTTCTATCTGTACGTCCGAGGGTGGAGAGGCAAAGTAATTTTGTTCTGTTTAAAATTTCTCCTCATTAACAACTTCAGAACCGCAATTGTCTTCGCATCAAAAAGCGCCATGCTACTCTAGCAAAAAGAATTACGGGGAAAAAAATAAAGGAAAAAAAAACAAGTGAGTGGGGGGTGAGCGCAAGTGCAGCGCGCTGAGCCCACCTGCGGCGCGATTGCGTCACCCGCGAGGCACTGCGGCGCCGGCGATGCAGCCAGACGCGAACCCGCGGCCCCGTCGCGTCCCGTCCCGCCTCGCTACACCGCACCGCTCGCCGCCGCCACGGCCTCGACACTGGCCTTCGCCGCCGCGCCCCCGTCACCAGCGCAGAGAACGCTATACTTATAACGTCATTACGCCGATAAACAGCACGTAACAGTTGCGGTAAAGTTCGGGCCCACGCGATACCCAAGGTTTATAGGGTCGTTCAATTCATTTCGGCATATTATCTTTTTATAAGAAAAAAAACGTAAAAACAATAGAAAGCATTTCTTGAAGTAGGAGTACTCATTCACCATCTTTAGCTACAATTCAGTTGTTTCGACCGTTCATTGATCCGTTCCCAGCGAGTCAACTGGTATGGTCAATAGTCCCGTAAGGGAAAGTGGTTGTAAGGTAGGTAGCCGACCTACTTGCGGGGTTTTCTCAACCAGGTATCTTCCACCAGCGAAGCAAAGTTCAACCTGGGTCAAATTTAAGCTCCTGATTGGTCTCCCGTTATGTAGCAGTAGTGCATGTAAATGTGTATATTAGTAAGGGGTGAAACGAGGACAAGGAAGAGCAAGAAAAGATCGCGCGAAGTCCGCGATACTTCCACGCTGGGGATTTATTTACCATAATAGCCTAAAACAATGTACTATATCTATAAAGTATCCTCGCCCTGTAGTGTTCGAACAATCGTAAAAAGAAATGTATTGATTTTTATATCTTATAATAAGCAAAGCGTATGAGATGATAAAAAGTGAGGTTTCTGAGATCACAGACACTAATTTAATTTACACAAATCAGAGGTGCACGCAGGACTTTTCTAAGGGAGGGAGAGGGCTGTAGGTTTGATGTCCTGCTGACGAATTTTTCAGAACAGAATTGGTCATTTACGCTGAATATAAAATGTATTTTTGTTTGTTGACTTATAGTTAACATTTATAACGTACACAACTGATATATTGAATAACTCCTTGTCACAGAAAATTAGTAAAAGCTGTACTTTTTAATAGTGGAATCATTGGCTTCTGCGAGGATGTTGAAGCCCCACGAGTTCCCGTCCCCCTGGAAGTGCGCACACGTAGATAAATGTCTACAATCTCAGAAATGTCTGCAATTTAATGTAAATCACATTAAGTAATTATCAATAACGTCCATTAAATTTAATGTACCTGTGTTTAGGACGCAAGAGTCAAAACTTAATGGTCTGAAATGAATGAATGAAGGAGGGAGGGAGAATCCTTAAATTCAATCTACATTAAATTTAATACTTAAATAAAAATCAATGTACAAATAAATTTAACTCTTTTGCGATGTACAAGGTACATTAAGTTTAATGTACAATTATCTTCATTACATTTAATGACATTTATGAAAGTGATCTTGACCCGTCAATTTCCAGTCTTTCGCCACGCCTCCTCCCCCCTACACCGCTAACGGAGGTGTCGCTCCTGCCTTACGTTCCATTGTTTTAAACCCAGCAGTGCTTCGTTATATCCGCCTTCGTCCCCCGCCCCTCGAGGCAACTTCGGCGCCCATCTTCGCATCGTAAACGCCACTCAAAGCCCCTTCTGCGAGGAAGAGAACGAGCATCGATTGCGCGCGACACGAAAAGCGGTGGCTTCATTCGAGCAGCGAGCGTCAAAAGGGAAGCAACTCCCAATATAGTTGGTTGGTTGGTTGGTTGGTTGGAAGTGATTCCGGGTGCGCCAAGAGCTTAGATCATTAGTCCCGTAAGTGTATTACATGTTTTCCTCGGGAGATGATGATCTTCCCCCACTAGATGGCGAGATCCGGCGCCGACCTACCGTCGGCTAGTGGGAGTTTCCCCCTAACCAGAACTCTCCCACCAGCGGGGCACCGCCCCAGCCGGGACAAGCTCTAAGCTCCAGACCGGTCTCCCGGAATATGTGGTAGTGTAGCGCATGTGTGTGTGTGTGTGTGTGTGTGTGTGTGTGTGTGTGTGTAAGGGAAGAGGGTAGGACAAGGAAGAGGAAGGAAAGATCGCGCGCGGTCCGTGGCGCGTTTGTTAGGGTCCTGTTCTGGCATTCGCCTGGTTTTGATCGGAGAAATCACGGAAAACTACCGATCAGAGCAGCCGGCCGCTAGAATTCTCCCCCAGATAGCGACTGAATTCGACCTAGCTGAAAAGCTAGTGTCGAAAATCCTGCCGCTGTGGGGAGTGAGAACCTAGGACCTCTCGGTCAGAGGCGCTGCAGTGACATCAGTTGATGCACTGAGGTACCGCTCCCGGTACTCCCACTACAGTCCCCAGCAACATTATTATCAGGGCAGTTTGAAAAGTAAAGCATCCATTTCTTTATTAGAAAACGAGATTATATTTTAATAAAACAAGGAGGGTTATGTTTCAGTAACTTTATAAATATGATTTACGTAATTATTTTTCTCTCCAGGGTATAAAAAAATCACTGCCTTCCTCTTATCTGCACTGCATCATCCGAATCGAAGTGACATTTTATCAGATCTTTAAGTTTTCAGAACAGTCGAAAATTCTATGACGCCAGTTTGTGAATGAATGAAGGATGATCAAGATCAGTGAAACAAAGGCGCCAAACCTGGCGTGCTATAATTGCATTTTCAATTCTGAGAATTCGTGATTTGAGGTTCTTGAAGATTTAACATTGCCTTGCAGCATTCATTGTCGTACCTTCAGGTATGAATATAGCTACTGCCACTTGAATATTAAAAAACACCCTAAAATCGTTTACTGACTACACAAACTAATATTTTTGGTGCAGATGATATTTTTTAATAGGATTCCATGATTATTTTTTGTTTCTGGAATCGAAATGGTGTGTTCTGACATTGATGGCCACAAACAGCCTTCAATATCTAATGATTATCTTTTTCTACCACATTTACTGCCTAAGGAACTCTAAAAACTGCACTTAATTTCTTTACACCGACATTGTGGTGATACATGTCCCCAGTTTTTGCGTGTAGTAGTACCCTCTTTGAGGGTAAGAGTGAAGAACGTTCAACAGTGAAGCAAGAAACGTAAGTGATCAGAATATATTGTCGCTTGTACTGCGAACTATATTCACAGTAATACAACAAATTAGAAGGCATTTACTTTTACTTTTCATCATGCCTACCTAGATGCGCTCCTGACAACTGACCATACATTAAGATTCTGAGAATTCGCAATGTTATGATTTTAATCTCTTTTTTTTCAACTGTAAGAAGTGTCAGGGTGCCCGCGGATGGTTCTCTGCCGCTCGTGTTTCACTAGACTAGAGCCGAACGCTCGAGCACTTTCCCTCCCCTAATACCCCCTCCCTCGGTCAACCCGACTCGACAAGCAGCTGGCCATACCGGTTGTCCGCAGATAGACGGTTGGCTAGACACGCCATGTGGGTCGTCCACGAGATCAACCCTGATTTAAATAATATTGTTACAAATCGGCTTATAAAGTTGAGGAACTGCCGTAGCTGCTAACACTTGTTACCATAGCTAGGAAATTCGCCGGACCAGAAGCAGATAGAAAAGTCTGCCAACTCGTGAAGAGATCAATTGAAAGGAAGAGATTGACATAAAAAATCATATCCTACAAACTATAATTCTGACCACTTAACCTATGAAAGTAGGAGAAACTACAAACATGACTTGAAAGTACGCCCAAAAGAACTAAATCACTGACAGATATATACGGTAATTTGATGCAGAGTTGAATACATCTACACAATTTACTAATGACAGAAGGTATTTGTCAACTGTCATTTTCTAAATGAATGAATATAGAAAGTTTATAGTTTATTTTTATTTCAACAGATAATGTTAAAAATATCTTCTGCAAGCTTTTAAAAGTGTGGAAATTTAATACATTTTATTCTAGCCTCAAAACATGAATGTCATAGAAAGTAGTTGGTGCAATTAATATATAGTACTGACGAGGTTAATGTAACAAGTGTTCCGACGCTAAAAAGTATTTCGGTCTCTGTTACTGCTGTATTTCTACCATCGGCGTAATTGCCAGATTGATGGGATATCACGGTACATAATGAGGTAGTAATTATAGGTCGTATTGACAACTACAGCTCTAGTTTTCATTTCACTTCTAATGACACCAAAGTACTTAAATAAATGCATACGTCCTATGCATATGTATATCCCTTTTATTAGCATATCTTCAAGAAAATGTTATGTAACAAGCTAGAATGTATGGAAGGTTAACAGACACTTTCATCAGCATATCATTTTACAAGAATGGGCAAGATTTTATGCAAGAAATTTTTCACCAAAAATAGTAATGTTCACAAATATTTTTAAATCAGACCGAACTGGCTTAAAACATGAACTTATAAATAGAAAATATTATATTCACCATCCACTTCTCCGGCGACCCTTCAAATCTCCGTCACGGGCTCTCTTACGTAATTTCTGTAACAGTTTTTTGTAAGCGGTGGGTTTTCTGGTTTGCATACGAATTACCAATTTCCAATCCACCACAATTCCATCAGCGTTCACATTTCACTAGATATTGCAACAAAGCAATATAATTTGTATGTTAACTTACAAACTATCTTCTATTCATCCCCCCCACCTGGCCATGTCACATACAAAGACAATAATCGTCACCGAAAAGAGGAACATTTCATACATTACGAACTACAGACATTACATACGGTCAGGAGAAACTAAACGAATCGCAAATTTCCACTTCCAAATTGCGTGGTCGATATGGTCGATAATAACTCGAAACACGTGGGGTTACACAAGCGCTAAGTGTACAACATATTCAATTTGCATGGCATTAGGCATGAATCACAAACTCGCAGCGCAGCGGTACAGGCAAAAGCATGCGGACGCGGGTTTTCCATACTGAATCTGTTATCTTTCATGCAAGCGGAACTGAGGCAAGAGGTTTCCGATCAGCCTCCACCGCAGCCTCTGGTTTTGCTTTGCGCTCGCCGCTGACTCCACGGAGCTTTCGAGATCGATAGCACTTGGCCGTCCACTGCGTTGGACCCGTGCGAGGGTGGACTTCAAGGGGAAGCACCATGGACGAGCCGCAATGAATGAATGAGCTAGCCCGTCCATATCTTGGCATCATGTTGAACATTCTGTCCTGAGGCTATTCTCTTGTGATCAAGTGTAATACAATGAAATTAAGTTATTTTTTTAATACATTTATTCAAAGAATTGGGTATTTAAACCAGGATAAAGAATAATCCTTAATGGAGATCTCCTGATGAACTTTAATGATTCTTTTCGACTTATTTATAATTACAAAACAAGAGAATTCTGCAAAGCGGCATAAAGTAGTGAAATAAAAGTAAAATTAAATATTAGTTTATATTGTAGAATTTTTCTCAAGATTTTGTATTCACAAAGCAACAATTAGTGTGATTTGGCTTAAATATATACGACAATGGCAGTACACAAGATTACAATTAACTCTTGTTTCTAAAAATTACGTTATACCCACGTGTTAGGTACCTCGCTAGTCATTTGGCCTAAATTTTTCCACATGTTAAAATAGTTTAATTTGTAAAAATTAACCGGTTCGCATGACAATCAGAACTACCTATAGAATGACCTCCAAGATTCATGAGATAAAAACCTTCTACAGAATAAGATTTACTGGAAAGTATTTTTTTAAAGAAGAATTAGGAAATGTATAACTTTTTATTCAAATCAGACCCGAAAATTATCCTCACATGTTTGCAACACACTTATGAGAGCAGAAATATTCGATTAATATTTTACAACCCGCACTCGCAGTCAAGATTTAGAAACGTTTCTCTACAAGAAAATAAAAACCTATGTTTCTTAAACAGACACGGCGGTATTCGTAATTGAGTGTGGCACTTTTAAGAAGTTTCTCGGGTAAAATCGTAAAATATCTCGACAATAAACTGCGCAATTACCTCGAGAGAGCCGCCCATAAAACCCCAGTGGTCCCGTGAATCGCACACGAGCCATTTCCGGCGACGCGGATAGAAAACCTCTCCGACGCAGGGGGCTTAGTTGCAAAGAGGAGTAAACGGGATTCCCCGGAGCGGCCCACGTGCAGCGGAAGCGGAAGAGGCGGTCCTTGCACGCCGGAGCGGTGGCGAGGGCGGGAAAAGCGAGAATCGATTGGCGCGGGGAGGTGTTGCAACCCCTTTGCCGCGCTGACGTCACGCGACGCGCCGGTGACGTCATGCGCGGATCAATACCCGGGGCGGCGCCGTGGACCGCGGGGGCGGATGCTGAATCGTGGGCGGATGGACCCGGGGGCGGCGCCAGCCGTTGCGTGGGCGCAGGCTCGCGGGCCATTACGGCTCTGGGCGCAACACGCGCCACGCCTGCCTACGTCAGTTCGGTTGGGCCTCTTCCAACAGGAGTGGAGTTATGGGGTGCCGTGTCCCCGTTGCAGGACGGCTTCGGTGACGCAAATTTGAGGTACTGGGAGCAACGTGAAGAAGCTGCTCGCGCCAGCTCGAAGCTGCTCGCGCCAGCTCGAAGCTACTCGCGCCAGCTCGACGCGCCACCTCGAAGCTACTCGCGCCACCTCGAAGCTACTCGCGCCACCTCGAAGCTACTCGCGCCAGCTCCAAGCTACTAGCGCCAGCTCGAAGCTACTCGAAGTTACACGGTTTACTTTAAGTTACTTCAAGCAGGGTTTGGTAACTTGAAGGCTGCGTTTCAAGCCCTGCGTACGGCACAAATATTTTCATCATGTGGTACGGTCGGAATCCTACACACACACACACTTCCTTTTATCACATCTGAATCATCAACTTGTCCATCTTTATCCACTTATCATTTACCCATCATGATCACCCTTGACATCATTCTTCTAGTGGAAGGCGATTGTAAAATCCCACTGATGACCTCCCCAGGAAAGAGAACTGCGTAAAGCCATTAGTCTCCTCTCTCGTCTCTACTCGGGGACCAAATTCTACATTATTCACCCCTCCAGACCCGAATTTCTTTATAGAAGTCATTGTTGTGGCAATGAAGAAAGATAAGATGCGAGTATTGAGAAATATTCGTATTCAGAAAATAAACGATAATACAATTACATTTAGAAAAATGAACGATATTAAAATGTTTTAAATTAAATATATTTAATTTATTAAATTAGTCACCGTATTTTTCATTCTAAATTTTGTTTTGGGTCAAATTTAAGTTAAGTTTTGTCAAATTTGGCGTTACTGATCTCCGCCTATTTGGATGTCAATGGATATGAATTGGCCTCCTGAAGCTTTTTCAAGCATCGTTCCGGGTGCAATTTAGCCCCATAAAATAGTTCGGTGTAAGTTTCGATTTTTGATATGTGAAGTCTCTTCGGTTCCGGTTTTAAAAAAGGGTTCCTATTTCTTTTTCCAGCGTTTTAATACATATAATGTTGTGTCTGATTTAGTCTATGTCACGACCCATAGGACCCATACATACAGACGATGGTTAACGTTACGGCCACTGAGATAGCGCTTCATCGGAATAGAATTTTAAAAGAAATTTTAGTTAGATAATTTCTTAATTTCTGACACACGACACACTTCGTTATGGAACTAAAAGTAGGTCATTTTTATGACAGGAGGGGAATTCCGAAAATATAAATATATATTTTAAATTTATTGAACCACCATCTCCATTTTGTATATCTGATATTTCATATTTCCTGTATAATGTTACTCCAATACGGTGACAATTGAACATCATTGTCATTAGGCTTAAGAAAGTATTCAAAGAACTGGACGTCTCGAAAGCTCAGTGAGAGTAACTAGAAGGAAACCAAGAAACTTGAGTTCGATTTCGGTATGGGGTGATGTTTCATTGAATAAATTAAATTCACGATCCGGTGGCCGAGATCGGTGAGGCAGTAGTGTCGTAGCGATCTCAGACCGAAGGGTAGCACGTTCGAGTCCCACCTCGGCCATGGTTGTATTTGTGTTCGTTCTTTCATCCCGTATCACCATATTGTTTCATCTTCACTGTTACCATAACGTTAACTCGAATAGTGGTCGCTAATGACCTACATGTTGATGCGACCTTAAATTTAAAAAAAAAATTAATGTTCATTTTAATGTAGAAAGGCCTGCCAGCAAAAACTAATTGTCAATAGACCCACAATGTTGGGCAAAATATTAGCACAGCTGTATGAATAAATAAATGTTTTGAAAGCTGAGAACTTTTAGTTCCTTAGGCAAGTACGAGATATGAATTATTTTTCCTTCTTCCCTGGAATAACTAGCTTGCTTTTAACTGAGCATCCTTACGTCTAATGAAAATATTTTGATCATCGTTCTATAACTTTCATTGATAAATTAATTGATTAGTTTTTGCCTAAAAGAACTAGTTTCTACATGAAATTGGGAGAAGAGGGGATATAAATAACCTCATGCTGAAGCAAAGCAAAAAAAGATTTCACCTTCTACTCTTAAGCATCAAGGAAAACTTGACAACGTAAAGAGTTCCGTGATTAGTAATGTAGAAGAAAATATTTGTTTATTCTTACTGAATTTTGACTCTTCGTGTAGAGCTGATAACAGGCGCATAACTGACAACCCCACTAGCTTTGCAGATTTAGGTTTCGGTGGTATGTGAATTCCTTGAATGGTATGTGAATTCCTTGTGGAATTTGCTGTGGGCGGAAAGAAATGGCATCAGATTGCTTTACGATTCTCGCTTTCCCGCCGTCTCTCTTTCGCAATTGTTCCATTATCCTTATCATATATTACTCATTATTTGCCATACCTGATAATGGGCTCATATTTGCCACGAAGAATTATTAGTACAGTCATCAAATATAAACATGACTTCAGTTGGATGTTTATTTTGTGAAGAAAATCAAAATACTACTCAGGCTATGTACCTAATTTGTCACATCTACAGAACAGCTAAGAGAAGATATGCATTAGTCTCAAGAGATTGTTTTTGCACGTCAGCCACAACGCGCTTATCACATTTTCTACACCACCACTTCCTTCGAGACCGCATTACACTACTACGACTTAACGCGCCTAGTCAAGGATTCATTATTTCCGCCCACTGGTTTTAGAGGTTACCACTTGCACAGTTCATACAATCATTTTTAAAATAAAATACTCGCATTTCATACAGTTACGTTAATGGCGGCTTGTACATTTTAGTGGATAGCGTTTCAAAAAACTTTTACAAATTTACAGAGAAGTATATTTTTCGAAGAAATAAAACCGGGAGCGGTAGCTCAGTGCATCAACTGATGTCACTGCAGCGCCTCCGACCGGGAGGTCCTAGGTTCGAGTCCTGACGGCGGCAGGATTTTCGACAAGCTTTTCAGCTACGTCGAATTCAGTTGCTGTCTGCAAGAGAATTCTTGCGGCCGGCTGCTCTGCTCGGTAGTTTTCCGTGGTTTCTCCGTTCAACACCAGGCGAATGCCGGAGCAGTACCCTACAAAACGGGCCACGGACCACGCGCGATCTGTCCTTCCTCTTCCTTGTCCTATCCTCTCCCTTTACACACACACTTACACTAACATGCACTACACTACCACATATTCCGGGAGACCGGTCGGGAGCATAGAACTTGTCTCGACTGGGGCGGTGCCCCGTTGGTGGGAGAGTCCTGGTTAGGGGGAAACCCCACTAGCCGACGGGAGGTCGGCGCCGGATCTCGCCATCCAGCGGGGGAAGATCACCGCCATCTCCCGAGAAAGAAAAAAAACATGCACTACACGAACGGGACTAATCACCAGAGCAGTTGACGCGCCCGGAAACACGAAAAAATCAATCAATCAATCGAAGAAATAAATCTAGACACATTTATTTTTTCCAAACCATTGTAAAGAGTTTTTACCCCTCCTACCCTTCCTCGATTGATATTTTACGACTCTTAATTTACGTGCAGAAAAGTCAGTAAATGAGGAAAGTTCGATTTTGAACTCATATATGTAAAAATTCCCACTTGAAGATTGCACACAGTATTGCAATTTGACATCATAGAAACGCCGGCTAATTTCCGCATGTACTGCTTAACCACCATTATGTAAGTAACCTACGGCAGAAATTTTCAAGTTGAATACCACACATAACTACAGGATCTTAGGTTTATGTTGCAAAATGCAATACCACAAATGAAAAACTACATAGAAGAATGTTAAAGACTACATAAAGAAATAATAAAATGCGAGAAATGTATTTGGAATGTAATTTACTTTGTCACGCGACACTTTTTTAACGACAGTGTTCATGTATTCCTTTTTAAAGTAAGTGCTAGACAAAAAAATACGCCGTTGAAAGTAATTATATCTTCATGATTCGTCTAGCTTCTCTTGTCTCCAGAATATAATCTAGGTAACGACATTTGTGGACGAAAGCACTGGCGGCGCCACACACTCGGAAGGCCTCTGGGTGGCACGGTTCCTTTATGTTGCGGTTGACATGTAGCCACATCCCGAGGATCTAAAGCCACCAAGGTCTTGCTCACACTTTATCTCAACTTTTTCATATTCGCGGAAAAGGAGAACTCATCGCAAGCCACCAAACACTTCTAATTCATTATCGTTCAAAAAATGTAGACACTCTTCCCCCCCCTGCGCGTGTCTTGATGTCCACAGCAGGAAACGATAACTTTTACATTATTATCCTTCAGAAAGCAGATGAATACATGTTGCTCGTTTTGTGTCCGACCTTGATCTGTGAACTTCGTAATCATCCTCTCTTTCCAGTCCGTGGAGAGCTCCCTAGAGGGCTTCAGTTTTTGATTTCAAGAACACAAAAGAAAATCTGTTTTCTCATTTCAATCCATCTATTTGGCCTGCTTTGTAAGAATTTTCATTACTAAGACAGTTGCAAACCTTGTTCCCTCCTAGAACTTAATTGTTCAAAAAAAGTTAATTTGTTCAAATATAGTATTCAACGTAATTTAGACCAAAAATATAGAATTTCGGGCTATATATATGGGGACAGGTTTTCCACCCTTATTCTTAAGTTTTCCAAGAAGCATTTACTTATTCTTTGGTACTGAACTTCACGAAATCATTTTTTTTTTAAATTCTTAACTAAAAAGAGAGCCGTAGTGTGTACTGCAGCAATGTCATTAATACATCAGGCTTAATAAATATGACTAAGTAAAAAAGTCTAACATTACAGAGAACAAAAAACATTTTAAACTATTATCAATTATACTAACAAAATTTTAAAAATTAAAATTAAAAACATTTAAATTTTTTTTAAATTTTCTAGGTAAAAGATATTTTTTTAATCACCCGCTAGTTACTCTATTACACATCTCAACCCACAAATTCCTTGAAGCCCGCAATTGAACCAAACGCTCAAGGAAAGTCCGGGAACATCTTGCGTATTTCAGTTCTCAAGAATAAAACAAAGGACTTACGGAGTAGCAGCCTGATGCCACACTGTACTCTGTTTCATCAGCCAACTACACTGGCACATAAAAGAATAGGTAATAGCTTTTCCACAAGAACGCACCGGTTTAACATCCCTGGCCCTCGAGAACGTTTTCTTATACACGACGTCGTTTTCCGTTCTCGTTCCAAGTACCAATCATAGTCACAGAGTGATTATGCCGAAGTTATAGAGCGCTGTTTCTCGGCTTAAAGAAGTAGTCTGGTGTGAAGTACCAGAGCTAATGAAGAAAATGGAGTATTTATGGAACTGAGATGTTCCTTTAAATTGCTTTATGGGATTCATCAGGAATATAAAGGAAATATTGTTATGGAATCAAATTTTGTGTAGAGTTTTGTAAGAGAGCATCACAAAAAAATGCACTCTTTAATTTAGACATAACAGAAACCATTTATGAGACACTATTGTTTAAACACCCATACATTTCAGGAGGTACGCAATGAATCCAATTTGCTGTATCCCATGACTTCTAATATTAAATCCTTATAATATAATAATAAATATTACTAAATATTGCAGCAGGAGTACAATATACTAAATCTAATATAAAAATTCAAATAATCAAATTATAATTTACGAAATATAAATATTATTAGGACTTCCAATATAAAACTTTTATATAATGACATCCTACCTGTAACTCCCAACATTTTTTGGCGAGAAACCAAACTGTACATGTAGTTAGGAATAGTTTATCATTTTATGAAATTCCAAGTACAATTTGTATGCATTAATAGGGTAGATTTGAAGAATAAAAGCATCATTGTCATATCTGCATTAACTTCCCTTCTGAAATTTGTAAGTAAAATACTGTAATTTTGTCAGCGCAATAGGTATTTAAAGCACTATGCCATAAACACGCTCAACTACTTCTGGGGAAAAATACAAATTGAATATTATTATATTCAAATATACCTGTGTATTCTTAAACTTGTTCATTCTGCTTTCGCCATGATTCCTACAAATCAATTATCTTTATTTATTTATTTATTTATTTATTTATTTATTTATTCCAAAATGTCACCACAACCTCGATGCGTAACATATGCCTTTCTGTGAACTAGTGGTAACGAAAAAATGTTTGAAGAAGGAAGAATAATAAACTAATAGGAAGTTACGTCATTGATGTACTTCCGTGGTGAAGTGAAATGTGTATCCTTGAAACAGTAACAATCTGATCATGAACGTCATCTGCAACACCGCAAGGTTCTCCGAGAAACTAACGTCAATGAATGGAAAGGTCATTCTACCAAATATCAAGTTACGTAAGGAGCCTAATAGAAGGAGCAGGGAGAGTTAACAGTAAAAAATATTTTAAACGAGGTGATTATGAGCTTATCCGACCTTCTACAAATAGTACTTTATTCTAATTACATACCACAACAGGAAAAATGGCAATTTGTTTTATGACGACAATTTACTCTATGAAATATTATAAATTCTCTATTCACTCATATTCAAGAAGTTAAAGTCCGTTTGTTACAGTTTCAAATTGTGTATTTATCGTAGTAACCTTTCATTTCAGTAAAATATTATTGCCTTTATGATAATGTCAAAGAAATGAAAGAGGAAAATGCATTAATGATTTCGACAGGTTAAGCGTCTCCCTTCGACGAAGAAACCATTAATATCCTACTCCATTGAAGATGTTTCGTACTCTACGAACATGCATTCAAGCACGGTGTAAATATTCACAAAATACAATAAAATGTGAAAAGAGAGAAAATGAAGATGTAATCTATTCAGAAGAAGTGATATCAAAATTATTTCATAATAGCCTCACTCCGTAATTATTTTTACCGTTATATTTTTACTATATTTTTTAAATTATAAGGAATGTGGCTTCTTTTACGCATTACGAGAATGTGTTACAATAGAATCAATTCAAATATATTTTAATATACTTTTTTCTATTCATTAATAATAAAATACATTAGTGAATTAAATATAACAAACGCCTGTCAATGTAACTGAAAAAGGGGCCCTGCTCCAGGGTTAAATAAGGTTTCTTTCGTTTTCACGCTATTATTCACTCGATTCCATAAAGCCAGACTGATCGGGGGAATCCTCGTTGTTACCTATGTTCAAGATGCAACTGTTGGGAAAGATTGGGAGTAAGGAATTCGGAGCTCAAGAAAACGTGCATAAGGTGCACCACGCGTCACTGTTGGATTTTAACATCATCAGCACGTTTCTGCTCATTGAAATAAGTACGACGAAATGTGCACAATAAAAGTATTCAACAAGTCTTTTGACTTGAAAATACATATATCAATTTAAAAAATGAGATTTAACAGACTTAAAACCAGGATTATTTAAAAACCAACCCACATTGGGATACCCAAAAACTCCTCCATATATACCTTCGTATTTACTACAACATATCTACATTTGCATAAGTCATTGAATTATCTGAAAGAACTATGTTGAATTATTATTGCAGCACCTTTCTTCACACAACCTTGAAATAATGATAGTATACATTGGATAATGATGGTCCACCATCTCTAGGAATATGTATGTTTCGAATACTTCAGATGAGTGAACAGTTTTATTGAAGGAGTCAAGGAAGGTGTAATACCTTCTTCATGAACTTCCACTTTCACTATGACTCAAACTATTCGCGTCAGACTTGCAGACTTTGGCCTGAGATTAGAGAAGCTGAGTCGCTGAAGTGCCATTGGCTCCCTTCATTTGCCAGCTGCCAACACAAACTCAGTCGAGTCACAATAGAGGATTTCTTCCCCATTTTATTTAAATTAAAATTAATAAAACTTAAGCATTATTTACTATAGTATACTCAATATTGTTTAATAAAAAGCAGAGGCAAAATCTGCTTGTATATTGTCAAAAAGTCTCCAGTTTATTCAACGTCATATTTGAAGATGTGGGGTAGTTTGATTCAATTGATCTAGTGTCTCGTTGAGACTTAGAGAATACACAATTTTTCGAGTTCCGGCACTGATCTTGATACTTGTTGAAAAGTGCATGCAGTTAACATAGAAACGTTTGTACGAGTTACGTCACAGTCCCATAAGCGTAGTGCATGTGTTTTAATCGGGAAGTGGCTGTGGATGGTGAGATCCGGCGCCGACCTCCGTCTGCTAACGGGGTTTCCTTCCACCAGATACTTCTCACCAGCGGGGCACCGCCCCAGCCGGGACAAGCTGAGAGCTACCGACCGGTCTCCCGGCACGTGTGTTAGTGTAATTCATGCAAATGTAATGTGGGTAAATAAGGAGATGGGAAAGGATAAGAATGAGGAAGGAGTGATCGCGCGCGGCCCGTTTGTTAGGGCATTCCGGCTAGTGTTGATCGCAGAAACCACATAAAACTACCGATCAGAGCAGCCGCCCTCTAGAATTCTCCTCCAGACAGCGACTGAATTTGACCTAACTACCTAATGTCGAAAATCCTGCCACCATCGGGACCCGAATTTAGGATCTCACGGTCACAGGCACAGCAGTCATATCACTTGATACCCTGAACCAGCATTCCCGGTGTTATCTGAAGCTGCTGACACACCACTATAAACTCAGCGAAAATAAAATTGCTGGGATAACATGTAGCCCGCACGAGTTGAACACACAGCGTTGAACATACAGCATTGAAAAAGGCGTGTTTGCACGGCCTCCCAGAAAGGGTTGCCCGTCGGGGGCCGTGGCCTTTGTTTCGCCCGGAAGGGGTCTCCAGGGCAGTCGCCGTGACGGCGAGTGACGCGCGCGCGGGCGGGGAGGTCCCTGGCGAGCCGAGCGTTCGTGGAAGCGGCAGATGGCGTTAGGAACCGGTTCCGCGCCGTGACGTCACCGCCGCCTCATTCACTCGCGAGAGGCTCCGTACGCTCGAACCACGTGGCGGCGCGGCGCCGCGGTTGTAGCGGCGACCGCCGCCGCCGCCGCAGTAGGTCGAGGACGAAGTTGGCGGGAAGTGCACGGCCGGCGGGCAAGGGCGGACTTCCGCCTAGGGAAACCAGGCAGCTGCCTAGGCGCCCAACCTCAGCGAGGGCTCCAGCTGATATGGAAAGGTTAAGGCTCATTCACAATGCAATCACAAACATAAGCATAACACATAGACATAGACATTAACATAAGCGAAGAGTTTGCGTATTCACAATGTCGAGCATAAACATAGGCAAAATAAGAGTTTCTATTGGCTATGACAATATTCTAGTTTACTATTGGTTGGATATGAGAATCGATTTCGAGATTTCAAAACAAATACGACAAACACAACCACGCAGCACACGAATAGTTCGCCTATTGACTTCGATACTCGATTTTGAGTTATCGAACTGTGATTGGCTCATTCCTTATGTCTGACATAAGCATAAGCACAGAAGCTTGAAGCTTGCAAGCTCTTAAGTTAACGTCTTACGTGTTATGCTTATGCGAACGCATTGTGAATGAGTCCACTTACAAGTGTAGTCCTAACTTTTATGTTAACGCCATGCTTATGCTTATGTTTGCATTGTGAATGGGCCTTTACTCTGCCGGCCCGGTGGCCGAGATCGCTAAGGCACTAATGTCGTAGTGATCTCGGACCGAAGGGTCACGGGTTCGAGTCCCGCCTCGGACATGGTTGTATTTGTGTTCGTCCTTCCACCCCTCATCATCACCATTTCGTTTCATCTTCATAGTTACCATGACGTTAACTCCAATAGTGTTCGCTAATGACCTAGATGTTGATGAGACCTTAAATAAGCCGAAAAATGGTTACTCTAAGAAGGAACCACTTTGACAGTCCAGAAAACAAATGGACGACATGCAGGGCGATGACAATGCAAGAGATAGACATGAAATCATTTACAAATGAGCTAGCTGTAAACGAACGAGGTGTCAAAATGAATGCGTGAACGTAACTTCCAGTGATGTTGCCAGGAGTTACCAAGCAGTAGCTGTCAAAGCGGCCCCTTCTGATAGTAATTTATAGTCATAGTGGGCCCCAATACGTTTACAAACAAAAATGGTTTTATTTGTCACTGATTCCTTATCGCATATGCCTTTGATTCGGCACTCGATGGACACTGCATAAGTTACCTGGATTGATATAATTGTAGTAGTTACGAGGGAAACATGAAAACAGTTGAATGAAGCTATAGAACGATTTTCCTAAGAATGAGCCAAAGTGGCAGCTAGTGCTGGCAACATAACTGAAGGTTTTGTGGCCGTTGTGCCCTCCAGTCCATTAGACTCCCTTCCTGCATTTGTTCGTTTGCAGTTGGTTAACTTGTAAATGGCTTCGACACTTTATTTTGCGATGTCCATGTCCGACAAAAATATAGTCCGACGCGAGAAATAATTGAAATTAGGAAGTGCAGTGTTATGTGCTCTTCTGTAAAAACTATTTTTTCCATAAACATTATATTAAATTTACTTTTTGTGTGATAAATTTGATGTTTATTTTAAAACTGAGACTTGAATGCGAATGCGTACCGGTGCACGTGTTTCCGGCTTAAAATAATTTTTCTTTCTATTTACATTCGTGGCAGTTTCCTTTTACTGATTGTGAGAGCATGTTAAGAGATTTCCACCTACGTAATTAAATTTAAATGTTTCCCGGACTCACGTACGTGCCTATACTTCAGCGAAACTCTTAGACTTCGGCATAGGAATATTTTCCACAGGAGCCAGTAGCACTTTACGAAGGGGCGTGACTGAACAGCTGTCGCGGCGGAGGGATACTTCTCTGAAATACATGTGATGTTCACTTGTTTTCGCAAACTGTCACTTTGGCTCATCCTTAGGAAAATCGTTCTATATATGTTCTCTTATGGAGAGAACTATGAAACGAAATCATGGGAAGGAAATATGAAGACAATCCGCGTCACGTCAACCTCCAGTTAATTAGTAAATAAGTGAATCTGAAATCCCTCGGACTGGGGCTTTTTCTCCCCGCTCCATTATTAGAACCCTTGTAACGCCCTTGAAGCATAATTAGCTTTATAAGATCGTAACTAGTAAAAACTGTTCTTTCAGAGCGCACATAGCGTGCTAAAAGAGTGAAGTGTTCTGATAAATGCTGACAGATGCTGAAGTATTCTGATAAATTTGATAATTCAAAAAGGTCAACAAAATACTTTCGTCTGACCGCATCAGCTACTGTTGACCTTAATGCATCATTAAGTGATTTATGTACTTGAATTGAAATAAAATGAAAGCCAGTAGGACTAGTGTATGACACGCATGGTAGAAGTGATCGTACTGGGCTCTTAGGGTGCCGCCACTGGACCTATTGGCCTCGCGTCGCAACCTTTCCTATTCGCACAATAAAATATCACTTTTACTACTCGTAAATAACTATTAGATCATAAACATGAAAGGCAATATTTAACTATTTCACAAGTTGTACAACTAATCAATTTAATTAATTAAAATATTAAGATTACTATAATATAATTAAAAAATAATAATAATAATAACAATAATAACAATAATAACAATAATAACAATAATAACAATAATAATAATAATAACAATAATAACAATAATAATAATAATAAAATAATAATAATAATAATAATAATAATAATAATAATAATAACAATAATAAAATAATAATAATAATAATAATAATAATAATAATAATAATAATAATAATAATAATAATAATAATAATAATAATAATAATAATAATAATAATAATGCTTGCACCAATATTTAAGAGATCTGACAGCGAGGTTTTGGAGAGAAATCGTCTCCTGTACCAACACACCCGCGTATCGACGGAAAGAAAATCCGATGTCTGGTGTAGTGCATGTAACAGTGTAGGAATAAGGGAAGACGATAGAACGAGGACGAGAAAGGAAAGGGCACGTGTGTTCCATGGCCCGTTTGTTAGGTTACTGCTCTGACATTGGTCTGATGCACGATCGGAAAAACCGCGGGAATTTTCCGGCCGCTAGAAGTCTCCTCCAGACCGCGGTTGAATTATATCCAGCTTATATCGAAAAAATCCGTCTCCGTGGCACACTACCCCTATAAAAAATAGGTAGGGATGGCAAAAAGACTTAGGTTTTTAAAACATCGATTTATTAACATGTTCTGCTTTAAGAAGAGCACAGTCGCTCGACTTTTGCCGACAGCAGCGAGACTGACGATGACGGCAAAGCCGTCGAAAGCCGGCTATCTTAATAAAGCTGATATATTGACGAAGATGACTTCTTTTATTTCTTCTTATAAGAACGTCAACAACATCCAATCAGAATTCCCACAATGTTCTGCTTTAGATGATTCCTTCATATCTGTATATTTATCCAGAAACATCTATGCCCCCCAAAAAATTCTCGTGAGATTAAAAAAAATTCCCAGAAAAAATTCCTTTTTTTTGTGAATTACTCGCGAGCAGCAACCACTGACAACTGTCACTGTTGTCCATCTTCAGGCAGCAAGTAACCTTCCGCTTTTTACAACCTTCCTCCAGTGTGATACCTTTTTTGCTCGATAATCTTGTACGTGGTAATATTGTTAAACTGTATTTTGAAACTTGACTACATATAATACCGATTTAAAAATTATGATAACAGTAAAAAATTTTATTGACGATTTTTTTACGGTCAGAAAACTATTACAATTAAATAAACGAAATAACAGAAGTAAATAAATATATTTACTTCTTAAAGATGACGGTCAAATTTACAGAAGAATATACTTGAAAGTAATATTGATGTGTTGTGTAATGAATTAGAACCGGGACATTTTACTTCGATCATTTATGAATGAAAGTGAATAACTGGGGGAAAAAATAGCAAAACCGTATTTCCTTTATTTTTTATTTCCTTCTGTACATTCTATAAATATAATTAACACATATTTTGTATGTGACTAAACAATAAAATATAACTCCTTTAATGAAGTATTATACTTAAAAATGGAAATATGATGGGAAAATGCCATGTTTCATCACATTTAAATCATCGATGTTTTCATCGACATCGACGAGAGACAAACCTTTTGGTGATGTAACGAAGTATGTATCGACGTTTTCCTCAAATTTGCCGTCACTAACCCTAGGAACTCCCGGTCATACGCAGCTCGCATACGGTCATACGCTCGCATGCAGAGGCCGTGGCACCGAACCACGGCGCGGCACAGCACGGCGCGTTGCATCGCGGCGAGAGACAGGCGACTGGCGCAGCGCGAAGGCCGCCTTCATTTCCCGCGGGCGCAGACCGGCCGGCCGCCCGGCACACGAGGCGACTGACATAGCGGGGCCACCGGCGAGCAGGAATGCGACAGGGTACACCCACGCGCACCAGCTGGCAAATTAGCACGGCGTTCACATCGTCGCTCCACAGATAAGCGACACGTTTCAGAAATAATCATTTTGTAGAGAAACGGCTT